>JANAVB010021600.1:30730265-31079604 GCA_029216955.1 Iris pallida | reverse complement strand
TTCGGTGGTTCATGGAAAGATCATTACACCTGGTGGAATTCCATACAACAAGTTTCCAGGCCAGTATCCAGATGGCACCTTTGAGGCTGTATGGCAGAAGTGCAGATCCCCATTAGCCTGGGATGATGTTAGGAGGCAGATGCTTGGTCCAGAAATGATTGCTCAGACCGTTGAAGTAGTCAGGCGAGTCAGAGATCACCTTCGAGTTCCCAAGATCGCCAGCGCCATTGGGCCGATTCTCTCGGCGCCCTCTCGAGTTCTCGGTCGACGATCATGTATTCCTGGATTTCGTCTAACCGTAGCGTTATTCGTTTCGGCGTACGGGCAGCTTAGTCCTAGGTATATAGGACCGTTTGACATCTGGTCAGTAATATATCCTATCGTCTCGCTCTTACCGTCGCTAAGCGAGGTGCATGACTTTCCATGTATCTCCATTACGACGTATATCCCGGACCCGAGCCACATCCTTGATCATTCGGAATTGGTTTGGTACCAACCTTTCGTATGAGAGGCCCGTTCTATATTGGATCGAAGAGGAACTCATCATAAATAAGACTATCAGTTAGTCCGAGTTGCTTGGGGTCTCACTCTTTGTGAGTCAACGTGGGAGCGTGAGGATGATATCCGATCGCGATATCCCGACTTGTTTGACTCGTGAGGTATAATGTCTTTCTTATGCCTCATGCCATCAATTCCTTGTTTGCATGATTGATTGATTGCCTAGTATAATGCCTGTGAATAGTATAGCTTGTTCTTGTCCCTCTAGCCTCTTAATTAAATTCCGGGACGAAATTCTTTAAGGTGGGTAGAGTTGTAATGTCTGTTGTTCGTATTGCGTATTTGGAATACGTATACGTATTTTATCTTGTATTTGCATATCTCCTTGGTTTGGCTTGGCTTGTTTACTCTCGGTTTGGGTTGGCTTGGTTCGGCCGGCCCAATGCTTGGTTCATCATGGGCCAAGGGTGGAACACCTTAGCCTATGCTTCTCTTTCATTTTCACCACAACCCCCTCTTTATTATCCCCACTAACCCTCTCTCTCCTCCATAATTCTCATTTACTTCTCCTTCCCCTACCATTACTCTTCTCCACCAACCAAGAACACCATAGACAAGTGCAACTTGCTTCCACAAGAGAACTCCTTTTGATGGTTTCATTAGCTTCTCCTTATGATTCTAAACTACATTAGAACTTGTCATTTTCCATTTTGAGGCTTTAATTCTTGTAGATCTAGAGTTTTGCTATTTTTGGATTTTTGGTGTTTTGATCTATTAAACTTCTTTGTTTTCAAGTTTTGATGGTTCCATGTTGTAGAGCATTTCATTCTACCCAATTTTGACCTTTGGAAAGTTGGATTCGGACTTGTTTTGATCAAGATATGGACAATTAAACTTAGATTCAACTTTAGAGTTCTTGCTGTTCTTTCCAATTGGAGAAGACAGTGAACAGTGAGCTAGCTTTTTAGCTTACGCCACTTGAGTACGCTGCTCTTTAGCGAGCGTACGCTGACTTGAGTACGCTGCTCTTTAGCGAGCGTACGCTGACTTGAGTACGCTGCTCTTTAGCGAGCTACGCTACTTGAGTACGCTACTCTTTAGCGAGCGTACGCTGAGTTGAGTACGCTGCTCTTTAGCGAGCGTACGCTAACTTGTGTACGCTGCTCTTTAGCGAGCGTACTCTAACTTGTGTACGCTGCTCTTTAGCGAGCGTACGCTGACTTGTGTACGCTGCTCTTTAGCGAGCGTACGCTTACTTGTGTACGCTGCTCTTTAGCGAGCGTACGCTAGCCTTGATACGCTGCCTGTTGGTAGCGTGTCTTGAGCGTACGCTAGCTTGAGCGTACGCTGACCTGTAGCTTGAGCGTACGCTGACCAGTAGCTTGAGCGTACGCTGACCTGTAGCTTGAGCGTGCCCTTGTGTACGCTGACCCTTGCGTACGCTCCCCATTGGAAGTGTATGGAACCTTTGGTACGCTAGCTCGAGCGTACGCAGACCTTAGCGTACCCTAGCCTGAGCGTAGCCTGGCTTGAGCGTAGCCTGATTACCCTTGATCTTCTATAGCCTTGTATATTGTATTTTATTAGATATTTAACGTCCATTTTAATCCTTACGCCTTTTGTCCTGAACTTGATAATCACAAATTTACTTGATATGATTGGAATTGATAATTGAGCATGTGATAGTGACCCGTAGTGGTGCACCCCTGACATAATGACCTGACATGACCTGATAGTGGCCCGTCGTGGCGCATCCCTGACAAGTACACTTGACATGATAACCTGACATGATATATCTGATAAGCTGTTACGACGCTGCTTGACATGACATGACCTGTATAATGGTCGGACACCGTGGGCGATTATGCTTGTATGAATAAACCAGTCCTGTCTTGCATCATGTCTAGGATGGGACTCCTGAGTACCACGGTCAGGAGTACCTACTAAAATGGACTAAAGTCAACAACTAGATTAATACATTAGTCATGAAGAGATTTCCCAGCTACAGGCAATCCCGTTACCTGGGCGCGCTTGGGATCTGTAGCCTGCCGTCGAGTAGGGCACATTTCCAGCACACTGTCATGTGTTGCACCCTTCAAACTGCTTAAGGGTACATGCATTTCCTGGACGATATACCGACCTGAATTCAACCCTAATCTCTTGACCTGGGTGACCTGGATGGTCTACAGGGCTTGTGGCTGTAGAATAATCTCACTGCATCTTGTTAGTAATTAGGCTTGTGACAACCCTAGTTAGTTAAAGTATCAAGCCGTAGTTCTTGCTTGGCCGTGAAATGAGGATGGAGTCTAACCAGTCTAGTCTCGTCCTGATCCTGTTCCAGATTATTGAATGACCAGAATGCTTATATTTTTTTACCGATAAATGGTGAGAAACCAAGCTCCGTTCAGACGAAGGGTTACAACCCCGGTCCTTGTTTGGTTTACGGTTGTAACCTGGCTATCTTAATAGTTCCATGGTTATCTCGTCGTATATCATCCTGATATGTTTCCTTTTATTCCAGTCCTTATTTTATTTATATTTATATTCCTGTGCTGATTGCTGGTTTTAGTTCTTAAGTGAAGCTTCCTTTGTGGCACTTGCTCTTTCTGGGGTCTGACCCAGCTGGTTTTGTGTGGCCAGATTTTGGAGCAACTCCAGAGGATCTACCGACTTCCCAGCCAGATGGTGGCCACTAGACGGAACCCTGGCAACGAGTGGGTTTTTTTGGCTCTCCCGCTCTATTGTAAAAATTTCTTTTGAGGCGTTTAGCCGACGAGCACCTGTTTAGCTCGATTGCACTTTATTACTGTCTGCCTACGGGCTGTAACATGATTGACAAATCCTAGGGTTGATCATGTATGACTAAACTCTTGCTAGTCCTAACATTTTGTAACGACTAGCTTCATGATCAGCTGAATATGTAATATTTGGGACGCCTTATTATTGTATATTTAATGATCATACATCTTGTAACATCTATTTACTTGCTTACGATTGAGACAATAGGCTTGTTCTTGACCTTAAGACTGCTGGCTTGTAGATAAAACCTCATGTATCCTAGACAGCCGTGACCGTATAGCGAGATGGAAGCCATTTCAATATACGTAGCTGGCTATGTCTACCCCCGCTCTCCAGTATTCTGGTTCTGGGCATGACATGGTTTAAGTGGTGGCCCATGCAGGTCTTGTAAATCAAGATATGTGAGGGTTTACCGAATAGATGTCTCAATCAGTATTCGTCCTTGATCTCTGTTCGTATCTTCTGAATCCCTGGATTCTTGTCCTGATCATATGCTTGTATCGTTGCTCTGTCCTGGTCCTTCCTTATTGTTTCCTATGTCGTCTTCTTCAGCGGCATAGTACCTGACCCGGCCGATCAGCAAGGCGGAGCACCTCCCGCGGACCAGCAGCAACCTGGAGATCAAGCCCAGCATTCCGGAGTAGCCTCCAGAGTCGTGCCTTCTGGCGGAGAGCCACCAGTCCAGCCAGTTCAACCTGTAGAACATGATGACGGCACTTTGGTAGGACTGTCAGGACCTTGATAGCTTCCCAAGACCGACATGGAGATGCCTTGCACTAGGCAGTGACGGATGCTTTGACCCGGGGTGGTCATCAGGGTAACAGCGCTGCCAACAGCTTCAAGCGCTTGAACCCTCCATTCTTCGACGGTAGTGAAGATGCTATCGCTGGCAGATGCATGGCTTCAGGACACAGAAGTAATTCTAGAAGCAGCCAGGACCCCAGAGAACGAGAAGGTGGCAGTTGTGCAGCCTACAGCTATTAGATCTTGCCCGCAGCTGGTGGGCAGCGCAGGCTATTGGATTAGCAGCCCCCATTGCTTGGGCAGTATTCCGGGAGAGATTCCAGACCAAGTATTTCGATGCCGTGGCTCGGTATGATCTGCAGACGAGGTTTACCAATCTGAAGCAAGGAGGCAGGACGGTCGACGGATATGCGGCCGAGTTTTCCAGACTCAGTCGGTTTGCTCCCACTTTGGTGGCAACCGAGTATGATAGAGCCCAGCGGTTCCAGCAGGGACTTCACCTGGAGATCTTGTTGGCAGTCGAGCAGTTCGAGCATCAGACTTTTGATGCAGTCTTGAGAGCAGCCCGGAGGCATGAGTATACCTCCCAGAGGATTGTGGATAGGGCCGGGGGTCGGAAGAGATCTCACGGCCAGATGAATTAGTCTTCAGCACCAGCCCCGGCAGCCAGGGCCTTGACTATTGGGGCTCCGAGGTGAGCAGCCTCAGTGACGTCGGTTCAGCATTCAACTCCGATGCACCCTCAGCAGCAGCAGAAGCAGAAGCAATCTTCCACAGTAGGGTTGTTCTCATTGTGGGAAGCCAGGCCATGTGGTGACAGAATGTCGCAGGGCACAGGGATTGTGTCTGGCTTGTGGAGCACCAGACCATAGGATTGGATCCTGCCCGAACATGGGTGGTTCATCCTCGTCCAACCTTTCTAGTTCTTCGGTGAGAGGACCCGCACCGGTCCAGCAGCAACAGCAGCAGTATCCATTGACGTGGCCCTTGCCGTCTCAGTCCCAGGCGTTTCAGCAGCAGAGCCCCCAGCAGTATGCGCAAGCCCAGGCCTTGAGTCAGAATAGGCAGCGAGGAATTCAGCAGAGGAGACCAGCATCCCGAGGGCATGGTCAGGCTATGGTGATGACCATGGAGGAAGGATTGGCACCAGGAGAGGTAGTGGCAGGTACTATTCTCGTCAACTCCTTTCCAGCTTCAGCTTATTTGATTCTGGTGCATCGTATTCTTTTATGTCTGCACGATTCGCGACACGGGTAGGATTGGAGCCCGGTCATTATCAGTAAGGCTTAATATACTTACTGGTAACGGACTTGTGGGTGTAGATAGAGTGTTTTCCTCGTGTCGGATCGTAGTTAGCGGTAGAGAATTCCCCGCTAGATTGATAGAATTCCTGATGGCCGATTATGATGTGGTCTTAGGATGGATTGGTTGAGGAACCAGTATGCTAGGATAGACTGCCATATTGGTAGGGTTGTTTTTAGCATTCCAGGAGAGCCAGAGTTTTCTTTCTCTCGAGGCGAGGTTGAGCCTTCTCCTCCGATATTGCGGATGGCAGTAGCAGCAGTTCAGTTGCCCAGGATAGTCGAGGGGTTCCCAGATGTTTTTCCAGAGGAGCTTCCAGGTATGCCTCCGGAGCGGAAGATCGAGTTCACTATAGACTTGATTCCAGGGACAAGCCCCAGTGTCAGAGATAGTCTACAGGATGGCGCCTTCAGAATTGGAGATCTTATACAAGATGATTGAAGAACTCAGAACCAAGGGATTCATTCGTGCTAGTGGATCGCCTTGGGGAGCCCCGATGCTTCTTGTGAAAAAGAAGGATGGAACGTCCAGGTTATGTGTCGATTATCGTACCTTGAACTCAGTGGCAATCAAGAACAGATACCCTCTTCCGAGGATAGATGACTTGTTTGATCAACTCAAGGGGGCATCAGTATTCTCGAAGATTGACTTGCGCTCAGGATATCACCAGATCAGAGTCAGAGAGCAGGACATCCCGAAGACGGTTTTTAGATCGAGATATGGGCATTGGGAGTTCCTTGTTATGCCTTTTGGAGCAACCAATGTGCCGGCAGTATTCATGGACGTCATGAATCGCATCTTCATGCCTTACTTGGATCAGTTTGTGATCGTGTTCTTGGATGACATCCTGGTCTACAGCAAAAGTGAGGCGGAGCATGACAGCATCTCCGTATAGTTCTTCAGATCCTCAGAGAGCACCAGTTATATGCCAAGTTTAGTAATACGAGTTCTGGCTCGATCGTATTTCATACTTGGGTCATATCATCACTCGAGGAGGAGTAGAAGTGGATCCCCAGAAGATTATGGCTATTGAGTCATGGCCAGTGCCCAGTACAGTTGCAGAAGTTCGCAGTTTCCTCGGATTGGCTGGCTATTACCGGCGATTTGTTTCAGACTTTGCTCGGATTTCAGCGCCATTGACGCAGTTGACCCGCAAGGATGCGCAGTTTGCTTGGACAGTAGAGTGTCAGAGTTCTTTTGAGCAATTGAAGCGAGGATTGATAACAGCTCCTATTCTCACGCTTCCAGATGGAACCGGAGGATTTTCAGTGTATTGTGATGCCTCAGGCAGAGGTTTAGGATGTGTTCTGATGCAGCATGGAAAGGTAATAGCTTATGCGTCACGACAACTTCGTGATCATGAGAGGAATTACCCAATCCATGACTTGGAGCTGGCAGCAGTGGTGTTTGCACTTAAGTTGTGGAGGCACTACTTGTACGGAGATAGGGTGGAGATTTTCACCGACCACAAGAGCCTGAAGTATGTTTTCACCCAGAAGGATCTTAACATGCGTCAGAGGAGGTGGCTGGAGCTTCTTGTGGATTATGATGTCAGCTTGCAGTATCATCCTGGAAGGCCAATGTCGTAGCAGATGCATTGAGCAGGAGAGCCGGAGCTTATTCCTAACAGCGCAACCAGAGCTGTTAGTAGATCTTCAGAAGATGGGTATTGAAGTTGTTCTCCCTTCCAGTGTGGCGTTGATGGCCAGCATACAAGTTCAGTCCACTATAGTCGAGAGGATCCGGATGGCGCAGTCGGCAGATTCCAAGCTTCAGCGACTCAGAGCAGAGTAGTGAAGCAGGACGAAGACCAGAGTTATGTATTCATGAGGATGGTACACTTAGGCATGGTAAGCGTCTTTGTGTACCCAGTGGAGATATCAGACAGGAGATCATGTCAGAGGCGCACAGTTCTCAGTATTCCATCCATCCTGGCAGTACGAAGATGTACCGTGATATCCGTCAGCACTTCTGGTGGAATGGCATAAAGCGGGAGATAGCTCGGTTTGTCTCTCGGTGTTTGGTTTGCCAACAGGTTAAGGCCGAACATCAGAGACCGGCTGGACTTCTTCAGCCCTTATCGATTCCAGAATGGAAGTGGGAGCATGTGACCATGGATTTCGTGACTGGATTACCTAGATCCCCAGCTAGTAGAGATGCTATTTGGGTCATTGTGGATAGGCTTACCTAGGTAGCACACTTTCTCCCGTTTAGAGTTGGTCAGTCGACGGCTCAGCTAGCAGGAGATGTACCTCAGGCAGATTGTCAGATTGCACGGAGTGCCAGTCAGTATCACCTCGGACCGAGATTCAAGATTTATGTCGCACTTTTGGCGTAGCTTGTAAGAGAGTTTGGGGACTCATCTCCAGTTCAGTTCAGCATATCATCCGCAGACAGATGGCCAGTCGGAGCGCACGATCCAGACTCTTGAAGACATGTTACGGTCTTGCACACTTGACTTCGGTGGTTCATGGAAAGATCATTTACACCTGGTGGAATTCTCATACAACAATAGTTTCCAGGCCAGTATCCAGATGGCACCGTTTGAGGCACTGTATGGCAGGAAGTGCAGATCCCCAGTTAGCCTGGGATGATGTTGGAGAGAGGCAGATGCTTGGTCCAGAAATGATTGCTCAGACCGTTGAAGTAGTCAGGCGAGTCAGAGATCACCTTCGAGTTGCCCAAGATCGTCAGCGCCATTGGGCCGATTCTCATCGGCGCCCTCTCGAGTTCTCGGTCGGCGATCATGTATTCCTGAGGATTTTGCCTAACCGTGGCGTTATTCGTTTCGCGTACGGGGCAAGCTTAGTCCTAGGTATATAGGACCGTTTGACATTCTGGAGCGAGTAGAGATGTATCCTATCGTCTCGCTCTTCTACCGTCGCTAAGCGAGGTGCATGACGTGTTCCATGTATCCCAATTACGACGGTATATCCCGGACCCGAGCCACATCCTGGATCATTCAGAATTGGTTGTTGGTACCAACCTTTCGTATGAGGAGAGGCCCGTATCTATATTGGATCGAAGAGAGAAGATCCTCAAGAATAAGACTATCAAGTTAGTCCGAGTTGCTTGGGGTCATCACTCTTTGGGTGAGTCAACGTGGGAGCGTGAGGATGATATCCGATCGCGATATCCCGACTTGTTTGACTCGTGAGGTATAATGTCTTTCTTATGCCTCATGCCATCAATTCCTTGTTTGCATGATTGATTGATTGCCTAGTATAATTGCCTGTGAATAGTATAGCTTGTTCTTGTCCCTCTAGCCTCTTAATTAAATTTCGAGGACGAAATTCTTTTAAGGTGGGTAGAGTTGTAATGTCTGTTGTTCGTATTGCGTATTTGGAATACGTATACGTATTTTATCTTGTATTTGCATATCTCCTTGGTTTGGCTTGGCTTGTTTACTCTCGGTTTGGGTTGGCTTGGTTCGGCCGGCCCAATGCTTGGTTCATCATGGGCCAAGGGTGGAACACCTTAGCCTATGCTTCTCTTTCATTTTCACCACAACCCCCTCTTTATTATCCCCACTAACCCTCTCTCTCCTCCATAATTCTCATTTACTTCTCCTTCCCCTACCATTACTCTTCTCCACCAACCAAGAACACCATAGACAAGTGCAACTTGCTTCCACAAGAGAACTCCTTTTGATGGTTTCATTAGCTTCTCCTTATGATTCTAAACTACATTAGAACTTGTCATTTTCCATTTTGAGGCTTTAATTCTTGTAGATCTAGAGTTTTGCTATTTTTGGATTTTTGGTGTTTTGATCTATTAAACTTCTTTGTTTTCAAGTTTTGATGGTTCCATGTTGTAGAGCATTTCATTCTACCCAATTTTGACCTTTGGAAAGTTGGATTCGGACTTGTTTTGATCAAGATATGGACAATTAAAACTTAGATTCAACTTTAGAGTTCTTGCTGTTCTTGCCAATTGGAGAAGACAGTGAACAGTGAGCTAGCTTTTTAGCTTACGCCACTTGAGTACGCTGCTCTTTAGCGAGCGTACGCTGACTTGAGTACGCTGCTCTTTAGCGAGCGTACGCTGACTTGAGTACGCTGCTCTTTAGCGAGCGTACGCTGACTTGAGTACGCTGCTCTTTAGCGAGCGTACGCTAACTTGTGTACGCTGCTCTTTAGCGAGCGTACTCTAACTTGTGTACGCTGCTCTTTAGCGAGCGTACGCTGACTTGTGTACGCTGCTCTTTAGCGAGCGTACGCTGACTTGTGTACGCTGCTCTTTAGCGAGCGTACGCTAGCCTTGATACGCTGCCTGTTGGTAGCGTGTCTTGAGCGTATGCTAGCTTGAGCGTACGCTGACCTGTAGCTTGAGCGTACGCTGACCTGTAGCTTGAGCGTACGCTGACCTGTAGCTTGAGCGTGCCCTTGTGTACGCTGACCCTTGCGTACGCTCCCCATTGGAAGTGTATGGAACCTTTGGTACGCTAGCTCGAGCGTACGCAGACCTTAGCGTACCCTAGCCTGAGCGTAGCCTGGCTTGAGCGTAGCCTGATTACCCTTGATCTTCTATAGCCTTGTATATTGATATTTTATTAGATATTTAACGTCCATTTTATATCCTTACGCCTTTTGTCCTGAACTTGATAATCACAAATTTACTTGATATGATTGGAATTGATAATTGAGCATGACGTGATAGTGACCCGTAGTGGTGCACCCCTGACATAATGACCTGACATGACCTGATAGTGGCCCGTCGTGGCGCACCCCTGACAAGTACACTTGACATGATAACCTGACATGATATATCTGATAAGCTGTTACGACGGCTGCTTGACATGACATGACCTGTATAATGGTCGGACACCGTGGGCGATTATGCTTGTATGAATAAACCAGTCCTGTCTTGCATCATGTCTAGGATGGGACTCCTGAGTACCACGGTCAGGAGTACCTACTAAAATGGACTAAGGTCAACAACTAGATTAATACATTAGTCATGAAGAGATTTCCCAGCTACAGGCAATTCCGTTACCTGGGCGCGCTTGGGATCTGTAGCCTGCCGTCGAGTAGGGCACATTTCCAGCACACTGTCATGTGTTGCACCCTTCAAACTGCTTAAGGGTACATGCATTTCCTGGACGATATACCGACCTGAATTCAACCCTAATCTCTTGACCTGGGTGACCTGGATGGTCTACAGGGCTTGTGGCTGTAGAATAATCTCACTGCATCTTGTTAGTAATTAGGCTTGTGACAACCCTAGTTAGTTAAAGTATCAAGCCGTAGTTCTTGCTTGGCCGTGAAATGATTGGATGGAGTCTAACCAGTCTAGTCTCGTCCTGATCCTGTTCCAGATTATTGAATGACCAGAATGCTTATATTTATTTTACCGATAAATGGTGAGAAACCAAGCTCCGTTCAGACGAAGGGTTACAACCCCGGTCCTTGTTTGGTTTACGGGTTGTAACCTGGCTATCTTAATAGTTCCATGGTTATCTCGTCGTATATCATCCTGATATGTTTCCTTTTATTCCAGTCCTTATTTTATTTATATTTATATTCCTGTGCTGATTGCTGGTTTTAGTTCTTAAGTGAAGCTTCCTTTGTGGCACTTGCTCTTTTTGGGGTCTGACCCAGCTGGTTTTGTGTGGCCAGATTTTGGAGCAACTCCAGAGGATCTACCGACTTCCCAGCCAGATGGTGGCCACTAGACGGAACCCTGGCAACGAGTGGGTTATTTTTGGCTCTCCCGCTCTATTGTAAAAATATTCTTTTGAGGCGTTTAGCCGACGAGCACCTGTTTAGCTCGATTGTACTTTATTTACTGTCTGCCTACGGGCTGTAACATGATTGACAAATCCTAGGGTTGATCATGTATGACTAAACTCTTGCTAGTCCTAACATTTTGTAACGACTAGCTTCATGATCAGCTGAATATGTAATATTTGGGACGCCTTATTATTGTATATTTAATGATCATACATCTTGTAACATCTATTTACTTGCTTACGATTGAGACAATAGGCTTGTTCTTGACCTTAAGAGACTGCTGGCTTGTAGATAAAACCTCATGTATCCTAGACAGCCGTGACCGTATAGCGAGATGGAAGCCATTTCAATATACGTAGCTGGCTATGTCTACCCCCGCTCTCCAGTATTCTGGTTCTGGAGCATGACATGGTTTAAGTGGTGGCCCATGCAGGTCTTGTAAATCAAGATATGTGAGGGTTTACCGAATAGATGTCTCAATCAGTATTCGTCCTTGATCTCTGTTCGTATCTTCTGAATCCCTGGATTCTTGTCCTGATCATATGCTTGTATCGTTGCTCTGTCCTGGTCCTTCCTTATTGTTTCCTATGTCGTCTTCTTCAGCGGCATAGTACCTAACCCGGCCGATCAGCAAGGCGGAGCACCTCCCGCGGACCAGCAGCAACCTGGAGATCAAGCCCAGCATTCCGGAGTAGCCTCCAGAGTCGTGCCTTCTGGCGGAGAGCCACCAGTCCAGCCAGTTCAACCTGTAGAACATGATGACGGCACTTTGGTAGGACTGTCAGGACCTTGATAGCTTTCCAAGACCGACATGGAGATGCCTTGCACCAGGCAGTGACGGATGCTTTGACCCGGGGTGGTCATCAGGGTAACAGCGCTGCCAACAGCTTCAAGCGCTTGAACCCTCCATTCTTCGACGGTAGTGAAGATGCTATCGTGGCAGATGCATGGCTTCAGGACACAGAAGTGATTCTAGAAGCAGCCAGGACCCCAGAGAACGAGAAGGTGGCAGTTGTGCGCCTACAGCTATTAGATCTTGCCCGCAGCTGGTGGACAGCGCAGGCTATTGGATTAGCAGCCCCCATTGCTTGGGCAGTATTCCGGGAGAGATTCCAGACCAAGTATTTCGATGCCGTGGCTCGGTATGATCTGCAGACGAGGTTTACCAATCTGAAGCAAGGAGGCAGGACGGTCGACGGATATGCGGTCGAGTTTTCCAGACTCAGTCGGTTTGCTTCCACTTTGGTGGCAACCGAGTATGATAGAGCCCAGCGGTTCCAGCAGGGACTTCACCTGGAGATCTTGTTGGCAGTCGAGCAGTTCGAGCATCAGACTTTTGATGCAGTCTTGAGAGCAGCCCGGAGGCATGAGTATACCTCCCAGAGGATTGTGGATAGGGCCGGGGGTCGGAAGAGATCTCACGGCCAGATGAATTAGTCTTCAGCACCAGCCCCGGCAGCCAGGGCCTTGACTATTGGGGCTCCGAGGTGAGCAGCCTCAGTGACGTCGGTTCAGCATTCAACTCCGATGCACCCTCAGCAGCAGCAGAAGCAGAAGCAATCTTCCACAGTAGGTTGTTCTCATTGTGGGAAGCCAGGCCATGTGGTGACAGAATGTCGCAGGGCACAGGGATTGTGTCTGGCTTGTGGAGCACCAGACTATATGATTGGATCCTGCCCGAACATGGGTGGTTCATCCTCGTCCAACCTTTCTAGTTCTTCGGTGAGAGGACCCGCACCGGTCCAGCAGCAACAACAGCAGTATCCATTGACGTGGCCCTTGCCGCCTCAGTCCCAGGCGTTTCAGCAGCAGAGCCCCCAGCAGTATGCGCAAGCCCAGGCCTTGAGTCAGAATAGGCAGCGAGGAATTCAGCAGAGGAGACCAGCATCCCGAGGGCATGGTCAGGCTATGGTGATGACCATGGAGGAAGGATTGGCACCAGGAGAGGTAGTGGCAGGTACTATTCTCGTCAACTCCTTTCCAGCTTCAGCTTTATTTGATTCTGGTGCATCGTATTCTTTTATGTCTGCACGATTCGCGACACGGGTAGGATTGGAGCCCGTGTCATTATCAGTAAGGCTTAATATACTTACTGGTAACGGACTTGTGGGTGTAGATAGAGTGTTTTCCTCGTGTCGGATCGTAGTTAGCGGTAGAGAATTCCCCGCTAGATTGATAGAATTCCTGATGGCCGATTATGATGTGGTCTTAGGGATGGATTGGTTGAGGAACCAGTATGCTAGGATAGACTGCCATATTGGTAGGGTTGTTTTTAGCATTCCAGGAGAGCCAGAGTTTTCTTTCTCTCGAGGCGAGGTTGAGCCTTCTCCTCCGATATTGCGGATGGCAGTAGCAGCAGTTCAGTTGCCCAGGATAGTCGAGGGGTTCCCAGATGTTTTTCCAGAGGAGCTTCCAGGTATGCCTCCGGAGCGGAAGATCGAGTTCACTATAGACTTGATTCCAGGGACAGCCCCAGTGTCAGAGAGAGTCTACAGGATGGCGCCTTCAGAATTGGAGATCTTATACAAGATGATTGAAGAACTCAGAACCAAGGGATTCATTCGTGCTAGTGGATCGCCTTGGGGAGCCCCAATGCTTCTTGTGAAAAAGAAGGATGGAACGTCCAGGTTATGTGTCGATTATCGTACCTTGAACTCAGTGGCAATCAAGAACAGATACCCTCTTCCGAGGATAGATGACTTGTTTGATCAACTCAAGGGGGCATCAGTATTCTCGAAGATTGACTTGCGCTCAGGATATCACCAGATCAGAGTCAGAGAGCAGGACATCCCGAAGACGGTTTTTAGATCGAGATATGGGCATTGGGAGTTCCTTGTTATACCTTTTGGAGCAACCAATGTGCCGGCAGTATTCATGGACGTCATGAATCGCATCTTCATGCCTTACTTGGATCAGTTTGTGATCGTGTTCTTGGATGACATCCTAGTCTACAGCAAAAGTGAGGCGGAGCATGAGCAGCATCTCCGTATAGTTCTTCAGATCCTCAGAGAGCACCAGTTATATGCCAAGTTTAGTAAATACGAGTTCTGGCTCGATCGTATTTCATACTTGGGTCATATCATCACTCGAGGAGGAGTAGAAGTGGATCCCCAGAAGATTATGGCTATTGAGTCATGGCCAGTGCCCAGCACAGTTGCAGAAGTTCGCAGTTTCCTCGGATTGGCTGGCTATTACCGACGATTTGTTTCAGACTTTGCTCGGATTTCAGCGCCATTGACGCAGTTGACCCGCAAGGATGCACAGTTTGCTTGGACAGCAGAGTGTCAGAGTTCTTTTGAGCAATTGAAGCGAGGATTGATAACAGCTCCTATTCTCACGCTTCCAGATGGAACCGGAGGATTTTCAGTGTATTGTGATGCTTCAGGCAGAGGTTTAGGATGTGTTCTGATGCAGCATGGAAAGGTAATAGCTTATACGTCACGACAACTTCGTGATCATGAGAGGAATTACCCAACCCATGACTTGGAGCTGGCAGCAGTGGTGTTTGCACTTAAGTTGTGGAGGCACTACTTGTACGGAGATAGGGTGGAGATTTTCACCGACCACAAGAGCCTGAAGTATGTTTTCACCCAGAAGGATCTTAACATGCGTCAGAGGAGGTGGCTGGAGCTTCTTGTGGATTATGATGTCAGCTTGCAGTATCATCCTGGGAAGGCCAATGTCGTAGCAGATGTATTGAGCAGGAGAGCCGGAGCTTATTTCCTAACAGCGCAACCAGAGCTGTTAGTAGATCTTCAGAAGATGGGTATTGAAGTTGTTCTCCCTTCCAGTGTGGCGTTGATGGCCAGCATACAAGTTCAGTCCACTATAGTCGAGAGGATCCGGATGGCGCAGTCGGCAGATTCCAAGCTTCAGCGACTCAGAGCAGAGTATGAAACAGGACGAAGACCAGAGTTATGTATTCATGAGGATGGTACACTTAGGCATGGTAAGCGTCTTTGTGTACCCAGTGGAGATATCAGACAGGAGATCATGTCAGAGGCGCACAGTTCTCAGTATTCCATCCATCCTGGCAGTACGAAGATATACCGTGATATCCGTCAGCACTTCTGGTGGAATGGCATAAAGTGGGAGATAGCTCGGTTTGTCTCTCGGTGTTTGGTTTGCCAACAGGTTAAGGCCGAACATCAGAGACCGGCTGGACTTCTTCAGCTCTTATCGATTCCAGAATGGAAGTGGGAGCATGTGACCATGGATTTCGTGACTGGATTACCTAGATCCCCAGCTAGTAGAGATGCTATTTGGGTCATTGTGGATAGGCTTACCAAGGTAGCACACTTTCTCCCGTTTAGAGTTGGTCAGTCGACGGCTCAGCTAGCAGAGATGTACCTCAGGCAGATTGTCAGATTGCACGGAGTGCCAGTCAGTATCACCTCGGACCGAGATTCAAGATTTATGTCGCACTTTTGGCGTAGCTTGTAAGAGAGTTTGGGGACTCATCTCCAGTTCAGTTCAGCATATCATCCGCAGACAGATGGCCAGTCGGAGCGCACGATCCAGACTCTTGAAGACATGTTACGGTCTTGCACACTTGACTTCGGTGGTTCATGGAAAGATCATTTACACCTGGTGGAATTCTCATACAACAATAGTTTCCAGGCCAGTATCCAGATGGCACCGTTTGAGGCACTGTATGGCAGGAAGTGCAGATCCCCGTTAGCCTGGGATGATGTTGGAGAGAGACAGATGCTTGGTCCAGAAATGATTGCTCAGACCGTTGAAGTAGTCAGGCGAGTCAGAGATCACCTTCGAGTTGCCCAAGATCGTCAGCGCCATTGGGCCGATTCTCATCGGCGCCCTCTCGAGTTCTCGGTCGGCGATCATGTATTCCTGAGGATTTTGCCTAACCGTGGCGTTATTCGTTTCCGCGTACGGGGCAAGCTTAGTCCTAGGTATATAGGACCGTTTGACATTCTGGAGCGAGTAGGAGATGTATCCTATCGTCTCGCTCTTCTACCGTCGCTAAGCGAGGTGCATGACGTGTTCCATGTATCCCAATTACGACGGTATATCCCGGACCCGAGCCACATCCTGGATCATTCAGAATTGGTTGTTGGTACCAACCTTTCGTATGAGGAGAGGCCCGTATCTATATTGGATCGAAGAGAGAAGATCCTCAAGAATAAGACTATCAAGTTAGTCCGAGTTGCTTGGGGTCATCACTCTTTGGGTGAGTCAACGTGGGAGCGTGAGGATGATATCCGATCGCGATATCCCGACTTGTTTGACTCGTGAGGTATAATGTCTTTCTTATGCCTCATGCCATCAATTCCTTGTTTGCATGATTGATTGATTGCCTAGTATAATTGCCTGTGAATAGTATAGCTTGTTCTTGTCCCTCTAGCCTCTTAATTAAATTTCGAGGACGAAATTCTTTTAAGGTGGGTAGAGTTGTAATGTCTGTTGTTCGTATTGCGTATTTGGAATACGTATACGTATTTTATCTTGTATTTGCATATCTCCTTGGTTTGGCTTGGCTTGTTTACTCTCGGTTTGGGTTGGCTTGGTTCGGCCGGCCCAATGCTTGGTTCATCATGGGCCAAGGGTGGAACACCTTAGCCTATGCTTCTCTTTCATTTTCACCACAACCCCCTCTTTATTATCCCCACTAACCCTCTCTCTCCTCCATAATTCTCATTTACTTCTCCTTCCCCTACCATTACTCTTCTCCACCAACCAAGAACACCATAGACAAGTGCAACTTGCTTCCACAAGAGAACTCCTTTTGATGGTTTCATTAGCTTCTCCTTATGATTCTAAACTACATTAGAACTTGTCATTTTCCATTTTGAGGCTTTAATTCTTGTAGATCTAGAGTTTTGCTATTTTTGGATTTTTGGTGTTTTGATCTATTAAACTTCTTTGTTTTCAAGTTTTGATGGTTCCATGTTGTAGAGCATTTCATTCTACCCAATTTTGACCTTTGGAAAGTTGGATTCGGACTTGTTTTGATCAAGATATGGACAATTAAAACTTAGATTCAACTTTAGAGTTCTTGCTGTTCTTGCCAATTGGAGAAGACAGTGAACAGTGAGCTAGCTTTTTAGCTTACGCCACTTGAGTACGCTGCTCTTTAGCGAGCGTACGCTGACTTGAGTACGCTGCTCTTTAGCGAGCGTACGCTGACTTGAGTACGCTGCTCTTTAGCGAGCGTACGCTGACTTGAGTACGCTGCTCTTTAGCGAGCGTACGCTAACTTGTGTACGCTGCTCTTTAGCGAGCGTACTCTAACTTGTGTACGCTGCTCTTTAGCGAGCGTACGCTGACTTGTGTACGCTGCTCTTTAGCGAGCGTACGCTGACTTGTGTACGCTGCTCTTTAGCGAGCGTACGCTAGCCTTGATACGCTGCCTGTTGGTAGCGTGTCTTGAGCGTATGCTAGCTTGAGCGTACGCTGACCTGTAGCTTGAGCGTACGCTGACCTGTAGCTTGAGCGTACGCTGACCTGTAGCTTGAGCGTGCCCTTGTGTACGCTGACCCTTGCGTACGCTCCCCATTGGAAGTGTATGGAACCTTTGGTACGCTAGCTCGAGCGTACGCAGACCTTAGCGTACCCTAGCCTGAGCGTAGCCTGGCTTGAGCGTAGCCTGATTACCCTTGATCTTCTATAGCCTTGTATATTGATATTTTATTAGATATTTAACGTCCATTTTATATCCTTACGCCTTTTGTCCTGAACTTGATAATCACAAATTTACTTGATATGATTGGAATTGATAATTGAGCATGACGTGATAGTGACCCGTAGTGGTGCACCCCTGACATAATGACCTGACATGACCTGATAGTGGCCCGTCGTGGCGCACCCCTGACAAGTACACTTGACATGATAACCTGACATGATATATCTGATAAGCTGTTACGACGGCTGCTTGACATGACATGACCTGTATAATGGTCGGACACCGTGGGCGATTATGCTTGTATGAATAAACCAGTCCTGTCTTGCATCATGTCTAGGATGGGACTCCTGAGTACCACGGTCAGGAGTACCTACTAAAATGGACTAAGGTCAACAACTAGATTAATACATTAGTCATGAAGAGATTTCCCAGCTACAGGCAATTCCGTTACCTGGGCGCGCTTGGGATCTGTAGCCTGCCGTCGAGTAGGGCACATTTCCAGCACACTGTCATGTGTTGCACCCTTCAAACTGCTTAAGGGTACATGCATTTCCTGGACGATATACCGACCTGAATTCAACCCTAATCTCTTGACCTGGGTGACCTGGATGGTCTACAGGGCTTGTGGCTGTAGAATAATCTCACTGCATCTTGTTAGTAATTAGGCTTGTGACAACCCTAGTTAGTTAAAGTATCAAGCCGTAGTTCTTGCTTGGCCGTGAAATGATTGGATGGAGTCTAACCAGTCTAGTCTCGTCCTGATCCTGTTCCAGATTATTGAATGACCAGAATGCTTATATTTATTTTACCGATAAATGGTGAGAAACCAAGCTCCGTTCAGACGAAGGGTTACAACCCCGGTCCTTGTTTGGTTTACGGGTTGTAACCTGGCTATCTTAATAGTTCCATGGTTATCTCGTCGTATATCATCCTGATATGTTTCCTTTTATTCCAGTCCTTATTTTATTTATATTTATATTCCTGTGCTGATTGCTGGTTTTAGTTCTTAAGTGAAGCTTCCTTTGTGGCACTTGCTCTTTCTGGGGTCTGACCCAGCTGGTTTTGTGTGGCCAGATTTTGGAGCAACTCCAGAGGATCTACCGACTTCCCAGCCAGATGGTGGCCACTAGACGGAACCCTGGCAACGAGTGGGTTATTTTTGGCTCTCCCGCTCTATTGTAAAAATATTCTTTTGAGGCGTTTAGCCGACGAGCACCTGTTTAGCTCGATTGTACTTTATTTACTGTCTGCCTACGGGCTGTAACATGATTGACAAATCCTAGGGTTGATCATGTATGACTAAACTCTTGCTAGTCCTAACATTTTGTAACGACTAGCTTCATGATCAGCTGAATATGTAATATTTGGGACGCCTTATTATTGTATATTTAATGATCATACATCTTGTAACATATATTTACTTGCTTACGATTGAGACAATAGGCTTGTTCTTGACCTTAAGAGACTGCTGGCTTGTAGATAAAACCTCATGTATCCTAGACAGCCGTGACCGTATAGCGAGATGGAAGCCATTTCAATATACGTAGCTGGCTATGTCTACCCCCGCTCTCCAGTATTCTGGTTCTGGAGCATGACATGGTTTTAGTGGTGGCCCATGCAGGTCTTGTAAATCAAGATATGTGAGGGTTTACCGAATAGATGTCTCAATCAGTATTCGTCCTTGATCTCTGTTCGTATCTTCTGAATCCCTGGATTCTTGTCCTGATCATATGCTTGTATCGTTGCTCTGTCCTGGTCCTTCCTTATTGTTTCCTATGTCGTCTTCTTCAGCGGCATAGTACCTGACCCGGCCGATCAGCAAGGCGGAGCACCTCCCGCGGACCAGCAGCAACCTGGAGATCAAGCCCAGCATTCCGGAGTAGCCTCCAGAGTCGTGCCTTCTGGCGGAGAGCCACCAGTCCAGCCAGTTCAACCTGTAGAACATGATGACGGCACTTTGGTAGGACTGTCAGGACCTTGATAGCTTTCCAAGACCGACATGGAGATGCCTTGCACCAGGCAGTGACGGATGCTTTGACCCGGGGTGGTCATCAGGGTAACAGCGCTGCCAACAGCTTCAAGCGCTTGAACCCTCCATTCTTCGACGGTAGTGAAGATGCTATCGTGGCAGATGCATGGCTTCAGGACACAGAAGTGATTCTAGAAGCAGCCAGGACCCCAGAGAACGAGAAGGTGGCAGTTGTGCGCCTACAGCTATTAGATCTTGCCCGCAGCTGGTGGACAGCGCAGGCTATTGGATTAGCAGCCCCCATTGCTTGGGCAGTATTCCGGAAGAGATTCCAGACCAAGTATTTCGATGCCGTGGCTCGGTATGATCTGCAGACGAGGTTTACCAATCTGAAGCAAGGAGGCAGGACGGTCGACGGATATGCGGTCGAGTTTTCCAGACTCAGTCGGTTTGCTCCCACTTTGGTGGCAACCGAGTATGATAGAGCCCAGCGGTTCCAGCAGGGACTTCACCTGGAGATCTTGTTGGCAGTCGAGCAGTTCGAGCATCAGACTTTTGATGCAGTCTTGAGAGCAGCCCGGAGGCATGAGTATACCTCCCAGAGGATTGTGGATAGGGCCGGGGGTCGGAAGAGATCTCACGGCCAGATGAATTAGTCTTCAGCACCAGCCCCGGCAGCCAGGGCCTTGACTATTGGGGCTCCGAGGTGAGCAGCCTCAGTGACGTCGGTTCAGCATTCAACTCCGATGCACCCTCAGCAGCAGCAGAAGCAGAAGCAATCTTCCACAGTAGGTTGTTCTCATTGTGGAAAGCCAGGCCATGTGGTGACAGAATGTCGCAGGGCACAGGGATTGTGTCTGGCTTGTGGAGCACCAGACTATAGGATTGGATCCTGCCCGAACATGGGTGGTTCATCCTCGTCCAACCTTTCTAGTTCTTCGGTGAGAGGACCCGCACCGGTCCAGCAGCAACAGCAGCAGTATCCATTGACGTGGCCCTTGCCGCCTCAGTCCCAGGCGTTTCAGCAGCAGAGCCCCCAGCAGTATGCGCAAGCCCAGGCCTTGAGTCAGAATAGGTAGCGAGGAATTCAGCAGAGGAGACCAGCATCCCGAGGGCATGGTCAGGCTATGGTGATGACCATGGAGGAAGGATTGGCACCAGGAGAGGTAGTGGCAGGTACTATTCTCGTCAACTCCTTTCCAGCTTCAGCTTTATTTGATTCTGGTGCATCGTATTCTTTTATGTCTGCACGATTTGCGACACGGGTAGGATTGGAGCCCGTGTCATTATCAGTAAGGCTTAATATACTTACTGGTAACGGACTTGTGGGTGTAGATAGAGTGTTTTCCTCGTGTCGGATCGTAGTTAGCGGTAGAGAATTCCCCGCTAGATTGATAGAATTCCTGATGGCCGATTATGATGTGGTCTTAGGGATGGATTGGTTGAGGAACCAGTATGCTAGGATAGACTGCCATATTGGTAGGGTTGTTTTTAGCATTCCAGGAGAGCCAGAGTTTTCTTTCTCTCGAGGCGAGGTTGAGCCTTCTCCTCCGATATTGCGGATGGCAGTAGCAGCAGTTCAGTTGCCCAGGATAGTCGAGGGGTTCCCAGATGTTTTTCCAGAGGAGCTTCCAGGTATGCCTCCGGAGCGGAAGATCGAGTTCACTATAGACTTGATTCCAGGGACAGCCCCAGTGTCAGAGAGAGTCTACAGGATGGCGCCTTCAGAATTGGAGATCTTATACAAGATGATTGAAGAACTCAGAACCAAGGGATTCATTCGTGCTAGTGGATCGCCTTGGGGAGCCCCAATGCTTCTTGTGAAAAAGAAGGATGGAACGTCCAGGTTATGTGTCGATTATCGTACCTTGAACTCAGTGGCAATCAAGAACAGATACCCTCTTCCGAGGATAGATGACTTGTTTGATCAACTCAAGGGGGCATCAGTATTCTCGAAGATTGACTTGCGCTCAGGATATCACCAGATCAGAGTCAGAGAGCAGGACATCCCGAAGACGGTTTTTAGATCGAGATATGGGCATTGGGAGTTCCTTGTTATGCCTTTTGGAGCAACCAATGTGCCGGCAGTATTCATGGACGTCATGAATCGCATCTTCATGCCTTACTTGGATCAGTTTGTGATCGTGTTCTTGGATGACATCCTAGTCTACAGCAAAAGTGAGGCGGAGCATGAGCAGCATCTCCGTATAGTTCTTCAGATCCTCAGAGAGCACCAGTTATATGCCAAGTTTAGTAAATACGAGTTCTGGCTCGATCGTATTTCATACTTGGGTCATATCATCACTCGAGGAGGAGTAGAAGTGGATCCCCAGAAGATTATGGCTATTGAGTCATGGCCAGTGCCCAGCACAGTTGCAGAAGTTCACAGTTTCCTCGAATTGGCTGGCTATTACCGACGATTTGTTTCAGACTTTGCTCGAATTTCAGCGCCATTGACGCAGTTGACCCGCAAGGATGCACAGTTTGCTTGGACAGCAGAGTGTCAGAGTTCTTTTGAGCAATTGAAGCGAGGATTGATAACAGCTCCTATTCTCACGCTTCCAGATGGAACCGGAGGATTTTCAGTGTATTGTGATGCTTCAGGCAGAGGTTTAGGATGTGTTCTGATGCAGCATGGAAAGGTAATAGCTTATACGTCACGACAACTTCGTGATCATGAGAGGAATTACCCAACCCATGACTTGGAGCTGGCAGCAGTGGTGTTTGCACTTAAGTTGTGGAGGCACTACTTGTACGGAGATAGGGTGGAGATTTTCACCGACCACAAGAGCCTGAAGTATGTTTTCACCCAGAAGGATCTTAACATGCGTCAGAGGAGGTGGCTGGAGCTTCTTGTGGATTATGATGTCAGCTTGCAGTATCATCCTGGGAAGGCCAATGTCGTAGCAGATGTATTGAGCAGGAGAGCCGGAGCTTATTTCCTAACAGCGCAACCAGAGCTGTTAGTAGATCTTCAGAAGATGGGTATTGAAGTTGTTCTCCCTTCCAGTATGGCGTTGATGGCCAGCATACAAGTTCAGTCCACTATAGTCGAGAGGATCCGGATGGCGCAGTCGGCAGATTCCAAGCTTCAGCGACTCAGAGCAGAGTATGAAACAGGACGAAGACCAGAGTTATGTATTCATGAGGATGGTACACTTAGGCATGGTAAGCGTCTTTGTGTACCCAGTGGAGATATCAGACAGGAGATCATGTCAGAGGCGCACAGTTCTCAGTATTCCATCCATCCTGGCAGTACGAAGATATACCGTGATATCCGTCAGCACTTCTGGTGGAATGGCATAAAGTGGGAGATAGCTCGGTTTGTCTCTCGGTGTTTGATTTGCCAACAGGTTAAGGCCGAACATCAGAGACCGGCTGGACTTCTTCAGCTCTTATCGATTCCAGAATGGAAGTGGGAGCATGTGACCATGGATTTCGTGACTGGATTACCTAGATCCCCAGCTAGTAGAGATGCTATTTGGGTCATTGTGGATAGGCTTACCAAGGTAGCACACTTTCTCCCGTTTAGAGTTGGTCAGTCGACGGCTCAGCTAGCAGAGATGTACCTCAGGCAGATTGTCAGATTGCACGGAGTGCCAGTCAGTATCACCTCGGACCGAGATTCAAGATTTATGTCGCACTTTTGGCGTAGCTTGTAAGAGAGTTTGGGGACTCATCTCCAGTTCAGTTCAGCATATCATCCGCAGACAGATGGCCAGTCGGAGCGCACGATCCAGACTCTTGAAGACATGTTACGGTCTTGCACACTTGACTTCGGTGGTTCATGGAAAGATCATTTACACCTGGTGGAATTCTCATACAACAATAGTTTCCAGGCCAGTATCCAGATGGCACCGTTTGAGGCACTGTATGGCAGGAAGTGCAGATCCCCGTTAGCCTGGGATGATGTTGGAGAGAGACAGATGCTTGGTCCAGAAATGATTGCTCAGACCGTTGAAGTAGTCAGGCGAGTCAGAGATCACCTTCGAGTTGCCCAAGATCGTCAGCGCCATTGGGCCGATTCTCATCGGCGCCCTCTCGAGTTCTCGGTCGGCGATCATGTATTCCTGAGGATTTTGCCTAACCGTGGCGTTATTCGTTTCCGCGTACGGGGCAAGCTTAGTCCTAGGTATATAGGACCGTTTGACATTCTGGAGCGAGTAGGAGATGTATCCTATCGTCTCGCTCTTCTACCGTCGCTAAGCGAGGTGCATGACGTGTTCCATGTATCCCAATTACGACGGTATATCCCGGACCCGAGCCACATCCTGGATCATTCAGAATTAGTTGTTGGTACCAACCTTTCGTATGAGGAGAGGCCCGTATCTATATTGGATCGAAGAGAGAAGATCCTCAAGAATAAGACTATCAAGTTAGTCCGAGTTGCTTGGGGTCATCACTCTTTGGGTGAGTCAACGTGGGAGCGTGAGGATGATATCCGATCGCGATATCCCGACTTGTTTGACTCGTGAGGTATAATGTCTTTCTTATGCCTCATGCCATCAATTCCTTGTTTGCATGATTGATTGATTGCCTAGTATAATTGCCTGTGAATAGTATAGCTTGTTCTTGTCCCTCTAGCCTCTTAATTAAATTTCGAGGACGAAATTCTTTTAAGGTGGGTAGAGTTGTAATGTCTGTTGTTCGTATTGCGTATTTGGAATACGTATACGTATTTTATCTTGTATTTGCATATCTCCTTGGTTTGGCTTGGCTTGTTTACTCTCGGTTTGGGTTGGCTTGGTTCGGCCGGCCCAATGCTTGGTTCATCATGGGCCAAGGGTGGAACACCTTAGCCTATGCTTCTCTTTCATTTTCACCACAACCCCCTCTTTATTATCCCCACTAACCCTCTCTCTCCTCCATAATTCTCATTTACTTCTCCTTCCCCTACCATTACTCTTCTCCACCAACCAAGAACACCATAGACAAGTGCAACTTGCTTCCACAAGAGAACTCCTTTTGATGGTTTCATTAGCTTCTCCTTATGATTCTAAACTACATTAGAACTTGTCATTTTCCATTTTGAGGCTTTAATTCTTGTAGATCTAGAGTTTTGCTATTTTTGGATTTTTGGTGTTTTGATCTATTAAACTTCTTTGTTTTCAAGTTTTGATGGTTCCATGTTGTAGAGCATTTCATTCTACCCAATTTTGACCTTTGGAAAGTTGGATTCGGACTTGTTTTGATCAAGATATGGACAATTAAAACTTAGATTCAACTTTAGAGTTCTTGCTGTTCTTGCCAATTGGAGAAGACAGTGAACAGTGAGCTAGCTTTTTAGCTTACGCCACTTGAGTACGCTGCTCTTTAGCGAGCGTACGCTGACTTGAGTACGCTGCTCTTTAGCGAGCGTACGCTGACTTGAGTACGCTGCTCTTTAGCGAGCGTACGCTGACTTGAGTACGCTACTCTTTAGCGAGCGTACGCTGACTTGAGTACGCTGCTCTTTAGCGAGCGTACGCTAACTTGTGTACGCTGCTCTTTAGCGAGCGTACTCTAACTTGTGTACGCTGCTCTTTAGCGAGCGTACGCTGACTTGTGTACGCTGCTCTTTAGCGAGCGTACGCTGACTTGTGTACGCTGCTCTTTAGCGAGCGTACGCTAGCCTTGATACGCTGCCTGTTGGTAGCGTGTCTTGAGCGTATGCTAGCTTGAGCGTACGCTGACCTGTAGCTTGAGCGTACGCTGACCTGTAGCTTGAGCGTACGCTGACCTGTAGCTTGAGCGTGCCCTTGTGTACGCTGACCCTTGCGTACGCTCCCCATTGGAAGTGTATGGAACCTTTGGTACGCTAGCTCGAGCGTACGCAGACCTTAGCGTACCCTAGCCTGAGCGTAGCCTGGCTTGAGCGTAGCCTGATTACCCTTGATCTTCTATAGCCTTGTATATTGATATTTTATTAGATATTTAACGTCCATTTTATATCCTTACGCCTTTTGTCCTGAACTTGATAATCACAAATTTACTTGATATGATTGGAATTGATAATTGAGCATGACGTGATAGTGACCCGTAGTGGTGCACCCCTGACATAATGACCTGACATGACCTGATAGTGGCCCGTCGTGGCGCACCCCTGACAAGTACACTTGACATGATAACCTGACATGATATATCTGATAAGCTGTTACGACGGCTGCTTGACATGACATGACCTGTATAATGGTCGGACACCGTGGGCGATTATGCTTGTATGAATAAACCAGTCCTGTCTTGCATCATGTCTAGGATGGGACTCCTGAGTACCACGGTCAGGAGTACCTACTAAAATGGACTAAGGTCAACAACTAGATTAATACATTAGTCATGAAGAGATTTCCCAGCTACAGGCAATCCCGTTACCTGGGCGCGCTTGGGATCTGTAGCCTGCCGTCGAGTAGGGCACATTTCCAGCACACTGTCATGTGTTGCACCCTTCAAACTGCTTAAGGGTACATGAGTTTCCTGGACAATGTACCGACCTGAATTCAACCCTAATCTCTCGACCTGGGTGACCTGGATGGTCTGCAGGGCTTGTGGCTATGGAATAATCTCACTGCATCTTATTAGTAATTAGGCTTGTGACAACCTAGTTAGTTAAAGTATCAAGCTGTAGTTCTTGCTTGGCCGTGAAATGATTGGATGGAGTCTAACCAGTCTAGTCTCGTCCTGATCCTGTTCCAGATTATTGAATGACCAGAATGCTTGTATTTATTTTACCGATAAATGGTGAGAAACCAAGCTCCGTTCAGACGAAGGGTTACAACCCCGGTCCTTGTTTGGTTTACGGGTTGTAACCTGGCTATCTTAATAGTTCCATGGTTATCTCGTCGTATATCATCCTGATATGTTTCCTTTTATTCCAGTCCTTATTTTATTTATATTTATATTCCTGTGCTGATTGCTGGTTTTAGTTCTTAAGTGAAGCTTCCTTTGTGGCACTTGCTCTTTCTGGGGTCTGACCCAGCTGGTTTTGTGTGGCCAGATTTCGGAGCAACTCCAGAGGATCTACCGACTTCCCAGCCAGATGGTGGCCACTAGACGGAACCCTGGCAACGAGTGGGTTATTTTTGGCTCTTCCGCTCTATTGTAAAAATATTCTTTTGAGGCGTTTAGCCGACGAGCATCTGTTTAGCTCGATTGCACTTTACTTACTGTCTGCCTACGGGCTGTAACATGATTGACAAATCCTAGGGTTGATCATGTATGACTAAACTCTTGCTAGTCCTAACATTTTGTAACGACTAGCTTCATGATCAGCTGAATATGTAATATTTTGGATGCCTTATTATTGTATATTTAATGATCATACATCTTGTAACATCTATTTACTTGCTTACGATTGAGACAATAGGCTTGTTCTTGACCTTAAGAGACTGCTGGTTTGTAGATAAAACCTCATGTATCCTAGACAGCCGTGACCGTATAGCGAGATGAAAACCATTTCAATATACGTAGCTGGCTATGTCTACCCCCGCTCTCCAGTTTTCTGGTTCTGGGGCGTGACAGCTCACATCAATATGTGCCAGCGTAAAATTTAAATTACGCTCACATCAATATGTGTCAGCGTAAAATTCACAAGTGAAAGACTTTGCGTAAAAACAAAGAACTTTTACACTTTAAATTTTTTTTATCAACTTTAATAAGCGTAAAATTTGCATAGTCAGAGTATTTAATCTTTGTGCGTAAAACTCAGATCAAGTCATCTGCGTAAAAATTTAATTTAGATTTTTACTAACTTGATTTTTTTTCTTTTTCTTTTGGCAGTAGATTTGTAAATTCACCCGCTTGTAGAAGTATTTAGCTCATCAGCTGGTATGGTGGGCTCAAATTACTTGGAGAACTTGTCCCATATGGAGTTCCCTCAGTCGAATCCTGAATACCCTGAAAAGAGACAACAGCTGATATCTGCTCAAGGGGACAGAATGTTGTTGTCCATGATAAATGGAGAATTGTTGACATCGCTGGATGGCCAACAATTTTCAAAGCCAACCTTCTTATTCGGGGATGCAATAGATTTCCAGTCACAAACACACCCTAAAAAGGAGGCTTGGGTGTTCAAGTTTGGAGAGAGAGCAATGTATCTCCCCGACATGGTTAGAGATTATCCCCTGTCTGTATTTGTCTATGCCACCCATCCCCGACAGATGCTATGGAACCTGACTCCCAGCAGTCATGGTAGGCCCAGCAGAATCATCTTCAAGAGGGATAGAGCCAATGACATGGGCTACCACATTAGTGCTCCTAGTGGTGGTGTCGTCCCTTTCTCCGATCTGTTACCTGGATTCACTCCGAGTGAAGATTCAGCTCTAATCCAGCCGGTGCAGACCCCAATGTTCATTAACAAGTTCATAAGGGTTGCAGTATTATATCCTCAGGCCAACCCTAGGCTACCAGGGTGGCTGACGCCTTATAACCAGAACTGGATCCAGCTTAGTGCTTGGATCATGAAGAACTTCAAAACGGACTTGGAAGCCATCGGTCTGTATGAAGCGGTAGCCTCTATGAGCCAGGGTATACCGATGAACAGTAACCTATTCTTGGCTCTGATGGAGTTGTATATGAGTTCAACAGAAACTTTTACAACCCCACTAGGTGAGATGGGTCTTGCCCTGCACGAGATGCAATTCATCTCTAAACTGCTGATGGGAGAATCACCCTATGAAGAGTATGTTCCCTCTAACCAGGAACTAGCAGAAATCAGAGAGAAAAATCCTCGATTGGTTGAGGTCTACCAAGAGCTTATGTGCCATTACCTAATTTGCACCAGTATGTATGACAGTGGGTCTCACTTGGCATATACTAATAAATGGACAACTTATCTAATCTACCATGAGAATAGGATAGCCAAGAACGAGAAGGGGAGATTCCAAAAAAACAAGGCTCCCATCATCAACCCTTGTTCAATAATCTCTTCAGATTTGATCAATAGTTTAATGATCTCACATAAGTCTCCGGGCCAGTATCTGTCCTAAAAGACCGAAAACATCCCTGCGGGACTGAAACTTTGAGCCACCTGAGGCATGGTAGTCAGAAGATCTCGAGGGAAGCCTTGCTGGCAGTCTTTCTATCTCTGTGGCTGCGGAGATGGGTTATGCCCGGGATCAACGCAGTAGACAGAATTCACCGAAACGTATTGTGGTCAGCAGTACGTTTGGTATTCAAGGTCAGAATCAACCTGCTATCGGCGATGGTGTGCCGAATAAATACAGGTTTACGGACCTTTGGTGATGATCTAATCAATAATGCTCCTCACCGGAAGGATTTTCCTAGGGTAGAGATGCTCTACACTTATTTGATGGACTGGCTACTGCATCATAACTGCAGTTTATTGCCACCGGGTCCTGGAGATAATACGGAGGTCTTCCTCCAAAAATTCAACAAAGCCATATGGACTGCAACTACTGTGGCAGACACCCGAGCAGTACTGAATTATTCACACGGTTGGAACTTCTTCTGCACAAGACCACAAGTTTCAGCCGACTGCCTCGGTGTATAGTTTGAAGATAGAAGTGAAGGGAGGACTTCATTGCCTACGCCAGTTTTCAAATGGCTAATGTGCATCATACCCTCTGATCTGATGTACAGGAATGAAGACAACTGTGCGTTCGAACCGTATCTACCAAGTAGGTTCGCTCGCCAGTTTGGATATGACCAACTTCATGTTGGTAATCCCTCCACCAGCTTCTACCATTATGGGATGCTAATTGATGGTACGAGAGCCTGGAGATACTTTAGCAAGGCTCGTACCGGTGCTAAATTCAGAGTATCGACTGCTACCAGCACAACCGAGCTACGTATACTTCATACATATGCTCGCTTTTATACATCCATCCGTTCCTTCGCCCATGACTACAACCTGAAGGGGAGTCTTAGATGGCCCAAAGAAGGAAATATTGAAGAGCCAGTCAGGGTACTTTCAGACATACCCGATGATACTGCTGTTCCAGATGAGTATCTGGAAGTAATCCCTACGGGAGTTGGGGAAACAGCTGCAGAACCAATCATTATTGGCAAGACCCAAAAACGGAAATCAGGTGCAGCTGTTACCATCTCAGAGAAGAAGAAGAAGATCACCGTCAAGGGGCCTTCTAGACAGAGAGCCGCTACTCCAGAGAGCGACACTCCAGTCGAGGAGCCGCAACATATTGCATCTTCTTTAGCTCATCATGGAGAAGGATCCTCTGCATCTCAACCGGCAACATCAACATAAGGTGTGGGGGTTCTATCTCCGGGACGCCTCAGCTCATCACTTCACTTTTCTTTGCTACAAAAGACACAAGCTACTGAGGATGTTGCCAGTACACATACTGTTGATCAAGAGCTCATCCCATCAGATGAACCGGCTCTGGCCCTCGATGATGATGACTGGGATGGGGACTATGACTCATACTTGGCATGTCTTGTACCTACTCCAGGTAAATATAAATCACACAAAATCTATACAAGATTATGTATTATGATTTTGTATATTAACTTATTTTGTTTAATTTGTAGGTATCATCATTGCAGTAAAGCATGTGGCTTCTCCTCCTCAAAAAACTATTTATGAGGAAAATACAGAGTCTGAGGAAGAGGGTTCTTCTTCAGAAGAAGATAATGTCCAAGAGAAAGTACAACAAGAGCCCAAAGTAGAGGCTCGGCCAGAATTATCTTCTCTTGTTGAAAACAGAGAAGAAGAACAAACTGCAGAAGAACCAACTGCAAAAGAAACGACTGGTGAGGAAGAAATAGACTTCAATGAAGAGACTGAAGTACTCCCAGAACCTGCAGAGCCAGTAGCCTATGAAGGTGATGAGGATATAGTCGACCCATCAACTGAAGCTAGAGACGTCGTAATAACATCCTCAGTTATTGCTACTGATCTGGTACAAGTTCCTGAGAAGACAGTATCTGAACCGGAGCCAGCTACCATAACTACTATTCCTCCGACACCAATCACCGCCACCAAAACTCAAGTAGTTTCGATTCCAGAAACGGCTGGAGTAACAAGTGCTGAAGACATTGTCCCTGAAGCTCCTGGAGATCAATTAGCTATGGTAGCAGCGACAACATTGACTTTATCTCAGTCTGCTACCAAAGCAACAACATCTGCTCCTAGTCTTCAGAAAAGGGATCTAGTGGACATTGCTGCAACGCCGAGCTCGAATACAGAAATGAATCTCTTAGTTGAGATTCATATTAAAACTTTCTACAAGACGCTGGCAGCTCTGATCAAAATGGTCCTGAAGAAGGGCCTCAACTACGAAAGTCTGAAAGCTGCGATTGCTCTTACTATCAGGAACGTCGCCATGTTCAATGATGCAGCGAGAGCAGCGAATCTGGAGAAGGTCGTGGAGAAACTTAAACAGTCCATTAAAGAATATCTAAGTCTGTCAAGCGAAACTATTGAAAGTCTTATCCAAAGCGAGTATGAAGCTTTATCAGCTGAATACATTGCTCGGGAGACTACTTTCAATGAATCTCTCTAAGAGTACAGCAGCAAGGTCGCCAAAGAAAAAGCTTTTTTGGCTGAAGCTAAGCCCCAGCTGGATATCCAGAGAGAAGCCTATGAAACTTCCAATATAAGAATTCATCAACAAAATGATAGAATTCGTAAAGTTGAGGCAGAATTGGCTCGCTTGAAGGCGGAGAGGGAGCAGTTGATCACAGCTTGTGACTAGCTTCTAATGCAGAGCTCAATTTTGGAGGAGCAAGTCTTCAGTGCTGAAGCTACTATCAAAACCCTTGATAAAGCCAAGGATAAGATGATAGCTACTTTCGTCGACTTCTCCCATATTTGTACTCCGAAAGCTCGACGGACTATGGCTACTGCCACTATGCTGAGCTCTCGCGAGAAACGCCTAGCGGAGCTACAAAAATTTCTTAAAGATGTTTCTGCTCTGCCTTAGGCAAATAAAGAATTTTTGTAATCTTCTATCTTTTTCATTCTGCAATGTTTACAAGAAATGAATAAAATATTTGTTTTGTGACCCTATCATTTATTTTGAAATTAAACAATAGGTATGAGATAGAAAATGTCACGACCCGCACCCTAGAGTAAGGGCACGAGACGTGGGTACGTCCAGCCTACGCCACAGTATCGGCGGTAGAACGCTGTCCTAGGTCACAACATCTAGCAATAATATACTAAGCAGTTTATACTCCCCGAAAGGGGGTGACATGATAGAAGTAAACTCAATCACAACTAAGGAAGAAGAAGCACGATATGATATAGAACTCAAGGAAATACATATAATAAAATAGTCTAAGATAACATTCCAGCAAATATCCAGAGTACAAATCTCAGCTACTGAATATGAAAGAATATATACAACTCAGAATCTCCAGAAAGAAATAAAGTCTAGCTAAAACAGTCTCAAGTCTACATAAATAAGATAGGCCTAACTAAGCTAGTCTAGGCAATGGGGGTAATGTCCTCAGCTAGAGCTGGGTCCTCCTGAGAGTCCAGCTCGCAAGTGTCGTCTAGGGCTGCCCCGTAGAAAGTATCCACACAGGCCTCCTCCTCGTCCTCTGTAATATTTTCAACAGGTCCAGTCAGGACGTGAGCGAGTACAATACATCTCAACAGTTCATAGCAGGTAAGAAAATATAATCATGCAGTAAAGTAAGTTATAGATACTGAAAGAAATGCAGTATGTAAAAAGAGAGAGAGAGCTGTAATAGAAATATCTACTATAAATAAAGACTAACAGTGGCTAGTGAGTCAGAGTACAATATAGACATGTAAATGGCATAGGAGATTCTGATGCTACACTATAAAAAGATTCCGATGCTACACTACTTGGATAATATTCACATGTCTACTTCTACTCCTCCGTACCCCCAATCAATACACAAGGATCCAACCAGGTTATGTTATGATTCCATGCAAAGGCCCCCGAAGGGTGATATATGGATGTCCCATAAATAGGGATTCTAGGAGATTCTAGGAGACCCAGTATATGGAATAAGGATTCAAGGAAGACTCTGTGATCATAAGAGTATATGTCACAAGTGATCAATGAACCAATGAAGCATAGTGATACGCCATGTAAGTAAAACGCACAGAACATGTAGTACCCGATGCTCCCTAAAGGGATAACATCTCAAGAAGGGATCCATATAGTACTAATCCGTGTGACCAACGTGACAGTATCAAGTAAAGTAATTTAATGCAGGAAAATAATTCTAAGTAGGATATGAAATGATCAGAGAATATACTCGCCTGGTATCTGAGTGTCCGGATGAAATGTACTGTCCGAGGAGAGGTGTCTGGCTCCTAATCAGAACAGCACAAGTCACAACAAGTCTAAAATGATAACAATATGCAATGCAATGCATTCTAGATGAATCTAAGTCAATCTAGGCCAAAGTCAACTCTTGGTCAACCTTGGTCAACCAAGAAGTCAAACCTAGGTCAATATGGTCAAACTAGGTCAAACAAGTCTAAATTAGGTCAAACTAGTCATTCTAGGTCTAACTAGTCCATACTAGTCTAAACAAGGTTAAACTAGCTAACACATACCATTACAAGGCTATGCAAGCCTATTAAGCCTATACTAGTCTATTCTAACCATTGCACTATACATTATGTAGATATGTATATACATTACACACACATATTTATATTACATATATATATAGATATTCATATATAATATATATTCATATTACCTAGATATATACATACATACATACGTATATATATATATATATATATATATATATATATATATATATATATATATATATATATATATATATATATATATATATATATATATATATATACATTTCATATATATAGAAGTTGCATATATTATCATAGCTATTTATATATATAGGTTCAATACATCTAAACATTAGATATACATATATATATATATATATATATATATATATATATATATATATATATATATATATATATATATATATATATATATATATATATATATATATATATATTTTTTTTTTTAATATATATATATATATATACACTTTCATAAATAGATATACTCATAATATATATACATACATGTATAGGTATATAGAGACAGGGAAGGCCAAGTGTGTGTATACAAGGAAATAGAGTGTGTGTGTTCATGAGAGGAGATGGTGACTTAGCTAATAGGGGTAGGCATGTGTGCTCTCAGGTGGGATGAAAACTGAGTGTGAGGGTGTGTGAGTGAGGGTGTATGTGATTCAATGAACTGTGGGTAGTCTCACAGGAAGAAAAGGAAAGGAAACAAATTCATCCTGCATAACAGTCTCTACAGTTCAGTCTCAGGAAAATAGGAATGAAGGGAAAGGAAATCAATGCATACAAAACAGTTCATATAATTTACAGTTCAGCCCACTGATACAACCCCCATTTTGTTTTCAAAACCAAACCAAAATCACCCAAATTTGACCCATAAATAGATAACATGTAGAAGAATAGTATTAGGGACTAATATCATGCTAATAACAGCAATTAAGAGGTTAATTAGACTGCCAAGTTCACATTACAAATCCTAAATTTTTTTAATATAGCATGTATCAGGAATTTATGGTAAAATAGGAAATTGATAACTAAAACAATTAATGTGTAACAATTGTGGTTGGTAATTAACATACTAATAGTGTACGTGTCAGAGAGAGTGATTTGTGTCCACCATAGCCGGACACGATGTGTCCATGCAATAAAACTCAAAATAGTGCACAGCAGTGCACTGTCTCGTGCACAAGTGCACGCGTGTCGTGCACTCGACACAGGACACTTCATGTCTCGTGGTCACCAACCTAGGTAGCCCACCTATAGTAATACATATTAGGTTAGCTAACACGTGTCCAAGTCGTGTCAGTGTCCGATACGAAAGCCGTATCAGAGCTCGATTTCTCGTGTGCACTGCACAGTGACAAATCAGTGCGATACTGATATCCCTCTCGACACGCCACGTGGTCGTCAGAAACTTGACACATGGCGTGTCAGTCAGTGCCCCGTGGCATGTGTCGAGTCTCGTGTCCAGTGGTCGCGTGTCGTGTCCGGTACAGCCCCCGAACAGCAGGGCAGTGCAGTCCCGTGCGCGCGCGGATGTGTCCATGTGTCCAAATCGACACAACACGAGACCAAAATCACCTCAGTCCCCCAAAAACGTGTAAGCGACATCAAAACAATAATTCCTATTCATTTACTTTCTAGAAATTAAACCGAAATGCCCTTTGGGGCATTTCATCAAACACTTAGACCTAGGTCGGATACGTGTCCGACACGGACACGAAATGGGTCCAAAATGACACGAAAATCTAGGGTTAGCTAGGGGACACCTAGATCTAGGTCTCCATGCAAAGAAATTCAGAATTTAATGAAGTTTACATAGGTTTACCTATTGGTGACCAAAAGTAAGAAAACCTCAAATGGGGAGGGGGGTTCCTCTTGCTAGCAAACTTCTTCAAATTGGTATGAATCTGAGAAAACCATATAACAACAGCAAGAACACTTCATTTAAAACCTATTACAATTTGTTTGAGGGGAAAAAGAGCTAAAATGGAATTTCTATGGATTTGTGAAGATGGAAACTCACCTCTTTCCAAAACTTGTTCTTCCTAAAGAGGCTAGCCCTAATTTCTAGGAGAATATTTATAGGAAAAATTCCTAGGATGGGTCAAGTGGTCGGCCACTAGTGGATTAGGGTTAGGTTAGGTCACATAGTATTGGGCTTTGGGCTTAATCACTAATCATGACTTGTGAAGTCACAAGTCATTACTCAATGCTCTATTCTAAATCCTATTTCCAAATTAATTCTATTAACTAGAATAGGGTTAACTTAATTTAACCTAGGGTCTCATAATCTAACCAAGTCCAAACTTAACTAGGGTTAGGTTACCAAGTCAAAGCTAGTCAAAGTCAACCTAGTCAACCTTCATTCAAACAATTCCAAAATAATTCCCATAAATTCAAATAAATTCTAATAATTTCAAATAACCCCCAAAATGACAAAAATACCCTCAAACTAGAAATGTGGTAGTGACAAATCTACCCTCCTTAAAATAATTTTGTCCTCAAAATTAAAGGCGAAACTAACTGCTGAGAAGGATAGAAAAGTATACCTCAAGGTCCAAAAAGATAGGGGTACCGCTCGTGCATCTCATCCTCCCGCTCCCAGGTAGACTCTCCTGGATAATGATGCCTCCATGCGACGCGTACCAAAGGTATCACCTGGTTCCTCAGAACCTTCTCCCGTCGATCCAGTATCTCCACTGGCTGCTCTGGATAGCTGAGAGAAGGCCCAACCTCAATCTCCGAATGATCGAGCACATGGCTAGGGTCAGCCACGTACCATCTCAACTGTGATACATGAAATACGTTGTGGACCCCCACTAGTGTAGGTGGCAAGTCTAGCCTGTATGCCACGTCATCGACTCTCCCGCTGATAACGAAAGGGCCGATGAAGCGCGGGCTAAGCTTCCCGTCTCCACCAAAACGTATCGTACCACGAGTCGGAGATATCCTCAAGAAAACCTGGTCTCCAAACTAATCACAAGCAAGGTCTTAATTAATTATAATAAATAAAAATGATCAAAATCATAAACAAATAAACCTAAATCTAATCCTACTCTAATCTGTACCTCAAACTCCAAGGGCCTCCGGTGGCTATCGGCCCAGTGTCGATGTCTGTCCTGCGCCACGCGAAGTCTGTCCCTGATGAGCTTCACCTTCTCAGCTGCGTCAACAACCATCTCTGGCCCCAGTAAAGCTCACTCGCCAACATCATCCCAAGATAAGGGTGTACGACACCTACGCCCGTACAGAGCCTCGAAAGGTGACATCTCAATGCTGGCCTGGAAACTATTGTTGTAAGCAAACTCCACCAAATGAAGATGATCCTCTCAGGAACCTCCAAAGTCTAGGACACACGTCCGTAGCATATCCTCAAGTGTCTGAATAGTCCGCTCTGACTGTCCGTCCGTCTGGGGATGGTATGCAGTACAAAACTTGAGCTGAGTGCCCAAGCTAATCTGCATACTCCTCCAGAAATGGGAAGTAAAGTGACTATCCCGATCTGAGATAATGCTGACCAGAACTCCGTGAATCCTGACTATCTGCCGCATATACATCTCTGCCAGCCTCTCTATAGACGTACCCACCTTGAATGGCAAGAAGTGGGCCGATTTGGTCAACCTGTCAACGATGACCCAAATCACACCTTTCCCTTCAGGTGTACGCGGTAATCCTGATACGAAGTCCATAGTGATATGCTCCCATTCCTACTCGAAAATGGGCAGCGGCTGCAACAATCCATCGGGCCTCTACCTCTCTGCCTTGACCTGCTGATAGACCAAGCACCTAGCCACGAAGTGAGTCACCTTTCGCTTCATCCCGGACCACCAAACATGCTTCCTCAGATCTCGGTACATCTTGTTGGCACCAGGGTGTATAGAGTTCTGAGATCTGTGGGCCTCCTGCAAAACCTGCTCCCTGAGCTCTCCGCTGGGCACACATAACCTGGAACAGTGCCTCAAGGCACCATCCTCTACAAGAGAAAACTCGCCATCCACCAATCCTGCTCGGACCTGCTCTCGGAGACACCGCAGAGCAACATCCTTAAACTGTGCCGACTTGATCCTCTCCACCAAGTCTGACTGAATCTGTATGCCCCACATCTGTATCTGCACTCCGGGCATGATCACCTCAATCCCAAGGCTCTCCAAGTCTACAAGCAAATGCCGATCCATGGTCAAACACATGGCTGTCCGATACCTACTCAAGGTATCGACAACCACGTTGGCCTTCCCTGGGTGATACTGAAGTAGGATGTCAAAGTCCTTCATCAACTCTTGCCATCTGTGCTGCCTCATGTTCAACTTCTTCTGAGTGAACACATACTTTAAGCTCTTGTGATCTATAAAAATCTCCACTCTCTCATCATACAGATAATGCTTCCACAACTTCAGAGCAAATATCACTGCTGCAAGCTCCAGGTCGTGGGTAAGGTAGTTCTTCTCATGGGGACGTAACTGCCTAGAAGCATAGGAAATCACCTTTCCATGTTGCTGTGAGACACAACCTAGCCCCTTTCCTGAAGCGTCACTATAAATAGTAAAACTACCTGATCCTGAAGGCAATGTCAGAATCGGAGCTGTCGTAAGCCTCTTCTTTAACTCATCAAAAGCTGCCTAACACTCCTCTGACCAAACAAACTCAGTATCCTTCTGGGTCAACCGAGTCAACGGTTCTGCAACCCGGGAGAAATCCTGCACAAATCTCCGATAATATCCTGCCAGCCCCAGGAAACTCCTGATCTCTGCAACTGAAGTCGGTGCTGCCCATGCCTCAACTGCTATAATCTTCTTGGGGTCAACTGAGATACCATCTCTAGTCACCACATGCCCCAAGAAGTCCACCCGGTCCAAGAAGAACTCACACTTGGAGAGTTTCCCGTAAAGCTGCTCCGTCCTGAGAGTCTCCAGCACGATCCTGAAATGCTCCTCGTGCTCCTCCTCAGTCTTGGAATGTACCAAGATGTCGTCAATGAACACCACCATAAACTGATCCAGGTACTGGTGGAACACCTTGTTCATTAGGTTCATAAACACTGCTGGTGCATTGGTTAGCCCAAACGGCATAACCAAAAACTCAAACTGCCCGTACTGCGTCCTGAAAGCTGTCTTGGGAATATCCTCCCTCTTCACCTTCACCTGGTGATATCCTGACCTCAGATCAATCTTGGAAAATACCTGAGCTCCGCTCAACTGGTCAAATAGATCGTCGATCCGCGGCAGTGGGTATTTGTTCTTGATCGTGAGGTTGTTGAGTGCCCTATAGTCAATACACATCCGTACTGACCCATCCTTCTTCGGCACAAATAACACTAGTGCACCCCATGGCGATGAACTCGAGCGGATGAAGCCCTTGTCCTGTAGCTCATCCACTTGCTTCTTCAGCTCCACCAACTCACTATTGTTCACCCGATAGACATGCTGAGAGATGGGTTCCGCTCCTGGAACCAAGTCTATCAAGAACTCTATGTCTCTGTCTTGTGGCAATCTCGACAACTCCTCTGGGAAAACATCCATATACTCTGCTATCAAGGGGTGTGGAATCGCCTGCTTCTCAACCGAGACTCTACAGAAAACTCCGCTGCTCTGCTCTGCCTGACGTCTGGAGTACTCGAACTCTGGCTCCTCCGGCGCTCTGAAGAGAACTCTACCCCCTCTGTAATCAATGCTGGCATGGTGCCTGCTCAACCAATCCATGCCTAGTACTATATCATAGTTCGGCAATGGCATTATGAGCAGGCTCACCTCCAACTCACGGCCTCCCAAAACTACACTTTGACCCTTACAAACATCACTCACGAGGATAATGCCACCCCCGATCGTGATCTTGTAAGTCCTAGGCAACGATTCAGCTATAATACCGTGTCTAATCGCAAAAGATACAGATATGAAGCTATGTGAAGCACCGAAATCGAATAATGCAAAAGCTGGACTGGAGTCGAGAAGGATCGAACCTGCGATCAGCTCTCCTATCACCTCTGCATCTCCAGCTGCCATGGCGAAAGCTCGCCCCTGCTGGCCTTCCCTGGCCTGCTGCTGGTGCTGGACGAACCTTTGCTGATGTGTCGGCAGGACTGGTCCCCTCTGCTGGCCTGCTAGAGCTCTGACTGCTGCCCCCTGAGCTGCTCGTCCCATACGACACTCCCTCATCTGGTGTTCTGCTGAGCCACACACCAGGCATTGACCCAGCCTCTTCCGGCACTCATTGGAGACGTGCCCAGGCTTCCTGCAGTAGGCACAAGTAACACCCTGTCTCTGACCCTGCTGGTGCTGTCTCGGCTACTGCTGCTGGTGAACTGGCCTCTGCTGGATCGGCTGCGGCTGGAACTGCCTCGACTGCTGCTGATGAAAGTGAGGCCTCTTGGCCTGGCCTCCGCTGCTGCTGCCCCCAACTGGGTCTCGCACCCTCTTGAGCCTAAGCTCAAGATCATCCTCAACTAATAAGGCTCCCGTCAAGATCTCCTCAAATGTGGCATCCCTGTTGCCCTTGGTCAAGGACTTGACCTCCTTGACCAGACCCTTTCAGAACCTCTGGGCCTTCGCCGTCTCGCTCAAGCCCTCTACGAACCTGTCGAGGCGGCCGAACTCCCCAGCGTACTCCTCCACTGAAAGGCTCCCTTGGATTAGGCTCTCGAACTGCGACTCTAAGACTCTGAGCGCTGAATCTGGAAAGAACTTCTTGAAGAAGCCCTTAAACTCCTCCAAAGTCTGCCCAGCTACCCCTATCCTGGGGTTCGACTGATACCAGGTACGAGCAAGATCTCGCATCCGGCTAGCTACGGCCTCAATCTGGAGATCTGCTAGTATCCGGGCCAGGCGGAAGATCTCCTATATGTTCGATCCACTCATCAGCATATAGAATCCCTTCAGTCCCCAGGAAGTCTCTGGGGCTCATCTTCTGGAACTGTTCTATCCCCGGTGTCCTCGGCTGCTGAACCACTGATCGAGCTGCGACTGTTGTGAGGGCCAGCTCCATGCCCCTGTCATGTCGAGCCTGCTGCCAGTCCATGAACTGCTGGAAGTATGCGAACATCTGTGCCGCATCCACGTGTCATGTAGGCAATGACTGCTGGAAGGGCTCCTCTGCGTTGACTGGGTCCTGCCTCCGAGCCGGTGGAGGCATACCCCCTGCTGCTGCTGCTGGAGCCTCAATACGAGCAGAGGTGGCAGGAGCTGCAGTCTCCTGTCTCTGCTGAACTGACTGAGAGGTAGCAGATCCCTCTATAGCATCCCCATGAATGTTACGCTGCGACCGAGTCTCTACTATCCTGAAGATAGACCAAACAAGAGTATCAATTTCTGAGAAAGAAGCGATATAACAAAGGCGGACAATTAAAATTCAAAAGGATCAGCTGACAATAAGGATTTAGATGGCAATAAAAGAATTTTTTCTAATGTGATTGAGTACCTTAAAAATTAATGTCCTATATCCTACTGCAGGCTGTAGTGATACTCTAGTTCGAATACCACTACACTTCTAATCTAGACCTGTATGGGCCACCACTAAAAATGTGTCATGACCCGTACCCTAGAGTAAGGGCACGAGACGTGGGTACTTCCAGTCTACGTCGCAGTATCGACGGTAGAACGCTGTCCTAGGTCACAACATCTAGCAATAATATACTAAATAGTTTATACTCTCCGAATGGGGGTGACATGATAGAAGTAAACTCAATCACAACTAAGGAAGAAGAAGCACGATATGCTATAGAACTCAAGGAAATACAAATAATAAAATAGTCTAAGATAACATCCCAGCAAATATCCAGAGTACAAATCTCAGCTACTGAATATGAAAGAATATATACAACTCAAAATCTCCAGACAGAGATAAAGTCTAGCTAAAACAGTCTCAAGACTACATAAATAAGATAGGCCTAACTAAGCTAGTCTAGGCAATGGGGGTAATATCCTCAGCTAGAGCTGGGTCCTCCTGAGAGTCCAGCTCGCAAGTGTCGTCTAGGGCTACCTCGTAGAAAGTATCCACACAGGCCTCCTCCTCGTCCTCTGTAATATTTTCAATAGGTCCAGTCAGGACATGAGCGAGTACAATACATCTCAACAGTTCATAGCAGGTTAGAAAATATAATTATGCAGTAAAGTAAGATATAGATACTGAAGGAAATGCAGTATGTAAACAGAGAGAAAGAGAGCTGTAATGGAAATATCTACTATAAATAGAGACTAACAGTGGCTAGTGAGTCAGAGTACAATATAGACATGTAAATGGCATAGGAGATTCTGATGCTACACTATGGAAAGATTCTGATGCTACACTACTTGGATAATATTCACATGTCTACTTCTACTCTCCCGTACCCCCAATCAATACACAAGGATCCAACAAGGTTATGTTATGATTCCATGCAAAGGTCCCCGAAGGGTGATACATGGATGTCCCATAAATGGGAATTCTAGGAGATTCTAGGAGACCCAGTATATGGGATAAGGATTCAAGGAAGACTCTGTGATCATAATTGTATATGTCACAAGTGATCAATGAACCAATGAAGCATAGTGATACATGGATGTCCCATAGGGTGATACATGGATGTCCCATAAATGGGGATTCTAGGAGATTCTAGGAGACCCAGTATATGGGATAAGGATTCAAGGAAGACTCTGTGATCATAATTGTATATGTCACAAGTGATCAATGAACCAATGAAGCATAGTGATACACCATGTAAGTGAAACGCACAAAACATATAGTACCCGATGCTCCCTGAAGGGATAACATCTCAAGAAGGGATCCATATAGTACTAATCCGTGTGACCAACATGACAGTATCAAGTAAAGTAATTTAATACAGGAAAATAATTCTAAGCAGGATATGAAATGATCAGAGAATGTACTCGCCTGGTATCTGAGTGTTCGGATGAAATGTACTGTCCGAGGAGAGGTGTCTGGCTCCTAATCAGAACAGCACAAGTCACAACAAGTCTAAAATGATAACAATATGCAATTCAATGCACTCTAGATGAATCTAGGTCAATCTAGGCCAAAGTCAACTCTTGGTCAACCTTGGTCAACCAAGAAGTCAAACCTAGGTCAACTATGGTCAAACTAGGTCAAACAAGTCTAAATTAGATCAAAATAGTCATTCTAGGTCTAACTAGTCATTACTAGTCTAAACAAGACTAAACTAGCTAACACATACCATTACAAGGCTATGCAAGCCTATCAAGCCTATACTAGTCTATTCTAACCATTACACTATACATTATGTAGATATGGATATACATTACACACACATATTTATATTACATATATATATATATATATATATATATATAAAAAAATATATATATATATATATATATATATATATTATATATATATATATATATATTATATATATATATATATATATATATATATATATATATATATATATATATAAATATATATATAGAGATATTTATATATAATATATATATTCACATTATCTAGATATATACATACATATATATATATACTTTTCATATATATAGAAGTTGCATACATTATCATAGCTATTTATATATATAGGTTCAATACATCTAAACATTAGATATACATATATATACATATATATATACACTTTCATAAATAGATATACACATAATATATATACATACATGTATAGGTATATAGAGAAAGGGAAGGCCAAGTGTGTGTATACAAGGAAATAGAGTGTGTGTGTTCATGAGAGGAGATGGTGACTTAGCTAATAGGGGTAGGCATGTTGTTTGCCATTGATTGTAAAAGTACAAAACAATTTTATGGGAGGACTGAACTTAGACTCACAATACAAACTCGCTTGTACAAAGAAAGCCTAGGGACGAAAGCCTGGGTACAGCAGACTAAGTACAATTGTTTATTTTAGATTCTGGAGGGATGACGATAGAGGCTCGGGAAGGCGACGGCAGCCCTGCCTTACTCCTTGGACGATCGGTATGTAGCCTTGGCTCCAGAAGATTTGCTCGGCGTTGAAGAAATGCTCTCTTTGCTCCCTCTCTGCTTTTTCCTTCAAGTCTTCTAGTGCTCTCTGATCTCGAAAATGGGTCTCTCTGGTCACACTCTCTCCGTTGTGTATATTGCCAGGGAATGTATATATTTTGCAAGGAAATGGCACATTGCTATTTATAGGAATGGGGTGTGATCATTAGGGTTGCAATGATTGCTTCCTGGAGATGGCGGCGGCCCATGGATTGGTCAATCTAGGCCATTAGTTTTGAGTGTGATGAATCTGGGACATTAAGTGTAGATTACACCAAATCTCATCAGTAATTAATGCTGATTGGAATAAATCTTCCTCATGATGATCTGCTAATGTCTGCGAATAAATTTGATTTATTCTCCTGCCACGTGTCCCAGATTATTGGGATTTGACCCAATCTCTGATTGCAACAAATCTGGGAAATTGATCGGCTTAGGACACGTGTCCTAGGAGCCACTGGGGGGATCTGAACCGCATGAAGATTGAGCTGTATAAGGTTTGGGCCGCATAAAGTTTGGGCCACGTGCCAGGGCTGCTTTGGTAGTGGCTCCCCTCGAACCTTTGAACTGCATAGAGATGATCATTGCGAGCCGCATAGGGATGCATCCGCCTGAGCTGCATGGAAATGGTCCTCCTGAGCCGCAAGGGAAGGCCTCCGCTTGAGCCGCATGAGACGGTTTCGGCCTGAGCCGTATAGGACGGCTTCATTCTTAACCGCCTGGGAAGTCTTCGCTCGAGCCGCATACGAACGCCCACGTGGCAAGACCACGTGGCATTTTTATGGATCTCGGGAGATTGTGTCAGAGATCTCTTTCTCTTCCCTAGGGGTCTGTCATTATGACAGATTCATAATTACCTCTCTTGTGTCAGGGCTGTCACTTTTTTTTTCAGAGTTGTCAGCCGCCAAAGTAATTAATGCAGCATAGGGCGGAGGAGAACACTGTTACGCCACGTGTCTTCTGAGCTGCATGGGATGTCTTGGGCCGCGTAGTCCCTTATGCCGTATGACTTTCTGAGCCGCATGGGCTTTATGAGCCGCATGGGGTTTCCTAGCCGCATGGATTATTTTCCATACTTCTACAAGACCCCCTTCAAAGTTTTCAATTTGCAAAATTGAAATACTTTGAATGAGAAGTATGGCTGTATATTTTTCTGGCCGCATATGAAACCCTGACCGCATGAATATCTTGGCCGCATAGATTGTTCAGCCGCAGAGATGTTAACCGCAGAGACTTTCAAGCCGCATAGCTTCTTGCCACGTGTGCGAGTCTTTAATCGTCTCAAATTCGTTTCAGCTCTATTTTGTAGGGGAAAATCCCAAGGGTTGGCTCATTAAATCTTTCGAATTTTACGTCCTGGGTGAATCTCGTAGACGAAATCCGAGGAGTCGGTTTCGCTTTTTACGAGGCGGTTATTGGCCTACGTGTTCTCCTTCTCTCGTCCTCCTATAAATAGGAGGAGTTTGAAGAGAAGAAAGGGCTTCTTTACTTTCTTTCTTTTTCCTCAAATCTTTCCTATCTCGATTGTCCTTTTCCTCTCCGATAACTAATGGCTCCCAAGAAGACCATGGCAGCAATGGGCAAGAAGGCAGCCTCTACTTCCGTTTCGACTGCGGCTGCTCCTCCGCCGGTCGTCGTACCCGATGTTCATCCTGACGTTCATCCCCCCATTACTGGTAAGGACAATGTATGAGTTAAAGAACCCTAACTGCCATGGCTACGTCGCATACTTTATGTACGAGTGTTTGCGAGCCGCATGTTCGTCCTACGACTGAGCTGCGAGCCGCATAAGAAAACCACCGTGTCCGTATATGCGCTTCATCGACGAAGCCGCATAAGCGACGCTAAACTACATGGACTTTTATTGAACGGAGCCGCATAAGTGCTCCTCTGAGCTTGAGCCGCATGAGGCTTTGTTAAGTTGGAGCCGCATAAGGCTTCGGAGCCGCATAAGGCTTCATGGAGCCGCATGGATGTTTTCCTAAGCCGCATGAGGCTTGGAAGCACCCAATCAGCTCTTTTTATCCATCCGCTTAACTTATCTTTCTCTGTCTTTTCTCCAGTGAATTTGCTGGTTAATGCTGCTAGGGAACTCTTGGTGGGTAGCGCCCAAGCTGCTCTTGGCTATAGGTACGATCATATTGTTCATCATATGACAGACCAGTTTTCGAGCGATAAGCCTCTGGCTAGACTGAATGCCATCAAGAACCAGTCTTTCTATTTCCTTAACGCTATGATGAACTCCGGGAAATTCGAAGGAGAATATTTGAAGTCTGCGTTCTTCTTTGGAGATGCCTTGAGTGTGGAGAACAGTCATGTTCTGGAGGTGTCGGAGAACTGGAGTTTTGTCTCTAACGGGATGGCGATCCGCATCCCCTAAATGGAGCGACACTTCCCGTTATTTTGGTTCAATATGCTTCCACTAGACCGGAAGATGGGAGAGACTTTAACTCCTACCTGAGGTGGGATGTTTGTGGGAGACATCCATTATAACAACATGAAGTCAGTGACTGCAGGCAAAGTGCACACCAGCTGTTCTGTAACGGGATTGGTCCCAGGTACTTTCTTGAACGTGCCGGGCCCTAATTTTATATTTTCTGCTGCCGACACTTTTATGAATCAACTTGCTCGGAAGGGCTCCTACCCCATCGGCCGGTTGACGCTCCCTAGTTGGACACATCCTGTTCCCTCGTGGACCAATCTGTCCACATGGATCTTGCAAAAGTACGAGGCCTTTTTTTGTGAGATTGGCCTTTACCATGCCATTCGGGGCACCAGCCATGGCTTGCCCATAAACAAGAAGTTGTTCATGTCTCTGCTGGAGATGTATAATTGTCGTACGAGAACCTTCTATACACCCATATGGGAAATGGGGCTTGCGCTCCACGAAATGCATGCGGTCTCCAAGCTTCCTTGGGGGGACGAAGCTTTTGAGGCGTATACTCCCACGAATGAGGAGTTCAAAGATTTGGAAAGACAGTATCCAGGCTTCGTACCCCTTTATCAAGAGATATTGTGCCACTATAGCACATGTCATCAGACGGCCAGAAAAGATAACAACTCGGAAGGGAATGCTCCCCATACCAAGGACTGGGTGCACTATCTCTTCCCGACAGATGCCTCAGGACAAATTACTTCTCGTCGTCCTCGATCCCGGGAGGCGGTAAAAGACTTTGTATCGTCGGCTAAGAGGGTGGCCACCACCAGTGACAGATTTGGGAGTAAAACCGACTCTTTCGGTTATTTCTACCAGGATACCCAAGAGTTGTCTGAAAAACTGCTCCTAGCAGGATTTTTAATGGTATGGCTGCAAAACTGTGTAGTCTCTGGAGGAGCTGGTTCTATCGAGAGAATCAATCGTAACTTCATCCTTCCGGCTGTGAAGTTAGTTTTGCGAATCAGGCTAACTCTCCTTCCGGCGATGGTGTGCAGCATACACCGTGGCCTTCGTACCTTCACATCCAAGGTCATTGCTCATGACGTGACCATAGATTTTGAACGAACTGAGTTGCCTTATCACTATTTGATAGGGTGGCTGTTGATACATTATCTGTCTTTGATAAGATCGGGCTCTGAAGATGGTGTGAGTGATGATGACGCATTTATCTTCCGCTATCGTGACGAGCCTTGGGAGTGTGAGACCATGCGAGCTTGCCGGATGGCATTGGCGAGGGCAGATATGTATCATATTTTCCTATCCGTCCCTCGTTTTACTGCCAGGGACATAGAGACTGTACATCTTGACGGTATTGCGTCCCCTCAACTTCTGGACGGCCAGATGCTCCTATGGCTGCGTAACATCCGCCCCGCACATCTGGTGTATTGTAACCGCAATACTGTTTTTCTGGAGCCTTATCTGCCTAGCAGGTTTGCCCGTCAGTTTGGATACAGCCAGCTTTGTTTAGACAATCCCAGCTCCTGTCTGGGCTTTGAAGGCAGCCTTCTTGATGGTATCAGGGCTTGGCAATACTATGATACATTCCATACCCGTACCATTTTCTCAGTCCCTGCCATTAAGGCGTCAGTGGAGATCTTGTACATGGCAGCCTTGTACCATGTCATGGCGAACAAACCTCCGGTCGGTTTTAACCCGGGTGCCAGTTTTATTGTTGGTACCGGCCTGGAGGAAGGGTCTCAAGGGGCCAAGAAGAGAAAGACTAGAGTCGAAGTGCCAGATTTGGATTCTGTGGCTGAGGATAATAAGGGCAACGAGCATGATGGTGATGACTCTACCCTCCCGGCGGCAGACGTAGAGGTGGATCAGCCGCCAATCTTGCCAGGTGAGATGTTGGAGGATCAGCCACCCGTTGCGCTTGGCCCTGCTCCAAAGCATAGCAGGCAAGTTTCTCCTGCTGGCGGTATATCTCGCTCCCGGAAGCTGGTTGCAACCAGACACCGCCAGCTAACTATAAGAGAAAGCGGAGAAGAGGTCAATCCCGTGTCAGAGGTAACCAAACCGCTCCCGATTCTTCCTTCCTTCTTTCCTTCTAGCTTTGATTTTAATCATCTTCTTTTCCGCTTGTAGGTGTCAAGAGAAGAAGAGGAGTCTCAAGATGCCGAGGTGGTGACCCGAGATGGCGGGAGCTTCCGTGAGTCTGTCTCTGGGATCACAGAATCTCCTCGAGACGATGCCGAACGAGCCGTATCCCCCTTCGAGGTGACGGGGACAGAGGACGCTGCCGAGTTTAACTTAGAGATTGCGGATGAGGAGACCATACCAGTTGTGAATGAGCTGCAGCCTCCATGCTCCACCCTTGGTAAGATAAGCCGAATCTTAACCTGTGAGGAGGCCTATCTGCTCTATCATTACGTCCTTCGGGTTACGTCGATTGATTATTATTCTGGGTATACAGGTCCTGCCTCTCCAGTGCCGAGGATGGACATTATTGAGACAAACCCAGCCGAAGGGACACTGGTGGAGAGGGGTGTACCCCCTCACTTTTCGACTCATTTTGATGGGCCTTCTGAGGGCTCGAGTTTAGTGGGCCAGGTATCGGGGCAGTCGGGGCAGGGAACGATGGTCCTTGCGTCATCTTCTGCTCCGGCGGTTCCGAGAATCGACCTTTCTGCCCTGCCGAGTAACCAAGCTCTCCGGGCGGCGGAAGACGAGTTAGCCGCCATCTACACATCATTCTATTCAGACTCTGTTCCCCTGGTGGCAAGCTCCAGCGTCACTCCTCCGATGTTGCCGTCCTCGCTTCCTCTGACGCCATCCTCTGCAGAGGTTTTGGACTATGCGTTACAGGACGTGGTTGCCAGTTTTCATCGTCATTTGAAGAGGGGAATAGAAGCTGCTGTGGAAAGAGGGACCTCCTTCACCTTGGCCCGGCAATGCGCCCAGGGTCAAATTGATATCCTTAGGAATTTCCCTGGTGATGCAGGGATAGCCGCATTTCTGGAGGCAAAATTGTTAGAGACTGATCAGCTAGTGGCCGAGCTCCGGGTATTGTGGCAGGCTGATCTGTCTGCTATTACAAAAGAGGAGCAGGGTTCTCTTATCGCCTCCATAGAGAGGACTAAAGCTGCTTGGGATAAAACCAGGTCGGTCATACTGAAGGACCTCAGCGATTTATCTGATCGGTATGATCAATTGAGTCACGCGAATGAAGACGTCACAGCTCGGGAGGAGTCTGCCTCTCGTAAGATTATTGATACGCGGGAGCAGATTCTCGCGCTTCAGAGGAAGTTGACTTTCTTGGAGTCTGAACTTGAGGTTGCCCGTACTGACAGGGGGCTAATTATTCGGGAGGCTGACAGGGTTAATCAAGCTTCGACTGACCTGGAAACTGCCCTGAGGAAGTTGGAAGACGACTGCCAGGCGCTCATGGATTTGGACAATGGGGAGCGGTTATCCCGGGAGGCTGAGCGTCGGGCTCGACAGCGGATTGAGCGGGGGACCACCTCAGTGAGAAACCGTCTCCTAGAATTGAGTAATGTCGAAATGTAGTCGGCTTTTCTTTCTTTTGTTTTGTTCCTGTTTTTCTTTTTGAGAGGAACGTGGTCCCAAAAGATGTAATACTTTTTTCTTCTTTCAAATAAAGAGTACTTTCTATTCTACTCTTCATTTGCATTGCTTGTTGTACCTGTGATATGGTGATGTTTGCCCCGCGTAGAGGACTTGTTTGTGGACTCGTCATCCATGGCATACCTTGGTTTTAGGTACGGATAACAAGTTTGGTTAGGACACCTGGGATAACCATAGCAAAGTGGTCATGGATGCTCCTGGTATCGAAAAAAGGAATGCCGTAGAGCAGCTGGGCTCCCGGGGCATGATAAGATGGTGGGCTTGTGCTAAGAAACTTAGCAGAGGATATTTGTGGGCCTATTATCCTAGGCGTACCCTGGTTTAGGATACAGATAATAGGATGAAAGGGAACCAACATATTTGCTCAGAGGTAATGAGGACATGGCAAGTATGAGGGTTTCATCATGGAATCTTCCTACTCAGAGGTAATGAGGACATGGCAGGAGTGAATTCAACGGAGACTATTTGTGGTCAATTTAGGACATTTGTGGACCTATTATCCTTGTCGTACTCCGGTTGTGGGTACAGACAATAGGTTGAAAGGGAATCGACATACTTACTCAGAGGTAATGAGGACATGGCAAGTACGAATGTTTCTTCTACGGAGCCTTCCCACTCAGAGGTAACGAGGACATGGTAGGAGTGGGCTCAATGAAGATAGGGTACATAGAACGACTCAGAGGTAATGAGGACATGAAAGTTCTATGTAGGGGGTGATTTATTTTTGGCGGAAGTGAGACGACTCAGAGGTAATGAGGACATGGCCGTTTCAGAAATTTGTGGATCGCTTACCCTTTTTGTGTACTGGGAGTACGGGTAGTGGATCATGAGGGAGGATCTCTTATAGGAAGAAAGTTCAGAGGTATGATCATACATGACTTACTATCTGAAAGAGTGACCGGGATGTGAGTTCAGAGGCACCAGCGGGTACATGACTCGATATTATGAAAGTGTGAGTTCAGTGGCACCAGTGGGCACATGACTCGATAATCTGGAATGTTGTGGATGTGAGTTCAGCGGCACGAGAGGGTACATGACTCAGGAATCTAGATAATGGTGAGTGTGAGTTCAGCGGTACCAGCGGGTACATGACTCAATGATCTGGGAAAATTGTAAGGGTGAGTTCAGCGGTACCAGCGGGCACATGACTCAAAAATCTGAAAAATTATGGATGTGAATTCAGCGGTACCAGCGGGCACATGACTCGATGATCTGGAGAATGTCGTTTAGACATAGTATTTCTTCAGGAACTTGCCGTTGACGGGCAACATGAGTAAATCCCCTTTCTGTTTTGCGAGGCGGTAGGCTCCGTTGGAGAATACGACCTCAATGATAAATGGGCCTTCCCATTTTGGCTGGAACTTGCCGGCGGTTTTGTGAGTCATGACCATCGGCCTCCGGACCGCCAGAACGAGATTGCCCACTTGGAATGTTCTGATTTTAACCTTCTTATTGAAGGCTCCAGAGATGCGTGCTTGGTATAGTTCAATTCGTTGCTGAGCCAAGAGGCACTTTTTATCTAAGGCCTCCAACTCTTGTAACCGACGACGGTAGTTATCATCTGTCGTCAATTGATAAGTGAGGGCGACACGGAGTGAGGGTATTTGAGTCTCCAATGGGAGGACTACCTCACTCCCGAATACCAGGGAAAATGGTATGTTTTCAGTGGTTGTTCGGACGGTAGTACGATACGCCCATAAGCATTCGCCAAGTTTCTCGTTCCAATTGTGCTTGTTGGAGGATACGAACTTCTTGAGTAACTTGATGATGGTCTTGTTGAATGCTTCTGCTAACCCATTCGCCGCTGGATTGTATGGCGTTGAAGCAATATTTTGGATGCAGTGCTTATCACAGAACCGGTAGAAGGCATGGCTAGCGAACTGCGGACCATTATCGTGGATGATCCTTCGGGGCAGTCCAAAGCGATAGATGACGTGATGCTTGAGGAAGCTGATCACGTTCGAAGTTTTGACTTCTGCAAGTGGAACAGCTTCTGCCCATTTGGAGAAGTAATCCGTGATCGCAAGTATGAAGCGATGTCCACGGGAGGAAGGTGGAGTAATTGGACCAATAATATCCACCCCCCATGCTTCGAAGGGCCAGGATGCTACTGTCAGATATAGAAATTCGGATGGCTGGTGAATGAAGTCTGCGTGGACTTGGCATGCTTTGCACCTTCTTGCGTAGTCTATCGCATCCGCTACCATCGTGGGCCAGTAGTAGCCCATTCGGAGAAGACGGTCTTGTAATTTAGGACCAGACTGATGGGCCCCGCAGACACCGTCATGCGCTTCTCGTACGGCTTCTTTGGCTTCTGCGTTTGACAGACACCGAAGCAATAATCCATCGTAGGATCGCCGATACAGCATTTTTGTCTCTGTATCGTAGAAGAATCTGAGGGAACGCCGTCGAATGGAGGTGGCCTCCTTTGGGTTCTCGGGGAGGATATCGTAGATGACAAAGTCGATGAATGGTTGTCTCCAATCTGGGGCATCATCAATCGCCTGAGTAGAATAACTTGCCACGAATTGAACATTGTTCTTGGGGCAGACCAGTTCGTGGCCTATCATATCTACCGATTGATGGATATGATTCGGTACTGCTAGGGAAGCGGCCAGGCCTGCTAAGGCATCGGCTTCGATATTTAGGAGTCTGGGGACGTGCTCGATAAAGAACCCCTCGAACGACGAGATGATGTCGATCGCTATTTGGTGATAGGGGATCATGTCTCCGTGGCGAACTTCGTATGAGCCCCGGATCTGATTGACGATTAACTGAGAATCATCGTATGCTTCAAGATATTCTACCCCCAGCTCCTTTACAAGTTGGAGGCCAATGACCAGAGCGTTGTACTCGGCCACATTGTTAGAGCAGGGTTCCGTGAGGGAGTAAGCGCGGTTAATCACCAATCCGGAAGGGGAGACTAGCACCACCCCAACTCTGACAATGATGTTGCCCTTGGGTCCTGTTCTTGAAGCACCGTCGAAGAACATCCGCCATATGTTATCGTGAGAGGCTGCATTCGAGTCGGCGACCTCATCTGGAATTTCTTCATATATCCTGGATGACTTTGAGCCTGGGTGGGCTGCCAAAAGGTCTGCCAGGGCTTGACCTTTGACAGCCTTTTGCGGAACGAAGATCATATGATAAGGGGACAACAATATTGCCCATGTAGTGAGGCGAGAGCTAAGTGCCCCTGGTTTAGTCATGAGGACCCAGAGAGGGTTGACTCGTGAAATCACATGTATTGTTTGTCCGGTGACATATTGCCGTGTCTTCTGAATGGCGAACACCAGGGCAAGGCACTCCTTCTCTACAGCGGTGTATCGGTGCTCTGGCCCAATCATCATTCGGCTGAGGTAGTATATGGCTTGTTCATGGCCCGCATCATTATTTTGTGCTAACAGAGCACCAAAGGAATATTCCATCGCTCGTACGTAGAGCAAGAATGGTTTTCCAGCAACCGGGGCCACCAGGACTGGAGGGTTCGACAAATATTCTTTAATGCTGTCGAAAGCACGCTGACATTCCTCGTCCCATACGAATGAAACACCTTTCTTCATGAGGTGGGTGAACGGTCGGCACCGCCCGGAGAGGTTAGAGATGAATTTTCTGATGTAAGCTAGCCTCCCTTGAAGGCCTCTGAGTTTGCGGAGATTTTTCGGAGGACCCATCTCCATAATTGCCTTCGTCTTCTCAGGGTCTACATGAATACCCTGGGCGGTGATGATGAAACCCAAGAACTTCCTACTGGATACGCCCAGGAAAGACTTTGTGGGATTCATTTTCAAATTGTGTGCTCGTATCAGATCGAATACCGTCCTCAGATCCTGTAGATGGTCTTCCTTACGACGACTTTTGACGACGATGTCATCAACATAGCATTCTACCGTCTTGCACAAGTGTTCTCTGAATATGATACTCATGGCTCGTTGATATGTGGCGCCAGTATTCTTTAAACTGAAAGGCATGACTGTGTAACAGTATGTGCCAATTGGTGTTCGGAATGATGTATACTTTTCGTCGTCAGAAGACATCTTGATTTGGTTGTACCCCAAGAATCCATCCATAAATGACATGCGTTCGAAGCCGCAGGTGTTGTCAATCATGATGTCTGTGATAGGGAGGGAAAATTCGTCTTTGGGACATGCCTCGTTCAGATTGCAGAAGTCGATGCAGATTCAGATCTTTCCTTTCTTCTTGAGGACCGTAACTATGTTGGCGGCCCAATCCGGATGTTGTTCCTCACGAATGAAGCCGCTGGTTATTAGTTTGTTGACTTCGGCTTCGATCGCATCCATGACGCCTGGACGGAAGCGCCGCTGTTGTTGCTTGACTGGCTTTGCATCTGGCCGAATGTTGAGTTTATGAAGAGCAATATCGGGATCTAACCCCGACATGTCTTCATAACTCCATGCGAACACATCAATATATTCTCTGACAAGTTCCAGCAGCGATTCTCGCTCTTTATCTGTTAAGCTTTTACTTACGAAGATTGGTTTTGGAGAAGATTCGCTGCCGAGATCTACTTGCATGACCTCATGTTCAGTGGGAGGTTCTCTATGTTCGAACTGCTTTTCCCATTGTGCGTCCAGCTGCTGGGCCCACGGCTCTAGCTCGAGGATTTCGGGGATGTCTTTGTCTTCTTCATAAGCGTCGGCGAATGCCATGTTGACTGACAAGATTTGTTTGAATACATCTCCGATGCTGGTATCAGAGTCAGAAGTTGGTGACCCGGTCGAATGTGAATGCTAGTCATATTCTTCATCTGAACTTTCAGGGGTCGTCGTGGGTGTTGCATACCCTAATCTACATCGAGTCTTGTTATAGTAGTCCCGTGGTTTGCCTGCCGGGACTGGTGGCTTCAAAGGTAATCGTCGTCCCGTGCCGTAGTTCAAGCCTGGTGTATTCTCTAGATCATACCCTTGTTTTTTGCATGAGATATTTAGATTGGGGGCTATAAAGATACAGAGGCAGTCTCCCGGCATCTGATCCAAGGTCGACTTCTTCTATGGTGAAGGGATGAGGATCGTCGTTCCGGCCGAAGATGATTGGGTGGTCCCCTTCCTCGATTATGCTGTAAGCGTCTTCTGCTGGAGTAAGCTAGATTGCGGTGTGCACATTTGTTACTTGTGTGTGGAGGTGAGTGCCTATACCGTGTTCCATAGCATACATCGTACAAAGCTTATTAAGCTCGAGGTAGTTCAAAGATAGCCCTTTATTGATGAAGTAAGGTATCTTTTCTAGAGGGATTATATCATCTGCGGAGGGAACATCAGTGTGGGCAGCCACATACTTGGCTAGCTCCGGTTCCTCTTCAGCTACCTCCTGTATAAACGAAGACTGAGAGGATGACCTGGGCAGCTTGATGGTCAGCGGTTCAGCTGGTGGAGCAGAGCGTGGAGTTGTTGGCAAACTAGCGACCCCCAGCTTGGTACTCGATGCTGGACATGGAGTGGTTGGTTCCCTAGAAGTTCCAGGCCTTGTATCGTGGTGACGACCCTTCTTGGGAAGGCGTATCGTTATTGGCTTGTCGGATGGATTGAGCTTCTTCGTTTGCGGTTGGCCGACTCTCGGCAGCCTGATTGTCAGTAGCTCCGTTGAGGGTCTTGGCATTTGGCCGGACCTTGGCAGCCGGATTACCATTTACTCTTCTTGTATCGAGAGGCTGATTGCGTCCTTACACAGAGTGGCAGTAAGGGGTGCAGACTTGCCAGGTTTGCGAGCTTAGAGGTGGATCATCAGAGGTTCTTCTGATCCTATGGCTATCTCGGTACGAGCTTGCACATCTCCTTCACCAAGGTGCTTCTTCAACTTTTTGTACAGACAGGAGTTTGAGTATTAAGATTCGACCCCTTTGAAGGGATCGATGTCGGCAAATTCTGTCCTCACGAAGCCATGTTTGTCGACATATTTGAAGCACTGGTGCAGCGTGAAAGGCACAATCATATAATCGTGTATCCAAGGGCGCCCCAAGAGGATATTGTAAGAAGTGTCTGCATCTATGACGTAGCAGGTAACTTCTGATTGGAGATCGCCAATCTGACACTTCAGACGAATCTTCCCAATTGGGTAGCTCCTGTCCGAATTGAAACCGCTGATGGCGGTGCTTGTAGGCGTCAGGCGATGCATTGGGATGCGGAGATGATCTAGCAAACCCTTCGGGATAATGCTTATGGAAGAGCCAGGATTAATGTGCATCCGATCTACCTTTACGTCGCCGATGTATCCAGTGTAGTATAACGGGCGATCGTGCAGGTTAGTTTTGATGAGCATGTCCTGCGAAGTGAAGACAATGTTGGGCATTGCTCATGTACAGGCGCTGTCTTGGAGATCTGCAGGCGGGTTCTCTCCCGTGAGGTTGACTTACACCAGGTATGCGTCGACATTTTGGAGTGCATCGCTCAAAGCCGCACGAACATCCTTGGAGAGTCTCAGAAGCTCGTATAATGACAACTTGGCCGGTGTGTCGGCCAATTGCGCTAAGATGTCGAAGTTGTAGGGCTTCTCCAGCCCTTGTGATGCCTATTTTCGGAGGGTTTTGTCAAAGCGAGTCTCCCTCGGCCTAGGCTTGTCGGTCGTCGGAGGCTGAGCCGGTCCCGGAGCATCAGTTGTAGTAGGTTGATGATCTTCAGCTGGATTGTCAACCACAGGTTGGGATTGCGCCCCAGATCGCGTGACGACGACTGTAGCTTCTTCGATGTCTGCCGAGATTGTGTGGCAGGACCTAATTTTTCTATTCTTCTTCTTGCAGGTAGAAGACGATATGGGGTGAGTCACTTCCGATACCAAGTCTGGATGGATCCACATGACCTCCCCTCGTGATGTGGTGAGGGGCACTAGACCAGCGGTCTGATCTCGGGGAGGAGGAAGATTAGCGATTTCTATTGTTGCCAGAGGGATGGGGACCACCCCGTCTTGAGTTTTCGTCGGAGGAAAGCTGCCGAATTATACTGACACCATGTTGGCTGCCACGGTTACCTCTTCAAAATCGATAGCCAGAGCATTCGAATTGATGAGGTTTTGGATGTACCGTTTTAGCTGGTAGCAGTCGTGTGTAGCATGGTGGACGTAGCGGTGATAATAGCAGTACTTTAGGTTCTCCATCTCTGCCGGCCGCGGTTCCCGTCTTGGTGGAGGAAGCTAGATTCTGTCTCCTTGTATGAGCATGTCCAAGATAGGCTTGACGTGACCGTCTTCGAAGGAGTAAGTGATTTACGGCCATTGTTTGTCTGCCGGCTTTGGCTCAGGTTTCTGTGCTGTATCGGCCACCATAGCCTGCTTTCCCCTGCTGTCCCGATTGTTGGAGGGGCTACCCCCATTATCGTTGTTGGGACGCTTGCCCTTGTTCTCTCCGTCTGAGATGTACAATCCCAGTTGGCGAGCCTTCTTCAATCGTTCTTCGGCGCTTGTGGCACTGATGATGAACGTCTTCCAATCCTTGAATTTACTTTCGCCAATCCAGAGACTGATTGTTGGAAGCAGTCTCTTTTAGCAAATTTCAATCAAGGAGGAATCCGGGTTTCCAGAGGGCAACTTCATGGCGGTTTGGCAGAACCTCTCGATGTAGTTCCTTGTCAGCTCTTTCTCCCCTTGGACGACGTCCATGAGGGTAGACATGGTGATGTCCTGCCCTACTTCGTAGAATCTCTCCAAGAATATGCGCTTGAAGCCGGCGAAGGAGTGGATGCAGTTGTCCGGCAGATTGCGATACCAGTCGAAGGCGACTCCTTCCAATGCCCCGATGAATAATCGTGTGAGAATGGCATCGTCATGGGACAAATGGTCAGTGGTGACCTCGAAGTAAGTGATGTACCGACTTGCTGAGGTCTTGCCATCATAAGGATTAATATTGAACGGCTTATATCTTGGTAGGAATGGAACATCCCTCCATGCAGCAGGGTATGGTTGCCGTATTCTGAGGTCTTGAGAGTTTTCTCGAGCGTGGAACATGGCTCGGAGCTCTTATACCTCTCTTCTCGCTTCGCGGGCCTCATCCACAGCGGTGGGGGCCGTTACTTCGGGAGGACTGTTGCCCGGGGTTGGTGCTGCCGAGTTCGAGTCCGCATTGACAGCGGGACCCGCACTTGTTTGGCCAGGCGTCCCTCCTTGGAGAGTTGGAAGGGCCGCTTTGATCTCGTCTACAGACTTGACCAAGGCATGCAGTATGGCCTCTAGAGTGTCGATACGTTGGCGATCACTGGAACCTCCTTGGCTGCTGTCTGTCATGAATACCGTCTTTACGTGAGGAGAGATGGACGGAGCGGAGGAGGAAGCGCCCTCCGAATCGTACCCCTGTAGTGAGAAGTCATCAGGGTATGTGGGTATGTTCTCTTCCGGTTCAGATTCGGAAGGAACAGTACCCCCAGTCTCCGAGTTCGCCTCGTCTTGGGAGTTGTGGACGTTCTCGGGGACGTCAGGGTTTGCTGAATCTGATGGGAGAGTTGCCTCCCCTGACTCGTCTTCTTGGAACATCGGATTCTTGTGGAGGCTCGGAGGGGTGCTACCCCCAGTCCCAGTAACCCCCTGCATTGTGGACGACGAATCTCCCACTGTAGCAGATTTCGTCTTAGAACGAGTACCTTGGAAAACTCCGGTGGTGGGCACCCGTTTAGACGACAGTCTTTTAGTCGCAGCAGTTGAGATCTTCGGGCTGGGAACATTTGTCTTCTTTCCTCTTTTATCAGCGAGGACTTTCCGAACAGAGTTGCAGGAAACGACGGGAAGTACCTCGTCTTCTGAAGACGGCTGTTGCAGTCTTTGAAAGACGGACTGCCGGTCTTCTCGCACCGTCGTATTATTGCAGCAGCAGTTGACGATGACTTGGGTGCAGTGACGTCCGTGGGAGGACTTTTTTGCACCCAGATGCGTCTTCTCTTTCCTTGCGTTTGTGGAGGATGGCCTCACGCAAGTCCGACTGGTTTGGATCGACCATGCTTGCCCCCTGGATTTTGGGAGACTTTTGTGCACTTCTCTGTCCGTTTGCCACCGGGGGCTGGACTCGAGTGGTTTTGTACAACTTCCCATATGAGGCCCGTATAACGGTATGCGGGACGCCCAGATGATCAGAGACAGGATCAGCGGACCGAGCATGCCAAGCTCGCGCTGCCCTAGACTTCTTCGCTCTAGTGTGTAAAGGCACATAGTAGGAAGAGTCTAGGTGATGTTGGAGAGAGTCAGACATATCTTCTTGGGAGAACAAGAGATCAGGACCAAAAGACAGGCGGTCGAAGACAGAGCCGCGCGGGGTAGGCGTCATGCTGCCGTCCTCGACAATCTTCATGCGGCTGGCAGACGTAGCCGCATAGGCTTTCTTCATGCGGCTGGGAGTCACAGCCGTATGAGTTTTCTTCATGCGGCTGGATGATCTGGCCGTATAGACTTTCTTCATGCGGCTGGTAGATCCATCCGTATGAGCCTCCTGCATGTGGTTGGCAGATTTGGCCGCAGAAGTGCTCGGCTTCTTCTTGGGGCGCATAGAGTCGCTCTTTGTCCCTGCAAGTCTAGCATCGTAGTTCTTTTCTCTGCCGGACTTGGGGACAACAGAGTTCTCTACGGCTCGAAGTGGAGCCGTATGAGAGTCGCCTTTGCCGTCTTGGGTAGCAGAGAGTACCCCGTCCAGAGCTTGTGGAGGAGCAAATAATTTTGGCCTCCACTCGCAGCGGGCTTTCTTTATGCGGGTTCGCTTCTGGATCGAGCCGGCACTTCCTTCGGATAGCATCTCTTCAAATGCCTGTTGGTCGAAACAGACGACCATCTTCTGTTGCATGGAGCCAAGCTTGGCTGCATCCGACTGCATCACCAACTCCTCAGCCGTGGAGAAGTTTGTCCCCAGCAGAGTCGCCATCGTGTTTGCCATTGATTGTAAAAGTACTGTAGGTCCTAAAAAATCAAGTTGTACCTATTAACAAAGTCAAAAAATCAAGAAATATAACTTTCAACAGAACTGCGCAGACATCAGATTGCGCATCATTCAGATTGCGCACACCAGACTGCGCATACTTTCAACTGCGCAGGCTGACGTGGCAATGTCATTATTATCTGACAAAATCAAATCTTTCTGACAGCTGACAGCACAAAGAACAAGGAGACTGTTCATTTATTGCACCGCACAGCGCTCGAGGACAGCTGTACATACAGCGCAATCCAGTGCCTGCGCAATCCAGTGTCTGTGCAATCCAGTGTCTGCGCAATCTACTTCAGCGTAATCCGAAGTCAGCACAATTCATGTGGCGCACTTCATCATGTGAACTGAAAAAAGTACACGTGGTATTGATGCCATCAATTGCTCGTTACGTGGCAACCGTCTTCACACGATCATGCGCATTTCAATCAAATGATGCCATGTGTCCAAGACAGTCAGCCCATAACCAGACAACTGCCTGCGCAGTCTGATGCTGCGCAATCCAGTTCCTGTGCAATCCAACTTGCGCCATTTAGAATAACTAAAAATTAGTTATTTTCGAGGCTTTTGCCTTCAACTTCAACTTCAGAGGCTACCGTCTTCAAAGTTCACATCGTCCAAGGGATAAAGCAATCGTCTTCTAGATTGGATTCCTACAGTTGTACTTTCCCAGAATTCTTGTAATCTTTACAAAGTTTGTATCAATAAAGTTTCATACTTTTGTTTTTGCAAACAAAATGGCGACTTTGCTGGGGACGACTTTCTCCTCCGACGAGGAAGTGACAACTCAATGTGACGTAGCGTCTATCGGGAAGACGCAGAAGACTCTGGTTGTGAAAGTCAACCAGACAGCCTATGAAGCCATGATCAACTCTACGACCACTCCTCGTACTGCAACCACTTCTGCCACGAGCAAAGTGCGCCCAGTGTGGGTCTCCAAGACTGTTGTGCAGTCCATTAACTCTGCCAGCAAGACTGCTGCGCAGTCTGCCAAGAAGTCTGCTGCGCAATCTGCTGCACAGTCTACAGTTGCTGTCACTAAGACTGTTGCACAATTTGTCTCAACTACTCATGCGCAATCTGCTGTTGCCAGTACACAAGAGACTTCATATGCTGCCCTATCAAGGTGCAAGACTCCTCTGTCTCTGGCGCAGTTGGCTGCCAATCTTCCTACGCAAACCAACACTCCAGCAACTAGAGTGCATCCCAAACACTCTGTGGCCAGAACTTCTGATACACAAACCACATTATCTGTGGCCAAAACCAGAAAATCCTCTGCCAGAGACTTTCTTGCGCAACCTGCCAGTGCGCCATCCATTCATGCGCAAACTGTGTCTGCGCAATATAAGAAAGACAGCCCTTTGGCTAATCTTTCTTCTACTTACAACAAAGGGAAGAGTGCTGCTCAGCTTCAACACCATATTGCTCCTGTGCAATCCACTGGGGGTAGTCTTTTGGCTATTCCTCTTCCTCCTCAGAACAAAGGAAAAGGCCCTTTGGTCTTTTCTTAAACTTCCTTGTCCCTTGACTTGGAAGACAACAGAGGGAAATGCTCTTTAGCTAACCCTTCTTTAAAAAACAAAGGAAAAGGCCCTTTGGTCTTTTCTCAGTCTTCTTCGGTCTTTACTGTAGAAGATCACACTGAACGTGCTTCGGCATCAGTCAGTACAAAAATTCTTTCAAACAAGGATTCTTTTCTCCATGTTAAAAGAACTTGTACTGATCAAAGAGGTATTCTGCCTACTCCGGTGGGAGAATTCCAAGATCTCCCAACTCTCAAGATCTCCCGTTCAAAACAGAGAAAATTACTGGTGTCTCAAACAGAAACCCCTGGGGGTGAGTTTGCTGATCTAAGAACTTATCTCAACAGGCCAACTTCGATGAAACATAAATAGCCAATGCCGAAGACCAAATATCATCAGAAGCAGACTCCCAGGATCAAGAATTCGGATACATATGCCAATAAAATGAGCACTTCCCTGTACACTTAAGGGACAAAACATTTGAAGAACCGGAACCACGTTCCGAATGTTATCAAAGAACATATCCTCGAACTTTCCCTCGTCCCGTTGCTGTTCCCGATCTCCGAGAATACCTCAAGCAAAGGCGGGACAACACTTCAATACTTCCAATTCAATCAAGTGATCATCATCATTGTAATCACAAGGTTGTTATCAAGTGTTGTTTTCAAACAACTAGACGATCTGTCTTCGATCGTCTGAACTTTTCTAACTCTGAACCTATGTCGGAAGATGAAGACGAAGTTCTGTACGCTTCCGTCAACATGACTTCCAAAGACACTGGTGGTAGGAAGTGCTCTAAGTACGGGAAGCCTCGCAATCCAAGCCAACGGTATTTGGATTTACTCCAAGAATCCTCTGAAGGAGTATTCCAACATACCAGATCCCGAAGTCGAGACACAATCGGTCAAAGGAATCTTCAAGATCCTTCGGAACGTCTTCTTCCTTCTCACTCAGGAGGTGACTCTTTCTCCGACTATGATGCATACAGCGAAAGCTTAGAACAGACAGTGTCTTCCACTGTACCCAGAGAAGTGACAGCTTACGTTGTCAATGAAGATCCTGATGCTTCCAGTTCAGCTAGTCAAGAACAAAGAATAGCTGCACTAGAAGATAAGTTGAAAACCATGGTTGAGATGGTCGTAAGTATGCATTCCATCATTGTGGCTCAGCACACAATACTACCGACCGTACCGCCTACAAATCCTGAAATCATAGCATCGTCGGTGCCTGTTAATGCAGGGCTGGGGGTAGCATCTCTTCCAGTACCTCCTGTACAAGTCCAACCTACACCCAGTCAGTCAGGTGCTGGGGGTAGTGCTTATCATGCTGTTCCTCCTCCTAACACTGTGGTTCAGTCTGCTCCTTCTACATCAGTGGAAGATGCCAATGAAGTTGTGAAGCTCCTGCAAACTCAGTTCGAAGCTTTCAAGGAGAAGGACAACTTGTAAAGGTTGGGGATCAAGCAACCTTACCTAGTTGAATGGAAGGAAGTCTCATTTCCTCCGAAGTATAAGATCCCAACTATTTTGCTTTTTGATGGCAGCACATCTCCCAGTCAGTTCATTAACCATTTTGAGGTTATGACTGTTCAACTTCAACCAAATGACGCTCTTCTTACCAGAGTATTCGTCGGCTGTTTAGCTGGCGTAGCATACGATTGGTATAGAAGCTTGCCCGATGGTTGTATCACCTCCTTCTCTGGCTTAAAGCAAATCTTCTTGGAACGATGTTATGAGGGGATCAATGACATGACTATGTCAGCCCTCAATAAAATCAAACAAAGGCATAATGAAACTGCTGAAAGTTTCATCGAAAGATTCCGTCGGGAAGCTTTGAAAATGCCACCGGAAACTCCGGCTGCTGTCACCATAGACACCTGCAAGGCAAATCTATTACCTATCATCAGCATGTGGACGGGGTCTACTCAATTCCAAGATTGGCCATCCTTCATTGTCAACGCTAAAGCAGCTGAAGTTAGCGTCAACAAATTCAAGCAGCTAGGGGTACAAATGTCTAACCCCGACCGGAATGAACATCAAACATCAGGCGGTGGAAATCGCCAGAACAACCGCAAACCAAAAGAAACTTTGAACATCAATTTAAACAAGAACAAAGAATCTCTGGCGGTTAACGTAGCTCCTCCTATGTCCACTTCTACTCCTTCAGCACCTCCACCGAGAGAACCTCGTCCTAAAGTAGAGTATTCCTTTGACGAGAATGACACTGCGAGCATCTTTGATTGCTTAATCAAAAGCAATAAAATCTAACTTCCATATCCAAAGAAGCTCGATGAAGTCGGTAAGACTGATCATCCCAAGTACTGTGTCTATCACAGGTTCATCAGACATCCCACTCGAGCATGTTATGTGCTCAAAGGCAAAATCCAGGAACTGGTCAACGCTGGCGTCGTCACTCTGCAACAAGACGAGAAGACTGTTACTATAAACATGGTATCAGTTCAGTTCGGTGACTTCCCGCCCCAGATGGTGCAGCATGGCGTCATTTCTATCCCCAAATCTACTCTTGAGATTGAGAATCTTCCTCCTCCACGAAGTGAAGGTCTCGTCCCCTTGTCTTTTGACAATGGCGAGATTATGTGGATTCATCCGGATCTTGCTTCAGAGTTCAAACTTTTCTCTTCCTCCAAGAAGAAAGACCGCTCCAAGGGCAAGATAAAGATTTGCAATATGGTGTCTTTTGACCCCATAGTTGATGAAGAAATCCTGTTGGGCACTAGGTCAGGGAAAGCTTATCTAAAGGATTATCCTAAAGCCCAAGAGAATCCTGCTTCTTCCTCTGAACCTGCTCCGGTGCAGCCTGCTTCTACTGAGGATATTCCTATTGCTTCCTCACCGGTGGTGATACCTATTCCTCCCAAGCCGACGGTCGCTGACAAAGACAAACAGCAAGTCCGCTTCGATAAACCTTTGAAGAAGACATCTCCTTCTGGACTTGAAAAGCCTTACAACTTTGATATCTTGGCTCAGTTGGCTAACACACCAGCCCGGTTGTCAATTTTCGAGCTCTTGCGCCTCTCTAAAGAGACTCGAGAAACTCTAAGTGAAGCTCTCATGCAAGCTGAAGCTTGTCTAGCCCTTCTGAAGAAGCCTACAACAGAGCCTGTCTCTTGCCTCCATTGTCATAGCGTGTTGGAGTTAATTCCAAACATAACTTTCACTTAAGATGACTTGTTAATGGAAGATAACAGGCATGACCGTCCTCTCTACTATACAGGATATGTCGACTCGATGAAAGTCGATCGTATTCTGATAGACCCAGGGTCTGCCATTAGCATCATGCCGAAGACAATGTTAGATGCGTTGAAAATTCCTGTACATAGTCTCTCCAGCACAATCACTACCATCCTTGGATTCAATCAAGGAAGAAGTGAACCTTTGGGCAAGATTCGCCTAAAACTCCAAATAGGCAATCTTTGCACAAAAGTGACCTTCTATATCATCGACAATCATGGTTGTTCTTATAATGCTTTATTGGGGAGACCATTCCTACATGAACACAACATTGTTCTATCAACTCTTCATCAATGTTTCAAATATGTTGATGACAATGGAGAAGTTCAGAAGGAGGTTGTTGATCTCTATCTTTTCAAAGGCGTTGAAGCGTACTGCAATGACGCTCGCATGTACAAGGATAAATTCATGAAGGTTGTCTTGTCTCTGGATACTGAAGAAGAATCAGAAACATTGTCTAATGACACCCTCATCATTCCTGTCAAAGGGCGCGTTTCTCATCCTCAATCCTCCAAGCCACTGGCTATTCACTTGCCAGTTCAGAAGCAATCAAATGATGATCAAGATCAAAGGGAGCTCACCTCTTCTGAGCCGCTTGTTATTGACTTACGTCGTAACAAGGACAAAAAGCAGCTCACTTCTTCTGAGCCATTTGTTATAGATCTACCTCATAACAAAGAAAAAAGGGAGCTCACCTCCTCTGAGCCGCTTGTTATCGACCTCCGTCATAACAAAGCCAATCCTCCTTCACGTTCTTCTTCTCCCCCTCTTGTAATAAATTTGACCAAACCTGCTAAGGCTAAAGGTCCTGCTGTAAATACCAATGTACAAATCAATGAAAAAGCGTATACTTTCCAGTATACTGATGTCATTTATCATACTAAATGCTATTTGGATATGTTAGATAGCTTCCAATCTTTTACAATGGGAGTTGTACAATCTCTTCAAATGGAAGTCTCTTTTGAACACCCAGATGATTCATATCGAATTGTTCTTGCTCGAAAGAAAGGCGAAAGTCCAATATTTTTTAGTAAAGGACCAGAACAACAATTCAGCTATACGGATGATAGCAAAGTTAACGACACGGGGAATCTTCAACTCCGCCGTTACAGTCAACAATCAAAAGATATCATCCGAAAGATGGGTTACGACTTCAAGAGTGGCCTCAACTACGGTAAAGGACGGAGAACTCCTATCCGTACGGCTGTGCCGAAAGGAAAGTCAGAGATATGTACTATAGCAGGACCAAAAGAGGACTTGGATATGCTTCTCCTCCAATGTTATCCCCAGTAGTTTCCGAATATGATAGTGAAGAACGCTCTAACTCTTCTGATTCCAGATCATGGGATTCTGACACCAGCATCGGTCAAGTTCATCGACTGACTGTGTCTTCTAACATGGTCTCCGTCGAACTTCCAGAAGGCTATGACGAGAATGTTGAAGAAAATCCCGAAACAGATCCTTGGGCTCAACGAATGGATACCCAATGGGAACTCCGATTCGAACAAAGGGAACCTCCTACCGAAGATCAATTGGTTCAAATTGATGTAGGAGAGAACGGATCACCTCGTCCAATATTCATCAGCAAGAACCTTCTAGAAGAGGATAAACAAGAATTAATTCTTCTGATTAAAGAATATATTGATGTCTTTGCCTGGAGCTATAAAGACATGCCAGGACTGGATCCTAAAGTTGCTACTCACAAACTGAACATCTTACCGAATGCAAAATCGGTCAAACAATAACAACGGCGTTTCAAGCCAGAAATGATGGACGCAATCGACGATGAAGTCAAGAAGCTCATTGTTTGTGGCTTTATTCGAGAAGAACAGCATCCTGATTGGGTAGCCAATGTCGTCCCAGTTCTAAAGAAAATCGGCAAAGTTCGAGTTTGCATCGACTTCTGGGATCTTAATGAAGCATGTCCAAAAGATGAATTTCCTCTCTCTATCATGGATGTCATGATCGACAATACGTGTGGGTTCGAAAGAATATCTTTCATGGACGGATTCTCCGGATACAATCAAATTCGGATGAATCCTGAAGATGAAAAGCATACTTCTTTCCGTACTCCTCGTGGAGTCTATTGTTATACTTTGATGCCGTTTGGTCTCAAGAACGCTGGTGCAACATATCAACGAGCCATGAGTACCATCTTTCGAGATCATCTGCGCAAGACTGTCGAATGCTACGTCGACGATATTGCTGTCAAAAGTCGTCTAAAGGAAGATCACATCCAAGACTTGAGAACTATCTTCAACCTCATGCGCCAACATCAACTCAAAATGAATCCCACAAAGTCATTCTTGGGTGTCTCTAGTGGTAAATTTTTTGGCTTCGTCATTACCTCTAAGGGTATACACGTGGATCCTGAGAAGATCAAAGCCATTCAAGAGATGTATCCTCCACGCAACCTAAAAGAGCTACGAGGATTCCAAGGTCGACTTGCGTACATCAGGAGATTTATTTCGAATCTTTTTGGACGCTGTAGACCATTCACTCAACTCATGAAGAAGGGTGTATCTTTCATTTGGACCGAAGAATGTCAACGAGCATTTGACGACATAAAATGGTATCTCATGAATCCACCGGTCTTAGTGCCACCAATTTCTGGCATACCATTCTTAATGTATGTCCGTGCTATGGACCATTCATTGGGTGCTTTACTTGCCCAAAAGAACAAAGAAGGTCATGAACATGCCATTTACTATCTTAGCCGTACTATGATTGGTGCTGAACACCGTTATAGTCCGGTCGAAAAAGAATGCCTAGCTCTCATGTTTGCTGTTCAAAAGACTCGGTATTATATCATTGGTCAAACCATTCATGTCATATCCCGAGTTAATCCTCTTCGGGTACTGATGAAGAAGCCTAGCACACTCAACTCTCGGCTGGCTACATGGGCCATTCTGCTAGCCCAATATGACATGGTGTATGTTCCACAAAAGTCTGTCAAAGGTCAAGCGTTGGCAGATTTCTTAGCAGCTCATCCTGTTCCAGAGACATCCAAACTCTACGATGAAATTCCAGATGAGACATTGGAAGTAAACATGATTTCTGAAGAATTTCCTACTTGGCGTCTATTCTTTGACGGAGCATCCAGAATCGGACCCAATGGTGCCATTGTAGCAGGAGTCGGAGTTGTTCTCGTCTCTCCAAACGGATCAACTATCCAAAGAGCCTACTCTCCAGATGAGCCATGCTCCAACAACGTAGCAGAATACAATGCTCTATTGATCGGTCTTCAATTAGCCAAACAACTTGACGTCGAGTATCTTGAAGTCTATGGCGACTCTAAGCTGGTTGTTAGTCAGGTTAGAGGAACCTATGAAGTTCGTCATCAAGATCTAGTGCCTTATCATAAAGTAGCAATCAACATGGCTACGTCATTCAAAGCCTTCTTCATAGACTATGTTCGGCGAGCTTGCAATAATGAGGCAGATGCTTTGGCTAATCTTGCAGTAGTCTTAGCCATCCCTATCAAAAGACAACAGGTGGTGGTCATCTCTAATCGGGAATTATTCTGCATCGAAAATAATCGTAATATTGAGTTCAGTAATCTTACTGAAGTCAATGTTATCAGTAAAGATTGGAGAGTTCCCTTTATCGACTTCGTAGTCCATGACATACTCCCTGAAGATCCCAAAGAAGCTACGAGTATTCGTCGAAGGACTCTACGATTCTACTACAACCAAACCACCAAGTCTCTCTATCGACGGACTTATGACGGTCTTCTTCTACGCTGTCTAGCTGGTGATAAAGCAAAACAAGTACTGCGTGAAGCTCATGACGGTGTCTGCGGAGCACATCAACCCGGTCCTAAGCTACAGGATCACATCCGACGCATGGGTTACTACTGGCCCTCTATGGTATCAGATGCTATCGATTATGCAAGAAAATGTCGAGCTTGTCAAATCCATGCAGATTTTATTCATCAACCTTCAGAATTTATGCATCCGACGGCTGCTTCCTGGCCTTTTGAAGCTTGGGGTATGGACATTATAGGTCCTATCAATCCTCCTTCTTCTAGATGACATCAGTTCATACTAGCAATAACCGACTATTTCTCCAAGTGGGCTGAAGCTATACCTCTGGCTAAAGTCAAGACCAGCAGTGTCATCAACTTCGTCAAACACCATGTCATTTATCGATTTGGTGTACCTCGACGAATCATCCATGACAATGGACTAAAATTCATCAGCCAGAAGTTTACGAGATTCTGCAATGATCATCGGATTGACAACGTCGCTTCGACAGCCTACAATCCTGCTGCTAATGGATTAGCTGAAGCTTTCAACAAAACTATTATCAAGCTCCTCAAGAAGTTTGTATCTACTAACAAACAAAATTGGAGTGAAAAGCTTGGTGAATGTCTTTGGGCCTATCGAACTACAGTCCGCAATCCCACAGGCTTTACACCGTTCTCTTTGGTGTATGGTTATGAAGCAGTTCTTCCTCTAGAACTTCAAATTCCTTCTTTAAGGATTGCCATTGCTAATGAACTCACTACAGAGAACAACGATCTTCTACGACTTCAAGAGTTGGAAGCACTCGATGAGAAGCGGCTATTAGCTCAACAGCATATTGAGCTATATCAAACCCGCATCTCGAAGACTTTCAACCGCAAAGTTAAAGTTAGAACCTTTTAGCAGGGAGAACTCATTTTAGCAGTCAGACGTCCTATGACTATGACTCACTCGAGTAAAGGCAAGTTCGATGCAAAGTGGGAAGGACCTTATGTTGTTAGCAAAGTCTTTTCAAATAGAGCATATCAACTTGCAGAATTAGATGGTCGAGTTGCAATGATGCCTATCAATGGCAAATTCCTCAAGAAATACTATGTATAAATGTAACAGAAATTTATGTAAATATAATCAGACAATTCATAAATAAAGTTTGATTTTTATTTCATCATAAGTGATGTTACATGATATCAAGGAAGGTCGCTATCATCCTTATCAACATTGGGACGTAGATCACTTCCATCCTTATCAAAGACATAATCAGCAAAAGAACTGAGGACTTCTTTGCTGGAACCTACGAGGAACTTGCAAGCAGCCATCCTCATGGCCTCTTCCTCTTCAGTCTTTCCAGGTTCAAGCAGGAAGTCCAGGATATCTTGCGGTGGTTTGGGTGCAGACAAACCTTCGCCTGCCTCTGCCTGCTTTGGCTGGACCAGTTCGGCCGGATGTTCTTCAATGCCCGCTTAAACCTTTGGGGTGACTTCGGCTTTCATGGATGCATCTCCAGACGACATCTTTATGTTAAAAAGTGGAAATAATCATTCCTTCCAGATTTCTGTTCTATTTATAGGCAGAGATTCTCAAAATAATGAAACGTCGCATTCATCTGACGGTTCGTCCATTCATTCGACGGTTCATCCGTTCATCAGACGGTTCATCCGTTCATTCACATTCATTCGACGGTTTATCCGTTTATTTACATTCACCTGACGGTTCATCCCTTCACATTCATTCGACGGTTCGCCCATTCATTCACATCCACCTGACGGTTCACCCGTTCATTTATTATCACCCGACGGTTCATCCGTTCACATTCATCCGACGGTTCGCCCGTTCATTCATATCCATCTGACGGTTCTCCCGTTCATTCATTATCACTTGACGGTTCGTGTCTCGACCCGCACCCACCGTGAGGATACGAGTACGTAACAACGCCCAACCTACGCCACAGTGTCGGCGGTAGAACGCTGTTCTAGGTTATGAACTATAACTAGCATAATATGAATACTCTCCATAAGGAGGCCAACACAGAGGTACAACTCAATCACAATCTAAGGTAGAATGATAAAGATAGATAAACATGAAATCCAAAAGAGATACAGGAGATAGAAGTCTAAGTGTCTACGATACATAATTCCAGAAATACATCTCAAAACTCAAATACAGTAATCTACAAGTAAATACAACTCCAGACAAAATAAAATAACTATCTAAACAACCTCTACTGTGTCTCCTCTAGGCTAGCAGGCAATCCCAGGCTATCTATAAAATTTATCAACAGGTCCAGTCAGGACAGGAGCGAGCACATTACATCTCAACAGTTCATAGCAGGTTAGAAAATATAATCATATAGTAAAGTAAGATACAAGATCTGAAGAAATACAGTATGTAAACAGAGAGAGAGAACAGTAATAGAAATATCTACTATAAATAGAGAACTAACAGTGGCTAGTGATGTAGAGTACATGATAGCACATGTGAACGGAACAGATTTGTACATGATCTACACTAAAGAGTTGTACATAATCTACACTACTAAAGAATTGTTCACATGACTACTAGCACTCCCCCGTTTTCCCCAATCAGTACACAAGGATCTAAGCAGGTTATGTTATTGTACATGATATCACATGGGACCCTTAAAAGGGTGCACATGATAGTATACATGAAGGCTCTGTGAACATGAGAGTACATGATTCACAAGAGTGTACATATATGGTGAAAGCACATGAGTACATGATGAAAGTGAAATGCACATGACATAATGTACTCGATGCTCTCGAAGGGGATAACATCGTATGAAGAGATCCGTATAATACTAATTTGTGATAATGTCGTGACAGCATCAAGTATAGTAATCTAAAGCAGGAATATAATTCTAAGCAGGATATGAAATGATAAGAGAATGTACTCGCTTGATATCTGAATGTCCAAGGTAAAGATACTGTCCGAGGAAAGGTGTCTGGCTCCTAATTGGAACAGCACAAGTCACAACATGTCCAGAAGGGTAATATAAAGCACTACAATGCATTCTACATGAATCTAGGTCAAACTAGGCCAAAGTCAACCCTTGGTCAACTCTGGTCAACTGCACTAGTCAAACTAGGTCATGTCCTAACCCAGCAAGTCTTACTAGGCCTCACCAAGACTATCCTAGCAAGCACACATCAATACAAGGCTATACAAGCCAACATACACCCAACTCTATATAGCATGCAATTATTCAATACTCAAATAGGCAAGAATTCATATTGGATATACACTAGGTAATCTATTACTTTAAACTATATATGTCTACACATATATACACATGCATATATTGGTATTCAACATTAGGTCTATAATCATGGCATTTCAAATGGTTATATAAACTTATATATTACAACACAATATGCTAACATATATATATAATATACATACATAGCTAAGTTAACTGTATTCATAAATACTTATTTAAGAGGCTATGTGTGTGTATGTGAACATGGCAAAGGGGCAAGTGAGGGTTAAATGGACATACATAGTGTATACATATCAAAGAGTGTCAAAGTGTAAGTGAACAAAGTGTCAAGTGTGATAGTGTCTACATAGTGTAAGGGGTACATGAGGTAATATAGGATTTGTGTTAACATAGAACATTACATCTCATTAACTTTTATATTGCATATATTACATCTATTATTATATTACATTCATGCTTGCATTCATTCATCATTCATTTATTCTCTTGCACTACTATATGCACCATACATTACATACTATGGAACCTACATATTCATTACAAGCCATACTTATACATGCTTACATTAGATAGGATACTTACACCTCATACATCATTTATTTAAATATTTACTCATGCTTGCATTCTCTATTTAATTATATAATGTATATACATTAACATGGGTTAAAATCAAATAGAACATTATATTACACACAAGGGTGCACAAAATACATATACCGAATAGTAACTCCTACTAATAATCAATACTGTACCATCTCAGCATGAATTAAAATCTAGGATTAAAATATGTTATAGATCTATGTGTTAGCTTTCCGAAACTTCAAACATATCGCATTTTTGTTTCCGGAAACTCCCGAAATCGCAAAAATACCGAGAACGCGTTTGTCTTTCGTACAGCTGACACTCAAATAATTCTCCAAAAAGTTATAGAAAGAATTAGGCCTATTAATATATGTTTTTGGAAAGCTAACTTCAATACGCTTCTTTTAAAAAAATAGGAGATTAAACCGAGCTTTGAGCTAGAAGTTATGACATTTCTAAGTTAGGGCTGAAATTAAAAACGTGGATAAAAATTATGACGGATTTGGGTAGTTTGAGACAAAAGAACACAAGTATATAACATAATATATCAAGAACTCACTCTCTACACTAATATATATATGAGACACTATAGAACACATCTCTAATACAAAAATATGAGATTAAACATGTAATAATTTATTCATACATAACAACAACACATAGTGTGTCCAAATTTGGGGTTTTCCCACATGGACACAACTACAACACAAAGGACACTCCTATGACCTCCAAATGGACACGAAATGGACACAAATGGAGATACAACCATGGGAGTCATTCCTATGGGTTCAAAATAGACCTATATGCATTAGGAAATAAAAAGGAGAAGGGATTATACCTCCCGGTAGATCGGATCGAAGAAAAGCCTTTCCGGAGCGACACCGACACGTAGAGATTCCAAAAGGACACGAACGAGCTCCGAATCCTCCCAAACTTGGGTAGCTTCCTCCTTGGCTAGAATGGAGAAGGAAAGAAGAAGATTTGGTAGCAAAATAGAAGGATTTGGTGGAAAAATTGCTAGGGATTGCTCTCTAGGAATTTGGGAAAGAACAAGAGAGAGAGTGTGGATGAGAATAATGAAATAAACTTGAGCCTATCCTCTCCCAAAGTGGCTGGCCATATGGGGCTATTTGTCCTATTATGGTAAGGTCCAAAATGCCCCCACTAACCTATTCTATGAGTATTAGGAAAGGGCTAATTGGTTGGGGCTAAATTAGTCATTCTAAAGTCTCTAATCACACTAACCTTATCCATAATAATTAGTCTAACCTCTAACTAAAATATTTCTATCATGTGGACTAAAATTAATATCATGTGGACCATGTCTAACTAGTGTGTGGGTCCCACTAGAGTCAAACTCCCCCCGGGTTCCCGTTTCAAGTTGGATTGAGTTGAAATTCGAAACCGACTCAAATAACCCCAAAACAATATCATAAATAATAAAATAAATTTCAACCCCAAAATAATATCATAAATAATAAAATAAATTTTAAAAATATTCAAAAATTTAAAATGATAAAAATACCCCTATTTCTGAAAACTGGGGGTGACAGTTCATCCGTTCATCATCATCCGACGGTTTATCCGTTCCTTTTGACGATTCATTTTCGTTCATTTAATCATCCACATCAGTAACTTATCATCCTTGATTAAGTTATCTATTGAAATAATAATATTCGACAAATTATATTCTGCCACGTCCATATTACCTCTGAGCAGATATAATGAATATAATTATTTTCTACAAAATCATCAAGAAATATATCATGTCCTGCACCTCTGAATATATTTTCTATCGCTATTATTTATATCTGAATAAGATATATAAGAAATAATAGAGCCACAACAAATGTCTTTTATTGATCAAAAATTTAAGACATTACATACATAGCATAAAGAAATACAAGAAAATATAAGATGTTCTTTCTATTGAGCTGGAGGCATCATCAGATTAGCAATTTGCTGCTTCAGAATCTACAGCCGTTCTTCGCGAGATGCCATCACTCTCCTTCTGGCCTCTTCCATTCCAGATTCCTCATTAAAAATGGGCATGGATACCATTCGACGAGTGATTTCAGCATCATGAGTTGCTATATACTCGTTTCTTTCTTGAGTTAGAGCATCAATTTGTTGGACTGCAGTCTGATGCTCTGTAACTTCATTTTCTAGCTTCTCTTGGAGACGAGCAATCTCCACTCTCAGCTCGGCAATCCTTCTCTCTCTTCTCTCAGCAGTTGAGATCACCGATTCCAACTTGGAATTATATTCAGCAGATTTAGTAGTATAGGCATCCAAGAGGTTCTGGAGGTTTACTCTTTCAATTGCAGCTGTCTGAGCCATTTGTTCAAACTCTGCCTGCACTAAAGGTTCTACTTCCCCTTTGTTGAGATCTTTATTGTTCTTTATGGAGATTTCCAGCTCATTCAATATATGGTCAAGGAAAATGGCCTGAGCCTCATCACCTTGTTCCCGGATGGCCTTTACCAAGAAAGAGGTCGGACCTCTAACCATGTAGAAATCAACATCTTCTTTGTCCATCATTCTATTGATCAGAGGCCCCAAGGACTCGAAGAAGCATTTGGTGAATGATTGGATGACAAGCTGATTAATCGCCAGAGCACCAGGAGTCGCAGCTACTCCTGTTGATGACGAAGCAGCAGGACGCTCAATTTCTTGTATCTGAACAACAGGTTCTTTGAATAAGGGAACCAAAGTGGAGCTGGTTGCTCCTCCTGATTGTTCCTCTGTAAAATCAAATACTGTCACTTTACCTGTCATTGGCTATTGATAAAGAGAATCAAAAGTGAAAACAGTCTTACCATGGGTGGATCCAGCAATGAGCCTATCATCTGCAGGAACAGACTCTAGCTGAGCAGAAGTAGCTTCAGATGCTATTGCCTGGCTACTACCTGCTTCAGAGCCACAAGATAAATGGCGGATGTTACCAGCAATGGTCGTTGCCAGTACTATGTCCATGCATGTTAGAGGAGGAGAAGAAGATCCGGGTTCTGTATGGATAAAAGTAAAGATGTTAGCTATCAAGCTACTTGTTAAAAGAAGATCACTAATTTCATTACAATACCTTCCGGAGCAGCAACTGGAGTTTCCTCCAAATCTACTTCTTCATCAGCAATCTTCTCTGGAGATATTGGCACTTCAGCCTCCTTTTCAGGAGTCAGAGCGTCATCAATAGCTCGAAGAGATGTCTGGATCTCAACATTCTTTTCCAGATTTTGTGTCTCATCAGCAGCTTCTGATGAGGTGCTCTCCTCGTTCTCGCTGTCCTCGGGAGCCTCTTCACTAGCAGCATTAGCGGCGTGATCAACTTCTTCTTGATAACCGAAGTCACAGCCATATAAAGCTTCGATCATCAAACGATCTTCTTCCGCAAGGGTTGCTTCCGGTGTGGCAGGAAGATGAGTTTCCGCTGCTGTTGGCAATGGAGATTGCAAAGGTTCATGCTCTGTTTCTACAATATTGTCTCTAGGATCTTCAGCCTCATTTCTCTGGTCTAGCTCTTCCCTCTGCTTAATTTCCTCTCTCTGCTCTGGACTGGGAGTTTTATTCCCAGACTCAGAAACATGAGTGGGAGAGGGCATGGTGAGTCCCGCTGTAGCATCTATCACGATCGAAGACAAAACTTGTCTTCTGCGGACCAACCTTTTTCTTCTATGCAGAGGTCTCTCAGGACTCTCTACGTTTATTGTCTCGACTTGTTTTTGAACAGAGGTCGGTGTGGCAGCTCTTCCTGCTGAATTGTCTCGGCCAGCTGCTGAGATTGAGATCTGGTAGTAATCTTTTCTGAAGAATGATCCAAGATCAGTTTCTTCTTCGCAGCTGGGACGGAAGGCCCCTCTCTTCTTCTCTTCTTGGCCGGAGATTTAGCAACCTTCAAAGAAACACGCAGTGGCGCGTTAATCTCTTCAGGGAACATAACGTCCCTCGAAACTTCTAAGGGTGCATCCACTGGCTCGTGCACCTCATCATTACCTGGAAGTGACATGTTGACTCCTCCCTTCTTCAATCTCGTTGCAGATACGAAGCTATCCGCAAGATTGAAGTTCTCGGCAAAAGTGTTCGATGATGTATAAAACACTGAATATGTAAACAGCATACGAGGGCCATGATTACTATTTACCGGCATCGAGAACGTTGCTTTCGTATCTCGAGCGTTGTAATAAGCCCAAGCTCGGGCTCCATCTATTAAGAAACCTTTTCCTTGTAGGCATGAGATAGCATTACCTACGTAGAATTGGTCATATCCAAACTGCCGAACAAACCGGCTGGGAAGATATGGCTCCAAGTAGCATTCTTCTTCAAACCGATACACCAAGTGGGATGGACGAATTGTCTTCAACCAACTAAAAGCTGTACGGCTCAAAGGTTGCACCTTTGAGTCAACCATGTTGGTCGACATCTGTTCATATCTGACGAGAGGAGGAGTGCAATAGAAGTTCCATCCTTTGCCAAGGTTCAAAGCATATCTGCAATCTCTCAAGGAAGTGTATTTCCACTTACCGTGGGAGAATCTCCGCAAAAAGCTGCCACCGACTGGTCCCATGTCGGGGTCCATCAAAGTAGGATGGTGTAGAAGCAACCACCCGAACAGATAAGTATACGGCAATTCTAGCCGAGGAAACTCTTTCTCGTCCTTAGCTTTCAGCATCAAATCGACGTACAGGCGGAGACTGGCGTTCATTCTACAAGTCATCGCCGATAAGAGATCCATCTTGTAGCCGAAGACTAATCGAACGGCAGCAAAAAGAACACCATGATGGAAGCGGTCTACGGCACTTGATCCGGGAACGACGAATCTACGGAGCCAGTATGTCAAAAAACCCGCCAGTTGGGCTTCTTTTGACATAAATCGATATCCCACTCTCATATAACTCTCAAGAATGTCTCCTTTCTTTAGAGGAGGACATTGATAATCGTCCTTGATCTTGACATCCAAGTCACCACTTCTCTCCATTAACTTCACCACCTTAGTGCTGCTCAGTGGTTTAAAGAAGTCGGGATAGCAGTTGTCATATTCCTTGGTCTTCTTTTCTTCAATATGGTTGAGGAACAGATAAGGCAACCATTTAGATGAATAACAGGTACCAGATGTACCACTTTGGTAAAACAAAGAGCAAATTTTATAATGACACAGCAGTTCTTCGAAGACTGCTACCATGGCTGCGTTCTCTTTTTGAAGTTTGTCCAACTCATCATTAGTTGGGACAAATTCCTCATACGGGGCATCCCCCATCGGCAGGTAAGAGATGTACTGCATCTCGTGAAGGGCAAACCCGATCTCTCCGCAGGGAGTCATAAAAGTCCCTGTCCTGTAGTTGTATCTTTCTGCTAGAGCCAGAAATAGATGCGGATTGGGGGCAAAATCATAAACAGTGGCATGCACTGCTTGATACAAGTTAATCTGCTGAAGTTTGTCTTCAAACTTAGTCAAAACCTAGTTTGCTATACAACTCCATCTCTTATAGTCTGGGTTCACCAGTCCAGTTAATCTGAGGTCTTGATCTGGATACTTCTCTTCGACCTTCGTGAACTCATTCGCGAATATTGGAATTCTCACGGGCAATAACAAAGAAGAATTTTTCGGCGGAATACAACCGGGCTTTAAACCTCTGAGCAAGATACTGTGTCGTTCTGAAGAACTGTAAAACATGTCTTTCTTGTTAGGCCCCTTCTTCACACAAATCTTTCCTGGACGGGCATCCTGAAAAGGTGTGAGATTCCATTCCATTTTCTTCGGATAGCTTGCATGAGCATATCGAGATAAGGGGAGGCAGCGGGAGACATCTGGTATCGAGATTATCTTATCTTTCTGTTGGACAATCCGTTCTTCCATCCGTAGCCTTGGCTGAGAGCTCTTCTCAAAAGCTTCGCTAAACAGAAATAGGGGCTTCTTGTGAACAATGGCATCTGCCGACTCCAAGGGTTGCCCATTCATCAGACATAACAGGGTTTCATTATCTTGGGTTACCAAGATAGCTTGGCGGAAAGCTGGCAGATCATACTATGGATAGTGCACATGGGACAGGTCCTCTTTGAATTCCGATTCTGAAAGAGTTCCTACAAAGTTCTCATACCCCGGATCTTCTTTAGTATTAACTGCATCAAACAGAGAAAACAAAAATTCAGCACAAGAAGAAAAAAATTCAAGGATGCAACCATCAGATTGCGCAACCATTAGATTGCGCAACAAACAGTCTATGCCAGCATCAGATTGCGCTGTTAGTCTCGCACAAATCAGCAAAATGTGCTAACTTTTGCCAGCACAGTTCAACCGATTGCGCAAGAAGTTATTTTTCATAAAAATGAAGAATAAACTGTTTCGTACAAACCAAAACCCTAAAAAAGGTGGCACAGTATGATCACATCTCTAAAAAGAGGTGGATTCTGAAAATCAGTGAAGTCGAAAAAAACCTAAAAAGGGTTTTTTTCAATTGGGTCATCTACCTTGCAAAGGAGGATGCGCAGTCTCATGTCGAGAAGGACGTCGTGCAACCCTAGCCGAAGGCTCGGCGGGGGCCTTGCCCTTGGCAGCGGCAGAAGAACGCTTGGGGGCCATGGAGATTCGATGGAGAAGGAAGGAGGAATAGGCTCGAGACTTCTCTCTTAAATCACAAAAGCAAAGTAAAGAATGAAATAAATATTGAAGAGAACTATTTATAGTTTTTCAAAGAGTAACGGCTGCCTCAGACTGCGCCAAAAAAGTCAGACTGATCCATTCGATTGCGCAGACAGCTCATGCGCAACTTGATTTAAAATTCAAAATTCAAAGTATTTCGAAACTTTGAATAAATTCAACTTTCGAAAACTTTGAAGGGGGTCTTGTAGGTCCTAAAAAATTAAGTTGCACCTATTAACAAAGTCAGAAAATCAAAAAATACAACTTTCAACTGAACTGCACAGACATCAGATTGCGCATTATTCAGATTGTGCACACCAGACTGCGCACAGTTTCAACTGCGCAGGCTGACGTGGCAATGTCATTATTATCTGACAAAATCAAATCTTTTTGACAGCTGACAGCATAAAGAACGAGAAGACTGTTCGTTTATTGTGCCGCACAGCGCTCGAGGATAGCTGTACATACAGCACAATCCAGTGCCTGCGTAATCCAATGTCTGCGCAATCCAGTGTCTGCGTAATCTACTTCAGTGCAATACGAAGTCAGTGCAATTCATGTGGCGCACTTCATCATGTCAACTGACAAAAGTACACGTGGCATTCATGCCATCAATTGCTCGTTACGTGGCAACCGTCTTCACACGATCATGCGCATTTCAATCAAATGATGCCATGTGTCCAAGACAGTCAACCCATAACCAGACAACTGCCTGCGCAGTCTGATGCTGCGCAATCCAGTTCTTGCACAATCCAACTTGCACCATTCAGAATAGCTAAAAATTAGTTATTTCCGGAACTCTATAAATAGAGTTTCAAGTCTTCATTCAAGAGGATCAGAGATCAGATAGAGAGATCAGACATAAAAGTTCAGAGAGTTCAGGAGTTCTTGCCCAAGTGCTGCTGCATTCTTCCGAGGCTTTTTCCTTCAACTTCCGAGGCTTTTGCCTTCAACTTCAACTTCAGAGGCTACCGTCTTCAAAGTTCACATCGTCCAAGGGATAAAGCAATCGTCTTCTAGATTGGATTCCTACAGTTGTACTTTTCCAGAATTCTTGTAATCTTTACAAAGTTTGTATCAATAAAGTTTTATACTTTTGTTTTTGCAAACAAGTACATAACAGTTTTATGGGAGGACTGAACTTAGACTCACGATACAAACTCGCTTGTACAAAGAAAGCCTAGGGACGAAAGCCTAGGTACAGCAGACTAAGTACAATTGTTTATTTTAGATTCTGGGGGGTAACGATAGAGGCTCAGAAAGGCGACGACAGCCCTGCCTTACTCCTTGGACGATCGGTATGCAGCCTTGGCTCCAGAAGATTTGCTCGGCGTTGAAGAAATGCTCTCTTTGCTCCCTCTCTGCTTTTTTCCTTCAAGTCTTCTTGTGCTCTCTGATCTCGAAAAGAGGTCTCTCTGGTCACACTCTCTCCGTTGTGTATATTGCCAGGGAATGTATATATTTCGCAAGGGAATGGCACCATGCTATTTATAGGAATGGGGTGTGATCATTAGGGTTGCAATGATTGCTTCCTGGAGATGGCAGCGGCCCGTAGATTGGTCAATCTAGGCCATTAGTTTTGAGTGTGATGAATCTGGGCCATTAAGTATAGATTACACCAAATCTCATCAGTAATTAATGCAGATTGGAATAAATCTTCCTCATGATGATCTGCTGATGTCTGCAAATAAATTTGATTTATTCTTCTGCCACGTGTCCCAGATTATTGAGATTTGACCCAATCTCTGATTGCAATAAATCTGGAAAATTGATCGGCTTAGGACATGTGTCCTAGGAGCCACTGGGGGGATCTGAACCGCATGAAGATTGAGCCGCATAAGGTTTGGGCCGCATAAAGTTTAGGCCACGTGCCAGGGCTGCTTTGGTAGTACCCCCCTTCGAACCTTTGAACCGCATAGAGATGATCATTGCGAGCCGCATAGGGATGCATCCATCTGAGCCGTATGGAAATGGTCCTCTTGAGCCGCTTGGAAAGGCCTCCGCTTGAGCCGCATGAGACGGTTTCGGCCTGAGCCGCATAGGACGGCTTCATTCTGAACCGCCTGGGAAGTCTTCGCTCGAGCCGCATACGAACGCCCACGTGGCAAGGCCACATGGCATTTTTATGGATCTCGTGGGATTGTGTCAGAGATCTCTTTCTCTTCCCTAGGGGTCTGTCATTATGACAGAGTCATAATTACCTCTCTTGTGTCAGGGCTGTCACTTTTTTTCAGAGTTGTCAGCCGCCAAAGTAATTAATGCAGCATAGGGCGGAGGGGAACACTGTTACGCCACGTGTCTTCTGAGCCGCATGGGATGTCTTGGGCCGTATAGTCCCTTATGCCGCATGACTTTCTGAGCCGTATGGGCTTTATGAGCCGCATGGGGTTTCCTAGCCGCATGGATTATTTTCCATGCTTCTATACATATGAGCTCTCAGGTGGGGTAAAAACTGAGTGTGTGTGACAGTGTACATAGTGTAGGGTGTGTGTGAAACTGTGTGTTAGGGAGTGAGTAAAACAGTGTGGTGAAATAGGAAATAGAAAATCAGTGAAGAGTGTGAGGGTGAGTTAGTGAGGGTGTATGTGATTCAATGGACTGTGGGTAGTCTCACAGGAAGAAAATGAAAGGAAACCAATTCATCCTGCATAACAGTCCCTACAGTTCAGTCTCAGGAAAATAGGAAGGAAGGGAAAGGAAATCAATGCATACAAAACAGTTCATATAATTTACAGTTCAGCCCACTGATACAACCCCCATTTTGTATTCAAAACCAAACCAAAATCATCCAAATTTGACCCATAGATAGATAACATGTAGAAGAATAGTATTAGCGACTAAAATCATGCTAATAACAACAATTAAGAGGTTAATTAGACTTCCAAGTTCACATTACAAATCCTGAAAAAATTTCAGTATAGCATGTATCAGGAATTTAGGGTAAAATATGAAATTGATAACTTAAACAATTAATGTGTAACAATTGTGGTTGGTAATTAACATACTAATAGTGTACGTGTCAGAGAGAGTGGTTCGTGTCCACCATAGCCGGACACGGCGTGTCCATGCAAAAAAACTCAAAACAGTACACAGCAGTGCACTGTCTCGTGCACAAGTGCACGCGTGTCGTGTACTCGACACAGGACACTTCGTGTCTCGTGGTAACCAACCTAGGTAGCCCACCTATAGGACTACACATTAGGCTAGCTAACACGTGTCCAAGTCGTGTCAGTGTCCGATACGAAAGCCGTATCAGAGCTCGATTTCTCGTGTGCACTGTACAGTGACAAATCAGTGCGACACTGATATCCCTCTAGACACGCCACATGGTCGTCTGAAACTTGACACGTGGCGTGTCAGTCAGTGCCCTGTGGCGTGTGTCAAGTCTCGTGTCCAGTGGTCGCGTGTCGTGTCCGGTACAGCCATCGAACAGCAGGGCAGTGCAGTCCCGTGCGCGCGCGGTTGTGTCCATGTGTCCAAACCGACACGACACAAGACCAAAACCACCTCAGTCCCCCAAAAATGTGTAAGCGACATCAAAACAATAATTCCTATTCATTTACTTTCTAGAAATTAAACCGAAATGCCCTTTGGGACATTTCATCAAACACTTAGACCTAGGTCGGATACGTGTCGAATACGGACACGAAATGGGTCCAAAATGACACGAAAATCTAGGGTTAGCTAGGGGACACCTAGATCTAGGTCTCCATGCAAAGAAATTTAGAATTTAATAAAGTTTACATAGGTTTACCTATTGGTGACCAAAAGCAAGAAAACCTCAAATGAGGGGGTTCCTCTTGCTAGCAAACTTCTTCAAATTGGTATGAATCTGAGAAAAACATATAAAAACAACAAGAACACTTCATTTAAAACCTATTGCAATTTGTTTGAGGAAAAAAGGAGCTAAAATGGAATTTCTATGGATTTGTGAAGATGAAAACTCACCTCTTTCCAAAACTTGTTCTTCCTAAAGAGGCTAGCCCTAATTTCTAGGAGAATATTTATAGAGGAAATCCCTAGGATGGGTCAAGTGGCTGGCCACTAGTGGATTAGGGTTAGGTTAGGTCACATAGTATTGGGCTTTGGGCTTAATCACTAATCATGACTTGTGAAGTCACTAGTCATTACTCAATGCTCTATTCTAAATCCTATTTCCAAATTGATTCTATTAACTAGAATAGGGTTAACTTAATTTAACCTAGGGTCTCATAATCTAACCAAGTCCAAACTCATGTAGGGTTAGGTTACCAAGTCAAAGTCAACCTAGTCAACCTTCATTCAAACAATTCCAAAATAATTCCTAAAAATTCCCATAAATTGAAATAAATTCTAATAAATTCAAATAACCCCAAAAATGACAAAAATACCCTCAAACTAGAAATGTGGTAGTGACAGAAAACAGTTATTAGATGTAATATGGACATGACAAGTCTTCTAAACTCAATAAATTATATCTATCCAGAGGTAATGTGGACATGATAGATAATGAATCTTGTTTTCTGTTTAGAGTATACGATACTATCAGAGGTAATATGAACGTGACCAATCGTAACAACTCAAAGAAAAATAGATTAGTATCTATTCAGAGGCCATAGGGACATGATAGATAGGAAAAAAAATTGACTTAATATTTATTCAGAGGTCATAATAACATGATAAATAATAAATCCCTTTTTTTTAGCTGGTAAGACAAGAGATCAAAATTCTCTTATATGAGACAAAATAATCAGCTTAACCAAACATTGGTAGCTGGAGAATAAAAAAGAAATTCAGACATAATATTTCTTTAAGAATTTGCCATTAATTGGCATCATGAGCAAATCTCCATCAGGTTTAGACAACCTATAGGCACCATTGGAGAATACCGACTCAACTACATAAGGACCTTCCTATTTTGCTTGAAATTTCCCTTTGCTCTTATGAGTCATCACCATCGGTCTTCGAACAGCTAGAACTAGCTCACCGACTTTAAATACTCTCTCTTTAGCTTTACGATTGAAAGTTCGAGATATGCGGACTTGATATAGCTCAATGTGCTGTTGCGCTTGAAGACGCTTCTCGTCTAATCCTTCGAGTTCTTGGAGTCGTAAGCGATCATTATTCTCTGTAGTTAGCTCATTAGCAATGGCTATTCTAAGAGATAGAATCTGGATTTCTAGTAGAAGAACAGCCTCACATCCGTAAACCAGTAAAAATGGTGTAAAACCAGTAGGAGTTCGGACTGTCGTTCGGTAAGCCCATAAACATTCTCCAAGTTTCTCATTCCAATCACGTTTATTAGAAGAGACGAACTTTTTGAGAAGTTTAATGATTGTCTTGTTGAAAGTTTCGGCCAAACCATTAGCAGCTGGATTATAAGCCGTAGAGGCCAGATTTTGGATCCGATTCTTGTCACAGAATCGATAAAATGTCTGACTGACAAATTGTGGTCCATTATCATGAATTATCCTTCGGGGAATCCTAAAATGATAAATGACATGGTGTTTAATGAAGCTAACCATATTTGATGTTTTTACTTCAACAAGGAGAATCGCTTTCGTCCATTTGGAGAAATAATCCATTATGGCTAGGATAAACCGATGTCCCTTGACAGAAGGAGGGTTAATCGGACCAATAATATTCATGCTCCAAGCTTCAAAAGGCCAAGAAGCTGTTGTAGGATGTAAGAATTTCGATGGTTGATGAATAAAATCAGCATGAATCTGACATGCTTTACACCGTCTGGCATAATCCACAGCATCTGATATCATGGAAGGCCAATAATACCCCATTCTTTGAATGCGGTCCTGCAATTTCGGACCCGGTTGATGGACACCGCAGATATCATCATGAGCTTCACGAAGTGTTTGCTTATCTTCACTCTCAGAGAGACAATGCAACAAAAGTCCGTCATAAGAACGACGATATAACATATGTAAAGAAGAATCATAGTAGAATCGAAATGATCGTCTCTTGATTGATGCAGCTTCTTTTGGATCTTCAGGTAAAATCCCATGGACCGCATAATCAATGAATGGACTTCTCCAATTCCTTTGTTGAGAACTTGATTCTGTAGTATAACTTTGTTCAATATGCAAGTTATTCTTTACACAAAATAAGTCTCGATCCAACAAAGTAATTGTATTTTGTCTTCTGATTGGAACGGCTAAGTCTGCAGCTAAACTAACAAGAGCATCAGCTTCCAAATTTTGAGAACGTGGTACGAATTCAATAAAGAATCCTTTGAATAAAAGAACCAATTCGATTACCAGTTGATGATAAGGAATGAGGTCAGGATTTCTGACTTTATATGTCCCTCTGACCTGATTTACAATCAGTTGAGAGTCTCCATAGGCTTCCAAGAATTCAATGTCCAATTGTTTTGCTACTTGAAGACCAATCAACAGAGCATTATATTCTGCTACATTATTGGAGCATGGTTCATTAAGAGAATAAGTACGGTATATGACCATTTTATCAGGAGAGACCAAGATGATGCCTACTCCGGAGATAATATTGCCTTTAGGTCCAACTCGTGATGCTCCATCAAAATATAGTTGCCAAATGTCATCCTTCAGAGTCATGTTACAATCCACGACTTCATCTGGAATATCCTCATATAGCTTAGATGTTTCAGGTATAGGGTGAGCTGCTAAGAAATCAGCTAATGCTTGACCCTTCACTGATTTTTGAGGTACATAGACCATATCATAAGGAGTAAGCAACATAGTCCAGGTGGCTAATCTGGAGTTAAGAATACTCAGTTTTCTCATCAATACCCAAATATGATTTATTCTGGAGATGACATGAATAGTCTGTCCTAACACATAATGTCGTATCTTTTGAACAACAAAAACCAAGGCCAGACATTCTTTTTCCACAGGAGTATACCTGTGTTCAGCTCCGACCATCATTTGGCTAAGATAATAAATTGCTTGTTCATGACCTTTATCACTTTTCTGTGCAAGAAGAGCACCAAGTAAATGATTTAAGGCTCGAACATAGAGCAAAAATGTTCTTCCCACCACTGGGGGTACCAAGACAGGTAGATTTGTAAGGTATTGCTTGATGTCATTAAAGGCTTTTTGACATGCTTCATCCCAAACAAATGATACACCTTTCTTTAATAGACGAGAGAAAGGTTGACATCTCCCAGAAAGATTGGATATATATCTCCTGATATAAGCAATACGACCTTGGAAATCACGAAGTTCTTTTAGATTGCGTGGAGGACGCATTTCAAGAATTACTTTGATTTTTTTAGGATCAACATGGATACCTTGAGAAGTGATGACAAATTCCAAAAATTTGCCACTAGAAACCCCTAAGAAAGACTTAGTAGGATTCATCTCCAGTTGATGTTGACGCATCAACTCAAATACTGTCTTCAAGTCTTGAATGTGATCAACTTTTGATCGACTTTTGACGGCAATGGCATCTACATAGCATTCAACTATTTTCCGTAGATGTTCTTAAAAGATGTTGCTTATAGCCCGTTGACACGTAGCACCGGCATTTTTCTGACCAAATGGCATAACCGTATAGCAGTAAACCCCAAGGGGTGTACGAAAAGCAGTATGTGTAACGCCCCAGAACCAAAAGACTGTATAGCGGGGGCGTACATAGCCAGCTACATATATTGAAGTGTAACCCACCTCGCTATACGGTCACGCTGTCTAGATACATGAGGGTTTAACTACAAGCCAACAGTCTCCTATGGTCATGAACAAGCCTATTATCTCAATCTCAAGCAAGAAATAATAGTTACAAGATGTTAGAGCACCAAACATATAATAGCAAGGCATCCCATACATTACATATTGGATGATCATGAAGCTAGTCGTACAAAATGTTAAGACTAGCAAGAGTTTAGTCATACATGATCAATCCTAGGATCTGTCAATCATGTTACAGCCCGTAGGCAGACAGTAAATAAAGGTGCAACCGAGCTAACAAGTGATTGTCGGCTAAACGGCTCAAAAGAATAATTTTACAATAAAGTGGGAGAACAAAAAGAAACCCACTCGTTGCCAGGATTACGCCTGGTGGTTACCATCTGGCGGAAAGGTTGATAGATCCTCTGGTGCTGCTCTGATATCTGGCCACACAAAACCAGTTGGGTCAGACCCCAGAAAGAGTAAGTGCCACAAATGAGGCTTCACTTAGAAACTAAAACCAGCATATCATAATAGAATATTAAAGATAAATAATAAATAAAGAACTGATAATAATAGAGATAATAACAGTAAACTGAGTACGAAGAAACCATTCAAGTAGCCAGGTTACAACCCTTAAACCAAACAAGGACTGCCACTTTTCGTTCCCAGAATACGTATTTTAATGCATGTACTACTTTAATATATTTATTTAATATTTATCATGTATTGTTCTGTAATAAAACCACTTTAATTTCATATTAATTAATTTTCTGAATTTTATTTCTGTATTTTATTTCCTGTTTTTATTTACTTTGCTTTAGCTTTGCTTTGGGTTCGGCTTGGATTGGATTGAGTTGTTGGTTCATCATGAACCGAAACAAACCCCCACCTACCACCACCCCTTCCATTTAATGCCCACCCCTTTCTCTCTCTTCATTACTTCACCATTAATCTTCTTCTTCCTCATAACTCCTCCCCCACCTACCAGCCGCCAAGGCAAGTGCCAACTTGCTTCTTGATGGATCACCATTATTATTATTTCATCATCTTTCTTACTTGATTTTGAGCCTCTTTAGTACTTAACATTTTTAATTTTTACGGTTCATTTCTTGTAGATCTAAGTTTTCTGCATTTTTGGATTTCTTAGGTTTTGATCTAGTAAACTTTGTTATTTCCAAGTTTTGATGGTTCCAGGTTGTAGAGAATTTTGTTCTACCCCATTTTGACCTATGGAAGTCCAGATTTGGGCTCGAAATGAAGGATTTATGGAGCTTGGAAGTAAGGTCTTCATGGTTGTTCTTCTAGGAATAGTGGAGAAGAAGTGCAGTACTTAGCCGCATGAGTTTTCATGCGGCAAGTCATTCTTGAGCCGCATGCAGTATCTGGCCGCATGGAACGTTTCGGCCGCATGCAGCGCCTGGCCGCATGTTACATTCAAGACCGCATAAGCTTGGACTTAATTAGCCGCATGACCCGTCGACGTTTCGACCGCATGAAGTTTATATATATATATATATATATATATACATATATATATATATACATATACATATATATATATATACATATATATATATATATATATATATATATATATACATCCTGGCCGCACGACTTATTTAGCCGCATGGACTCAGGTTGACCCGCAGCCGCATGGCGCTGACAATTCTTAGCCGCATAAACTTTATTCGCATCTAGCCTCATAAGGCCAGTCATCTGCAGCCGCATGAACACCCATCGTATCTTAGCCGCATAAAGTTTATTTGCATCCAGCCGCATAAGGCCTAGCTTACCCTAGCCGCGTATGCATATTTCTTAGCCGCATATAGGTTTACCATTTCCAGCCGCATGTGAATTTTCATTGAGCCGCATAGGCTTGTTCTTTGAGCCCCATATGAATTGTTATTCCCAGATCGCATATATGGAGCCCGATCCGCCTAGCCGCATAAATAGGCATCTGCCTATAGCTGCCCACAATGCCCTTTTTGGCTGTTTCTGTCCCGAGTTGGCATTAATTAAACATAAATTATTTTTTTGGCATTAATTGACATTGATTGACATTTATCACCATTGATTGATTGACTTGGCATTTATTAACGTTAATTATTGTCTTGACATTAATAAACAGGGATAGTTATCTTGATTTAGTAAATTGATCATGCGTTCCTAGTTGGAACTAAGAGGTTGGCTAGTCGTCTTATTGAATTAAACAATGAGACACGAACTATAGTAATCGACTGGCTGATCCCGAATATTGGCCTACAGGCACATACAAGCTTCAATTTATTTATTTATCTTATCAAAGCAGCATGTGTACTTTATGGTCAAGGCATGATTATTCCGTGGTTAGTTTTGATTGTTGCATTACGCTATGTAAGACCTACAACCTAACCGCACGGGTGTCGTTGTAGAGTTGTGCATATCGTATCCCGTACGAAAGTACTCATTTGAATGACTATGATCCACGGCATGGGACTTCACTCAATATAGAGACTATTAAGTTAGATAAAATAATGATTGCATGGAGAGAACGGATTCCCGAGTTCTTATATGGCATCCCTCTTGGGACTATTAAGTACCCGACAGGTCGGCTGGTTTCCACAGATACTACAAATCTGCCACACGGGCAGAGAACGGTATCTGCTTATATTATTTAATTGTACATGGTATACTAACGACGAGCGTCCCGCTGGGACTCATCTAATTTATGATTGGCGCAATTGATTGACTGGATAGACTAGCCTTGCTTGCCCATAGTAAGAACTCAGGGATCCTTTATTGCATAAATTCCAGGATAACTTGAAACTCACAGTAGCAAGCCATAGTAGTTGTATGGCTGTTTAAATTGATTTATTTATGTACTGTACTTACTCTGTTACCTAACTGAGATGATCAGAATGTCAGGACATGACGGGCCAACTTCTGTCCTTGTTTGGTTGGGAGGTTGGTTCGAAGTGTCGGGATGTTATGTGAATCCTAGTAGATAGCAGAGATCTATTATCATATTCTCTTCTTACTGGCTTCATTCCTCATATCGTGCTCCCTTGCGGTACTTGCTATTAGAGGTCTAACCTCTCTGGTTTTGCATGGCCAGATTTAGAGCCGGTCCTCGAGGATCCAGCTTACTTCTACCTCCAAGATGGTCAATACTAGAAGGATGATCGTAGGAGGACTCGAGTGGATTTCTTACTTCCCCGCTCGTTTTGTGAATTACTTTATACTTTGCCGTTTGGCACCGACATATTAGTCAGATTGTTTTGTACCTACTTTTGTATAATTGTAACCGAGTCAGGCTACAGCTGATAACAATTGTGTATACTTACTATATCATCTGGCTGTATTTTGTAAAGCCAAATATCAAGAACATTTTGATTGAGCGTTTGGGACGCCTTACTGCTTTATCTCACATGTTCTTTATTTTTATTTCTTGTTTGAATGATTGAGACAATAGATGTGAAGTGACCATAGTGAGACTTTTATGTAGTATGCACCCTCTCGTCTTATTAGACAGCATTGATCGTATTATACGGTATTCATCTACCCGTAATACGTAGCTGGCTGAGTCATTCCCCCGCTCTCCAGTATTCTGGTTCTAGGGCGTGACAAGGTTTTAGTGGTGGTCCATGCAGGTCTGATTTCAGACTTGTAGGGTGTTTCGATTTATAGGGTGTCTCAATCATACATGTGCTTGGCATGAAATATAAAAGAGCAGAACAATTATCGGAGGACTGGACTTTTACTGCATAATACAAACTCGCTTGTACAAAGAAAGCCTAGGGACGAAAACCTAGGTACAGCAATCTAAGTACAATTGTTTATTTTAGATTCTGGGGGGTGATGGTAGAGGCACGGGAAAGCGACGACAGCTCTGCCTTACTCCTTGGATGATCGGGTGCAGCCTTGGCTCTGTAGAAGAACTGCTTGGCGTTGATGAAGAAATGCTCTCTTTTCAGGCTCTGTATATTCTTTCTCTGGCTCTCTGGCTCTCTATGTCTCTCTCTGTATATGTCTTCTCCGTATATCTCTCCCTCTATATTCACAAGGGAATGGTACCTTGCTATTTATAAGAGTGGGGGGCATCATTAGGGTTTGCAATGATTGCCCATTCTTAAAAGTCGGCGGCTAAGGATCACTGGATCTAGGCCGTTCATCGAGATTTGAGCAATAAATGTGATTGTATCAAATCTTTTGTGGGTAATTAATGATGATTGACATAAATCCTCCTGATTTGTCATGCCAACCTCGGATTTCTCGACACGTGTCATTAATTTGCTTGTTTGTAAATGATCTGATTTGATCCCAATATTTTATTGGGATTTGTTGAGAAATTTTGATCAATTTGATGCCATGTGCCCTGCTATCATGCCACTGTCTTAACCGCAAGCCACTACAGAAATCTGAACCGCAGGAAAGTTGCTCCTCATTGGGCCACATAAGGCTGGCCACGTGTCAAGGCTGCTTGCGAGTGGCCCCCTGAACATTTAGACCATATGGTAACGATCTGAGCCGCATGAGTGTAGGTGACCGTATGATAGGTGCCTTCTTCGTGAACCGCATGAAGATAGTCTTCGTGAGCCCCATAGGGATAGTCTTTGTGAGCCGCATGCGGTTAGTCTTCGTGAGCTGCATGGGGCAGCCTCCGCTTGAGCCGCATGGGATGGTCTCTACTTGAGCCGCATGGGGCAGCCTCTACTTGAGCCGCATGCGACTGTCCACGTGTCAAGGCCGCATGACAGTTTTTGGATCTCGGGGGATCGTGTCAGAGATTTTCTTCGTTTCCCTAGGAGTCCGTCATTATGAGGGAGTCATAACGGTATCTTTGTGTTAGAACTGTCACCTTGTCAGAGCTGTCAGCCGTCAAGGCATTTAATGTAGTAAAGGACAAACGGAAGAGCTGTTTGTAGGCCACGTGGCTCCTCTCTGAGCCGCATAGAACTTGTTTGAGTCGTATGGACGCTCGAGCCGCATGGATACTTGAGCCGCATGAACTCTCTGAGCCGCATGGGGCTCTCTGGCCGTATGGATCTTTCTTTATTCTTTTCCATGCTTCTACAAGACCCCCTTCAAAGTTTTCAATTTGCAAAATTAAAATACTTTGAATAAGAAGCATGGCCATGTATAAATTCTCCTGGCCGCGTATGATGTCCTAGCCGCATGGATGTCTCGGCCGCATGGATGTCTCGGTCGCATGGATGTCTCGGCCGCATGGATGTCTCAGCTGTATTTAGTCAATCGGCCGCAGGGACTTTCGGGCCGCATGAGCTCCTCGCCACGTCATCCTACCACGTGCGAAGATCTTTTGCATTAAATGCTGTTGATCTGCTGTCAGTTTTAAGGCTGCTTTTCGGAGGAGGATCCCAGGAGTTTGGCCTTCATTTTAGGCGGCTCGTCTCGATAACCGAAGGGTCAATTTTTTGTGTTTACACGAGAATCAAAATGCCCTGCTTTTGTTTATAAATATGGACGAGTTCAGTAGGAGATATTTTTTTACTTTCTCTTTCGTCTCCAACTCTTGCAGTCTCCACTTTTTTCCCTCTCCGACCGTCGAAAATGGCCCCCAAGTCTTCCAAGGTCGCCTCTGCTGCTGCAAAGGGCAAGAAAACGGCTTCCTCGTCGGCCGTCGTGCCCGAAGTGCACCCTAATGTCCACCCTGCTTTCAAGGGTAAGAAATGGATTTGAATACTTTGAACCCCAAGGACCCATGGCTCTGTTGCATAACATATGCACAAGCCTTCATCCTTCGTTTTCATTGAACCGCCTAAGCTTGACCATGATGGAGCCGCATATGTTGTATGGGCCGCATGACCCTCTCATATTCGAGCCGTATAGGGCATGCCCTATGTTTGAGCCGCATTGAGAAAGATTTGAGCCGCAGGAGTGCTTCTGGATTTGAACCGCATGGAACCTCCTTTGAGCGGAATCGCATATGTTCCTGACAAATTGGCCCGTATATAATTTTGCTGAGTCGTGCCGCATAAACTCTTATGCGAGATAGAACCGCATAAGTTTTAATCCGAGCCGCATAAGCTATCGAATCAGTGTCACATGCAACTCCCAACTGAATTGGGCCGCATGAGGCTGTGTTGACCCGAGCCGTATAGACTCTATTGGAGCCGTGCCACATGAAATCCAGCTGAATTGGGCCACATAAGGCTTCGTTGATCCGAGGCGCATAGGCTCATAGAAACTTCTTTTTGAGAAACTTTAAGTGGTTTCGTTTTAACCTATCTTTTAATCCTGTTTCTTTTGTCCTTTTCCAGTGAACCTCCCAACCAACCCGGCAGGAGAGCTTCTGGTGGGTTCAGCTCAACTTGCCGTGGGTGTGCGGCTTGACGGCCTAATTCGACATGTGACGGATCAACTTCCCTCCAATGAGCCTTTGGAGAGGGTGGCTGCCATAAACAACCAGCCTTTCCACTTTCTTTGCACTATGATGAATTCGGGGAAACTGGACGAAAAATATCTGAAACCAGCTTTTCTCTTTGGAGATGCTTTATCCATAAAGAACTCCCGAATGCTGGACGTTTTTGAGAACTGGGACTTTACTGTGGACGGGGTGAAGATCCATGTTCCCGAGATGGAACGGCATTTTTCCCTCTCGTGGTTTAATATGGTGCCGTTGAGCAGGAAAATGGCGGGCTCTCTAACTCCAACCCAATCGGGGATGTTCGTGGGCAACATCCACTATAATATGAGTATTAGGTCAGTATGTGCAAGTAGGGAGTCAGTCAGTCGGAGTGTGATAGGGCTGATTCCTGGTACTTTTATAAACGTGTATGGTCCCAACTTCACTTTTACTCGAGCTGATACCTTCCGGAATCAGCTCGCTCGCAAGGAGTCTTATCCTGTGGGCAGGTTGTCGCTGCTGAATTGGATAAACCCCATTCCTACATGGGCCATTCTTTTCTCATGGATCCTGAGGAACTACGAGGAATTCCTTCGGGAGATTGACCTTTACTACGCCATCCGGGACACCTGTTACGGATTGCCCATTAATAAGCCGCTGTTTATGGCCCTTTTGGAGATATATAGCCGGCATACGGGGACTTTCTTCGCGCCCGGAGGGAAGTTGGGACTTGCTCTCCATGAAATGCATGCTGTTTCTAAGCTGCCGTGGGGGGCGAGGCCTTTGAAGTATACACCCCGACGAACGAAGAATTCGATGATCTGGATCGACGATTCCCGAGTTTCGTCGCTATGTACCGAAAACTGCTGTGCCACCATAGCATCTGTCACCAGACTGCTATCAAGAAGAATAATAGTTCAGAAGGGAATGCCCCCATACTACGACCTGGGTCGCGTATCTTTTCAAATTACGTCCTTCCGGTCGGGTTTCTTCTCGAGGTCCCCAAACCCAGGCGAAGGTAAAGGACCTGATGTTGAATGCCAAAAGGTCGAGGTCCACCTGCGATAGATTTGGGAGTCGTACTGACTCCCTCAGTTATTTCCACTATGGTACCCGGCAGATGTCTGAGAAAGCAATCTTGGCCGGGTTCTTGATGGTATGGCTACGGAATTGCGTAGTCTCGGGAGGGGTAGGTTTCACTAAAAGGATCAGCCGCCACTTCATTCTCCCGGCTATGAAGCTGGTCTTCAAAGTCAGACTGGCCTTTCTTCCGGCTATGGTGTGTAGCATACACCACGGCCTCCGCTCCTTTTCGTCTAAAGTCATTGCTCGCGAGACGATGCTGGACTTTGAACGGATAGAGCTACCATACCATTATCTCATGGGGTGGTTATTGATGCATTACCGGTCGTTGATGAGGCCTAGAACAGAGGATGATGTTACTGCTGATGACGCCTTCATTTTTCAATACCGTCATCAGTCATGGGAGTATGACACCATGCCGGATTGTCGGAGGGCATTGGCGAGAGTTGACGGGCCCGACTTCTTTGTGTCTGTTCCTCAATTTACCCCTAGAGAAGTGAGGGGGGTACACGTTGATGGCATTGAACCTCCCCAGCTCTTATCTGAGAAGATTCTTCTTTGGCTGCGCAACATTCGCCCCGCGCACCTAGTATATCGTTACCGAAATAACGTATACCTGGAGCCTTATTTGCCCAACAGGTTTTCTCGTCAATTCGGGTATAGTCAGCTGTTCCTTGACTGCCCCAGTGCTTGCTTGGGCTTCGAGGGCAGTGTCCTTGACGGCATCCGGGCGTGGCATTATTACAATACTGTTCATACCCGGGCTAGCTTATCGGTCCCTAACGCTAATACGTAAGGGGATATTCTGTACATGGCGGCCCTTTATCATGTTGCGGCGAGCAAATCTCCCGTGAACTTTGACATGAACACAAGATTTATTGTCGGGACCGGCTTGGCAGAGAAGCCCGAGGGTTCCAGGAAGAGAAACAGAGGGGCGAATAGGGTTCCTGGGCCGGACTCGGAGTCTACTGCGGCGGACGAAGAGGATGACGAGCAGGACGTCGATGACTCGTCGTACTCTTCGGACGAGGAGGTGGGGGACCAGCCTCCTACTGTGCCGAACGAAGAGGTGGAGGATCATCCACCTGCTGTGTCTGGTGCTTCGCACAAATGAGGCAGACGTCTGTCTACTGACGATGGCAAGACCTATTCCACGAAGCGGGCTGCGGTAAGACGTCGCAGGATGTTTATTGATGATGTTGACGCTGTTTCTGAGGTGATTGGAATTTTAACTGCCTTTTCCTTCTTTTTCTAAGTTATGGCCTAATTATTTTTTCTTTTGCTCTTTGTAGGCGTCCGGGGAGTCTGCTTCTCAGGACTCGACTGCTGAGGTCGATCCGGCCTTGTCCACTTTGATCAATGATATGTGCACCGCCATCACTTTTGCTGGGGTTCTTCCGGAGGTGGCCGGGGAGTCTCACCTTGTGGAGACCTCAACCCATGGGGACGGGGGCTCTACTGCACCTGTCCCTGAGACAGCTAAATTTCAACAGGATGACACTGACCTGGCTGGCTCCCTTTCAGGGGTGGCTGGGACAGAGAAACCAGTTGAATTTGAGTTAGAAGCCGCGGGTGGGGAGACCATGCCAGCTGCGAACGAGCTGCAGTCTCCGTGCTCTTCCCCTGGTAAGATAAACCAGCTTCTTAACTTATGAGGAGGCCTATTTTCTCTATCATCCTGTCCTTCATGGATTAATGATTGCTTTGGACGTGCAGATCCCACCCCTTTATTGCCGGTGACGGACATTGCCGGGGCAGATTCTACCGGAGGGGATCTGATGGAAGCACGTGTGCCTCCTTCTTTTCCAACCTATACTGAGAGGCCTCCAGATGGGTCAAGTTCGGGAGCCCTGGTGATAGCACAGCTGGGGCAAGGAACGACGCTTTCCGTGCCCTCCTCTGCGAATAGGGTTTCGGGAGTTAACCTTTCCGCCCTGCCAAGTATCCAGGCTCTTCGGGCGGCGAAAGAGGAGCTAGCTGCTATTCATGCATCTTTTCGCACAGAATTCGTTTTCCTGGTGGCAGGGACGGCAAGTTCTGAGGCTACTCCTTCGGTACTGCTTGCCACACTCCCTTTGACGCCGTCCTCTACAGAAGTTTTGGATGAAGTATCCCAGGATGTGGTCGACAGTTTCCACCGCCACCTGAAGAGGGGGATTGAGGCAGCTGTGGAGAGGGGGACTCCCTTTGCTATGGCCCGTTAATGCGCCGGTGGCCAAATTAATATCCTTAGAACACTTCCCGGTGGGACGGGACTAGCGGTGCTTCTGGAGCCTAAGCTGTTAGAGGCCGATCGTCTTGTGGTTCAGTTTTGCGTACTACGACAAGCTGATCTATCAGTGGCAATAGATCAAGAGCATACTTTTCTCACAACCGCGGTAGAGAAGGTGAGGATTGCTCGAGAATCGCTCAAGCCAGCTATATTGAAGGATCGTCGGGATCTGACTCAGTTGTACGATCAATGGAGCCGTCGTACTGAAGATTGCGCAACTCGGGAAGCGACTGCCTTCCGCAGGGTAACTGACACCCGGGAGCAGATTCTCGAGCTCCAGAGAAAGCTGGCCTTCCTGGAGTCCGAGCTCGAAGCTGCTCGTACTGAGAAAGGGGTTGCTATTCAGGAGGCTGACAAATTTAGTAGAGCTTCTGCCAATCTGGAACTTGCTTTGAAGAAGATGGAAAATGATTGGCAGGCATGTATGTACTTGAATGATGCGGAGGAGTTTTCCCAAGAGGTCGAGCGCCGAGCTAGGCAGCGGCTTGAGCGAGGGACTACCTTGGTGAGAAACTGCCTTTTGGAGTTGTGTAATGCCGAACTATAGTCGGCCTTTTCTTTTTTTGTTTCTGTTTTTTTTTCTCTTTGAGAGGGATGCGGTCCCAAAACATGTAATGCTTTTTCGTCTTTCAAATAAAGAGTACTTTCCATTCTACCCTTCATTTGTATTGCTTGTTGTGCCTGTGGTATTGTGGTGATGTGTGCCCCACATGGGGGACTTGTTTGTGGACCTGTTACCCCTGGCATACCTTGGTTTTAGGTACGGGTAACAAGTTTAATTGGGGATACTTAGAACGGTTCCATGGTCATGTTGTCGTGGACGTTCCAAGTATCGGGAGATAGAATGCCATGGAGCAGCTGGGCTCCCGGGGCATGATAAGGAATGGTGGGCCTGTACTAAGAGATTTAGCAAAGGACATTTGTGGGCCTATTATCCTTGGCGTACCCCGACTTAGGATACGGATAATAGGATGAATGGGAACCAACGTACTTACTCAGAGGTAATGAGGACATGGCAAGTATGAATGTTTTACCGTGGAGTCTTCCTACTCGTAGGTAATGAGGACATGGCAGGAGTGAACTCAACGGAGGATATTTGTGGTCAACATAGGACATTTGTGGGCCTATTACCCTTGGCGTACCCTAGTTCAGGGTACGGATAGTAAGACGAGAGAGGACCAACATACTTACTCAGAGGTAATGAGGACATGGTAAGTACGGATGTCACGACCCGCTCCTGAATAATCGGACACGAGTCGGACATGCCCAGCCTTTGTCGTTAGACACAACAAAGTAAGCTGTACCAAACTAGGGACATCTACCAGATAAACATGAAAATATATAATCACAGCATCTAAGAACGTATCCCAGAATGATCACCATAATCCATAATTCTATGTATGTAAATGTACGAGTCATCAAGAATGAAATGTACATGAATTCTAAAGACAATATCTAAAAGTAAAGCTAACAGTCTAAACCTGAACCTCAAGCTAAGTCATGACCATCCTGCTCAGCTAAGATCCCGGGCTCTGGCCCATAAGGTAGAATGATAATCCTGCAAGTATACCTGCAACTTATCCAGTCAGGAGCGAAGCAAAGTACAATTCTAGATAATGAACAAGACATCATGATATGAAAGTACAAGGGAACATGAAAAGTACATAAAAGAACATGGTGAATAAGTACATAAAAGAACATGGTGTGTAAAGTATATGAAAGAATATGAAATGTAAGAACATGAAAGAACATGATATGTAAGCACCTGAAAGAACATGATATCATGGAATCATAGGAAATAAGTACAAGGTGTCACGACCCGTACCCACTGGAGGGTACGAGAACGTAACAACGCCCAGCCTACGCCGCAGTGTCGGCGGTAGAACGCTGTCCTAAGTCAATCATCTAACAATATAAAGGTACCTGTACAGTATATACACTCCGAATGGAGGTGACATAGCAATATACAGTCTCAATCACATCTAAATACAGAAAGATAAGATAGGAAGATAGATAAATAAAACTGGAATGGAAGAATATACATCACAGCAAGAGAGTCTAAGTGTCTAAAATAACATCTCAACAACCATCCAGAATACAAGTCCCACTACTGAATATGAAATAATATATACAATCAGATCTCAAGACAGAATAGTAATCCTAGACTAAGGAGCCTCAGTCTCTAAACTAGTGGATCAGGCTGGAAATCTGGGTCACACATGGCATCTACAGCTGCCCCATAGTAGGTGTCTATGCAGGCCTCCTCCTCATCCTCTGTAAAATTTTCAACAGGTCCAGTCAGGACGGGAGCGAGCACAAAACATCTCACGCAGTTCATAACGAGTTAGAAAATATAAAGCATGCAATAGAGTAAAGTACATGAAACGCTAAAAGAAGAAGATATATAAAAAACAGTAGAGATTTGATAACAGGAAATATCTAAATATGATAAGTAAGACTGTAAGGAACATATGATTTTAGAGCACAATATGGTTATATAAACGGGTTAGGTTATACAATAAAATGGGACTCCTTTGTACGTGGGTGTACAATGGACATATACAATTTCTTATACAATACGTTTGATCACATAACCATTTTCTACTCCCCCTCCCTAATCAATACACAAGGATCCAATTCAGTTACGTTACCTTATACAATGACTTGTACAATAACTTGTACAATGGCTTGTACAATGACTTGTACAATGGCTTGTACAATGGCTTATACAATGGCTCAATGTGATACTGAGAGTACAATATGCACAATTAGTGTACAATGATAAGGTATTCAATAAATACAACATGTAAGTGAAACGCACATCACAATATGTACTTAGTGAATACAAGGAGATAACATCTCAGAAGAAGATCCATATAGTACCAATCCGTGATAATGAATCGTGTCAGCATCAAGTACAGTAATCTAGAGCAAGAATGTAAATCCATACAAGTATGAAACGGTCAGAGAATGTACTCGCCTGATAACCTGAGTGTCTGAAGAGAATATACTGTCCGAGGAGTGGTGTCTGTCTCCTATAGAACAGTACAAGTCACTATGAGTCCAAAAATGATAATAAGATGTATTACAATGCATTCTAAATGAACCTAGGTCAAATCTAAGTCAAATCTAAGTCACACCAAGCTAAACTAGGTCATGCTAGGTCATACTGAGACAACCAAGGTCAAGCAAGGTCACAGAAAATCAATCCAAGTCAAACTAGGTCAATCGGGCCAAAGGTTGACTTACAGTTGACTTTTGGTCAAAAAGTCAACTCTGGTCAACTTTGGTCAACACTGAGTCAACCCTGAGTCAACCCTAGGTCAAACAAGTCACATGTTGACCAACTGTTGACTTTCAGTCAACTGGCCAACTCTGGTTTGGTTTTGGTCAAATCTGGTCGCTTAAAGGCTAAGTTTGACTGTCGGTTGACTTTTGTTGACTTTTGGTCAAAATGGTCAACCGACGTCAAAACTAGTCTATGAGCACTATATTTGATCATTACCAACCAAGGGAACCAAGTTCTAACTTTATCTTAGATTCCAAACTCAAAATACCCTATTTCTAGACATTATCTAAATTACCTTACCAAGGTAGATACCAATACCTTGCACAATACCACTCTAACCTAGGAATACTCGTCTAAGCTTCCTAGGATAGCTAGATACTACCCTATACTAACATTACCTACCAAGAAATCCCAGTATCTAGGTCATCTAAGTCATCTTATGGTACATGTTATCCATTTACCCTTTACCTTACCCTTACCCTACCAATATCACATATCACTCTCATATCTCCCTAACACTCACTCACACGCAACACTCATGATACCATTCTCACATACACATATCTCACAATACATATATAATCTCACATATAACCATATATCTAAACTCATATAGGTTCTCCTATATAGACTCACACACACCTATACCTATATATATATAGGCTCACACTTGTATCTCCCCTACACATACCCCTAGCTCCTAAACACACATCCATATCTCTCATCCATACTCACACACAAACTCAATATAAGGCCACAAACACAAAACTCATGAAGGGACTGTCACAGGTTTAGGACTGAATGTGTATAGGCTTAATTTGGGACTGATTTATATGCAAAATAGGACAGTGTACTTGGGACTTCTATGGACTGATTTAGGTATCTATATAGGGCTGTTCTGCATTTGGCTTGAGGGGCGTAAAGGACTGTCAATGTTGTCCATATGTGGACTGCTTGCACCAGGTTTAGGGGGGTTAGGTTGTGGACTGATTTATGTGGAGCAAAAGGGACTGAATGTAGTGATGTTCAAGGCAAAATTCTGGACTGAATTGGAGTCACTTGGGGACTGAAAACTGACAGCAAGGGGGTTAGATAGGACTGTTCAAGGGGCTATTGTTGGGTGATTTAGGACTGGAATTTAAGGAGGTTTTCATGGCTGTGCTTGGGGCTAACAAAAGCTAATTGTGGGGTGCCATGGGGACTGCCAGGTGAGGGTCATGAGGACTGTTTTGTACAGCACTATGGGGCTGAATTACCCCTCCTTACTGCTGAACATGGTGTGTAAAGTACATGAAAGAATATGAAATGTAAGAACATGAAAGAATATGATATGTAAGCACCTGAAAGAACATGATATCATGGAATCACAGGAAATAAGTACAAGGTATATCTCCTGAACATGTGTGTACTATATTTGAAATATAACTAAGTATGTGACCGGCTAGGGGTAAGCACATGAAAGCACATGAATGGTACGGCTTAGGACCCGCGTGCACGATGCGGGATCTAAGCTAAACACACCTGAGTTGTTTCTTGGATTTGGTCACATAAATAGTATATTTTCCCACCCCAGGTACAAGTAATAAGAACAAGGAACATGAGCACCAGAAAGTACATGACGTGTTGCAATGTGTCAATCAAGAAAGCACATGATATAATGAAATGCACAAGACAATAGAATGCACTTGCCTTGCTCCAAGAAAATACGGGTGAAGATCGGGCTAGATGTTCTCCTGTATTTAATAATGATTAACAATTGATAAGTCAACAATCTTAAAATAGCTATTTCTTAATCTAGAAAAAAAATCACTTTAACAATTATCCTTAATGCTAACTTGATAATACTAATTTACCTATAGATATGGTTATTTACAAAACCTAGTTTTACACTAAACACATTAGTTAAAGGATTGATCCTATTAGTTCTATCAAGGCCTTCATATACCTCAAGTAAAAGTAAAACCAATAAACCTACCTCAATAAAGTCTTCTAAAGATGAGGGTTGAACTTGTTTGGAAACCAATAGCCCTAATAGGACTCAGTTATAAACAGGGAACCCCAAGTTCATTGACTTTCCAAAACAATGAATACAAGAACCCAGTTCATTGCTAACAACTAGCCTGTACTTAAGAGGACAAACTCTGGACTTAAAAGAGCAGGCACTGGACTGAACTTAAAAGTATCCAGTTGATACCCAAATCAGTTTAGGTACTCACAAGCAAATTGAAACTGATGTAGCCAGTCCCAATTACCCTATCCTGAGATTCAATCAATTCTCAATACACTTCTATTCGAAGTTGACAGCCTCATGAACCAGCAATAAGCAAATTCCTACAGGAACAGGGCATTATACTCTCAAGTAAGGCTATTACAAGTTCAGCCCATAAAATGCTGAACAAAACAGGCCCTTGACATTCAAGTCACTGGATATTCAGTCACTGGGTATTCAAGTCACTGAACATTCAAGTCATTGAACATTCATACTGTCACGACCCGCACCCACTGTGAGGGTACGAGAACGTAACAACGCCCAGCCTACGCTACAGTGTCGGCGGTAGAACGTTGTCCTAGGTCACAACATCTAACAATATATATCTAAACAGTTTATACTCCCCGAATGGAGGTGACATAGCAGTAAAACTCAATCACAACTAAGGAAAAGATAGCACGATATGAAATAGAACTCAAGAAAATAAATAGATAAAATAGTCTAAGATAATTCCAGCAATATCCAGAAGTACATGGTCTCAGATACAGAATGAAAGAATATATACAACTCTGAACTCCAAATATAGTCTAGCTAAAATATGTCTCAAGACTGCATAAAGTAAGATAAGCCTAACTAATCTAGTCTAGGCAATCGGGGTGATATCCTCAGCTAGAGCTGGGTCCTCCTGAGGGTCCAGCTCGCAGGTGTCATCTAAGGCTGCCCCGTAGTAAGTGTCCAGGCAAGCCTCCTCCTCGTCCTCTGTAATAATTTTAACAGGTCCAGTCAGGACAGGAGCGAGTACAGTACATCTCAACAGTTCATAGCAGGTTAGAAGATATAATCATGCAGTAAAGTAAGATACAAGTACTGAAAGAAGTACAGTATGTAAACAGAGAGAGAAAGCTGTAATAGAAATATCTACTATAAATAGAGAACTATCATGTGACTAGTGAGTCAGAGTACAACATAGACATGTAAATAGCATAGGAGATTCTGATAAGACACTATGGAAGAGATTCTGATAAGATACTACTTGGGTATTATTCACATGTCCATTTCTACTCCCCCGTACCCCCAATCAATACACAAGGATCCAGCCAGGTTATGCTATGATTCCATGCAAGGCCCCCGAAGGGTGATACATGGATGCCCATAAATGGGTGATTCTAGAAGATTCTAGGATACCCAGTGAATAGGATAAGAGATTCTAGGAGACTCTGCGATCATAAGAGTATATGTCGCAAGTGATCAAAGAACCAGTGAAGCATAGTGATACGCCATGTAAGTAAAACGCACAGAACATGAAGTACCCGATGCTCCCTAAGGATAACATCTCAAGAAGGGATCCATATAGTACCAATCCGTGTGACCATCGTGACAGTACAAGTAAAGTAATCTACTGCAGGAAATAGTTCTAAGCAGGATATGAAATGATCAGAGAATGTACTCGCCTGTATCTGAGTGTCCAATATGAAACGTAATGTCCAAGGAGTGGTGTCTGGCTCCTAATCAGAACAACACAAGTCACAACAAGTCCAAAATAGTAAAATGGAGTCCTACTATGCATTCTACATAATTCTAGGTCAATCTAGGCCAAAGTCAACTCTTGGTCAACTTTGGTCAACCCTAGAAGTCAAACTAGGTCAACCAAGTCTAATTAAGTCTAAACTAGGCTATTTAGTCTACACTAGCTAGCACAATCCTAACAAGGCTTTGCAAGCCAAACAAACAACCACACATCATAGGCAACCTCACATTAAATTACCTTGGCCACATTAGCTAATTTCTACATTACACATCATCCAAGTATCCATTACACCTATGCATATACAACATTATATATATAGATCCATACATTGAGTTAACATTATGTATACCTAGGCTAAGTACTATATATATACATATAGATATACATCTCTCAAGTACATATGTATTTATACAATACATAAACATTACACACACCACATATAAATATTCATATATAACATATATATATACATGAGCATATGGAGAGGGAAGCATATGTGTGTGTGAGTTGCAACTGTGACAGGAAATGCAACAGTGAAGAGAGGAGAAAAATGTGTGTGTGTATACTTTGTGTGTGCAGTGAGTGAGAATTGCAATGTGTATGTGTGTGTGTGTGCCACATGAAGGCTGTGACTGAAACATGTGAAAGATAGTGTGGTGAAGACAGGTAACAAGTACAGGAAAAAAAATAGTGACAAAACAGACCCCCTGTTCTCATTTTTAACTAAACAAAACAGTCCATTCTCATCAGTTAATTCAACATGGGAAACACCCAACATCAAACTCAGAATTCCATCTCAATACTAAATCAGTTTTATACAAATCTCAGGTTTGAACTCATGTGAAACTTTAGTTGACAATGAAGCTTAGCTATAGGCTAAATCGAAAAGGAAGCAATTAATGAAACAATGAAAACCCCAACCCATGCCCAGGTTTTAAACCTATATTCAGAATTCAGAACAACAATGCAACTATGTCAGGTAATCTCGGGTTTAACATGATTTCTAACAGGACATGCAATATTACATTTCACATTAAAAAAATACTTAGACAGTCCCCAATAAATTTTCCAGATTTGAGCCCCAAAACCCCATCATTTCAACTCCAACTTGACACACAGGCAGACGACAAATAGGAGCATAGGTTAGAGTTTATAAAACCTACATTAATCAGTAATTAACAGGTTAATCCATCAAACAAAACTCAACCTTGAAAACTGGAGAAGTAACAGAATTTCAATATCAGTTAACATTGGTTAAATGAGAATTTGAATAGGAAAAATTAACAAATCATGAATCTAATGGTTAGTAATTGAAAACAACCCTTGTGAACAAGCCCCACAAATCACTTCGTGTTACCCAAGGCCTGACACGGCGTGTCCAAATACACAGAACATAAAAACACATACACAGTGCACTGTCAGTGCATTGTCTCGTGCACACGTGCACTTGTGTCGTGTGTACGACACAAGACACGAGGGAGTCTCGTGGTCACCCTCATAGGTAGCCCACCTATAGGGCTACCACATAGGCCCATTGGCCAGTGTCCACAACGTGTCAGTGTCGGACACGAGGCCCGTATCAGTGGCAAAATAGCTCGTGTGCACAGACACTGCAAAACACGTGCACAGCTGATTTCTCTTTCGACATGACACGGGGACACGTGGAACTTGACACGTGGCGTGTCAGCCAGTGCCCCATGGCTCGTGTCGTGTTTCGTGTCAAACAAATGTGTGTCGTGTCCGCTACAGACCCCGATAGGCAGGGGAGCACTGTAGCGGTGCGCGTGGTCGTGCACGCGCGTGTCCAAGCCGTGAATCCGACACGAAACGACACTGATACTACCACAACAGATCAAAAATGCATAAGCAATCATGAAACTAAATTTTTTATTCAAAAGCATCCTAGAAACTAGGTCGAAGGGTTCATTGGGGCATTTAGTCAAACACATAGGATTAGAGACTGATACGTGTCCGATACGGACACGTACAGTGCTCAAAACCTAGGATTACCTATTCCTACAGCTAGGTTAGGCCTAGGGGTCCCTAGATGTGGAATAATAACAGAGTTTCATTGAGTATTAAGGAAGTTACCTATGGTTGCACAATCCTCAAAAAGACCCAATAGAGAATGGTTCTCCAAGCTTCAAAACTCCTTCAAATTATCCCAAACCTGTGATGTGACTCCACAATCAATAGAGGAATAGTATTTAGAGTGGTATGGAGGAAATCCCAATAAAAATGGACCTATATTGAATGATCTATGGAGAAATGAAGTGTAGGCTTACCTTGTCTTGAGGAAAGAATCATAAACTATTGGAAGGAGGCTCAAATCCCCAAAATGATATTATATAGGAAGGGGGACAAGCCTTGGCCGGCCACTAGGTTTAGGTTAGGGTTTCTAGGTGGTATCCTATGGCTATGAATGAATCAAGGGGTATTGAGTGGTCTAGAACAAAGGGTTGTTTCCTAGTCATAAACAAACTCACTTAAACTTAACTAACTTGACTTAAACCATAATCCAACCCATCTAATTCTCCAAATGGCTAACTAAAATTAGCTATGACCTAACTAGGTTAGGTCCAATCTGGGTTAGGCTAACAAACCACTCTGGCAACAATTTAAATAGGATTTAATCACACCATTAAAATAATCATTAAAAATTCCTAAATAAAATATATGAAATTCAAATAAATTCTAATAAATTCAAATAACCCCAAAAATGACAAAAATACCCTCACACTAGAAATGTGGTAGTGACACATACAAGAATCTCAACTGTCTGAACCAACCAACAATAATCCCACATATCAATCTGAATCAAGTTGAACCTGGTTCCTAGCTTTCATCAATTCAGTCTAACTCAGGTAACATACTAATTCCTTAATGTATATTGGTCCAACTACAACACTTTATCAAGAACAATACTAAAACCAAGTCTCTGTTCAATTGAAACACATAAGTTCTCAGGAATCGCATAAGTTCTCAGGAATCACATTATACCAAGATAGTGTAATCAGCCTCTGATATATATATAATCAAATATAGATATGAGTCCATGATACTAATTGAATAATAGGTTCCATAACTGGGTAAAAACTGAAATGGTTCTTAGCTCACAGATATCATTGGTGCATCCCAAGTCCAGATGGGAAATCACTGAGATGAGTTCTCAGTTTAAATCAGCAAGCTAACATCCCATACTCGAATTGGTACCCAAAGCCTTAGTTCAGTTGAAACTGAACTAAGAATATCAAGTCCCAATCCCATGAATACTGTGTATATCCAGCTGAACCAAAATGATGCTCAAGTAAAATCAGTCTCACGAATCAACCAACCTGCAATGTAGTTTCAGTTCAATGATAAATTTCTGAATTCTCAGGTAAAAAGCTGAAATCACATTGCATTGAATTCTCAGGCAAGAAATGAATTCTTAGGCAAGCAAATTCAGGCTGAATTTGTAATGTGAGATATCATCTCAGTTCAAGAACTGAACCAAAATACACAGGTTCTCTGAATTCAAACTCAGATTTCATCAAATTGAAATCATTGAGAATACTCACGATTTAGTCTCTTAATAACTGAAACCATTCTCTGATTTGAAATTCCAGTTCAAATGGCAATCAAATAAATCCACACTGCTACCATTACAATACTACAACTCATACACAACTTAAGCAAGACACGAACTAATTGAATCACGAGCAGACGCGGACACTCGGCCAACCTACAACCGGCTGCAACCCGACCAATTCCATCATTCACTAACAATTTGACAAGTTATATGAATGGGACAAAGCAGTACCTGATAGTGACGAGTCCAGATAAAATTAGGACACTCGTACGAAGCAGACACAAGCCCAATGTGTCCGATTCACTGCTGTGATCCCGACTTGGACATTTCGTCAAACACGTTGTAGTCAAGAATTTCTAAATCGGTTCTCGAACTCCTCTGTTTCCAAAATCAAAGAAAAACAAGGAAAATATTCAGATCTCCTCGGATTGATTCATCAAACAAACTCACAATAGTCTCAAGACCCCGAGATCTCGATTTGACCCCAGAAAATTCAAAATATAGGATGGAATCGATTACTCACCGATGGTTCTGAATCGACCACGATCAAGCAAATCACGGGATCGACGAAGCTCCAGATGCTCTCGATAATTCCTGCATCGTCGTCGATCTGCCTCGAATTGTAGGAGTCGAAGATCTGCTCGCCACCTGTCACGCCCCAGAACCAGAATACTGGAGAGCGGGGGCGTACATAGCTAGCTACGTATATTAAAGTGCAACCCACCTCGCTATACGGTCACGGCTGTCTAGATACATGAGGGTTTAACTACAAGCCAACAGTCTCCTATGGTCATGAACAAGCCTTTGTCTCAATCTCAAGCAAGCAATAATAGTTACAAGATGTCAGAGCACCAAATATATAATAGCAAGGCGTTCCATACATTACATATTGGATGATCATGAAGCTAGTCGTACAAAATGTCAAGACTAGCAAGAGTTTTAGTCAATACATGATCAACCCTAGGATTTGTCAATCATGTTACAGCCCATAGACAGACAGTAAATAGGGTGCAATACGAGCTAACACGTGCTCGTCGGCTAAATGCCTCAAAAGAATAATTTTTACAATAAAGTGGAAGAACAAAAAGAAACCCACTCGTTGCCAGGATTACGCCTGGTGGTCACCATCTGGCTGGAAGACAGGTAGAACCTCTGGTGCTGCTCCGATATCTGGCCATACAAAACCAGCTGGGTCAGACCCCAGAAAGAGCAAGTGCCACAAAGGAGGCTTCACTTAGGAACTAAAACCAACATATCACAAATAAATAGTAAAGGTAATTAAAAGATACTAATAATAACTGAGATAATAATAATATATTGAGCACGGAAAAACCATTCAAGTAGCCAGACTGCAACCCTTAAACCAAACAAGGACCGGGGTTGCAGCCCTTCACCTGAATAGAAACCCGTCTCAAATACCATTGGTACAGTGATGACAATAAACGAAAAGGGGACACAGAACTGCTCCGGGAGCCAGGTTACAACCCTTAAACCAAACAAGGACCGGGATTGTAACCCTTTGCCTGAACAGAACTGGACCCCTGATCTTTATTGTTAAGGCCAGTATAAATAATTATGGTATTGAAGTAAGGTAAAATATGACGAGCATGACAGGGGTTACAATAAGACAATAAACGAAAAGAGGACACAGAACTGCTCCGGGGGCCAGGTTACAACCCTTAAACCAAACAAGGACCGGGATTGTAACCCTTCGCCTGAACAGAACTGGACCCCCGATCGTTATTGTTAAGGCAAGCATCAATAATCATGTCCTGTTACAATTTTGCACAGGATCAGGATAAGACTAAGCTGGAATAAACTTCATTCAATCAATCACGGCCAAGCAAGGAGTACGGCTTGATACTTTAACTAACTAGGGTTATCATAGGCCTAGTTACTAGCAAGATGTAACGAGATTATCCCAACAGCCACAAGCCCTGCAGACCATCCAGGTTATCCGGGTCGAATGACCATTTATGAAGGGTACACCACTTGACTGTGTGCTGGAAATGTGCCCTACTCGTCGGTAGGCTACAAGTCCGTTAGTGCGCCCAGATAACAGGATTGCCTGTAGCTGAGAAATCTCTTCAAGACTACTGAATTATTCTAGTTTATTAGCCTTAGTCAATTGCAGTAGGTATCCCTGACCGTGGTACTCAGGGATCCCTATCCTAGACATGATGCATGACAGTACTGGTTTATTTGTGCAAACACAATCGCCTACGGTGTCCAGGTCATTCATACTTGTCATGTCAGGCTAGCTGTCGTAACAGCTTGTCGAGATACATCATGTCAGTTTACTTATTAAGAGTGTGCCACGGCGAGCCACTATCGTGTTCTATTCTTACCTTATCATGAATGAGAGAAACTTGCATAAAATAACTAGTGACATATTCTTGAAGTCAAGAAAAAGATCTACAACTTTCATATTTTGAGTTTTTCAAGATTCTGGCTACAAAACAACTTAAACAAGCTAAAACAGCAAAATAGAGCAATTTTGGCGCATGGGATTCCTGCACAATCGACGCATGGGATTCTTGTGCAAATCGGCGCATGGGATTCCTGCGCAAATCGGCGCATGAGATTCCTGCACGAATTGGCGCGCATGGGATTCCTGCACGAATCGACGCATGGGATTCCTGCACAAATCGGCGCATAAGATTCCTGCACGAATCAGCACATGGGATTCCTGCGCAATCGGCGCATGGGATTCCTGCACAAATCGGCACATGGGATTCCTGCATAAATCGGTGCATGAGATTCCTGTACAAATCGGCGCATGAGATTTCTGCACGAATCGGCGTATGGCCTCCCGGTGCATGGCCTCACGGCGCATGGGGTTCATCGTCCCCAAACAGCAAGTTCAGCCATAAAAGTTCCAAAAACTTGCCATGGCCATAACTTCCTCATTCGGAGTCGAAATCAAACGAAACAAAAGCCAAAACTGAAGGAAATTGAATTCTCTACAACATAGAACCATTAGTTTTTGGAAATACCAAGTTTTTAGAGATCAAAACCAAGAAAAACTAAACAAGAAGGAACTTAAAACTTAGATCTACAAAAATATAACCATAAAAATGGAAAATGCCAAGTTCTAAAGTATCTTAGAATCAAGTAAGGAAAAGAATGGAACAATAAAACTTTGAGATCCATCATGAAGCAAGTTTGTACTTGCCTAAGCTCTCTCTCTTCCTGGTAGGTGTAGAAGTAAATGTGGAGAAGAAGAAGAGTAATGAAGAGAGAGAATGAAGGAATGGGTTAATAAAGGATGATGGGGGTGGTAGGTAGGGGTTCTCCCCTTGGTTCATGATGAACCAAGGCAACCCAAGCCTAGCCGAACCAACCCAAAATAAACCGAGCCAAGCCAATAGATACACAATACAAGAGAAAATACGTACACGTATTCCAAGATACGTAATACGAACTACATGCATTACACCACCGACTGGAGAGTAGTCGCCAATGAAAAAGGATCCACACCTTCGCTTGGTTCAGAGCTTGTGCTTCGCCATGGCCATGACTCCTCCTCCAGAGCTCTGGAAGAATTCTCAGAAGAAGAATGGTTGCAACCGAAAGAAATGGATGGATGGAAAATATCACTGGTGTTGGCTATTTAAAGGCAGTTGAGAGAAATCGATGAGATGGCAAAGGTTTTGGAGGGAAAAATAATGAGAAGAGTTAAATTAAAAGTATTCAAATTTATTTTTGGTGTTCCATTCCAGGGATATATCAGTTGATATCCATGGGTTGGATGTTAACTGCTAAGCCTAAAATACTAAGCCCAAAGGCTAGCACAAAACAAGTTAGCTTAATTAAATTGAATAATTCCCAAATAGGAAAATATCAAATATTTCTAAGGAAATCTAGAAGCTAAAAAATTATGAATTTACATAAACTATTTAGCATAAAATTTTATTTTATTTTTTATTCTAAAAATATGGGAAGTGAGGTTACAACGGAGGCTTTACCGTGGAGTCTTCCTACTCAGAGGTAATGAGGACATGGCAGGAGTGGACTCAGCAAGGAATATTTGCGGACCTATTATCCTTGGCGTACTCCGTTTGTGGGTACGACTAATAAGTCGAAAGGGAATCATCATACTTACTCAGAGGTAATAAGGACATGGCAAGCATGAAGGTTTCTTCGACGGAGCCTTCCCATTCAGAGGTAATGAGGACTTGACAGAAGTGGGCTCAATGAAGGAGGGTACATAGAACGACTCAGAGGTAATGAGGACATAAAAGTTCTATGTAAAGGGGTGATTTGTTTTTGGCGGAAGTGAAACGACTCAGAGGTATTGCGGACATGGCCGTTCTGGAAATTTGTGGATCTGTTACCCTTTTTCGTGCACTGGGAGTACGGGTAGTGGATCATGAGGAAGGATCTCTTTCAGGAAGAAAGTTCAAAGGTATGGTCATACATGACTTACGATCTAAAAGAGTGACCGAAATGTGAGTTCAGAGGCACCTGCGGGTACATAATTCGATAATTGTGGATGTGATTTCAGCGGCACCAGCAGGTACATGACTCGATAATCTGGAATGTAGTAGGTGTGAGTTCAGCGACACCAACGGGTACATGACTCGATAATCTGGAATATTGTGGGTGTGAGTTCAGCGGCACCAACGGGTACATGACTCGATAATCTGGAATATTATGAAAGTGAGCTCAGCGGCACCAGCGGGTACATAACTCGATAATCTGGAATATTGTGGATGTGAGTTCAGCGGCACCAGCGGGTACATGACTCAGTAATCTGGAATATTGTGGATGTGAGTTCAGCGGCACCAGCGGGTACATAACTCATTAATCTGGAATGTCGTTCAGACATAATACTTCTTCAGGAACTTGTCGTTGACGGGCAACATGAGCAAGTCTCCATTTTGCTTTGCGAAGTGGTAAGCACCGTTGGAGAATACAGCCTCGATGATAAATAGACCTTCCCATTTTGGCTGGAACTTGCCAACGGTCTTGTGAGTCATGACCATCGGCCTCCGGACTGCGAGAACGAGATCGCCCACTTGGAATGTTCTGATTTTAACATTCTTGTTGAAGGCTCCGGAGATGCGTGCTTGGTATAGCTCGATCCGTTGATGATCCAGAAGGCACTTTTCATCTAAGGCCTCCAACTCTTATAGCCGGCAACGGTAGTTATCGTCCGTCGTCAATTGATAAGTGAGAGCGACACGGAGTGAGGGTATTTGAGTCTCCAATGGGAGAACTACCTTACTCCCGCACACCAGAAAGAATGGTGTGTTCCCTGTGGTCGTTCGGACTGTGGTACGGTACGCCCATAAGCATTCACCAAGCTTCTCGTTTCAGTCGCATTTATTGGATGACACAAACTTCTTGAGTAAATTGATGATGGTTTTATTGAATGCTTCTGCCAACCCATTCGCTGGTAGATTGTATGGTGTTGAAGCAATATTCTGGATGCGGTGCTTGTCGCAGAACCGATAGAAGGCGTGGCTTACAAACTGCGGACCATTATCGTGGATGATCCTTCGGGGCAGTCCAAAGCGATAGATGACGTGATGCTTGAGGAAGTTGATCACGTTTAAAGTCTTTACTTCTGCAAGCGGGACAGCTTTTGCCTATTTGGAGAAGTAATCTGTGATTGTGAGTATGAAGCGATGTCCTCGGAAGAAAGGTGGAGTAATCGGACCGATGATATTCATTCCCCATGCTTCAAATGGCCAGGACGCCACTGTCGGATGTAGAAATTCGAATGGTTGGTGGATGAAGTCTGCATGGACTTGACAAGCTGTGTACTTTCTAGCATAGTCTATCGCATTTACTACTATCGTGGGCCAGTAGTAGCCCATTCGGCGAAGACGATCTTGCAATTTAGGGCCAGGCTGATGGGCCCCGCAGACACCGTCATAAGCTTCGCGTACGGCTTCTTTGGCTTCTACATTTGACAGACACCGAAGCAATAATCTATCGTAGGATCGTCGATACAGCATTTTCGTCTCTGTATCGTAGAAGAATCTGAGAGAATGCCGTCTGACGGAAGTGGCTTTCTTTGGGTTCTCGGGCAGGATGTCATAGACTACGAAGTCAATGAATGGTTGTCTCCAATCTGGGACTTCGTCGATCGTCTGAAAGGAATAACTTGCCACAAATTGAACGTTGTTCTTGGGGCAGACCAGTTCGTGGCCTATCACATCTACCGATTTGTGAGTATGATTTGGCACTGCTAAGGAAGCGGCCAGGCCTGCTAAGGCATCGGCTTTGATATTTCGAAGTCTGGGAACATGTTCGATGAAGAACCCCTTGAACGACGAGATGATGTTGATCGCTATTTGGTGATAGGGAATCATGTCTTCGTGGCGGACTTCGTATGAGCCCCGGATCTGATTGACGATTAACTGAGAATCGTCGTATGCTTCAAGATATTCTATCCCCAGCTCTCTTGCAAGTTGGAGGCCAATGACCAAAGTGTTGTACTCGGCCACATTGTTAGAGCAGGGTTCTGTGAGAGAGTAAGCGTGATTGGTCACCAATCCGGAAGGAGAAACCAGCACCACCCCGACTCCGACGACGATGTTGCCCTTGGGTCCAGTTCTCAAAGCACCGTCGAAGAACATTCGCCATATATCATCGTAGGAGGTTGTATGCGAGTCGGCGACCTCATCTGGGATTTCTTCATATATTCTGGACGACTTCGAGCCCGGGTGGGCTGCCAAAAAGTCTGCCAGGGCTTGACCTTTAACAGCCTTTTGTGGGACGAAGATCATACGATAAGGGGACAACAATATTGCCCATGTAGCGAGGTGAGAGTTGAGTGCCCCTGGTTTAGTCATAAGGACTCTGAGAGGGTTGACTCGTGAGATCACATATATGGTTTGTCCAGTGACATAGTACCGCGTCTTCTGAATGGCGAACACCAGGACGAGGCATTCCTTCTCCACAACGGTATATCGGTACTCTGGCCCAATTATCATTCGACTGAGGTAATATATGGCTTGTTCATGGCCTGTATCGTTGTTTTGTGCCAGCAGAGTCCCAAGGGAATGTTCCATTGCTCGTACGTAGAGCAGGAATGGTTTTCCAGCAACCGGGGCCACCAGGACTGGAGGGTTCGATAAATATTCTTTAATGCTGTCGAAGGCACGATGACATTCTTCGTCTCATACGAATAAGACGCCTTTCTTCATGAGATGGGTGAATGGTCGACATCGCCCGGAGAGGTTAGAAATGAACCTCCTGATGTAAGCTAGCCTCCCTTGAAGGCCTCTGAGTTCGCGGAGATTTCTCGGGGGACCCATCTCCATAATTGCCTTTGTCTTATCTGGGTCTACATGAATTCCCTGTACAGTAATAATAAAACCTAGGAATTTTCCACTGGATACGCCCAAGAAGGATTTTGTGGGATTCATCTTCAGGTTGTGTGCTCGCATCAGGTCGAACACTGTTCTCAGATCATGCATGTGGTCTTCCTTATAGCGGCTCTTGACGGTGATGTCATCAACATAGCACTCCACAGTCTTGCGCAAGTGTTCTCTGAAGATGATACTCATAAATCTTTGATATGTGGTGCCAGCATTCTTTAAATCGAAAGGCATGACTGTGTAGCAGTATGTGCCAATCGATGTTCGGAATGATGTATGCTTCTCGTCGTCAGGAGACATCTTAATTTGGTTATACCCCGAAAAGCCATCCATGAATGACATGCGTTCGAAGCTGTATGTGTTGTCAATCATGATGTCTGTGATAGGGAGGGGGAATTCATCTTTGAGACATGCCTCGTTCAGATTGTGGAAGTCGATGCAGATTCGAATCTTCCCATTCTTCTTGAGGACTGGTACTATGTTGGCGACCCAATCCGGATGTTGTTCCTCACGAATGAAGCCGCTGGCTATTAGTTTTTTGACTTCAGCTTCGATCGCATCCATGATGCCCGGGCGAAAGCGTCGCTGTTGTTGTTTGACCGGCTTTGCATCTGGCCATATGTTGAGCTTGTGAAGGAAAAACTCGGGGTTTAATCCTGGCATGTCTTCATAGCTCCAGGCGAACACATCAATATATTCTTTGACAAGTTCCAGTAGCGATTCTCGCTCTTCGTCTGTTAGGCTTTTACTGACGAAGATTGGTTTCGGAGAAGATTCGCTGCCAAGGTCGACCTGTATAACCTCATCTTCAGTAGGAGGTTCTCTCTGTTCGAACCGCTTTTCCCATTGTGCATCCAACTGTTGGGCCCATGGCTCTAGCTCGAGGATTTCAGGAATGTTTTTATCTTCTTCGTAAGTGTCAGCGAATGCCATGTTGACTGACAGGACTTGTCTGAATACGTCTCCGATGCTGGTATCCGAGTCAGAAGTTGGTGAATCGGTTGAATGTGAATACCAGTCACATTCTTTATCTGAACTCTCAGGGGTCATCGTGGGTGTTACATACCCTAATCCATATCGAGTTTTGCTATAGTAGTCCCGTAGTTTGCCAGCCGGGACCGGTGGCTTCAAAGGTAATCGTCGTCCAGTGCCGTAGTTCAAGCCTGGCGTAGTCTCCAGATCATACCCCTGTTTTTGCATGAGATATTTGGATTGGGGCTATAAAGATACAGAGGCAGTCTCCCGGCATCTGATTCAAGGTCGACTTCTTCTATGGTGAAGGGCTGCGGATCGTCCTTCCGGCCGAAGATGATTGGATGGTCCCCTTCCTCGATTATGTGGTAAGCGCCTTCTACTGGAGTAATCTGATTTGCGTTGTACACATTTGTCACCTGTGTGTGTAGGTGAGTGCCTATACCGTGTTCTATATCATACATTCTACAAATCTTGTTAAGCTCGAGGTAGTTCAAAGATAGCACTTTATTGATGAAGTAAGGTATCTTTTCTAGCAGGATTATATCATCTGCGGAGGGAACATCAGTGTGGGCAGCCACATACTTGGGTAGCTCCGGTTCCTCTTCGGCTACCCCTGTATAAACGAAGACTGAGAGGACGACGCAGCTTGATCGTCAGAGGTTCAGCTGGTGGAGCAGAGCCTGGAGTTGTTGGTAGACTAGCGACCCCCAGTTTGGTACTCGATGCTGGACGGGGAGTGGTTGGTTCGCTAGAAGTTCCAGGCCTTGCATCGGGGTAACGACTCTTCTTGGAAAAGCGTATCGTCATTGGCTTGTCGGAGGGATTGAGCTTCTCCGTTTGTGGCTGGCCGACTCTTGGCAGTCTGATTGTCAGTGGCTCCATTGTGGGTCTTGGCATTTGGCCAGACCTTGGCAGCCGGATTATCATTTGCTCTTCTTGTGCCGAGAGGCTGATTGCGTCCTTACGCAGAGTGGCGGTAAGGGGTGCAGAGTTGCCAGGTTTACGAGCTTGGAGGTGGATCGTCAGAGGTTCTTCTGATCCTGTGGTCGTCTTGGTACGAGCTTGTCTATCTCCTTCACCAAGGTGCCTCTTCGACTTTTCGTACAGGCAGGAGTCTGAGTAGTAGGATTCGACCCCTTTGAAGGAATCGATGTCGGCAAACTCTATCCTCACGAAGTCATATTGGTCGACATACTTGAAGCATTGGTACAGCGTGGAAGGCACGATCATATAATCGTGTATCCAGGGGCGCTCCAAGAGGATGTTGTAAGAAGTGTCTGCATCTATGACGTAACAGGTGACTTCCGACTGGAGATCGCCAATTTGACACTTCAGACGAATCTTTCCAATTGGGTAGCTCTTGCCCGAATTGAAACCGCTGATGGCGGTGCTTGTAGGTGTCAGGCGATGCATAGGGATACGGAGATGATGTAACAGACCCTTCGGGATAATGCTTATGGAAGAGCCAGGATCAATGTGCATCCGATCCACCTTTATGTCGCCGATGTATCCAGTGTGGTATAGCGGGCGATCGTGCAGGTTGGTTTTGATAAGCATGTCCTACGGAGTGAAGATAATGTTGGGCATTGCTCCCGTACAAGCGCTGTCTTGGAGATCTGCAGGCGGGTTCTCTCCCGTGAGGTTGACCTGAGCCAGGTACGCGTCGGCATTTTGGAGTGCATCGCTCAAAGCCGCTCGAACATCCTTTGAGAGTCTCAGAAGCTCGTATAATGACAACTTGGCCGGTGTGTTGGCTAATTGCGCCAAGATGTCGAAGTTGTAGGGCCTCTCCAACCCCTCCGGTGCCTCTTTTCGGAGGGATTTGTCAAAGCGAGTCTCCTTCGGCCTAGGCTTGTCGGTCGTCGGAGGCTGAGAAGGTCCCGGAGAGTCAGTTGTAGCGGGCTAATGATCTTCAGCCGAGTTATCATCCACAGGTTGGGATTGTGCCCCAGACCGAGTAACGACAGCTGTAGCTTCTTCAATATCTGCCGAGATTGTGCGGCAGGACCTGACTTTTCCACTCTTCTTCTTGTAAATGGAAGATGGTGTGGGCTGAGTCACTTCTGATACCAAGTCTGGATGGACCCACATGACCTCTTCTCGTGATGTGGTGAGGGGCACTAGACCAGCAGCCTGATCTCGAGGATGTGGAAGATTAGCAATCTCCATTGTCGCCAGAGGGATGGGGACCACACCGTCTTGAGTTTTCGTTGGAGGGAAGCTGTCAAATTGTACTGATACCATATTGGCTGCCACAATTACCTCTTCGAAATCGATGGCCAGAGCGTTCGAATCGATGAGATTTTGGATGTACCGTTTTAGTTGGAAGCAGTCGTGTGTAGCATGGTGGACGTAGCGGTGGTAATAGTAGTACTTTGGGTTCTCCATTTCTGCCGGTCGAGGTTCCCATCTTGGTGGGGGAAGCTGAATTCTGTCTCCTTGTATGAGCATGTCCAAGATGGGCTTGACGTGGCCGTCTTCGAAGGAATAGGTCATTTGTGGCCATTGCTTATCTGCCGGTTTTAGCTCAGGTTTCTGTACTGTATCGGCCACCATAGCCTGCTTGTCCTTGTTGTCCCGATTGTTGGAGGGGCTACCCCCATTGTCATTGTTGGTATTAGGACGCTTGTCCTTGTTCTCTCCGTCCGAGATGTGCAATCCCAATTGGCGAGCCTTCTTCAATCGTTCTTCGGCGCTTGTGGCACTGATGATAAACGTCTTCCAGTCCTTGAATTGACTTTCGCCCATCCAGAGACTGATTGTAGGAAGCAATCTCTTTTGGCAAATTTCAATCAGGAAGGAATCCGAATTTCCAGACGGCAACTTCATTGCGGTTTGGCGAAACCGCTCGATATAGTTCCTTGTCAGCTCTTTCTCCCCTTGGATGACGTCTATGAGGGTGGACATTGTGATGTCTTGTCCTACTTCGAAGAATCTCTCCAAGAATATGCGCTTGAAGCTGGCGAAGGAGTGGATGCAGTTGTCTGGCAGGTTGCGATACAAGTCGAAGGCGACTCCTTCCAATGCCCCGATGAATAATCGTGTGATGATGGCATCGTCATGGGGCAGATGGTCGATGGTGACCTCAAAGTAAGAGATGTACCGACTTGCGGAGGTCTTGCCATCATAAGGATTGATATTGAACGGCTTATATCTTGGTGGGAAGGGGACATCCCTCCATGCAGTAGGGTACGGTTGCCGTATTCTGAGGTCTTGAGAGTTTTCTCGAGTGTGAAACATGGCTCGGAGCTCCTGGACCTCTCTTCTTGCTTTTTGGGCCTCATCTTCGATGGTGGAGGCCGTTACTTCAGGAGGATTGTTGCTCAGGTTCGGTGCTGCTGAATTCGAGTCCGCATTGACCGCGGGACCCGTGCTTGTTTGGCCGGGCGTCCCTCCTTGCAGAGTTGGAAGGGCCGCTTTGATCTCGTCCACAGACTTGACCAACGCATACAGTATGGCCTCCAGAGTGTCGATGCGTTGGCGATTACTGGAGCCACCTTGGCTGCTGTCCGTCATGAACACCGTCTTTACATGAGGAGAGATGGACGAAACGGTGGAGAAAGCGCCCTCCGAATCATACCCCTGTAGTGAGAAGTCATCGGGGTATGTGGGAATGTTTTCCTCTGGTTCGGACTCAGAAGGAACAGTACCCCCAGTTTCTGAGTTCGCTTCGTCTTGGGAGTTGTGGACGTCCTCGGGGATGTCGGGGTTTGGTGCATCTGATAGGAGAGTTGTTTCCCCTGGCTCGTCTTCTTGGAACATCAAATTGTCGTGGAGGTTCGGAGGAGTGCTACCCCCAGTCCCAGCAATCCCCAGTGGTGTGGACGATGAACCTCCCACTATAGCAGATTTCGTCTTAGAACGGGTACCTTGGAAAACTCTGGTGGTGGGCACCCGCTTAGACGACAGTCTTTTAGTCATAGTGGTTGAAATCTTCGGGCTGGGAACATTTGTCTTCTTTTCTCTCCCATCGGCGGGGACTTTCTGAGCAGAGTTGCAGGAGACGACGGGAAGTGCCTCATCTTCTGAAGACGGCTGTTGCAGTATTTGAAAGATGGACTGCCGGTCTTTTCGTACCATCGTGTTATTGTAACAGCAGTTGACTATGACTTGGGTGCAGTGACGTCCGTGGGAGGACTCTTTGCACCCCGATGCACCTTCTCTTTTCTTGCATTTGTGGAGGATAGCCTCACCCAAGTCAGATGGGTCTGGATCGACGAAGTTCGCTCCCTGGATTTTGGAAGACTTTTGCGAACCTCTCTGTCCGTTTGCCGCTGGGGGATGGACTCGAGTGGTTCTGTACAACTTCCCATCTGAGGCCCGCATAACAGTATACGGGACGCTCGGATGGTCAGAGGTCGGATCAGCGGATCGAGCTTGCCAAGCTCGCGCTGCCCTAGACTTCTTTGCTCTAGTGTGTAAGGGCATATAGTAGGAAGAGTCTAAGTGATGCTGGAGAGAGTCAGACATATCTTCTTGGGAGCACAAGAGTTCATGGCCATAGGAGAGGCGGTCGAAGACAGAGCCACGTGGAGTAGGCGTCATACGGATGTCATCAATAATCTTCATGCGGCTGGATGATCTGGCCGTATAGGCTTTCTTTATGCGGCTGGGAGTCTCGTCCGTATGAGTTTTTTCATGCGACTGGATGATCTGGCCGCATAGACCTTCTTCATGCGGCTGGCAGATTCAGCCGCATGAGCGTCCTGTATGCGGTTGGCAGACTTGGCCACATGAGTGTTCGGCTTCTTCTTGGGGCACATAGAATCACTCTTTGTCCCTACAAGTCCAACATCGTAGTGCTTTTCTCTGTCGGACTTGGGGACAGCAGAGTCCTCTATGGCTTGAAGTGGAGCCGTATGAGAGTTGCCTTCGCCGTCTTGGGTAGCAGAGAGTACTCCGTCGAAAGCTTGGGGAGGAGTAAATGATTTTGGCCTCCACTCGCTGCGAGCTTTCTTTGTACGGGTTCGCTTCTGGATCGGGCCAGCGCTTCCCTCAGAGAGCATTTCTTCAAACGCCTATTAGTCGAAGTGGACGACCATCTTCTTTTGCGTGGAGCCAAGTTTGGCTGCATCCGATTGCGTCACCAACTCCTCAGCCGTAGAGAAGTTTCTCCCCAGCAGAGTCGCCATCGTGTTTGCCATGAAATATAAAAGAGCAGAACAATTATCGGAGGACTGGACTTTTACTCCACAATACAAACTCGTTTGTACAAAGAAAGCCTAGGGACGAAAACCTAGGTATATCAATCTAAGTACATTTATTTATTTTAGATTCTGGGGGGTGACGGTAGAGGCTCGGGAAAGTGACGGCAGCTCTACCTTACTCCTTGGACGATCGGGTGCAGCCTTGGCTCTGTAGAAGAACTGCTTGACGTTGATGAAGAAATGCTCTCTTTTCAGGCTCTGTATATTCTCTCTTTGGCTCTCTGGCTCTATATGTATCTCTCTGTATATGTCTTCTCCGTATATCTCTCCCTCTGTATTCGTAAGGAAATGACACCTTGCTATTTATAAGAGTGGAGGGCATCATTAGGGTTTGCAATGATTGCCCATTCTTAAAAGTCGACGGCTAAGGATCACTGGATCTGGGTCGTTCATCGAGATTTGAGCAATAAATGTGATTGCATCAAATCTTTTGTGGGTAATTAATGATGATTGACATAAATCCTCCTGATTTTTCATGCCAACCTCAAATTTTTCGACACGTGTCATTAATTTGCTTGTTTGCAAATGATCTGATTTGATCACAATATTTTATTGGGATTTGTTGAGGGATTTTGATCAATTTGATGCCACGTGCCCTGCTATCATGCCACGTGTCTTAACCGCAAGCCACTGCAGAAATCTGAGCCGCAGGAAAGTTGCTCCTCATTGGGCCGCATAAGGCTGGCCACGTATCAAGGCTGCTTGAGAGTGCCTCCCTGAACATTTGGACCGCATGGTAACGATCTGAGCCGCATGAGTGTAGGTGACTGCATGATGGGTGCCTTCTTCATGAACCGCATGAAGATAGTCTTTGTGAGCCGCATGGGGATAGTCTTCGTGAGCCGCATGGGGTTAGTCTTCGTGAGCCGCATGGGGCAGCCTCCGCTTGAGCCGCATGGGGTGGTCTCTACTTGAGCCGCATGGGACAGCCTCTACTTGAGCCGTATGCGACTGTCCACGTGTCAAGGCCGCATGACAGCTTCTGGATCTCGAGGGATCGTGTCAGAGATTTTCTTCGTTTTCCTAGGAGTCCGTCATTATGAGGGAGTCATAATGGTATCTTTGTGTCAGAACTGTCATCTTGTCAGAGCTGTCAGCCGTCAAGGCATTTAATGTAGTAAAGGACAAACGGAAGAGCTATTTGTAGGCCACGTGGCTCCTCTCTGAGCCGCATAGAACTTGTTTGAGCCGCATAGATGCTCGAGCCGTATGGATACTTGAGCCGCATGGGGCTCTCTGGCCATATGGATCTTTCTTTATTCTTTTCCATGCTTCTACAACATGTTTTCCCTTGATCTCATGACTCGTTACTCTCGACTCCAGCTTGACATTCTGGTATCCTTTGACTTCATTGAGCATGTCTGTCCGGTCGTTTGATTGTTCTCTTATCCCTTTTCTTAGGGGCACTTCGTCCGCATCCGCCAGGACTGGACAGCAGCAACAAGGACAACATGAACAACCTGACCAGGTTGGTCAGCAACAAGGCCAGTACTACCCTAAGAGGCTATTCAAGAAGAAGTGATAGTGGAGGCAGCAGCTGGATCGCAGCATCCGGAGGTTCCACCACCACTAATAGTTCCACCTACCCCTATGGAAGTGGACACACCGGCCCTTCTGGAGATCATGAAAGGGATGATGGCTACTCAGCAACACCAGATGTTAGCCCAGCAGTGCATGCACGCTCAGTTGCAGGAGCAGAACGTACTACTCAACCAAGGATTGTAGACAACTTTGGAAAGAGGGGCAAGGCCGGATTCAGGAGCATCAACCAGATTTTGCAAATTCAACCCCCGCCGTTTTGAGGGCACGGAGGATGCCATCTCAGCAGATGCATGGCTTAAAAATATTGAGGCTATTTTGACAGTAGCTAAGGTACCGGCAGAAGAACGTATGGATCAGGTGAAGTTGCTACTTCAGGATCTCGCACGTGATTGGTGGGAATCAGAGGAAGTAGGTATCAAACGTCCTGTTGCTTGGGACGATTTCACAGCAAGGTTCAAAACGAAGTATTATGGAGTTGTGGTGCAATTTGAGCTACAACAGAAGTTTATCAACCTCAAGCAGGCCGACAAGACAGTAGATGCTTATGCAGCGGAGTTCTGCAGATTGAGTAGGTTTGCCCTAAAAATGGTAGCAACAGAGAGCCAGAGGGCTATGAGATTTCAGCAAGGGTTTCACCTGGAGCTCTTACAATTGATAGAGGGACACAACTACTAGACTTTTGACAAAGTATTGACGACAACCCGAAGGCATGAGATCACCATTCAGAGGATCACAGCAAGGACTGAAGGTCAGAAGAGATCCTACAGTCAGATTGAAGGAGGAGGGGGAGCAGTGCCCCGAACAACAGCACCATCCCTTGGCATTCGCATTCACGATGTGGCAATGCGAGGGCCAACACCACCACCCAAGCAGCAGCAGCAGCAACAGAAGAAGAATCAGCAACCCCCAGCGAGCTGCACTTATTGTGGAAAGGTAGGACACACTAGAGATGTGTGTCGGTCATTGAACGAACTGTGTTTGATCTGTGGAAATCCAGATCATCGGGTTACCACCTGTCCCATGAATTCGAGGTCAGGAGGACCCATACAACAGCTTCCTGCTCTGCCAGCACCAGGGGCAGGCCAGTATCGAGGACCAGCAGTGGCAGTGAGACTATTGGCCCAGCGTCCGTTAATGCCACAGGCTCAGATGTTTCAGCAGCAGGGACCGCCGATGCAGCAACACCAGCATAGACCACCCCAGCATCATCAAGGCAGGGGCCAGCAGTAGCACCAGGCTAGGCCACAGCATGGGAACCAGCAAGGAGGTCGAGGGCATGCATTCACACTGTCCTTGGAGGAGGCATTAGCATCGGGAGATGTTGTGGCAGGTAACATTCTCGTCGCCTCATATTTCGCAGTAGCATTATTTGATTCGGGAGCATCGCATTCATTTATATCTGCACAATTTGTGACACGGCTAGGAATGGAGTTCGAGGCATTGTCAGGGAGGTTGAATATACTCACTGGTAATGGGCTCATAGGAGTTAGTAGAGTTATTCTAGCGTGTAGTGTTGTAGTTTGCGGGCATTCCTTACCCGCCCAGTTGATAGAATTTCCTGTTGGAAATTTCGACATTATCTTAGGCATGGACTGGCTGAAAGACAGTCATGATAATAGATTGTCGTAGAGAGAGTGTATCTTTTGATATTCTAGGCATGAAGAGATTCACCTTAGTCAGATCAGAGGCAACTCAGCAAGAGCAGGGAGTAGTAACAGCAATGAAAGAAGTTCAAGTCCCGAAGGTAGTTAAAAAATTTCTAGACGTATTTCCCGAAGAACTTCCAGGGCTGCCGCCAGTAAGAGATATTGAGTTCAGTATAGAATTGGCACCTGGAACTAAACCGATATCAAATCGAGTTTACAGAATGGCGAATTCAGAGCAGGCCAAGGTATATCAGCACATAGAGGAACTGAAGGAGAAAAAGTTTATCTAAGCTAGCATATCGCCATGGGCAGCACCAGTGGTACTTATGGGGAAGAAGGATGGGTCATCCAGATTGTGCATCGATTACATGAAGCTTAATGCGACAACAGTAAAGAACAAGTACCCACTACCAAGGATCGACGACTTGTTTGATCAGTTGAGCAGGGCTAGAGTTTTCTCCAAGATAGATCTTCGTTCACGGTATCATCAAGTGAGGGTTCGGAAGGAAGATATTCCCAAGACAGCATTCAGGTCGAAGTATAGGCATTATGAATTCTTAGTAATGTCGTTTGGTTTGACCAATGCTCCAGCAATATTTATGGATTTGATGAACCGCATCTTTATGCCATACTTAGATCAGTTTGTCGTTGTGTTTCTTGACGACATTCTCGTATACTCTGCTAGTGAAGAGGAGCATGAAGACCACCTCGGGAAAGTGTTACAGGTTTTGAGAGAGAACCAGTTGTATGCCAAGCTCAGCAAGTATGAGTTCTGGATGGACCACATTTCATTTTTGGGTCACATCATATCAGGAGTTGGAGTAGCAGTGGATCCCAAGAAGGTAGAAGCAGTAGAGATTTGGCCATTACCCAATACCGTAGCTGATGTGCGGAGTTTCTTAGGATTGGCAGGATATTACAGGAGATTCGTATCGAACTTTGCAAGACTTTCAGCACCCATGACCCACTTAACACGGAAGGATGTACCATTCGTCTGGTCGGCAGAATGTCAGGCATCATTTGAGAACTAAAGCAGAAGTTGATATCAGCACCTATTCTTACATTGCCAGTTGGACCCGGAGGTTTTACAGTATATTGTGATGTGTCAGGGAAAGGACTTGGATGTGTCCTCATACAACATGGGAAGGTGATAGCATATGCATCTAGGCAACTTCGAGACCACGAGAAGAATTACCCAACTCATGATTTGGAGTTGGCAGCAGTAGTATTTGCTTTGAAGCTATGGAGGCATTACTTATATGGTGACCGAGTAGACATGTACACAGACCATAAAAGTCTGAAGTACATCTTTACTCAGAAGGAGCTGAACATGAGGCAGATAAGATGGTTAGAACTGATCAAGGATTACGACGTTGAACTTCAGTATCATCTAGGCAAGGCTAATGTGGTAGCAGACGCTCTTAGCAGGAGAGGCGGCGCATTTATGTTGACAACGCAGAAGCATATCCTAGAAGACCTTCAGGAGATGGGTATCGAAGTTATACTTTCTAATGATATAGGAGTTCTGGCAAGTCTACAAGTCCAATCTGACTTAGTAGACAGGATCAAGGCAGCTCAGGCACAGGACCCAAGGATTCAGAAGCTTAGAGCAGAATGCGAGTCAGGACTCAGAAAGGAGATGCAAATTCATGAAGATGGTACTCTTAGGTTTGGATCGCACATATGTGTGCCTAGTGAAGATATCAGACAGGAAGTTATGGCAGAAGCTCACAGTTCTCAGTATTCTATACATCCTGGAGGGACCAAGATGTACCAAGATATCAAGCAGCACTTCTGGTGGAACGGGATGAAGAGGAAGATAGCTAGGTTTGTTTTCCGTTGCTTGATATGTCAGCAAGTGAAGGCAGAATAGCAGAGGCCAGCTGGATTATTACAACCGCTTTCTATTCCGGAGTGGAAGTGGGAACACATCACAATGGACTTTGTGATCGGTTTACCGAGATCACCAAGTGGTAAAGATGCTATTTGGGTGATAGTGGACCGGCTTACATAGATAGCACCTTTCAGAGTAGGGCAATCTACAGAAAAGTTGGCAGAGTTATATATGCAACAGATAGTCAGGCAGCATGGAGTTTCTGTCAGTATTGTGTCAGACAGAGACACCCATCTCATATCACATTTCTGGAAGAGTCTACATCATAGTCTGGGCACCAAGTTGAGATTTAGCACGGCTTAACATCCACAGACGGACGGGCGATCAGAAAGGACAATTCAGACTTTGGAAGATATGTTGCGAGCTTGCACCCTAGATTTTGGAGGATCTTGGGAGAGCCACCTGCACTTAGTTGAGTTTTCATATAACAACAGTTATCAAGCCAGTATCCAATTGGCGCCATTCGAAGCTCTATATGGTAAGAAGTGTAGGTCGCCACTAGCATGGGATGATATCGGGGAGAGGAAGATGCTAGGCCTAGAAATGATTGTCCAGACAGTCGAATTGGTTAAAAGAATTAGAGAGCGACTTTGAGTTGTGCAAGATAGGCATCGTCATTGGGCGGACCAGCATCGTAGGGCGCTAGAGTTTTCTGTTGGGGACCACGTGTTCTTGCGGATCTCACCTACCCGTGGGGTCATTAGATTTGGCGTTTGCGGAAAGTTGAGTCCGTGATAGGTAGGACCATTCGTTATCCTTGATAGGATAGGCGATGTTGCTTATCGTTTATCTCTTCCATCTTCGTTACGAGAGGTGCATGACGTATTTCATGTATCTCAGCTGCGAAGGTATGTATCGGACCCAAGCCATATCCTTGATCATTCTGAGCTGGTTGTTGGTACCAACCTTCTTACGAGGAGCAGCCTGTGTCTATCTTGGACCGAAGAGAGAAGATACTCAAGAACCAAACAATTAACCTTGTCCGGGTTGCTTGGGGTCATCACTCTTTGGGAGAGTCAACGTGGGAACGTGAGGATGATATCCGATCACGGTATCCATATCTGTTTGACTCACAAGGTATATTTTTCCCGTGTACCTTGATTGTCTTAACCCTTCATGTTTGTCACCCTATGGATAGAACTACTTGATATCGTAGATTATTAATATAGATATGTTATCTGTTAGTTAAATATTGAAGAATGATTGCTTGCTCAAGTTTCTTGTACTTAGATTAGTTTAGCTTTTGATGTTCCTATCCTGCTTGGATTTGAAATTCCGAGGACGAAATTTTTCTAAGGAGGATAGAGATGTCACTTCCCGTTCCCAGAATACGTATTTTAATCCATGTACTGCTTTAATATATTTATTTAATATTTATCATGTATTGTTCTGTAATAAAACCCCTTTAATTTCATGTTAAATAATTTTCTGCAATTTTATTTCTGTATTTTATTTTCTGCTTTTATTTACTCTGCTTTAGCTTTGCTTTGGGTTCGGCTTGGATTGGATTGAGTTGTTGGTTCATCATGAACCGAAACAAACCCCCACCTACCACCACCCCTTCCATTTAAAGCCCACCCCTTTCTCTCTCTTCATTACTTCACCATTAATCTTCTTCTTCCTCATAACTCCTCCCCCACCTACCAACCGCCAAGGCAAGTGCCAACTTGCTTCTTGATGCATCACCATTATTATTGTTCCATCATCTTCTTTACTTGATTTTGAGCCTCTTTAGTACTTAACATTTTCAATTTCCATGGTTCATTTCTTGTAGATCTAAGTTTTGTGTATTTTCGGATTTCTTAGGTTTTGATCTAGTAAACTTTGTTATTTTCAAGTTTTGGGGGTTCCAGGTTGTAGAGAATTTCGTTCTACCCCATTTTGACCTATAGAAGTCCAGATTTGGGCTCGAAATTGTTCTTCTCGGAATAGTGGAGAAGAAGTGCAGTACTTAGCTGCATGAGTTTTCATGCGACAAGTCATTCTCGAGCCGCATGCAGTATCTGGCCGCATGGAACGTTTCGGCCGCATGCAGCGCCTGGCCGCATGTTACATTCCAGACCGCATAAGCTTGGACTTAATTAGCCGCATGACCCATCGACGTTTCGACCGCATTAAGTTTATATATATATATATATATATATATATATATATATATATACATCCTGGCCGCACGACTTATTTAGCCGCATGGACTCAGGTTGACCCGCAGCCGCATGGCGCTGACAATTCTTAGCCGCATAAAATTTATTCGCATCTAGCCGCATAAGGCTAGTCATCTGCAGCCGCATGAACACCCATCGTATCTTAGCCGCATAAAGTTTATTTGCATCCAGCCTTATAAGGCCTAGCTTACCCCAACCGCGTATGCATATTTCTTAGCCGCATAGAGGTTTACCAATTCCAGCCGCATGTAAATTTTCATTGAGCCGCATAGGCTTGTTCTTTGAGCCCCATATGAATTGTTATTCCCAGACCGCATATATGGAGCCCGAACCGCCTAGCCGCATAAATAGGCATCTGCCTATGGCTGCCCACAATGCCCTTTTTGGCTGATTCTGTCCCGAGTTGGCATTAATTAAATATAAATTGTTATTTTGGCATTAGTTGACATTGATTGACATTTATCACCATTGATTGATTGACTTGGCATATATTAACATTAATTATTGTCTTGACATTAATAAACAGGGATTCTTATCTTGATTTAGTAAATTGATCATGCGTTCCTAGTTGGAACTAAGAGGCTGGCTAGTCATCTTATTGAATTAAACAATGAGATACGAACTATGGTAATCGACTGGCTGATCCCGAATATTGGCCTACATGCACATGCAAGCTTCAATTTATTTATTTATTTATCTTATCAAAGCAGTATGTGTACTTTATGGTCAAGGCATGATTATTCTGTGGTTAGTTTTGATTGTTGCATTACGCTATGTAAGACCTACAACCTAACCGTACGGGTGTCGTTGTAGAGTTATGCATATCGTACCCCGTATGAAAGTACTCATTTGAATGACCATGATCTACGGCATGGGACTTCACTCAACGTAGAGACTATTAAGTTAGATAAAATAATGATTGCATGGAGAGAACGGATTCCCGAGTTCTTATATGGCAGTCCTCTTGGGACTATTAAGTACCCGACAGGCCGGCTGGATCCCACAGATACTGCAAATCTGCCACACGGGCAGGGAGCGGTATCTGCTTATATTATTTAATTGTACATGGTATACTAACGACGGGCGTCCCGTTGGGACTCGTCTAATTCATGATTGGCGCAATTGATTGACTGGATAGACTAGCCTTGCTTGCCCATAGTAAGAACTGAGGGATCCTTTATTGCATAAATTCCAGGATAACTTGGAACTCACAGTAGCAAGCCGTAGTAGTTGTATGGCCATTTAAATTGATTTATTTGTGTATTGTACTTACTCTGTTACCTAACTGAGATGATCAGAATGTCAGGACATGACGGACCAACTTCTGTCCTTGTTTGGTTGGGAGGCTGGTTCGAAGTGTCGGGATGTTATGTGAATCCTAGTAGATAGCAGAGATCTATTATCATATTCTCTTCTTACTGGCTTCATTCCTCATATCGTGCTCTCTTGCGGTACTTGCTATTAGAGGTCTAACCTCTCTGGTTTTGCATGGCCAGATTTAGAGCCGGTCCCCGAGGATCCAGCTTACTTCTACCTCCAAGATGGTCAATACTAGAGGGATGATCGCAGGAGGACTCGAGTGGGTTTCTTACTTTCCCGCTCGTTTTGTGAATTACTTTATACTTTGCCGTTTGGCACCGACATGTTAGTCGGATTGTCTTGTACCTACTTTTGCATAATTGTAACTGAGTCAGGCTGCAGCTGATAACAATTGTGTAGACTTACTATATCATCTGGCTGTGTTTTGTAAAGCCAGATATCAAGAACATTTTGACTGAGCGTTTGGGACGTCTTACTGCTTTATCTCACATGTTCTTTATTTCTATTTCTTGTTTGAATGATTGAGACAATAGATGTGAAGTGACCATAGCGAGACTTTTATGTAGTATGCACCCCCTCGTCTTATTAGACAGTATTGATCGTATTATACGATATTCATCTACCCGTAATACGTAGCTGGCTGAGTCATTCCCCCGCTCTCCAGTATTTTGGTTCTGGGACGTGACAAGGACCAAGGTTGTAACCCTTCGCCTGAACAGAACTGGACCTCTGATCTTTATTGTTAAGGCCAGTATAAATAATCATGGTATTAAGGTAAGGTAAAACATGGCGAACATGGCATGGGGTTGCAATAAGACAATAAACGAAGAGAGGACACAGAACTGCTCCGGGAGCCAGGTTACAACCCTTAAACCAAACAAGGACCGAGGTTGTAACCCTTCGTCTGAACAGAACTGGTCCCCCGATCGTTATTGTTAAGGCAAGCATAATAAGTCATGTCCTGTCACAATCTTGTACAGGATCAGGACAAGTCAAAGCTGAGCTAGACTTCATTCAATCAATCACGGCCAATCAAGAGCACGGCTTGATACTTTTAACTAACTAGGGTTATCACAGGCCTAGTTACTAGCAAGATGCAATGAGATTATCCCAACAGCCACAAGCCCTGCAGACCATCCGATTATCCAGGTCGAATGTCCGTCTATGAAGAATGCAACACGTGACTGTGTGCTGAAAATGTGCCCTACTCGTCGGTAGGTACAAGTCCACTGAATGCGCCAAGATAACGGGATTGCCTGTAGCTGAAAATCTCTTCATGACTACTAGATTATTCTAGTTATTAGCCTTAGTTGAATTCAGTAGGTACCCTGACTGTGGTACTCAGGGATCCCCATCATAGAAATGATGCAAGACAGTACCAGTTTATTTGTACAAACATAATCGCCCACGGTGTCTAGATCTTTTATACTTGCCATGTCAGGCTAGCTGTCGTAACAGCATATCGAGATATATCATGTCAATTTACTTGTCAAGAGTGCGCCACAGCGGGCCACTATCGAGTTCTATTCTTATATTATAATAAATAAGAAAACTTGCATAAAATAGCTAATAACATGCTCTAGAAGCCAAGAAAACGATCTACCACTTTCATGTTGGACGTTGGGAGAAATTCTGGCCACAATTAAGCCAAATAGGACTTAAAACAGCCAAAAACAGCTAAAATAGGCCCTATGCGGCATTCTGCGACACTATTCATGCTCATGCAGCTGCGGCACTATTCATCCATACGGCTGTAGCACTATTCATACGGCACTATTCATCCATGCGGCTGTGGCACTATTCATCTCATGCGGCTGCGGTACTATTCATCTCATGCGGCTGTGGCACTATTCATTCCTGCGGCTGTGATACTATTTATGTCATGCGGCTGCGGCACTATTCATGCGACACTATTCATCCATGCGGCTATGGTACTATTCATCTCATGCGGCTGCGACACTATTCATTCCTGCGGCTGCGGCACTATTCATCTCATGCGACTGCGGCACTATTTATTCCTACGGCTGCGGTACTATTCATCTCATGCGGCTGCGACACTATTCATTCCTGCGACTGCGGTACTATTCATGCGGCACTATTCATCGTCTCTGTCAGAATCAGCACAGATGAACATAGAAATGGACAATAATACTTTTGGCCATAACTTCCTCAAAACAAGTCGAAATCCAAATTTTTAAAGGTCTATTTTGGGTAAAATTGAATTCTCTACAACATGGAACAATTAAAACATGAAAATAATAAAGTTTAATAGATCAAAATCCAAGAAAATTGAAAATAATATAAACTTAGATCTACAAGAAAATATCCATCAAAATAAAAAATGCCAAGTTCTAAAGTATCTTAGAATCTCGCTAGGAAGACAATAGAACAACAATAATGGAGTTTCTCCATAAAGCAAGTTATACTTGCCTAAGCTTCTTTTGGTAGGTGGAGAAGTTAAAAGGAAGAAGATAAAGAAACAAATGAAGAGTAAAGATGAGAGAGAAAGGGGGTTGGGTTATATATGATGATGGTGGTAATAGGTAGGGGTTTTCTTTTGGTTCATGATGAACCCAAAAGCAAACCAAACCAAGCTAAACCGAACCATGCTAAGCCATAACCAATAAAATGTTAAAATAACCATGCCAATGCAACATGCTAAAAATAAAATCGTGACTAGCTAACCATGACTAATAAAAATACGGACCCAAAATATGTACACGTATACGAAAATACATAACACGGATTTCGAGGGTGACAACTCTATCCACCTTAAAAGAATTCTGTCCTCGGAATTTAATTAAATAGGCTAGAGGTGTCGGGACAAGTTACACTATCGGATGCAATCTACAGCTAAGCAATCAATCAAGCAATCAAATATGCAAGCAAGGATTCGAAGTGTAAGGCATAAGAAAGATATTATACCTCACGAGTCAAACAGGTCAGGATATCGCGATCAGATATCATCCTCACGCTCCCACGTTGACTCACCCAAAGAGTGATGACCCCAAGCAACTCGGACTAACTTGATAGTCTTGTTCTTGAGTGTCTTCCCTCTTCGGTCCAATATAGACATGGGCCTCTCCTCATACGAAAGGTTGGTACCAACAACCAATTTCGAATGATCCAGGATGTGGCTCGAGTCTGGAATATACCGTCATAGTTGGGATACATGGAATACGTCATGCACCTCACATAGCGATGGTGGAAGAGCGAGACGATAGGATACATCTCCTACTCGCTCCAGAATGTCAAATGGCCCTATATACCTAGGACTAAGCTTTCCCCGTACGCCGAAACGAATGACGCCATGGTTAGGCAAAATCCTCAGAAATATATGGTCGCCGACAGAAAACTCAAGAGGGGGCCGATAAGAATCGGCCTAATGACGTTGGCGATCTTGGGCAACTCGAAGATGATCTCTGACTCTCCTGGCCACCTCAACGGTCTGAGCAATCATTTCTGGACCGAGCATCTGCTTTTCTCCGATATCGTCCCATGCTAGCGGGGATCGGTACTTCCTACCATACAGTGCCTCGAACGGTGCTATCTGGATACTAGCTTGGAAACTATTGTTGTACGAGAACTCTACCAGGTGCAGGTGATCTTCCCACGAACCACCGAAGTCGAGTGTACAAGATCTCAACATGTCTTCCAAGGTTTGTATGGTACGCTCTGACTGACCATCTGTCTGTGGGTGATATGCTGAGCTGAACTGGAGGCGAGTCCCCAAACTCTCTTGCAGGCTACGCCAAAAGTACGACGTAAATCTAGAATCTCTGTCCGAGGTGATACTGACTGGTACACCGTGCAATCTGACAATCTGCCGGAGATACATCTCCGCTAGCTGAGCCATCGACTGACCAACCCTGAACGGGAAAAAGTGAGCCACCTTCGTGAGCTTGTCTATGACAACCTAAATAGCGTCTCTGCCAGCCGGAGATCTAGGCAATCCAGTCACAAAATCCATGGTTATATGCTCCCATTTTCACTCTGGAATTGGCAATGGTTGAAGTAGTCCAGCTGGTCTCTGATGTTCAGCCTTAACTTGTTGGCAGACTAAACAACGAGAGAGAAATCGGGCTATCTCCCTCTTCATGCCATTCCACCAAAAGTGCTGGCGGATATCACGGTACATCTTCGTGCCACCGGGATGAATGGAATACTGCGAACTGTGGGCCTCTGCCATAATCTCATGTCTAATATTTCCACTGGGTACACAAAGATGCTTTCCATGCCTAAGTGTATCGTCTTCATGGATACATAACTCTGGTTTTCGTCCTGCCTCACACTCTGCTCTGAGTCGCTGAAGCTTGGAATCTGTTGACTGCGCCATCCGGATCCTCTCGACTATGCTGGACTGAACCTGCATGCTGGCCATCAATGTCACACTGGAAGGGAGGACAACTTCTATACCCATCTTCTGAAGATCGGCTAACAGCTCTGATTGCGCTGTTAGGAAATAAACTCCGGCTCTCCTGCTCAATGCATCCGTAACAACGTTGACCTTCCCAGGATGATACTGTAAGTTGATATCATAATCCACAAGCAGCTCTAGCCATCTCCTCTGACGCATGTTGAGATCCTTCTGGATGAACACATACTTCAGACTCTTGTGGTCGGTGAAAATCTCCACCCTATCTCCATACAAGTAGTGCCTCCAAAGCTTAAGTGAAAACACTACTGCTGCCAGCTCCAAGTCATAGGTTGGGTAATTCCTCTCATGATCACAAAGTTGTCGTGACCCATAAGCTATTACCTTCCCATGCTGCATCAGAACACATCCTAAATCTCTGCCTGAAGTATCACAATACACTGAGAATCCTCCGGTTCCATCTGGAAGCGTGAGAATATGAGACGTCATCAAGCCTCGTTTCAACCTCTCAAAAGAATCCTGACACTCTGCTGTCCAAGCAAACTGCATATCCTGGCGGGTCAAATGGGTCAATGGCGCTAAAATTCGAGCAAAGTCTGAAATAAATCGCCGGTAGTAGCCGGCCAAGCCAAGAAAACTGCAAATTTCTACCACTGTGCTAGGTACCGGCCACGTTTTAATAGCCACGATCTTCTGGGGATCCACTTCTGTCACGACCCGCACCCTAGAGTTAGGGCACGAGAACGTAATAACGCCCAGCCTACGCCGCAGTGTCGGCGGTAGAACGCTGTCCTAGGTCTCAATGCATCTAACAGTATAAGACTAAACAGTTTATACTCCCCGAATGGGAGTGACATAGCAGATACAGTCTCAATCACATCTAGGGTAGAGCATGATAAAGATAGATAAAACATGAAACCCAAAATAAATACAGGAGATAGAAGTCTAAGTGTCTAAGATACGTAAACCCAGAAATACATCTAAAAACTCAAATACAGTAATCCACAAAGTAAATACAACTCCAGACAAAATGAAATAACTATCTAAACAACCTCTAAAGTGTCTCCTCTAGGCTAGCAGGCAACCTCCAGGCTATCTGTAAAATTTATCAACAGGTCCAGTCAGGACGGGAGCGAGCACAATACATCTCACGCAGATCATAACAGGTTAGAAAATATAAACATGCAAGAGAGTATGATACATGAAACTGAAAGAAAGTACATGATGTAAACAGAGAGAGAACTGTAATAGAAATATCTACTATAAGTAGAGAGCTACCAGTGACTAGTGATTTAGAGTACAAAGTCGACATGTGAACGGCTGGATTTGCACATGACTATACTAAAGAGGCGCACATGGCTATACTACTTTGGAATTATTCACATGACTATTTATACTCTTCCATACCCCAATCAATACACAAGGATCCAAACAAGTTATGTTACGTACATGGTTTTCACATGAAGCCCATAAAGGGTGCACATGAAGTATACATGAGAGATCATACATAAGTGCACATGAAGTTCACATGGAGGGGCCCAAAAATGGGTGCACATGAAATTCACATGAAGGCTCGTAAATGAGTGCACATATAATATAGGTTATACATGAGATACATGGGAAACATGACCGATTCATGAGAGCACATGAGAGTACACGAGCATGCATGAACGAGCATGAAGCACATGAGAAACATGAATAACATGAGAGCGAGGAATACACGATGTATACGAAACACATGACATAATGTATCCGATGCTCCCGAGGGGGATAACATCTCAATGTAGGGATCCATATAGTACCAATCCGTGATAATATCATGACAGCATCAAATAAGGTAAACTAGAGCAGGAATATAATTCTAAACAAGTTATAAAATGATCAGAGAATGTACTCGCCTGATATCTGAATGTCCAAGGTAAAGATATGTCCAAGGAGAGGTGTCTGGCTCCTAATTAGAATAGCACAAGTCACAACATGTCCAGAAGGGTAATATAAAGCACTACAATGTATTCTACATGAATCTAGGTCAAACTAGGCCAAAGTCAACCCTTGGTCAACTATGGTCAACTGTACTAGTCAAACTAGGTCAAACTAGGTCATGTCCTAACCCAGCAAGTCTTACTAGGCCTAACCAAGACTATCCTAGCAAGCACACATCAATACGAGGCTATACAAGCCAATATACACCCAACTCTATATAGCATGCAATTATTCAATACTCAAATAGGCAAGAATTCACATTGGATATACACTAGGTAATCTATTACTTTAAGCTATATATGTCTACATATATATACACATGCATATATTGGTATTCAACGTTAGGTTTATAATCATGGCATTTCAAATGGTTATATAAACTTATATATTACAACACAATATGCTAACATATATATAATATACATACATAGCTAAGTTAACTATATTTATAAATACTTATTTAAGAGGCTATGTGTGTATGTGAACATGGCAAAAGGGCAAGTGAGGGTTAAATGGGCATACATAGTGTATACATATCAAAGAGTGTCAAAGTGTAAGTGAACAAAGTGTCAAGTGTGATAGTGTCAACATAGTGTAAGGGGTACATGAGGTAATATAGGATTTGTGTTAACATAGAACATTACATCTCATTAACTTGTATATTGCATACATTACATCTATTATTACATTACATTCATGCTTGCATTCATTCATCATTCATTATTCTCTTGTACCACTATATGCACCATACATTACATACTATGGAACCTACATATTCATTACAAGCCATACTTATACATGCTTACATTAGATAGGATACTTACACCTCATACATCATTTATTTAACCATTTACTTATGCTTGTATTCTCTATTTAGTTACATAATATATATACATTAACATAGGTTAAAATCAAATAGAACATTATATTACACACAAGGGTGCACAAAATGCATATGCCGAATAGTAACTCCTACTAATAATCAATACTGTACCAACTCAGCATGAATTAAATTCTAGGATTAAAGTATGTTATAGATCTATGTGTTAGCTTTCCGAAACTTCAAACGAATCGCGTTTTTGTTTCCAGAAACTCCCGGAATCGCGAAAACACCGAGAACGCATTTGTCTTTCGTACAGCTGACACTCAAATAATTCTCCAGAAAGTTACAGAAAGAATTAGACCTATTAATATATGTTTTTGGAAAGCTAACTTCAATACGCTTCTTCTAAAAAAAAATAGGAGATTAAACCGAGCTTTGAGCTAGAAGTTATGACATTTCTAAGTTAGGGCTGAAATTAAAAACGTGGATAAAAATCATGACGGATTTAGATAGTTTGAGCCAAAAGAATACACAATATATATCCTAATTATCCACAACAATAATAGCAATAATAATATGAGGAACCACACTCACAAACTTGATTATATAATCATCATGAACCATTTATTACATATATAAATATAGATACACTCTCATTACAATATATATATATATATATATATATATATATATATATATATATATATATATATATAAATCTATATATGTAACATGAACACATCCACAACACAAAGGACACTCCTATGACCTCCAAATGGACACAAAATGGACACAAATGGAGATACAACCATGGAGATCATTCCTATGGGTTTAAAATAGACCTATATGCATGAGGAAATGAAAAGGAGAAGGGATTTATATCTCCCGGTAGATCGAATCGAAGAAAAACCTTCCCGGAGCGATACCGACACGTAGAGATTCCAAAAGGACACGAACGAGCTCCGAATCCTCCCAAACTTGTGTAGCTTCCTCCTTGGCTAGAATGGAGAAGGAAAGAAGAATATTTGGTGGTGAAATGGAAGAATTTGGTGGAGAAATTGCTAGGGATTGCTCTCTAGGAATTTGGGGAAGAACAAGAGAGAGAAAAATAGATGGATAATGACAAATGGGAGGCTCAACCCTATCCTTATTGTGGCTGGCCGTAAAGGTGGTTTTGTTCTATTAGGAAAAGTCCAAAAGCCCCTACTAACCTATTCTATGAGTATTAGGAAAGGGCTAATTGGTTGGGGCTAAATTAGTCATTCTAAAGTCTCTAATCACACTAACCTTATCCATAATAATTAGTCTAACCTCTAACTAAAATATTTCTATCATATGGACTAAAATTAATATCATGTGGGCCATGCCTAACTAGTGTGTGGGTCCCACTAGAGTCAACTACCCCCGGGTCCCTGTTTCAAGTCGGATTGAGTTGAAATTTGAACCCGACTCAAATAACCCCAAAACAATATCATAAATAATAAAATAATATCAAAATAATTCAAAGAGGTCAAATACAAAAATATCCTTAGGCCAAAAATGACATTAAAATATCATAATCACACGGTTAGGCTCTAGGTCAAACAGTCTCTAGGGCTTCACTAGCAAAACGTCAAAACCACAAGTCATTGATTTAAATAATTTAAAATGATTTAAAAATCACCAAAAATCATATCATGAATTAAATATCATTATTAAAATAATTATAAACACGAAATTTTAAAATTATCCTTATTTGGGAAACTGGGTGTTACAACTTCAACTCCTCCTCGGGTGATGATATGACCCAAGTACGAAATACGATCGAGCCAGAACTCATATTTACTGAACTTGGCGTACAATTGGTGCTCTCTGAGAATCTGAAGAACCACACGAAGATGCTGCTCATGCTCTGCTTCACTCTTGCTGTAGACTAGGATGTCGTCTAGGAACACGATCACGAACTGATCCAAATAAGGCATAAAGATACGATTCATGAGGTCCATGAATACTGTCGGCACATTGGTTGCTCCAAATGGCATCACAAGGAACTCCTAATGCCTATATCTCGATCTAAAAGCTGTCTTCGGGATGTCCTACTCTCTGATTCTGATCTGATGGTATCCTGACCGCAAGTCGATCTTCGAGAATACTGCTGCCCCCTTGAGTTGATCAAAAAAGTCATCTATCCTCGGGAGAGGGTATCTGTTATTGATTGTCATTGAGTTCAAGGTACGATAATCTACACATAATCTGGACGTACCATCCTTCTTTTTCACAAGAAGCATCGGGGCTCCCCAAGGCGATCCACTAGTACGAATGAATCCCTTGGTTCTGAGTTCTTCAATCATTTTGTACAATATCTCTAGCTCTAACGGCGCCATCCTGTAGACTCTCTCTGACACTGGGGCTGTCCCGGGAATCAAGTCGATGGTAAACTCGATCTCTCGCTCTGGCGGCATCCCTGGAAGCTCTTCTAGGAAAATATCTGGAAATTCTTTGACTATACGAGGTAACTGTACTACTGCTACTGCCATCCGCAACACTGGAGGAGAAGGTTCAACTTCGACCCGGGAGAAGAAAAACTTCGGCTCGCCTAGAATGCTAAAAATAACCCTGCCAATGTGGCAGTCTATCCTAGCATACTGGTCCCTCAACCAATCCATCCCTAAGAATACCACATCATAATCGACCATTGGGAACTCTATCAATCTAGCGGAGAATTCTCTACCGCTAACTACGATCTGACACGAGGAAAATACTCTATCTACTCCCACAAGTCTGTTACCAGTAAGTATATTGAGCCTTATTGATAATGACCCGGCTCTAGTCCTATCCGTGTCGCGAATCGTGCGGACATAAATAAATGCGATGCACCAGAGTCAAATAATACTGAAGCTGGAAAGGTGTTAACGAGAATAGTACCTGCTACTACCTCTCCTGGTGCTAATCCTTCTTCTACCATGGTCAAGGCCAGCACTTGACCATGTCCTCTGGGTGCGGGTCCCCTCTGCTGAAAATTCCTCTTCCTGCTCTGGATCAGGGCTTGGGCTTGGGCATACTGCTGCGATCTCTGCTGCTGGAATACCTGGGCCTACGTCGACAATAGCCTCGGGAACGGGTACTGCAGATGCTGCTGTTGCTGGACTGGTGCTGGTCCTCTAACTGAAGGACTAGAGAAGGCCGATGAACTCCCCCTGTTCGGGCAGTTCCCAATCCTGTGGTCCGGGGCACCACAAACTAAGCACAAACCCTGTGCTCTGTGACACTCTGATACCATATGCCCTGGCTTCCTGCAGTGTGAGCATTCTACTGCGGAAGACTACTTCTGCTTCTGCTGCTGAGGGTGTGTCGGGGTGGAATGCTGAACCGACGTCACTGAGGCCGCCCGCCTCAGAGCTCCAATGGTCAAAGCCATGGCTGCTGGGGCTGGTGCTGATGACTGATTCATCTGGCCGTGAGATCGCTTCCGACCTCCGGTCCGATCCACGATCCTCTGGGAGGTATACTCATGCCTCCGGGCTGCTCTCAACACTGCATCAAAAGTCTGATGCTCAAACTGCTCCACCGCCAATAAAATCTCTAGGTGGAGCCCCTGCTGGAACTAGGGGTGCAACTCGGGCGGGCTAAACCCGAACCCGATCGGGTAAACCCGTTAATGGGTTGGGTTAGGGTTGAAGATATTCGGGTTTGGGCTCAAACTCGGGTTAAAATATTTAAACCCGATCAAAAATTGGGTTAGGCTTGGGTTCATGTGTTGGGTAACCCGAAGAACCCGAAACCCGACATACATATAATTTATATATATATATATATATATATATATATATATATATATATATATATATATATATATATATATTGTTTCATGCTACTTAAATAAAAAGTTTAAACTATAATTTTTTTCATCCGAACTCTTCAATTCCTTGTCCTAAATCTTATTTCAGTTTTATTTTGTAATGATCGATGCTTGATTGCTATTTAATTATGCATTTAATATTACTCTTGTTTAAAATTGTTTCAAATATCATATTAGAGTCCGATAAACCCGATGGACCCGACCCAACCCGAGTCCAACCCGATCCTCCGAGCTTGGTCTTGGGCTTCATATGTTGAACCCGAAGTCAGGTCGGGCTTGGGCTTGGGCTAGGCTTATGATCTATCGGGTTGGGCTCGGGTTGACCTCAAACTTGACCCAACCCGCCCGAGTTGCACCCCTAGCTGGAACCGTTGGGCTCTATCGAACTCGGTCACCACCAAGGTGGGAGCAAACCGACTAAGCCTGGAGAACTCGATCGCATATCCATCGACCGTCCTGTCCATCTGCTTCAGATTGGTGAACCTCGTCTGTAGATCGTACCGAGCTACAGCATCGAAGTACTTGGTCTGGAATCTCTCTCTGAATACTGCCCAAGCATTGGGTGCCAATAATCCAACGGCCTGCACCGTCCACCAGCTGCGGGCAAGATCCAATAACTACAGGCACACCACCGCCACCTTCTCGTCCTCTGGAGTCCTGGCTGCTTCTAGAATCATCTCTGTGTCCTGAAGCCATGCATCTGCAGCGATCGCATCTTCACTGCCGTCGAAGAAGGGAGGGTTCAAGCGCTTGAAGCTGTTGGCCGCGCTATTACCCTGATGACCTCCTCTGGTCAAAGCATCTGCCACCGCCTGGTGTAAGGCATCTCCACGACGATCCTGGGAAACTAATAGGGACCTGATGAGACCCACCAAAGTGCCATCATCAAGCTCTGCAGGCTAGACGGGATGGATTGGTGGTTCTCTTTCGGTAGACACGACTTTAGAGGCTACTCCTGAATGCTGGACTTGATCTCCAGGTTGCGACTGGTCCACGGGAGGTGCTCCACCTTGCTGATCGACAGGTCCAGGAACAATGCCGCTGAAGAAGACGATATATAGAATAATAAGAAAGGATCAGGACAGATCAACGATACAAGCATGTGATCAGGTCAAGATTCTCAGGGATTTGAAGATACGAGCAGAGATCAAAGGCGAATACTGATTGAGACATCTATTCGGTAACCCTCACATATCTTGATTTACAAGACCTGCATGGGCCACCACTTAAACCATGTAACGCCCCAGAACCAGAATACTGTAGAGCGGGGGCGTACATAGCCAGCTACGTATATTGAAGTGCAACTCACCTCGCTATACGGTCACGGCTGTCTAGATACATGAGGGTTTAAATACAAGCCAACAGTCTCCTATGGTCATGAATAAGCCTATTGTCTCAATCTCAAGCAAGCAATAATAGTTACAAGATGTCAGAGCACCAAATATATAATAGCAAGGTGTCCCATACATTACATATTGGATGATCATGAAGCTAGTCGTACAAAATGTTAAGACTAGCAAGAGTTTAGTCATACATGATCAATCCTAGGATCTGTCAATCATGTTACAGCCCGTAGGAAGACAGTAAATAAAGGTGCAACCGAGCTAACAAGTGCTCGTCGGCTAAACGGTTCAAAAGAATAATTTTACAATAAAGTGGGAGAACAAAAAAGAAATCCACTCGTTGCCAGGGTTACGTCTGGTGGTCACCATATGGCAGGAAGGTCGATCGATCCTCTGGTGCTGCTCCGATATCTGGCCACACAAAACCAGCTGGGTCAGACCCCAGAAAGAGCAAGTGCCACAAAGGAGGCTTCACTTAAGAACTAAAACGAGCATATCACAATAGAATATTAAAGATAAATAATAAATAAAGAACTGATAATAATAGAGATAATAACAGTAAACTGAGTACGAATAAACCATTCAAGTAGCCAGGTTACAACCCTTAAACCAAACAAGGACCGGGATTACAGCCCTTCACCTGAATAGAAACCCGTCTCAAATACTATTGGTACTGTGAAGACAATAAACGAAGAGAGGATACAGAACTGCTCCGGGAGCCAGATTACAACCCTTAAACCAAATAAGGACCGGGGTTGTAACCCTTCGCCTGAACAGAACTGGATCCCTGATCTTTATTGCTAAGGCCAGTATAAATAATCATGGTATTAAGGTAAGGTAAAACATGACGAACATGGCATGGGGTTGCAATAAGACAATAAACAAAGAGAGGACACAGAATTACTCCGGAAGCCAAATTACAACCCTTAAACCAAACAAGTACCGGGGTTATAACCCTTCGCCTGAACAGAACTGGTCCCCCGATCGTTATTGTTAAGGCAAGCATAATAAGTCATGTCCTGTCACAATCTTGTACATGATCAGGACAAGTCGAAGCTGAGCTAGACTTCATTCAATCAATCACGACCAATTAAGAGCACGGCTTCATACTTTTAACTAACTAGGGTTATCACAGGTCTAGTTACTAGCAAGATGCAATAAGATTATCACAACATCCATAAGCCCTGCAGACCATCCGGTTATCCTGGTCGAATGTCCGTCTATGAAGAATGCAACAGTGACCGTGTGCTGGAAATGTGCCATACTCGTCGGTAGGCTACAAGTCCACTGAATGCGTCCAGATAACAAGATTGCCTATAGCTGGAAAATCTCTTCATGACTACTGGATTATTCTAGTTATTAGTCTTAGTTGAATTCAGTAGGTACCCCTGACCGTGGTACTCAGGGATCCCCATCCTAGACATGATGCAAGACAGTACCAGTTTATTTGTACAAACACAATCACCCACGGTGTCCAGATCTTTCATACTTGTCATGTCATGCTAGCTGTCGTAACAGCATATCGAGATATATCATGTCAATTTACTTGTCAAGAGTGCGCCACAGCGGGCCACTATCGAGTTCTATTCCTACATTATAATAAATGAGAAAACTTGCATAAAATAGCTAATAATATGCCCTAGAAGCCAAGGAAAAGATCTACCACTTTCATGTTGGAAGTTGAGAGAAATTCTGGCCACAATTCAGCCAAATAGGACTTAAAACAGCCAAAAATAGCTAAAATAGGCCCTACGCGGCATTCTGTGGCACTATTCATGCTCATGCGGCTGCGGTACTATTCATACGGTACTATTTATCCATGCGGCTGCGGTACTATTCATCCATGCGGCTACGGCACTATTCATCTCATGCGGCTGCGGTACTATTCATTCCTGCGGATGTGGCACTATTCATCTCATGCGGCTGCGGCACTATTCATCTCATGCGGCTGCGGTACTATTCATTTATGCGGCTGCGGCACTATTTATCTCATGCGGCTGCGGTACTGTTTATTCCTGCGGCTGCGGCACTATTCATGCGGCACTATTCATCGTCCCTGCCAGAATTAGCACAGATGAACATTGAAATGGCCAAAAATACTTTTGGCCATAACTTCCTCAAAACAAGTCGAAATCCAACTTTTCAAAGGTCTATTTTAGGTAAAATCGAATTCTCTACAATATGGAACAATCAAAACATGAAAATAATAAAGTTTAATAGATCAAAACCCAAGAAAACTGAAAATAATTTAAACTTAGATCTACAAGAAAATATCCATCAAAATAAAAAATGCCAAGTTCTAAAGTATCTTAGAATCTCGCGAGGAAGACAATAGAACAACAATAATGGAGTTTCTCTATGAAGCAAGTTGTACTTGCCTAAGCTTCTTTTGGTAGGTGGAGAAGTTAAGAGGAAGAAGATGAAGAAATAAATAAAGAGTAAAGATGAGAGAGAAAGGGGGTTGCGTTATATATGATGATGGTGGTAATAGGTAGGGGTTTTCTTTTGGTTCATGATGAACCCAAAAGCAAACCAAACTAAGCTAAACCGAACCAGGCTAAGCCATAACCAATGAAATGCCAAAATAACCATGCCAATGCAATATGCTAAAAATAAAATCATGACTAGCTAACCATGACTAATAAAAATACGGACCCAAAATATGTACACGTATACGAAAATACGTAACACGGATTTCGAGGGTGACAGTATGCTTTTCATCTCCTGGATGCATCTTAATTTGATTGTATCCTGAAAATCCGTCCATAAAAGACATGCGTTCAAAACCACATGTATTGTCTATTATGACATTGGTAATCGGAAGTAGAAATTCGTCTTTTGGACAAACTGCATTAAGATCGCAAAAATCTATGTAAACTCGGACTTTTTCGTTCTTCTTCATAACAGGAACAATGTTGGCAACCCAGTCTGGGTGTTGTTCTTCACGAACAAAGCCACATGTGATCAGCTTTTTGACTTCTACTTCAATTGCATCCATCATATCTGGTCGAAAATGCCGCTGTTGTTGTTTTACAGGCTTGGCATTAGGAAGAATATTGAGTTTATGAGTAGCTACTTTAGGATCTAGACCCGACATATCCTTATAACTCTATGCAAAAATATCAATATATTTTTTAATCAGTTGTACCAACTCTTCCTTTTCATCTTCAGAAAGGTTTTTACTATTAAATATTAGCTTAGACGTAGTTCCGTCTCCAACATCAATCTGAACAATTTTATCTTCTGTAGGTGGCTGCGCTGTTCAAAACGAAGCTCCCATTGAGTGTCTATCTGTTGTGCCCAAGGGTCATTTTCAAATGGCTCAGATTTACCATCGGTTTGGACCCTGTTGAATAAGAATACACACTCAGATTCATCATAATAGTCTCCTCCAGAATATAAGGATTGTAAAAAAACTGGAAGAACATTCTTCTTCCATATCTTCCTTGTACATGTAGGGTGTATCCGATTCGATGAATTAGATTTCTTCAGAATCTCAGGATTGTGAAGAACTGGAAGAAAAATCTTCTTATATATCTTCATTAAACATGTGGGACGGATCGTATCCCAACCCATACCAAGTTTTCTGGTAAAATGGATCACCACATAATGGTAATCGTCTGCCTTTGTCTTGATTAAGACCTTGCATAGTCTTTAAATCATATCCCATATTCTGGATAACCTTAAGAGATTGTTGACTATATTTGTCAATTCGGATTCTTCCTTTATCTTTCTCTCTGAGTAACAGGGATATTTCTAGCCAGGCGAAACACAATTTGGCGCTTATTTTTCTTATCAGACGGAATCACAAAATAAGATTCTTCGTGACGTCTATAAGTTACACAAGATTGTGATGATGAGGCTATAGGAAGAAGATATGGGGAAGATGTTAAGAACCTTTGAGCATAAGGTCCAACATCGACATAAAGAGGAAAGGAATTTTTCTTATGATTAATATATAAGGTTTCCTCCGTATTTATGTCATTTTTATATTGATGACTTTGATCATCAGAAGATAAAGTCATTCTTTCAATAAATTTGACAGTCATGTACTCCAAAAGGAAATCTTCATTAATATTAGAAAGTATAGAATGATCAATATTTACATCTTTTACAAGTTGACTACTACGCTTTGGATTGATCATTAATAAACCATCATCCGTCTTCTGCGTAGGCTTGCCAAGGTTGATGATCAGTGGCTCTGGCTCATTCGTACGAGAAGTACGTCCCTTGACCTTGATCATGAGAGGTTGAACTTGGCTCTTGACTGGAACCTTCACAGATTCCTCAGATGAAGCTCGAGTTCTTCCTTTAACCTTGATCATCAGAGGTTGATCATTGACAGGTTGGGGTTGGATTCGATATTTGACTTTAATCTTCAAAAGGTTGCTCTTCTGGAGGATCTTTGTTGACAGATTGATCTTCTGCAGACGATCGATCTTCAGCCATATCAGATATTTCTTTCACCTGCTCCTGTTTATAGAGTATTGAGTCAGAGAAGTAGGCTTCAACACCCTTAAAAGGATTGATATCTGCAAATTCTGTCTTCACAACCCCTTGAGAGTCCACATACTTGAAATATTGGTGCAGAGTTGAAGGCACAATGTTATGCTCATGTATTCGCGGTCTTCCAAGAAGGATGTTGTAAGATACATGTGAGTTGATAACATAAAAGGTCGCCATAGTTCAAAGATCACCTATCTGAATCTTCAGACGAATCTTTTCCAATGGTTTACTCTTTCCAGAGTTGAAACCAACTATTGTGGTACTAGCGTAAGTCAAATCACTAGTAGGAATCCTCAAGGGTCGTAGCATACTCTGAACAATAATGCTAATAGAAGACCCAGGATCAATATAAATTCTGTCAATCTCAGTAGATTCAATATACCATGTATAGCACAGAGGTCTGTCATGCTTATTATGCTTCAACATCATATCTTCTTGTGTGAAGGTAATGTTAGGAATTGTTTCCATCACACTATGACATTATGGATACGACACTGGTATATTGTCAGGACTCTTGAGTTGAGCTAAGCATGAATATGCTTGTAGCAAAGCTTCGCTCAGAGTTTCTCGACTTTCTTTAGAAAGACGAAGCAATTCAAAGATTGAAAGTCTAGCCGGAGTATTAGCTAATTGTGCTAGAATATCGAACTTGTAGGGTTTCATCACTACCCCTTGATTTGAAGCAGATTTCAATAGGACGTCAAAGCGTACTGCTTTTTGTTTCCCTTTCTCAACCACAGATGGTTTAGAAGGCCTTGCCTCAGCAGAAACAGGAGATGATTGAGCTGGAAGTGTTTCAACAACGTCCTCTGCTTCTTTAGAAATCCCCTCATAATCTTTGTGGTACTCTTTACCAGATCTCGTACCAGCAAAGGTTTCTTCTTCGGACTTATGAGAATGAAGTACCATATTACAAGTTTTGTTCTTCTTTTCCTTAGTCTTCTTCTTGCGAGGATTTTTATGAGGGACCTCAAACCCAATCCAACAGTAAATTTTTGACTTAGAATTTGTAAAGGAAGTCGCATTCCTTTATCATAGTTCAAGCCTTCCGCCTTCTGAAAGTCATAGCCCATCTTTTTCATGAGATGGACTGATTGTTGACTGTACATGTGAATGGGTAGCGGACTTTCAATAAATGGTTTAACAGAGAAAGAAGAAACAGAAACCTCTGCAACCACAGGAGAATGAGGCATAGAAACCTTTGTAGCCACAGGAGAAGGAGGAATACTCGGGACAGAAGAAAAAAATCCCTGTAGGAGCTTTCTCATAAGCAGCAAAGACTTGTTGTACCCTGTATAAGGGGACACTACTCATTGCTAACCATTGCTGATGAGTAAGTTTGAGTTTGGTAGGAGGAGCTAAACTTGGAGGACATATATTCAAACCCCTCAGCCTATCCTCCAAAGGAATGACATCCCAAAGATGATCCAACTCATCATGATCTGGAGTAACAACATGAGAAATTATATTGCAGGTTTTGATTTTCCTACCTTTCTTGGATTTTGAAGTTTTACCTTCATTCTCCATTTCAGGTACTAAATCAGGATGTACCCACATGATTTCACCATTTTTAATGTGAGAGGCAATAATCCTTCACTTTGCTCTCTAGCAGGCGGGAGATTTACAATTTTCATTGTCGCCTTAGGAATTGGGATAGTCCTATCTGGAACTTGCTGTGGAGAAAAACCTCCAAATTGAAGAGAAATCATATTAGTTGTGACCGTATGCTCATCATTGGTTAAAGCGATGGCATTAGCATTTATCAACTTTTGGATTTTCTTCTTTAAGACGTAGCAAGCCTTGGTAGGATGATTTTTGTATCTATGATAGATACAATATTTAGGATTGTCAGTCAGATTCACCTCATTAGGCCTTTTTGGCTCTAGAATCTGGAGTTTGCCACTCTTTACAAGACATTGGAATATCCCTGAGATATCACTCTCATCAAAAGAGTACTCTTCTTTTGGTTTAGAAGACTCCGGATTACTCGGCGTTGTTTTAGGTTTTGAAAGATTAACCACTACGGTTTCCTTCTCCTTCCCATTGCGATTGCCAAAATTATTGCCTGAAGAGCCTTTCTTTTCTTTGTCCTCGGAGGCAAAGATCATCCCGTGTTCACGAGCCAACCTACCATTGGTCTTGGCTGAAACTGCTGCTATAATGAACGAGGCCCAATCTGTGAATTGAGAGCCCGTAAAGACAGCAATGGATGGTCGCAGATTTATTTTGCACGTATCAATCAATGCTGAATCTGGCATACCAGAAGGTATTTTCAAAGTTGCCTGTCGAAAACGTTCAATGAACGTCCGGGTATCTTCATTTTCCTTTTGTTTGATTTCTATTAAGGAGGAAATATTCATGTCCATGCCTTCTTCATAGAAGCGGGAGAGAAACATTGCTTTAAACTCATCAAAAGACGATATGCAATTGTCGGGTAGACTGCGATACCAGTTATAAGCTGAACCCGTCAAACACCCGATGAAAACTCGGATGAGAAGAGCATCATTCTTCTGTAAATGCACAGTCATAATATCAAAGTAATTGATATATTGACTAGGAGAGGCCTTTCCATCAAATAACACCATTGACTGTGGCTTGAATTTTGGAGGAAAATGTACATCATTCCAGTAAGGAGGATAAGGTTGCTTAATCCCTAACCTCTGAAGTTGATCCTTGTGCTTCAGAACTTCAAACTGTGCTTTTAGCTCCCGTACTGCTTGAATAGCTTCACTGGTTTGAGGAAGCACATTTGATTGGATAGTGGCCGGATGTACCGTAACTCCCACCGGAGGTGGTACATCTTCTGGAATGAGAGGATCTGGAGATACAAAATTTTGATTGACAGCAGGCTCTTGACTAAGATTATTCAAGGGTACATCAACCCCTTGACTATCTTGAGTTTGTGCTGCTACCTGCATCGGAGTTACCACTGCCGGTTGAACAGTCTACTGAGTCATTATTATTTGATGCATACTTTGCATCATTGCAAGCATGTCTTTCAATGACTGCTCAACTGCAGAGAGACGTTGTTCTGTATTAGCAGTTGATGTCTCCGGTTCATCTCCGATAGCATAGGATTCAACCTCCCTTGAACATACAGAAGGATTGGTATAGAGGTATGAATCAACACTATCAGTTTCTGACTCCAACGACTGGGTACCCCCAGCTTCTGAATCTGATGATTGTACCGATCTCTGAACTCTTGATCGAGTATTCTGATATACCCCTTCAAAAGTATCAAGAAGTCGGTTGAATTGTTGTTGGCTTGGAGTCTGGGATGAATTGCGTCTTAGACGTCATCTTCTATTGGTATGAGATGCCACGTTGACCGACGCATATGACAACTCATGTTCTTGGTCATCAACTTGCTGCTGAGGCACATTATAGCTTAATCAATCCAAAACTGACCGTTTAGAAGCCGAACAACAACACTTGATTACAATCTGGTGACACTCACAGTAGTGATTTTCTTAAGGGAGTGTCACAGGAGATTTTCTGTTTTTACGCTTTTGTAAGAGTAACTCGCGTAAATCAGAAGGAGTAGAGGGAGTAGTCTTCTTTATTATATTTGGGACAGAGAAACGTTTAGTCCCTTGTGTATAAAGAAGATTACTGGCTGCATTAGCAGAATCAAATTGTATATTTTTACGCGCTTGGAGTTGCGTGTGTAAATCTTACGATTTTTATGCACAAAGGACTCCATCAGCATTACGCGTAATTTGAAGGTTTGGTACCTTGCGTAAAGCAGTATAAGAAGGCTGTTGGTAGAAAACTGAAGCTTTACCAACAATAGGATTTTTGTTTTTACGCTGCATGCGTGCAGGCAAATTCACTTTAGATGCAAAGGCATCATTGTGAACTTTATCTACGCTGTCACCGACAGAAGATTTACCTTTACGCGTAGAGCACAAAACATGAGTATCTGCCACATCACAGACGGGAGATTTTTTTTTACGCGCAGAGCGTAAAGCTTGAGAGTCTACCACGTCACAGACGGGAGACTGATTTTTACGTGCAGAGCGTAAAGCTTGAGAGTCTACCACGTCACAAACGGGAGACTAATTTTTACGCGTAGAGCGTAAAGCTTGATTTTTACGCGCAGAGCATAAAACTTGGGAGTCTACCACGTCACCGACGGGAGAGTGATTTTTACGTCCAGGGTGCATCACTAAAGTAGAGACTGCCTCGTCACAGACGGGAGCCTCTACAATAGGAGTGGAAAGGATTCCTTTGCCTTCCAAGACAGCAGGGAGATCCGAGGATGCTTTGGACTTAGGAATCCAAACTTTTCGCGCCTTCCGCGAATTTTGAACATTGGAGTAGCGAGTACTACCCCCAGTTTGGAGCATTTCTTCGTAAGCAGTCTGATCGAAGTGAACAACCAGAGTCTTCTTTGTCGATCCGACCGACACATCATCATATTGAGCAATTGCCTTCTCGTCAGAGGAGAAGGTTGTCCCCAGCAGAGTCGCCATTTTGTTAAGTGAAACAGTAACGCCCCAGTCCCAAAATACGTAGGACTAGGAACGTAGACATGCCAGCTGTATTCATACGAAGTACATAGGCCTCATATGGATACATAAGTTGTAAAATGCAGTTGAGCCACAACAAACTAATCTCATCCACAAAATGAAAGAATAAAAGATGTCATATATTCAACTATGAACTGTCATTGGTACATGTAGTTGGGTGGAGACAAATCCACTACCAACTATGAAAAGAAATACATAATAAAAGAAAGATTTTGGCGAATGAAGCGAAGACGATCAAAGTGCAATCATCCTCGGAAAAATAGAGATGGTCACGGCTAGAGCTAGAACACCTGCGAAACATAAGAGCACACACCTGGCGAGATAACGAGGTCCTCAGAGGGACGTAACAAGATACATAATATCATGCCATAAACTGAATAATAAAAACTCAACGGAAAAGTATATATATGTCTAACAATAAAGGTCCTTAACCATTCTATGTGAAAATGCATTTTGAAGACAACGTTCCACACAAGGGATCTCGAGACTAGAAACACGGCGCGTTAGCGTTTCAACCAAGGCACTAGTGGCGTCTAAAGAAAAGTAAATACACGGCCCATTAACACTCGGGTGAGAGCTAAGGGGCATCTAGAGAAAAATAAATGCACGGCTACTAGCTCTTGGGTGAGTCACTAACGGCAGCTAGAGGAAAGTAAATGCACGGTACATTTGTGTTTCAACCGAGGCACTAGTGGCATCTAGAGAAAAGTAAATAAGTGCACGGCGTACTAGCTCTCGACTGAGTCACAAATGGCAGCTAGAGAAAAGTAAATGTGTGAAAGCCCCTGCGCCTAATAACTGTCTTCCCCTCCCCATGCACTACTCATGCTGAATCCATACCACGATATTTCTAATAACCGTAAAGTTTTCTAGGTAATTATATTAGCAATTATATCCTAACGCTCGTCATGTACGCACCGATGTACGGTCGGTACGCAAGTCCGAATCTATATGAGACACGTGATATCGTGGCACACAGGTGTCGGGCCAATGAATGCGGCACAAACAAAGGTGGTCCCTTAACTCTAGGCCAAATGCATAAAAAAAAATAAAGTATAGTAATTTGCAACTACATAGGATTTTGAAAGAACAACTTATAAAAAATAAAACATACATGATATTGAGCAAGAAATTAAACAGTAAAGGCAAGGTGTCTTGCCTGGTAGGACGCCCGGTGTGCTGCGATAATCATGGTGGCACGGTCTGCAACTCCGGTGCAACAACTGTGCAAGGTAACCTTGGGTGGTGGCACGGACAGTTCCATTGGGTCCAGAAGGGTCAAATTGGTTAGGGTGGACATAAGGTAGTCCACAATTGGAAGGGAATAGGAAAGATGGGCTGAATCACGAGATGGAGAAAAACTGTAGGAAGTCGATTAATATATTTGGTTTTAGAAAATATTTTATAATACTTGAAATATAATTTATTAGTCTTTCAATTAAACACCCAAAAATCGAAAGTTGTTTTTTAAGGCAAAAAGATCTAAGTTTGTCAAAATAAGTTTTAGTAGGAAACTACATATTTTTATTAGCCAAAATTAATAAACTAGAAATTTATAGTATAATTTGGTGACTACTTTTATTGACCAATATATCTTTAGAAAATATAAAATCTAAAAAAATAAAACAATAGATAAGTTAGGGCTATAAAATAGATTTTGTCAAAGTACTATTTTTGGTAAAATCTACCTTTGAGAATAGTTGGAAAAATAATATTTTCATAGAAATTTCTAAAAATAATAATGTTTGCAAAGAAATAGTTTTAGCAATAAGAGCAACAATAATCATAATAAAAATACTATGAATAATAATAATACTAATACTAATATTAGTAAGTATAATAACAACACATAAAAATATTTACATATATTTATCCAAAGTTATACTAAGGTCGTATAAATTAACCTACTAGACTTGTAGCCCAAAAATTAGGATTAACTATATTATAGTCTAAAATAAGTTATGAAAATAAATTCAATCCCTTAAGCCCAATGGCCCAGTCCAGTACTAAGCCCAAAATTTTCCTTCTTCCTAATGATGCCTTTTATACCACAACAACAACAAAAATAATAATAATAATAATAATAATAATAATGATAAAAAATATTAGATTACTTAACCGTTTGCAGCATTAATGTTGTTCCCTCCATTCGAGGAGACCCGAGAAGTGAGTGAGAGAGAACGAGAGAGAGAAAAAAAGGAAAAGGCGGAGGGGAGAGAGAGAGAGAGCGGAGGAGATTAGGAGAGGTGGTAGAACACTGCTCCAGCGTGAGGGGGGGCCCGCGCTAGCAAAGCTGCGGAAAAAGGAAAGGAAGCGGAAGGCCGGCAGTGGTGGGGTCGCGCGGCGGCGGGCGTCTCCGGCGCGGATCGGGTCGGCGCCGAAAAAAGGAGGCTGGGCATGCCAAATTTGGTGATCGGAGGTGGGGTGGATGCTGGTTGGACGCGGTGACTAAGAGTAGCAGCTGTCGTCGGAGGTTTGGATGTCGAAAAAGAGAGGAAGGAGGCACAAACTCACCAGTCCCGATGGTGGAACCAGGACACGGTAGATGGCGATGAAGGTGCTGGCTCGAGCACTGTCACGACCCGCACCCACTGTGAGGGTACGAGTACGTAACAGTGCCCAGCCTACGCCGCAGTGTCGACGGTAGAACTCTGTCCTAGGTCACAACATCTAATAATATAAAGGTACTTGTACAGTATAAACACTCCGAATGGAGGTGACATAGCAACACAGTCTCAATCACATCTAAGGTAGAATACGATAAAGAGATAGATAGATATGGAACGAAATGAATCCACAGAGATACAATCAGATAGAAGTCTAAGTGTCTAAGATAACATCTCCATAAACATCAGATAAAATAAACTACCAGTCTCCACAATAATACAACTCTGAATCCAGACAACTACTAACGTAAAAGTAAGGAACAGACTAGACTATCTACACTAAGCATGGGTATCATCCTCAGCAGCTGCCTGAACCTCCCCAGGGGTCCAGGTCGCGAGTGTCATCTAGGCAAGCTCCATAGTAAGGGGTGCAGGGTTCCTCATCATCCTCTGTAAAATTTTCAACAGGTCCAGTCAGGACGGAAGCGAGCACAAAATATCTCACGCAGTTCATATCAAGTTAGAAAATATAAAGCATGCAATAGAGTAAGATACATGAAACGCTGAAAGAAGAATGTATATGAAAAACAGCAGAGATTTGATAATAGAAAATATCTATATATGATAAGTAAGAACTGTAAGCAATATGTGATTTAGAGTACAATATGGTTATGTAAACGGTTTAGGACAATGCAATGGTAACTCCATTATACGTGAGTGCACAATAAGCATATACAATAGTTATACAATATTGTACAATAGGATTTGATTATATAACCAATTCTACTCTCCCTCCCCAATCAATACACAAGGATCCACTCTAGTTACGTTATCTTATACAATAGTGTACAATGTTATACAATAGATGTACAATATTATACAATAGTTGTACAATGGTCTATCCATGGGACTCATATGATAATGAGAGTACAATATGCACAATAAGTATACAAGGATAAGGGTATTCAATAAATACAATATGTAAGTGAAACGCACATCACAATATGTATTTAGTGAATACAAGGGGATAACATCTCAAAAGAAGATCCATATAGTACCAATCCATGATAACAATCCTGTCAGCATCAAGTATAGTAATCTAGAGCAAGAATGTAAATCCAGACAAGTATGAAACGGTCAGAGAATGTACTCGTCTGGTATCTGAATGTCTGAAGTAAATATACTGTCCAAGATGAGGTACCTGACTCCTAGTTAGAGCAACACAAGTCAAAATATATACAGGGGATGATAAATGTAATCTACGATACGTCTGTATGATGTCTAGGTCAAACTAGACTAAAGTCAACACTTGGTCAACTCTAGTCAACCACACTAGTCAAACTAGGTCAACTAGGTCAAGTCCTAGCCCAAACAAGTCTAACAAGTCTCACTAGGCCTAACCAAGCCTAGGCTAGAAACCAAATACAAGCACAAGCCAAACCAAGCTAAGCTAGCACTCACTCACAATCCCAAGGCTAACACAAGCTATCAATACACCATACACAAGTCACACTAGACTGGCACAACCCAACACCATGTGTATATACTCCATATACACAAAGCTGCACATTAGTACTCCTATAGGCTACACTACAAGGCCATATGCCATAGGCTATGCCACCTAGGCCATGAGCCATATTCATATATTAGGCAACACATATACCAAGTACCATATACATACATACCAATTCCTATATATCTATATACATACTATTTATATAGGCAAAAGCAATATTTATATTATATTACATATATCACATTGGTATATATATCATATATACATATGTACACATATAGAAGATAGGGGAAAAATAGAGTGTACAAAGCATGAGTGGCAATTAGAGGGTAAAGTCTCTATAGTACAATTGTGTGTGTCTACATGTGTGTGTAGAGGGTGCCATAGTGTAGGGTGTGTGGGGATACTAACATGTGTGTAAACATTGTGTATAGATGTGAATATAAAACACACATTAATCTAAGTTAACTCATCTAGGACCCAACCCCTTCATTAATACTAAGGTCCTAAAATCCCATATCATAACAGTCCTATCTATATATATTACCATCTATCACTTTATAGTGGCTAGTATTGAACAATAAGTTAAAGAATCTGAACAAAAGTAATGGGCAGTACATTAAGCTAGGGGCTGACTTATGCATATCAGATGGACTATACATGATATGAATCACAACTAATTCTCCACCTTACAAGCCCTCGACTGACTCAAGGTGAAACCATAACTGGACTGAACCATCAAGACATAGCAAGGGATAGAATGTTACTAATGGGGATTAAATCAATAAGAATGGAGTGAACTTTACTGCCCTTTTCAAGGACAGATTCGTTGCAACTGATCCAGGTAAGTGGAGCTGGACCTAGATTCAAAATGGACTAAAATAAGGAATGTAGGGACTGACTAGGTGATATAGGAACTGAATATTAATACTTGGATAAGGGGAACTGAACACTTAAATGGAAAATGGGTTTGGGACTGACCTAAGTTCAAAGACTGAACACAAGGATGGACTATCACTGAAGTTAATTGGGCAGATCAGTATGTGTGACACCACCATCCCAGATGAGGGTAGGGTAGAATAGGATGTAGGACAATAGGTAATGAGCTAAAGTAAAATGCAGAACATGGAACTAATTAATGAATTTAGGATTGAAATTAATCCTAACTGCTACTAGCTAAGCCAGGGCCCAAACTTGATGATGAATGGCCATCAAGGACAGACAAAAGCCTTAAATTGTTCAAAGTATCAAATCAGTTGTCTAAACCGATACTCACATGCTACTAATATTCCCCTATATCCCTGAACCCTAGCATATCATTTTACATATAAACATACATATACCTATAATAACAGTTCTCAAGTTTCTCAGTTTTTAGGTGAATGTGTAAACATATAACAGTATGATGTAATGTGAGTGTGTGGTTACATATTGTATGAGTGTGAACATGAATTGATTTCCTGTGTGTATATATATAATGTGAGAAAACAGAGAATGTTCAAAAATTGAACTGTGTGGGTGCATGATCTCAGTTTTTAGTTACAAAAAGCGTGTGTGGATAATTCTCAGGAAAAACAGGGTGATAGTTAACCATCCATTCAAAAACCCAATGCAAATTTGAAAACCAATCACTACCACCACCATAAACCCCAATGCAACTAAACTCAGACCTAGATTAGGATTGAACTTTGTAAATTAACCATTAAGAATCCGTTAAATACAATGTTCTTCAGAAAAATCAGTACACTGAATCCTGGTATCAGGAAAATGGGAAACCCAAGTTCGAATTGTGAAAAATCAATTAAACATCAAATTAAACGTGCACAGGTGTCGAGTGGGTGCACACGTGTCTGGAAGAAGTGTTCGTGTCCAGGAAACTAGACACGAAGTGTCCAATCAATGAATGTGAAACCCAGTGACTAGTCAATGAAGACTGTCTCGTGCTTTTGTGTCGAGCCTTTGTGCTCTCGACACAAGGCGACACGTGACTCATGCTTGTGCACAGAGGTTTGCCTATAGTAGGGCTAAGTGTCTAAGGGCCTGACACAGAACCACAACGTGTCCACGTATCGCACGAGGCGCGTGTCAGAGTGAAAAACTCACGTGTGTGCAGTGCGTGTGCAACAGTGAGGAATCGGTGCGGGTCGAATAACTCCTTCGATACTCGACCATCTCTCTCCAAACTTTGGGGACACACTGACAGTCGTGGCCTCCATCCCCTTACCAAAAATCGCGTGTCAAAGTGTCGTATCCACGGAGAAATGGACACGAGGTAGCAGGGCACGTGCACGGGGCTGTGCGGTTGTGTGTGTGTCCAATTTCTAACACGAATACGATACAAAATCCATATCAGTCTTCACAAAATATATTGTACACACATAGATCTATTATTCCATGTAATTAGTTTTTCAAAAATTGAAAATAAAATCCTTTGTGATATTTTAACAAACACCTACACACATATCATGATACGTGTCCGATACGGACACCAAACGGACACAAAATTCACCCAAACTCTAGGGACAGCTAGGGGACACCTAGATCTAGCCCTAAATATAAAGAGAACGGAATATTAAATCAATTTAAGAGGTTTTACCTATAGGTGCAATTTGTAAGGAAAAGCCTCAAATAGGGGGTGTTCTCCTTGATGGCCAAAAGCCCCAAATTGGTTCAAACCTGAGATTTTTCTCTATGGACATGAAATAGATCTGGATTAGGAACTAATGCAAGAGACTATAGTGGAAAAGGAATTAAAATAAAGAATCTAGGGATTGGGGAAGAAATGACATTACCTCTTTCTCCAAAATGTTGAAATCTCAATAAAGATGCAAGAACAATAAATGAAGAGATTATTTATAGGGGGAATAGCCCTAGGTGGCTGTTCATAAAGAGAAAGTTAGGGTTAGGGTTGAGTCTAATGGGCTATGGACCTATTTGTACTAGTCATGGAACCAAATTCTAAGTCTCAAGCCTATGGACCAATTCACTAAGCCTTCTATCCAAGTCTTGATTCCTACATGACTAACTTAGATTGACTTAAGTTAGATTAGGGTCTTACCATGCTAATCAAGTCACCTTAACTAGAGTCAACATCTAGGTTAGTCTCTTAATCCACAACTAGTAAAAGTCAAATCAACAATCGTCAATCCATTAAATAAATCAAAAATTCTAAAACGTCAAAATGACCAAATTACCCCTAGACTAAAAATGATAATTAGATATTCAAAATCACATGGTTAGGCTCTAGGGCAGACGGTCTCTACGGTTTTACTAGCTGCACATCAAATCACAAGTCAGGATATTTAAATAGTTTTAAAATGATTAAAAATTACCAAAAATTATATTATGATTTAAATATCATTAATAAAAGATTAAAATTATAAAATTTCAAAATTATCCTCATTTGGAAAACTGGGTGTTACAAGTCTACCCACCTTAGAAAAATTTCGTCCTCGAAATTTAAGATGGTAGTACTCCTTCTAGGTCAAACATAGTTAAGGATCAACCACTAGTCATCAACTAGTAAATTTGTCCACATCCAAGCACTAGGTCAACAATTGGTCAACTTCTTAGGATTTTACCTATGCTAGCTATCTAAGTGTTGGCAACTAGAAATTAGCAAAAGAAAACTCTATAATAGACTAACTCTTAACTTCCCAAATCCTATCAAGTCACCCATAACTAGATACCCCAAATCTAAGCACACAAATCCCAAATACATATACATAAGCATCAGGAACAACAACCCATTACATATATCCTAAGTATATCATTTGCAATCTATCTATATATATATAGAACTCTCAGTCTTAGGTGAAACTACAACTATACTCAAGGGCAGGTGTCACTACCACATTTCTAGCTTGAGGGTATTTTGGTCATTTTTAAAATTTTAAAATTTTGGAATTATTGGAATTACTAGTATTAATTATAATTATTAGAATTTTTAAGTGATTTTTAGTATAATTGATTTGGTGCTATTATTGACTTAGACTCGGGGTGTCTTAGGAGACTGTCCTAGAAGCTAACCTAGATCATGACTACTTGGTTAGAGTGTGTAACCCTAGCTTGACCTAAGTTAGTGATATCCAACCAATTAGAAATTATTTGGAGAGAATAGGAATTTATTAGGCTAGTTAATGGCTTATGATTTCACAAGTCATGATTTATGACTTAGGCCCATAGAGGCCCATGAACCACTAGTGGAACCCTAACCTAGCCCAACACCCTCCCCATGGTCGGCCAACACTAATCCCCCCATCTATTTAATGCCTCCTCAAAGTTAGGGCTAGCCTCATTTAGAAAGTTCTCAAGTTGGAAAAAAAGAGGTATGCTACATCTTCATTAATTCCTAGAAAATCCTATTTAATTCCTTTTCCCCTCAAACCAATTGCAATGGGTTCTAAATTTCTTCTACTTGCTGTTTGTGGTGAGAAATTTCAAAGAAGAAGCAATTTGAAGGAGTTTGGTAGCTTGAGGATCTACTCTCATTTGGGGCTTTTTGAGCCATTGTAAACCTATAGGTAATTTCTAATCCACACCATAAAATAGGGTTTTGATTGTATATTTAGGAAGCCCTAGGCCTACCCTAACTATAGGTATAGATATCCCTAGGATTCATGTCCAATACGTGTCCGTATCGGACACGTATTAGTGGATACGTGAATGTGTTTGATGAAATGCCCCAAAGGGCATTTCGATTTGATTTCTGGAATGTTTTTGAATAGAAAATTAGCGTTTAGGCTCGTTTATTAATTTTTGGTGTTTTGAGTTGATATTGGTATCGTGTCGTGTCGTAATGGACACGAAAACACGCGGGTGCACCACACGCGCGCGAGCAGTGCCATTCCCCTGCTGCTCGGGGTCGTTTGCACGCAGCACATGCCACGTGGACACGTGATATTGGACAAACGTGTTGGGGCAACCAGTGACACGAGGTTCCCCAAGTGACACGACCTCTCGTGTCGTGTCGGACACGGTATCGTGCGTGCACAGGGTGTGCACTGTGCGTGTGCAGTGTACTGTTTTGATCCACTATTTTAATTTAAGTTTTAATGGTTTAGTTGTGATTTAAATTGATAAATTAGATCCTGTATATGTTGTTAATCTCTGATTAGTTGATATTACATATTAGAATAGGTTTTGATGTGGGAATTGGAATCAAATTGGGTTAAATGTCATTTGGCTGATGCTCATTACTGATATATGGGTTATTTCAAATTTCTGAACTTTAAATTCTAACGTGATTGTTAGTTCATGTTAATGCAATGTTACAATTCAAATAGGCTTTATGTTTGAGAATGGGATTTTTTGGCATTGGGTAGTGTCTTGAAATTGTATTCGACTGATACATTTAACTGATACATAGTTAATTCAAATTCTCCTAATTGTTATTCCTATTTTAATCATGTTTTAAACTAATGTTTCAACTGTCAATGATTCCACATGTTTGATTATTCATGGCTAGTCCAATGTTTCGTTTAGATAGACTTTTGTTATGAAAATGGGATTGGCATTTCAGTTGAGTTTTCAATGTGTATACTTCGAATAGGAATCAATTTTTATGAAAATTATAGACTGAAAATTGGGTTCCTTTCCTACTTCTAAAACTGAGTTCAAATGATTTCAAATTCTTAATAACTGAGTTGTTCTTCCCAGTTCACTAAATTTGAATGATTGATTCATTCCTAATTATCTGAGGATTGGTTTCTTTCATTCTCTCTTAACTGAAATGGAGAGTTCATGTAGCTGTCATGTGAACCATACTGTTAACTCATTTTTTCTGTAACCTGAGATGTATTTCTAGGTTTCCTATACTTCACTAATGTTCCCTTGACACATTTGCCTATCACTCACTGTACCCAGGTGAACACAATGTACACTGTTTTGAAATGAACTGTTTTCCAGGAATCCCAATTACCTGAAATGTATTCCAGTTATCACCATACTGTTTCATGTATTCAGGATAATACACACTGTTACTGATCTTTCCTATTTCTATTTGCACACACAGCTGTCATGTATCACTACACACACAAGTGTCTCACTAACACACACTCCTTGACACTTGAACACATACCCTCATGCCATATCTCTCACACACACACACACACTTGAATACATGTAGAATGCATTGCCTTCTATCCCTATACATATGTGTATGTACATATATATATGTATCCTATATATATGTGAGTGTACTATATTATTAGATATATTATTAGGTTGTGTGTTACTATATATATTAATATGTGTATATATATATATATATATATATATATATATATATATATATATATATATGTATATGTGGTATACATATAGTAGCCTACTTGTTAAGGTGTATTTCTATATTAGATTATATAACTATATCAATATGTGTATTATTTTAGATATATGTATTGACATGTGGTCATGTGATTATGGTTTGGTTTTAGGCATGGTATTGCCTAATAGCCTAGCCTAGGGCTCTTAGCCTATGGGTGGCTTGAATGCCAGTATAGAGTCTAGATTGGACTTGTGTAGCCTTGTTAGACCTATAATAGACTAGTATAGACTTATTTGGCTTAGGCTTGACCTAGTTAACCTAGTTTGACTAGTTTAGTTGACTAGAGTTGACCGAGAGTTGACTTTAGTCCAGTTTGACCCCAAACTTCATGTAGATGCATTGTAGCAGTCTGTTATATCATTTTAGACTTATAGTGACTTGTACTGTTCTATAGGAGACAGACACCACTCCTCGGACAATAGATTCTCTTCGGATACTCAGGATACAGGCGAGTACATTCTCTGATCATTTCATATCCTGCATTAGGAGTATATTTTCTGCTTTAGATTACTTTACATGATACTGACACGTTGAAAACACGGATTAGTACTATATGGATCTTGTCGTGCAATGTTATCCCCTTAGCGGATACATTGGGTATTCGTGTTCGTGTACTTTATCGTGAGCATCGTGTACTCTTTGTATTCGTGACATTCATGTACGAAACATGTGAAATCGTGTATAATCATGTATTCATATGACCTTCGTGTACAATAACATAACTTGGCTAGATCCTTGTGTATTGATTGGGGCGGGGGAGTAGAAGTGGTTATGTATTCAATCCAGTAGATTACTCGTGTACAACCTCTGTAGATTACTCGTGTACAATATCGTGCCGTTTATATAACCATCTTGTGCTCTGAATCACTAGTCACTGTTAGTTCTCTATATACGGTAGCTATTTATTTACAGTCTTCATTTTTTATCATGTTATTTCTTCAGTTTCCTGTATCTTACTCTCTAGCATGTTTATATTTCCTAACCTGTTATGATTTGTTGAGATGTACTGTACTCGCTCCCGTCCTGACTGGACCTGTTGAAAATTTTACAGTGAATGATGAGGCTCTGGTGTCTACCCATTATGGTGCAGCTTTAGACATCACTTGTGACTTGGACCCACTTGCAGTAGAGGATCTACCACCAGTGGTTTAGATTGCTAGCTTAGACTCTTACTTAGTCTTTCTCATTGATACATTATTGTATATATATATATACTGGAAGTTGTTTTATCTGATGTTATGGAGATGTTATCTTAGACTTATCTGGATTCTATCTCTGTGGATCTCATTCTGTTCTTATCTATTTATCTATCTTTTATCATGCTCTACCTTAGATGTGATTGAGACTGTATTGCTATGTCACCTCCATTCGGAGTGTATATACTGTACATGTACCTTTATATTATTAGATGTTGACCTAGGACAGCGTTCTACCGCCGACACTGCGGCGTAGGCTGGACATACCCACGTCTCGTGCCCTTACTCTAGGGTGCGGGTCGTGACAGCAGGCTCTGGTCATGGGTGCCTCACTGGAAGGGTAAAGGAAAACAATAATAAATCATCAAGGTTGTATGGTATACTAACATCCTATATGTAAACTGGTTGGTATTATAGATAACAGGAGAATTATCTGCAATGGGTTACTATTCTAACACCAATGCTAACTATCACCTCTAGGGTACAGACACTCTACAAGTCATCATATCATTATACTATGAAGGAACTACCTATGAATAAGCTCTACAAAACTAAAATATCCCTACTCCTAAGTTATTTACAACAAAGAAGGGTATGATGTTCAAAAACCTTCAAGATACAATCTGATAATCATATGCGTCTGTCCAAAATCATGTTACTCGGAGTCTTCGTCATGCTAGTGAGCAAGGCTACGATAATCACAGAGTCCTTGACTAAGGTACATACCTCTAGGTTCATGGTATTTAAAATTTTCGTATTGCCGCATGCGACGGCAAAAATCTTAAATTCCCACACCCGAGAATTACGTCCAAAATCTGACTATATGTCCTCACTATGCCAGCTAACACGACTATCGAAGATTCTAGATCCCACGATTGAGGTGACCTAGCCCATATGATTTTCTCAGAAGAAAAACAAACGTAACACAAGAACAACAGAACAAATTGATCAGTCAACAAGGAGCAGATGGAATCGAATTTCAAGATAGTTATAAGAGACAATTGTGGAAATAGAATCGAGAAGATCGGAATCCTGCAGCAAGATTTCCAATGGCTTGTGCATCTTCGACTGTCCTGGCGAAAGCTTGCCCTTGCTGGTTCCTCTGGCCTGCTCTTGGTGCTGAAGGTACCTCTGCTGCTGAGAGAAATCAGGAATGACGGGAAAAAGGTCTCTGTACAGACGAAGGTGCACCTCCAATGTAGCAGAAACGCTAACCTGAGTCGGCACAACAGGAGCAGCAGTCTCGAGGCCCTGATGAACAGGACGAGAGGTGGCCAGCCTCTCGATAGTATCCCCCGAACCGGAGCGATGAGATCGTGTCTCCATAACCATCATGAAGACAGATCAAAACAAGAAACAATTACTGAGAATGAAGCAAAAAATTAAAGGAGGACAGTTTATATTTAAGGAAAAACAATAAGCAGCAAATTTAGATAAAAGGGATATGATAAGGAGTTTTTTCTAGTGTGATTGAGTACCTTCAAAATATCATAATCCTACTGCAGGCTGTAGTGATACTCTAGTTCGAGTACCACTACACAAACTCGACCTGCATGGGCCACCACTAAAAATGTGTCACGAACCGCACCAACTGTGAGGGTACGAGTACGTAACAGTGCCCAGCCTACGCCGCAGTGTCGGCGGTAGAACGCTGTCCTAGTCACAACATCTAACAATATAAAGGTACCTGTACACTATATACACTCCGAATGGAGGTGACATAGCAACACAGTCTCAATCACATCTAAGGTAGAATACGATAAAGAGATTGATAGATATGGAACGAAATGAATCCACAGAGATACAATCAGATAGAAGTCTAAGTGTCTAAGATAACATCTCCATAAACATCAGATAAAATAAACTACCAGTCTCCACAATAATACAACTCTGAATCCAGACAACTACTAACATAAAAGTAAGGAACAGACTAGACTATCTACACTAAGCATGGGTATCATCCTCAGCAGCTGCTTGAACCTCCCCAGGGGTCCAGGTCGCGAGTGTCATCTAGGCAAGCTCCATAGTAAGGGGTGCAGGGTTCCTCATCATCCTCTGTAAAATTTTCAACAGGTCCAGTTAGGGCGGGAGCGAGCACAAAACATCTCACGCAGTTCATATCAAGTTAGAAAATATAAAGCATACAATAGAGTAAGATACATGAAATGCTGAAAGAAGAATGTATATGAAAATAGCAGAGATTTGATAATAGGAAATATCTATATATGATAAGTAAGAACTGTAAGCAATATGTGATTTAGAGTACAATATGGTTATGTAAACGGTTTAGCACAATACAATGGTAACTCCATTGTACGTGAGTGCACAATGAACATATACAATAGTTATATAATATTGTACAATAGGATTTGATTACATAACCAATTCTACTCCCCCTCCCCCATCAATACACAAGGATCCACTCCAGTTACGTTATCTTATACAATAGTGTACAATGTTATACAATAGATGTACAATGCTATACAATAGTTGTACAATGGTCTATCCATGGGACTCATGTGATAATGAGATTACAATATGCACAATGAGTATACAAGGATAAGGGTATTCAATAAAAATAATATGTAAGTGAAGCGCACATCACAATATGTATTTAGTGAATACAAGGAGATAACATCTCAAAAGAAGATCCATATAGTACCAATCCGTGATAAAAATCGTGTCAGCATCAAGTATAGTAATCTAGAGCAAGAATGTAAATCCAAACAAGTATGAAACGGTCAGAGAATGTACTCGTCTGGTATCTGAATGTCTGAAGTAAATATACTGTCCGAGATGAGGTACCTGACTCCTAGTTAGAGCAACACATGTCAAAATGTATACATGGGATGATAAATGTAATCTACGATGCGTCTGTATGCTGTCTAGGTCAAACTAGACTAAAGTCAACACTTGGTCAACTCTAGTCAACCACACTAGTCAAACTAGGTCAACTAGGTCAAGTCCTAGCCCAAACAAGTCTAACAAGTCTTACTAGGCCTAACCAAGCCTAGGCTAGAAACCAAATACAAGCACAAGCCAAACCAAGCCAAACCAGGAAACTGGACACGAAGTGTCCAATCAATGAATGTGAAACCCAGTAACTAGTCAATGAAGAATGTTTCGTACTTGCGTGTCGTGCCTTCGTGCTCTCGATACAAGGCGACACGTGACTCATGCTTGTGCACAGAGGTTCGCCCATAGTAGGGCTAAGTGTCTAAGTGCCTGACACAGAACCATAACGTGTCCACGTGTCGCACGAGGCGCGTGTCAGAGTGAAAAACTCACGTGTGTGCAGTGCGTGTGCAACAGTGAAGAATCGGTGCGGGTCGTATAATTCCTTCGATACTCGACCATCTCTCCCCAAACTTTGGGGACACACTGACAGTCGTGGCCTCCATCCCCTTACCAAAAATTGCGTGTCGAAGTGTCATATCCAGGAAGAAATGGACACGGGATAGCAGGACACGTGCATGGGGCTGTGCGGGTGTGTGCGTGTCCAATTTCTGACACGAATACGATACGAAATCCATATCAGTCTTCACAAAATATATTATACACACATAGATCTATAATTCCATGTAATTAGTTTTTCAAAAATCGAAAATAAAATCCTTTGTGACATTTTAACAAACACCTACACACATATCATGATACGTGTCCGATACGGACACCAAACGGACACAAAATCCATCCAAACTCTAGGGACAGCTAGGGGACACCTAGATCTAGTCCTAAACGCAAAGAAAATGGAATATTAAATCAATTTAAGAGGTTTTACCTATAGGTGCAATTTGTAAGGAAAAGCCTCAAATATGGGGTGTTCTCCTTGATGGCCAAAAGCCCCAAATTGGTTCAAACCTGAGATTTTTCTCCATGGACATAAAATAGAGCTGGATTAGGAACTAATACAAGATACTAGCGTAGAAAATGAATTAAAATGAAAAATCTAGGGATTAGGAAAGAAATGACATTACCTCTTTCTCCAAAATGTTGAAATCTCAATAAAGAGGCAAGAATAATAAATGAAGAGATTATTTATAGGGGGAATAGCCCTAGGTGGCTGTTCATAAAGAGAAAGTTAGGGTTAGGGTTGAGTCTAATGGGCTATGGACCTATTTGTACTAGTCATGGATGTAGAACCCTAGAGGGGGGTGAATAGGGTAATAAAAAATAACTAGTGCAACAGAAGCAATATATGACAAATAAAAGTAAAGAGTGAGAAGATCAAACACAAGATGTATCCTAGTATCCTCGCTTGAGGCAATCCAGTCCCGGAACTCTCTCCGGCTTAAATCCACTATTTAGTCAAATAGTACACACAAGTTTGGATCCGAAGAACTCGCCAACTTCAACACGAGTTTGGATCCGAAGACTCGCCAACTTCTACACACGAGTTTTCTTACGAAGGCTCGCCAACTTCAAACAAATGAGAAGAGAAACTTGTTGATCTTCTAACACGTGAAGATCAAAATTTACAACTCTTAAATACTCTATCACTTTGGGAGAGGATGACAATTAAAAGCTTGAAGAGTATTAATGGTGGAGCTCTTGGTTGTTGGAAAATTTATGGCAAGAGTTGGTAAAGTCCTCAAGAGAGAGAGGGCTTTCTTTTATAGAGAAACCAAGAGTTGGAGGCATTTAATGCTTCTGAATACAGGCAGACCGGCATGCCGTCGGTATGCAGCGGCATACCGTCGGTATACCGGCCAAATAGTAACGGTCATATTAATAATCGTTTGAGAGCATTAAATGCGGCCATTAATGCTAGTCAGAGCAATTCAAAAACCAAATATTTGAAACTCGGTATACCGGCGGGATGCCGGAGCATGCCGGCGGTATGCCGATAATTTGTCACAGCAAGTTTTGGGTTGCTAAAAATGGTATACCGTCGGTATGCCAGAGCATGCCGTCGGTATGCCAACAATTTGTCACAGCAACTTTTGGGTCGCTAAAAATGGTATACCGTCGGTATGCCGGAGCATGCCGCCGGTATGCCGACAATTTGTCACAGCAACTTTTTGGACACAAAAATCGGTATACCGCCGGTATGCCGAAGCATGCCGCCGGTATGCCGACAATTTGTCACAGCAACTTTCTAGACTCTAAAAACGGTATACCGCCGGTATGCCGAAGCATGCCGCCGGTATGCCGCTCTGTAGGTATTTGATTTTTGACTTATTCTTTTACTTGTCATCCGTCCTTAGGTGTTTACAGATATACCTAGACTTATACAGACACGAAGACTCTAAGCAGGAGGACGCCATCTTATGCAAGGAGCGCCGGTAGCTGCTTCAATCTTCGATGCGAAGGATGGATGCTCTTGAACGGAAAGACTTTATGTAGTTTAGCTTCTGAGAGGATATGTATCTGAAGACGCAGAAAACTAAACTCCGAAGATGCTGTTAATAATTAAAATAAAATGTGCCAACAATCTTTTCCATTTTGATAATTGACAAAATAAAGAGATAGCATCTTCAGGGAGTAACTCCCCCGTAGGAAGACAACTCTCCCTCAATACGTTTTCTCTCCCTTTGTCACTTAGTCAAAGATGGGAAAACAAATTTTAAAAAATTGCAATAATGAGAACAAGAGTATAGAATAAACAGCATGTATTTATATAGGAAAGTGATAGCTTAATACATGCAAGATGTTCATTACTACAAAAGGCAAATAAAATGACTCTTCCCACGAGAGTTTGATAACAAGAGACAAACATAATACAAGTCCCCGAAGGACTGCCAAGTACTAGGATCAACCATACAAAGGTCCCCGAAGGACCGCAAAAGACAGAAATAAAAACAAACAAACACACATAACTAAACCACACATTATTCGAGACCATCACCCAAAGAGAAGACAACCCTACTCGTCCGCCGGATCGTTACCACTATCCTGAGCTTGTTGAAAGGCACCATAAGGATCAATACCGTCCGGGTACATGAACCCATAAGCATTGGAATCGGAGAAGCGTGACCCCTGGTACATAGGATCTAGGAGATTGAGATCCAGATACATGTCCCGGTCTTGTATGGTGCGCTGGATAAAGTAAGATTAAACATGAAAGCGGGCTTGAATCAGATTCCCAAGGCCACGAGTATGAGCCCTCATCTGTTCCTCTGCCTGGGCCATGCACATGTCGAAGTGCTGCTGAGTCAGCGGCATGTATCGGCCGGAAGCATGAGGAGTAGATGCGGGAGCAGCAGGAGTGGATGCCGGTTGCTCTTGGGAAGACGAGGCATGAGAAGTAGAGGCGCCACTAAGGGAATGGGAAACAGCAAGATAGGAAGGGACGCCATCCGAGGAGCAAAGAGATAGATCAACTTGCCGGGCTTCCAGAAGGAGAGTGATAAGGGAGCCGTAGTAGAGGTTCTGCTTTCCCGCGGGCATGACACGCCGGAAGAGAAGAAGGAGAGGCTTCGGGAAGGAGAAGGGCTTTCGGGCATAAAAATAATACATGCAGACGAGGGCATCGCCGGTAATGGCGTCGTAGTTCCCACCCTTCGGAAAGAGTGTATGGCACACAATCCTATGGAACTCGTAGTAAAACGGCTCCAGCTGTGCTGAGAGGGCCGGGATGGCAGGAGGGTTGGGGCCCTTGCAGATGATACGGCAGAACTCGTCGAAGGGTGACGCCGCCGAGGAGTGAAGAGCAGCCAAGGATGGCAAGGCTTTCCCTTTGTCCGGGATGCCGAAGATGTGCCCGATGTCCCGAGACGTGAGACGAAAGTGACGGTCATTTACCATGGACTGAATGGCGGGGTGGTCGTCGTCTGGGACCAAGTTGCAATAGAATAGACGGACGGCAGCGGGGTAGACGGGTATTTGACGCCGAAGGAGAGAGGAGAGGCCGGCCTCGTCAAACAAGGAGACGTGACCGGGGAAGAGGTTCCAATTTATCGCTCGTCCCTTGAAAACATTGTGATGAACAAAGTGTTGGAACCATAGCTCGACCGCCAAGGAATTGGTAAAGACCCGTTGGTCATACCCATGAGGTTGAGCCACCGGGATGAAAGGGTTGAAGAAAGAGGAGGAGGAGGAGCGGGGACACTTCGAATTTGCCATGGAGGAAGGTTAGGGTTTTGGAGAGGATGATAGAGGAGTAGGGAGAAGAGATAAAAAAGAAAGGGTTTTAATAGAGGAGGGAGATGAAAGGATGGATTTGAATTTTGAGGGTGGGTTGGGAACGGATGTGGAGGGAGTAATGAGGGGATAGGAATAGGTAGTGGGTTGGAAATATGGAAAGTGGAGTAAAAAGAGGAGTAAATGGAGGAGGTGAAGAGATGGGTATTAAATGTGATGGGATATTGAGAAGTTGAAAGAAGAGAGAGTAATTAATAGGGAAGAGATGGATGTGAGTGAATTTAATGAGGGTTGAGAGGAATAAAGGGAGAGAGAAATAAAGTGGGCCCAGAGATGTATTTGAAATCCTGTCCGCCGCCATCCGGCATACCGGCGGTATGCCGACGTGTACCGACGGTATGCCGAGTTTCGAAATAGAACCTAATTCTGAAACGAAAAACGGCATGCCGTCGGTATACCGTTGTATACCGTCAGTGTGCCGGCCGAGAGGGATTATGGATCAAAGGATAAAATGCCTAATTCACGGCAAAGGAAGGTGAAGCGATCTTCCGGGAGCGGTTTGGTGAAAATATCGGCTAACTGATAGGTAGTATCAATAAATTCAAGACGAATATCTCCCTTTTGTTGATGGTCACGAAGAAAGTGGTGTCTGATTTCAATGTGCTTCGTGAGTGAGTGACAAATCGGATTTTTTGTGAGATTGATTGAACTAGTGTTATCACATTTAATAGGAGTGCAAGAAATAGAAATGCCATAATCTAAAAGTGTTTGTGACATCCAAAGAATTTGGGCACAACAACAACCAGCCGCAATATACTCGGCCTCAGTGGTGGAAAGAGCAACAGAATTTTGTTTCTTACTAAACCACGATACCAAAGACTTCCCGAGGAATTGACATGTGCCACTAGTACTTTTTCGGTCAATCTTGCATCCGGCAAAATCTGCATCCGAAAAGCCGTGAAGCTCAAAGGATGAGGATTTCGGATACCAAAGACCCATGTTAATGGTGCCTTTAAGATAACGAAAAACGCGCTTAACGGCACACAAGTGTGATTTCTTTGGATTGTCTTGATATCGTGCACACAAGCAAACACTAAACATGATATCAGGACGGCTAGCAGTTAAATAAAGTAAGCTACCGATCATACCTCTATAATTACGAATGTCGACCGATGTGCCGTCTTCATCATTGTCAAGCTTTGTCATTGTGGCCATAGGAGTCCTCATTGATTTGGATGAGTCAAAGTCGAAACGCTTGAGGAGGTCCTTTGTATATTTTGCTTGATTGATGAAGGTTCCTTTGGGTCCTTGTTTGATTTGTAACCCCAAGAAGAAGAAAAGTTCACCCATCATACTCTTCAAACTCTTCCTGCATAACTTTAGCAAATTCTACACAAAGTGTGTTGTTAGTAGAACCAAAAATAATATCATCGATATAAATTTGAACCAATAAGAGAGTGCCATTATGGGATTTAATAAAAAGTGTTGTGTCAACTTTCCCCTTTGAAAAATTATGAAAAACAAGAAAAGAGCTAAGGCGCTCATACCAAGCACGGGGAGCTTGTTTGAGGCCATAAAGGACTTTGTGAAGTTTGAACACGTGATTAGAAAATTGAAAATCTTCAAAGCCGGGAGGTTGTTTAACATAAACGTCCTCTTTAATAATACCATTTAGAAAAGCACTCTTAACATCCATTTGAAAGAGCTTAAAGTCATTAAAACAAGCAAAAGCAAAAAGCATACGAATGGATTCAAGCCGTGCAACCGGAGCATAGGTTTCGTCGTAGTCAATGCCTTCCTCTTGGTTATAGCCTTGAGCAACCAATCGGGCTTTGTTACGAGTCACTAACCCATCTTCATTAAGTTTGTTACGAAACACCCATTTTGTTCCAATAATGGGATGATTGCTAGGTTTTGGGACAAGTTCCCAAACCTTACTTCGCTCGAATTGATTTAGCTCCTCTTGCATAGCTATCATCCAAAACTCATCAAGAAAAGCATCATTAACATTTTTAGGCTCTATTTGAGAGATAAAAGCCACATTTGCACAAAGATCACGAGTGGCAGATCTAGTGCTAACACTGGAGGAAGGATCCCCAATGATAAGCTCCTTAGGATGATTGGTGACAAATCTCCATTCTTTTGGGAGATCCTTTTGATGAGGCTCGAGAGGAGGAGACTCTTTTGATGGAGTCACAACTTCATTGTTAGATGAAGAATGACGATCTTCAATAGAGGAGTTCTCCAATCCAAACGAGATGTCATCAATATCCTCGGAAGAGGAGAATGTAGAAGAATTGAGTTCATTAAAATAGACATTGATTGACTCTTCGACAACAAGACTTCTTTTGTTAAAAACACGAAAACCTTTACTATGAGTAGAGTATCCAAGGAATATTCCTTCATAGACTTTTTCTTCAAACTTGCCTAGGTTATCCTTGGTATTCAAAATAAAACAATTGCAACCAAAAACTTTGAAATATTCAATAGAGGGAATTTTGTCAAACCAAACCTCATAAGGAGTCTTCTTAGAAATAGGTCTAATCAAGACCCTATTAATAACATGACATGCCGTATTAACGGCTTCCGTCCAAAAATATTGAGGGAGCTTATATTGGTTTAACATAACCCGGGCCATATCGCCAAGGGTTCTATTCTTTCTCTCCACAACACCATTTTGTTGAGGAGTCCGTGGACAAGCAAAATCATGTCCAAAACCATTCTTTCCACAAAATCTTTTGAAATCGGCATTATCAAATTCTCCTCCATAATCACTTCTAATTTTGTTAATAGAAAAACCTTTCTCATTTTGAACACGTTTACAAAAGGCAACAAATTCACGAAAGGTATCACTTTTGTAAGCAAGAAAAATAACCCAAGTAAATCTTAAAAAATCATCAACTAAAACAAAAGCATAAAGCTTGCCTCTAAGGCGAGCAACTCTACTAGGCCCAAAAAGATCCATATGGATAAGTTGAAGGGGTCTAGAAGTACTCACAGAGTTGATTGATTTGAAGGAAGACTTTGTTAATTTACTCTTCTCGCATTCTTCACATACCATATCCTTTTTGAATGAGATACTTGGGAGTCCTCTTACGAGCTTCTTGGTAGCAAGACGAGAGATGGTATCCATGTTGGCATGTCCAAGCCTCATGTGCCAAAGCCAACTCTCATCATTTTTAGCAATTAAGCACCTGTTATTGTTAGTATCTTCAATAAGATATAAAATATAGATATTGTTTTCTCTAATTCCTTCATAAACAATAGATCCATTAGAACTATCAGTAATGAAGCATTTGAGCTTAACAAACTTAATATCATAACCATTATCGGTAAGATGACTAATACTAAGAAGATTGTGTTTAAGGTTAGTAACAAGACACACATTCTTAATACAAGGATAAGGAGGGGAACCTATATTACCATTTCCTATAATGTGACCTTTAAAATTGTTACCAAAAGAGACGTGTCCTTCCTTCTTCATCGATAGCGTTGTAAATAATGAAGCATCCCCGGTCATGTGCCGTGAACAACCGCTATCGAGAATCCACTTGCTTCTAGCATGAGAAGGACTCTTCACCTACAACATAAGTTGAAGATGAACATTTTGGTACCCATGATCTTATGGGTCCTTGAGGGTTAGTCTTAGGAACCCACATAAAAACTTTCTTGTCAACAAGTTTCTTTGAATGACAATAATTGGTCGTATGTCCATGCAAGCCACAGTAATTACAAATCATAGAGAATTTAGAAGAAGATATGTGAGAATCATGCATGTGTGAATCTCTAGTACGAGGAGCTCTAGCATTAGTATTGTGATGATGATAATAAAAAGCATGATGCGAAGTATTTTTCTTAATAAAAGGTCCTTTTATTGTGTTAGGAAAGGATTTGTGTGTAGTGTTCATATATGAAGTATGCCTAGCATTGTGGTGAGTGTGGAGATGTCTAGGAGCATGCATGTGAGTAGTGTCCTTGTTACCAAATTTCTTACACTGCAAAAGAAGATCATTATACTTAATAGAAGTGTCATATTCTCTCCTATTAGCATCTTGAACTTTGTGCATAGCAAATTCATAAGAGCTTCTCATGGATTGAATCTCATCATCCTTTTTCTTGATGGTGTCAAGAGATTCTTGAAACTTGAGTCGCAAGGACTCTATTTCATCCGTATCAGAAGCAGAAGATTTTCCCTTCACATCAATAATGATGCTTGAGAGCCTCTCTACTTCAAGTTGAAGAGCTTCAACCTCTTTAAGAGATTTCTTGTATTTATTCCGAACACCTTTGTGTTCTTCATGCAATTCAAGAATAGCTTTCTCCAAATCATCATAGGTAAGAGTGTTTAAGGAGAAATCATCAAGTACCTCATCGGTTGCCATGAGACAGACGTTGGCAATGTGTTTGCACTCCTTGTCGTTGTCGGAGTCGCTCGCGTCGCTTTCACACCAAATGCTTATGTTGGTGAACTTTCTGGAGGACGAGCTTTCCTTGCTAGGCTTCGCGTACTTGCTTGAGTCTTTTCTTATCATCGGACAATCCCTCTTGATGTGTCCGGGTCTTCTGCATTGATAGCACGTCGGATCTTCTTCGTTGTCCCGTCTGAAGCGGTTGGCTTTGTTGAATTTTAGGAACTTTCGGAAGTGCTTAGCTGTGAGAGCTATTTCTTCATCGTCGTCCGACTCATTGTCGTCGGAGCTATTCTTGGAGTACGACTTAGTCGCTTTGAGAGCAAGAGATTTCTCCTTCTCTTTGGTCTTCTCCTTCTCCTTCTCTTGTATGGAGGATTCCTCTTGATCCTTCATATCGAGCTCGTGAGTCATCAGCTTACTCATGAGGGTCTCAAGGTTCATGACTGTTAGATCGTTCCCCTCAATGATTGCGGTAGCTTTAGGACTCCAAATTTTCGTCAATCCTCTAAGAATTTTTCTGATCTTTTCATGAGCAGGATATTCCTTACCAAGAGAAGAGAGAGGGTTAATAATGTCACCAAAATGAGTAAACATGCAAGTAATCGATTCATCATGCTTCATTTTAAAGGACCCATATTCTTGCGTGAGTCTACTAATCTTGGATTCCTTCACTTGTGAAGTTCCCTCGTGTGTGACTTCAAGTAACTTACAAATCTCATTGGAAGTCTTGCAAGTAGAGATTCGGTTGAATTCACTACTGTCGAGAGCACAATAAAGAGCATTCATTGCCTTGGCATCTCGACTTGCAAGCTTTTTGGTGTTTTCAGTAAGTGTGTCCCGAAGGGTGTCAGAAGCAAGATCCTCAATAACTCTAGAAGGAGTAGGAAGACCATTTATCACGCAATCCCATAAATCGAAATCTATGGACTTCAGATAAATGCTCATCCTAATCTTCCAGTAGTTATAGTTGGTTCCATCAAATAGGGAAGGCCTATTTGTGGAGTGTCCTTCATTGTGGAAGGGGTTGATACTAGGGTTAGAGGCCATGGATCACTCAAAGGGTGTAAATCCAAATCAAGAGAACAAAGCTCTGATACCAATTGTAGAACCCTAGGGGGTGAATAGAGTAATAAAAAATAACTAGTGCAACATAAGCAATATATGACAAATAAAAGTAAAGAGTGAGAAGATCAAACACAAGATGTATCCTGGTATCCTCGCTTGAGGCAATCCAGTCCCGGAACTCTCTCCGGCTTAAATCCACTATTTAGTCAAATAGTACACACGAGTTTGGATCCAAAGAACTCGCCAACTTCAACACGAGTTTGGATCCGAAGACTCGCCAACTTCTACACACGAGTTTTCTTACGAAGGCCCGCCAACTTCAAACACATGAGAAGAGAAACTTGTTGATCTTATAACACGTGAAGATCGAAATTTACAACTCTTAAATACTCTATCACTTTGGGAGAGGATGACAATTAAAAGCTTGAAGAGTATTAATGGTGGAGCTCTTGGTTGTTGGAAAATTTATGGCAAGAGTTGGTAAAGTCCTCAAGAGAGAGAGGGCTTTCTTTTATAGAGAAACCAAGAGTTGGAGGCATTTAATGCTTCTGAATACAGGCAGACCGGCATGCCGTCGGTATACCGGCCAAATAGTAACGGTCATATTAATGACCGTTTGAGAGCATTAAATGCGGCCATTAATGTTAGTCAGAGCAATTCAAAAACTAAATATTTGAAACTCGGTATACCGTCGGTATGCCGGAACATGCTGCCGGTATGCCGACAATTTGTCACAGCAAGTTTTGGGTTGCTAAAAATGGTATACCGTCGGTATGCCGGAGCATGCCGTCGGTATGCCGATAATTTGTCACAGCAACTTTTGGGTCGCTAAAAATGGTATACCGTCGGTATGCCGGAGCATGCCGCCGGTATGCCGACAATTTGTCACAGCAACTTTCTGGACACAAAAATCGGTATACCGTCGGTATGCCGAAGCATGCCGCCGGTATGCCGACAATTTGTCATAGCAACTTTCTAGACTCTAAAAACGGTAGACCGCCGGTATGCCGAAGCATGCCGCCGGTATGCCGCTCTGTAGGTATTTAATTTTTGACTTGTTCTTTTACTTGTCATCCGTCCTTAGGTGTTTACAGATATACCTAGACTTGTACAGACACGAAGACTCTAAGCAGGAGGACGCCATCTTATGTAAGGAGCGCCGGTAGCTGCTTTAATCTTCGATGCGAAGGATGGATGCTCTTGAACGGAAAGACTTTATGTAGTTGAGCTTCTGAGAGGATATGTATCTGAAGACGCAGAAAACTAAACTCCGAAGATGCTGTTAATAATCAAAATAAAATGTGCCAACAATGGAACCAAATTCTAAGTCTCAAGCCTATGGACCAATTCACTAAGCCTTCTATCCAAGTCTTGATTCCTACATGACTAACTTAGATTGACTTAAGTTAGATTAGGGTCTCACCATGCTAATCAAGTCACCTTAACTAGAGTCAACATGTAGGTTAGTCTCTTAAGTCACAACTAGTAAAAGTCAAATCAACAATCGTCAATCTATTAAAGAAATCAAAAATTCTAAAAAGTCAAAATGACCAAATTACCCCTAGACTAAAAATGATAATTAGATATTCAAAATCACATGGTTAGGCTCTAGGGCAGACGGTCTCTACGGTTTTACTAGCTGCACATCAAATCACAAGTCAGGATATTTAAATAGTTTTAAAATAATTAAAAATTACCAGAAATCATATTATGATTTAAATATCATTAATAAAAGATTAAAATTATAAAATTTCAAAATTACCCTCATTTAGAAAACTGGGTATTACAAGTCTACCCACCTTAGAAAAATTTCGTCCTCGAAATTTAAGATGGTAGTACTCCTTCTAGGTCAAACATAGTCAAGGATCAACCACTAGTCATCAACTAATAAATTTGTCCACATCCAAGAACTGGGCCAACAATTGGTCAACTTTTTAGGATTTTACCTATGCTAGCTATCTAAGTGTTGGCAACTAGAAATTAGCAAAAGAAAACTCTATAATAGACTAACTCTTAACTTTCCAAATCCTATCAACTCACCAATAACTAGATACCCAAAATCTAAGCACACAAATCCCAAATACCATATATACACAAGCATCAGGAACAACAATCCATTACATATATCCTAAGTATATCATTTGCAATCTATCTATATATATATATATATATATATATATATATATATATATATATATATATAACTCTCAGTCTTAGGTGAAACTACAACTATACTCAAGGGCAGGTGTCACTACCACATTTCTAGCTTGAGGATATTTTGGTCATTTTTAAAATTTTAAAATTTTGGAATTATTGGAATTATTAGTATTAATTATAATTATTAGAATTTTTAAGTGATTTTTAGTATAATTGATTTGGTACTATTATTGACTTAGACTCAGGGTGTCTTAGAAGACTGTCCTTGAAGCTAACCTAGGTCATGACTACTTGGTTAGAGTGTGTAACCCTAGCTTGACCTAAGTTAGTGATATCCAACCAATTAGAAATTATTTGGAGAGAATATGAATTTATTAGGCTTGTTAATGGCTTGTGATTTCACAAGTCATGATTTATGACTTAGGCCCATAGAGGCCCATGGACCACTAGTGGAACCCTAACCTAGCCCAACACCCTCCCCATGGCCGGCCAACACTAATCCCCCCATCTATTTAATGCCTCCTCAAAGTTAGGGCTAGCCTCCTTTAGAAAGTTCTCAAGTTGGAAAAAAGAGAGGTATGCTCCATCTTCATTAATTCCAAGAAAATCCTATTTAATTCCATTTTCCCTCAAACCAATTGCAATAGGTTCTAAATTTCTTCTACTTGCTATTTGTGGTGAGAAATTTCAGAGGAGAAGCAATTTGAAGGAATTTGGTGGCTTGAGGATCCACTCTCATTTGGAGCTTTTTAAGCCATTGCAAACCTATAGGTAATTTCTAATCCACACTATAAAATAGGGTTTTGATTGCATATTTAGGAAGCCCTAGGCCTACCCTAACTGTCGGTATAGCTATCCCTAGGATTCGTGTCCAATAAGTGTCCGTATCGGACACGTATCAGTGGATACGTGAATGTGTTTGATGAAATGCCCCAAAGGGCATTTCGATTTGATTTCTGGAATATTTTTGAATATAAAATTAGGGGTTAGGCTCGTTTATTAATTGGTATCAGAGCACAGTTATGTTTCCTCGAATTTTCGAAAGATGTTTCATTTTTGGAATGTTCGTTGCGATGGCTCGATTGAATGCTTGTCGACATGCTGCGTGAAATAAAAGTTCCATACAGGTAAGCCCGTAGATATTTTTGAAAAATACTAACGGGTTTACTCTGTTTTGTAGGAATGACTAAGAAAAGAAACAATCCCGGCACAATAACCCAAACCGTAGATAGTACGTCGAGCACAAAAAATACTGGCCCTAGCGAGACGACTATGGAGAAGATGCTACAATTGATGGAACTGCAGCAGCAGCAACTTCAGATGCAATTCAAAGCCCAATTTGATGCGCAGCAGAAGCAGATGAACGTCCTGACTCAGATAGTGAGCAGAACGGCGGGCAATACCAAGACAACGGACAAAGTATCTAAGGAGAAGCAAGGTGATCAAAAAGAAAACGAGGAAGAAGAAGCTCAACCGCAAATGATAAATTCTTCTTCCTTGTTCAAGGCAAAGGAGTTTCGCAAGATGAATCCACCAAAATTCAACGGCCGAGCAGAGCCTGATGTGATCGTGGGATGGCTCGCGGAGATGGAGGACCTGTTTAATCTGTTTAGCATTGAAGGGTCCCAGAGGGTAACTTGTGCGGCGTTACAGCTGTAACTGAGGGCGTACGACTGGTGGGCCGCTAAGAAGCAGGAAATCTATAAAGTCGATACAGACGCCACGATTTCCTGGAAAATATTCAAGGAAGCTTTCCTCGAACAGTACGTTCCTCGTGCCGTCCGTCAACAAAAAGAAGACGAGTTCATGACACAATGACAGGGAAACATGTCTGTCGACGATTATGATTCGAGCTTCTCAAAGCTGGCGAAGTTTGTCGGCGCCTTCCTGTCCAACAAAGAAGCCTGGTGTGAACGCTTCCAACAAGGCCTAAATGACGAACTACGAAGGGACGTCATGAATCAAAGGTGCCGAACATACCGTGAATCCTATAATGCCGCTCTTGATAGTGAGCATATCTTTGGCCGTATGTCGAGTAGAGGCATCCGTAACCACTTCAACAATCGTCCTAACGACGCCGGGAGATCCGGAATAGCAAAACGTCCGAACAGATTCGATGACCGAGGCCATGGCAGTCAATATTGTACCAGGTATGGTAGGCGTAGGCACCAAACCGTCGACTGCGTCACGAGATCTTGCTACAAGTGTGGCGAGGTAGGCCATATAGCTACATATTGCCCGTATAAAGTTTCGAATCAACCCAACCCACCAAGGAACGTTCTGAATCCACATAAAGCGCCGATACTGCAAGACGCAAATGCGGTGCCCGTCAACCAGCAGAACCAACGCCACGGAACACAAGGCCGAGTTTATGCCTTAACTCGGGACGAGGCGTTTCCATCCGATACTATTGTAACAGGTATATTACTCTACAAAAATATACCTGCTCGAGTACTATTCGATTCGGGTGTGACGCATAGCTTTATATCTGCTGATTATGCGAAAGAAAATAAAATAACCATACAATCACTAGATATAAATATTAGCGTTAGCACTCCGTCGGGAGTCGATATGCCTGCGAACTTTATTTGTAGGGATGGCCACATTTGCATCGGAGGAAGATATCTATCCTTGGATGTCGTCGTACTAGACATCAAAGAGTACGACATAATCCTGGGCATGGATTGGTTGGGCGCTTGTCGTGCAACGATCGAGTGCGCGGAGAAGAAAGTGGTGTTTCATCTTCCTGGCGAGACAGAGTTCTCATATTCGTGCGGTACGGTCTTGAAGACGGCAATGATGGTGTCGGCAATCTCGGCGAGACGTATGCTGTGTTCCGGCTGCGCAAAATACTTGGCATCAGTTCGAGACACGTGGAAGGATAATACAAACACAATGTAGACTGATGTTGTGACAGATTTTCCCGACATTTTTCCTGACGAGATGTCCGGAATGCCGTCGGATCGAGAAATTGAATTCAGCATCGACACCTTTTAGGATACACGACCGATATCAAAGGTGCTTTACCGAATGGCTCCAGTAGAACTTAAGGAGCTGAAGGTACAATTATAAGAGTTGCTAGACCGCAGATTTATTTGCCCTAGCGTCTCTCCGTGGGGAGCTCCCATATTGTTCGTGAAGAAGAAGGATGGGTCGATGCGGCTATGCATCGACTATCGTGAACTCAACAAGGCGACCGTACGAAACAAGTATCCGTTGCCACGAATCGACGACTTGTTTGACCAACTACAAGGTGCATCAGTATTTTCAAAAAATGATCTTCGTTCAGGCTATCATCAATTGAAGATCAAGTCAGGCGACGTATCGAAGTCTGCCTTCCGCACTCGATATGGTCATTACGAATTCCTAGTCATGTCATTCGATTTGACGAATGCCCCAACCGCTTTCATGGATTTGATGAACCGAGTCTTCCGACCACAAATCGATAAATTCGTAGTCGTGTTCATCGACGATATCCTTATCTTCTCAAGGGACCGAGAAGAGCACGCAGAACACTTAAAGACGGTACTGCAGATTCTGCGTAAAAATAAATTATAAGCCAAGCAGAGTAAGTACGAGTTCTGGATGAGTAGCGTGACATTCTTCGGACATGTAATCTCTGCCGAAGGTGTCGCGGTGGACCCAAAGAAGATTGAAGCGGTGGTAGATTGGAAACGACCTGCTCTCGGCTGGCGATATTCGGAGTTTCCTGGGCTTAGCGGGCTACTATCGAAGATTTGTGTAAAACTTTTCAAAACTAGCATCACCTCTGACTCGCCTCACCCAGAAGGGAGTAGTATTTGAATGGAGTGACGATTGTGAATCCAGCTTTCAAGAGTTGAAGCAACGGCTCGTCTCAGCTCCAATCCTTGCACTTCCAGACGGTCCAGAAGGCTTTCAGATATTCAGCGACGCATCGGGGACTAGCCTCGGGTGTGTACTCATGCAGAGAGATAAAGTCATCTCCTATGCTTTACGGCAGTTGAAGCAGCACGAGAAGAACTACCCGACGCACGACCTAGAATTAGCGGCGATCGTGTTTGCGTTGAAGCTCTGGCGGCACTACCTCTATGGTGTGGCGTGCAGAATCTACATAGATCATAAAAGCCTGAAATACTTGTTTACGCAACGAGAGCTCAACCTACGATAGCGACGTTGGCTCGAACTCATAAAAGATTATGAGCTAACGATCGAATATACGCCGGGCAAGGGAAACATTGTAGCCGACGCGCTTAGCAGAACGTTTATGGGAACACTAGCCATAAACAAGGAGATACGGCGAGACCTTGAAGCGATGGGTATCGAACTTGGAATTGAGTATCGACACCTGCACCTAGCTCAGCTGAAGTTAGGATCGAGCCTGCTTAGCAAGATAAAGACCGTACAGAAGGACGACTCATTCCTGAAGAAGATGCGCGAGCTGATTCCAACAGGAAGGGCGACTGACTTTACGGAAGACGGAGAGGGGACGATGCGACTAAAGGGAAGGCTCTGCATTCCAGAAACTGTCGAACTCAGAAAAAATTCTGATGGAGGCACATTATACGAAGTACTCGTTATATCCTGGAAGCACCAAGATGTACAAGGACTTGTGCACAAACTTCTGGTGGCACGACATGAAGAAAGCGTGGCTACTTTCGTATTGCAGTGCATGGCATGTCAGCAAGTGAAGGCGGAACACCAAAGGCCAGGCGGAGAGCTGTAGAACATCGCCATTCCCGAGTGAAAGTGGGACAACATCTCGATGGATTTTATTGTGGGATTTTCGAAGACGCCGCGGGGGAATGATACGATTTGGGTCATTGTTGATAGATTGACCAAGTCGGCTCACTTTATTGCAATTAAAGTAGGATGGAGCGTCGATCGGTTAGCACAAATCTACATCGACAAGATTGTTCGACTGCACGGGGTACCGGCCTCAATAATTTCGGACAGAGACGGGCGATTCCTATCGCATTTTTGGACGAGCCTACAGACGGCGATGGGGACCAAACTAAATTTTAGTTCGGCGTACCACCCCCAAACAGACGATCAGACGGAGAGAGTAAATCAAATCCTAGAAGATATGCTGCGTCTGTGTGCGATCGATTTAAAGACTAGTTGGGATACGCATTTGCCGCTTACGGAGTTTGCGTATAACAACAGCTACCAGTCGAATATTCAGATGGCTCCATATAAAGTGCTCTACGGGAGGAAGTATCGTTCGCCAATATGCTGGGGTGAAATCGGAGAGCGACAAGTGCTTGGACCGGAACTAGTGGAGCAGGCTGTCAAAAAGGTTCGCTTGATTCGAGATAGACTCCGCAACGCGCATAGTCGACAAAAGAGCTATGCAGATCTTCGTCGATGACCGCTAGAGTTCTTGGTCGGGGACCATGTGTTTCTGAAAGTAACGTCCATGCGCGGTGTGATGCGGTTCGACGTTAAAGGCAAGTTAAGCCCGAGATTTGTAGGCCCCTTCGAGATCATCGAGCGAGTTACAATGGTTGCTTATCGGATCACACTACCTCCTGCCTTGGCTGATGTGTACGATGTCTTCCACGTTTTACAACTTTGAAAATACGTGCACGATCCAAGTTATGTGGTTAGCTTCGATCAGTTGGAGCTACGTACTGACTTGTCTTACTCGGAGGAGCCTATTCAAATTTTGGACCGCAAGGAGAAGGTGCTATGAAATCGGTCGATGTCGTTGGTCCACGTGCTTTGGCGGAACCATTCAGTCGATGAGTCGACGTGGGAGATGGAGGCGGAGATGAAAGAGAAATACCCTGCGTTGTTTGTCTAAATTAAGGTCAGACCCTTGTTCTTAAGTTTTGGGACGAAACTTTTTCTTAGTGGTATATTATGTAGCGTCCCACTTTCGATAGGCGACGAAACTTTATAATATGCTTGCGCCGAGTCAGATCGGCCGGAAACTTAGATGGCCATCTGACTCGATCGCTAAGATTGGTAAACGATAACACCTTACGGCATCGATCAAATCGATTTGGACGGAAGTTACGAGAATCGATCCAACTAATGGAACGACTTCTGTAGGAATAAGTCCTAGATACAGCGGGCTGCATGCCTCTCAGCGAGTGAGCTCTATATAAGAGTCCTTTCAACAGGACCGAACCGTTGTATGGTTTTCTTGGAGCTTTTGTCGCTGGGTTTTGATGAAGTGCTTTTGCGTCGTTTTTATGTATGCAATTACAAATTTTAAAGCAAGGGGAAAAGAAGGAATTCTAACAAAGTGTTGGTGCCATTGCAGGAGCTCGCGTAACTAAAGTTTGACGTTATGAAGCGCTTCGACGATCGGCACGAAGCAAAGTAATTGGTGGGTGATTCGGTCCCTTCTTTCTACTCTGTCCCGCAAACTAATTCCTTGTCTCGAATTCATTCAAATCAAACGATGCCAAGTTAATTGTATGCCAATCCACTAAGTTCAAGAACTCGGAAAAAACGTATCGATTTAGAGTAATTCACTCTGAAAATAAAAGTCTATCACATAAACCAGAAAGTTTAAGGTTCTAGTAAAAAGATAGACTATTTCACGTGCTGCAAAATAATATGAAACGTCGATTATGGGTTATGATGCCTCGGACAATTTGGTGCCCACGGAATGCTAAATTGGTAGTACGACTTGAGGAAAAATGAGTCGTTGCATAAGTTGAAGAAAATGATAATGCCGTTCAATACTGTCCGTGCTATACAAAAATGTTGCATATGTTAAACTGTTCATGCATTGGCATGGTCATGGACAGCTTGTGCACAAGTTGATATTATTCCCCGAATCTGTATCCGGGGCATCAGAATCGAATCGACCTAGGGGGAATGAATAATCGTGCTTCGGTACTGATGCATTGCGGGACCGTCAGTCAGGCTTGCAACCTAGACTGAACGGGCCGAAATACCGTTGAGATAGTCCCACGTGATGTGTAACATCAATGACCGCATATAAGATAGTAGCATGCTCACATATTGTCTTATGCAGGTGTAAATATTATCTCTGTTTTCATGCAGGGACGAGCACGGCCGTGGTAAGAAATATGATAATCTGATATGTTTCACTGTATGCATAATTACTCAAAGATGGCTATCGAATATGAACTGAATTTATTTAGTTCTAATAGAAAGACAACTCTAAAGCATGCCTACCCTAACATCAGAGTCGGTTTAGACGAGTGGGTTCGTCTTGTCTACTTAGCAAGTGTGCTAATCTCATTCCCCCAATTTTCCCAGGTGCGGCGGGCGCTCCTAACTAAACTGAAGCTGAAGTACGGAGAGGCATTTTGAAGCTCTTCCTATGCTGAAGTATTTTGAAGCCAATTCAATCGATGGCTTATGTATAAAGGGGCAAATGTATGGGACGGCAAGCGTTAGTTCAGGCAACTTGTCGAGTGTGTTTCTTTCTGTTTTCAATCAATGTAGCAATAACGGCATCCAATGTAATTACGACTTGCACTTCGTTGCAAGCTATGAATGAAAAGCATTTCTATCTTCCTATACTGTGTCTTATATTTGTTTTCCATAAAGAAATTCTCTTTATTTGTTGTATTTCTGGGAAAATTACAACTGTGGGAATCCGATCTAGAAGACGATCGCTTTATCCCTTGGACTATACGAAGAAGAAAAGCTCTCAAAATTTTGACAGTAGATATCAGTGTATCTGTCCAATGAATGAGAAAAAGAACTCTATTTATAGAGTCGAAAATAAAACTGAAAAGATAACTGTCTTCACAGCCTGTGCTTAGTTGAAAATCACGCAAGATTTAACATACGCAAGGTTGTGAACAGTTACTGGACGTGGCCTGTAACTGTTGGACACATGGCAATCATGCATGAGTCGTGTGCAAGTTACAGGACACGCAGGCGAGAGATCAGTGGCATGGCTGCCATGTACTCCAATTTGATGAAATCTATGCAGACTTGTTGAAGACGAAATCCACGCGAACTCGGTGTAAAAAACTTCAAAATCCACGCAAACTTGGGGCAGGAAGCTTCAGGATCCACGCAGACTTCGAGGCAAAGAACTTCAAAATCCACGCAAACTTGAGGAAGAAAACTTCAGAATCCACGCAAACTTGAGATGAAGATCACAAATACACGCAGACTTGAGATAGAACTGCCAGCTGTCTTGATTCGGCGTGTCTCGACTGACACAAAATCTCTGACAGTGAATGCTTTGTCAGTCGCATTAAATGACAAAAAACCCTTTTGGTACGCCAACTCGACGAAGGCTGAGTCTTGCTGAAGAAGATTTCGAAAATCACGCAATAGACGGCGATGATCTCTCGAATTCTGTGTATACGTGGCATACGAAGAGATATTCTTCGACTGTCGTGTTGTCAGTCATAATTACTCTTTGGCAAATGATGAGCTGTCTCCCAGCGTGATTTGTTTATATTGTCTGGATCAACTGAGCGTGACTTTTGACTCTGTCTTGATCAACTCAGCGTGACTTTCATTTTTGAGGCCTACAAAACCCCCTTCAAAGTTTTCGAAAAATGATAAATTATTTTGAAATACTTTGAAAATAGAGATGATAAAATGGATTTAGTCACGCTGAGATGACTTCAAAAATTTTCGGAAGTCGGAAAGACTTCGAAGTTCTTTAAATGTCATGATGACTCTTCATTTTTCGAGACTGATTGCATCCAATTTATGGTGGAATATGAACCGCCGGTGAACTCTGTTATATAAGCAGGGAGAAGATTCATTTTTAATCTTCATCTTACGTCAACATGACACCAAAAGAGAAAGCTGAGAAAGAAGCACGCAAGTTGGGCTTTTGTTCTCATGGTGACCCCACTTTTGGGGGTGAAGAGCCAGAGCCCCTTGTCTTCGAGCTCAAAGATGATCCCTTGCAACTAGCCAAGAATTTCTTGAGCTATTTTGGCTTGGATGGCTCATCCTCTTCTGATGGGCGCAGCCTCATAGAGCAGCGTGAAATGTTTAAAGTTCTGTTGCACTGTCTGGGAGTTAGGAGCGTAGAAGAACTAGGCACCAAGCTCAGTCGTTCTGGGAAATAGAGCGTAACTTTTATGCTTTTGTTGCACTTTTTGTTTTGTCTTTTGTAAGGCCATCAGTGCCTGTCTTGAAGAATGTAGTACAACTTTTGTGTTTGATCTGCGTGCCTTAATGAGAAATATTAATCAGCAGTCTTTGATTGTTTCCAATGTTGCTCTGTCTTCCAAAGCACACGTGACACTCATTCTACAGTTTACGAGCGCTATTTATGTGGATCTTTTCCAAGAATAGACTTATACTTTGCCCTTTAAATAGATGGAAGAGTTTCGCAGATACTCATCTCCCATTCCTCTTCTTCTTCTCTGAGAATGAAATTTTTTGGAGATTTCACTCTCAAACAGGAAAGCAATGTTTTCTAATGTTCGACTTCTGCGCACTGTATCAAACATGAGTTTGCCAATCCTTAGCACCAAACTTGAAGGTAAATCAGTGTAATACGTGCACTTATTTCTGCTGTTGAAGATAGGCTTTCCGTTTCTTGTTTCTGATTTGAACAATACACGCCTGTCTCTGTTTGATAAATGTATACTGAATGATTTCTGTTGATACTTTCTGCAGAAACTTGGCTAAAAATTTTCTTCAGAACTGGCATTGGGGATGTGGATGCTGTGGAGAATATCCTGCTGACATCTACATCAGGGAGCTCATACGCTTTTGACGCATAAATCAGACAACTCAGAACTCTTCGTGGGATAGAAGGGTCTTCCTTAGATGGTAGGAAGAGCCTTTATACACGAGAGTTGGATGGTGGAGTCAACTCTACTACCGAGAAATCGGGTAGTAGAGTTCCTTTCACGGGAGAACTAGGAATTGTATCCCAAGGTTGGATACATTCCTGTCTCCTCTGAAAGGTCGCTCCTAATCCACCAGTTGTATTGGCAGCACCACGACTTCGGGCTGCCACACTCTGTGGTTCTCCTCTCGTCTGAGAGAGAAGACCAGAGTTTGATTCCTGCTGATCTGGTCATGACTGGGACCCAGACAGTCAGGAACTGCCACCAACAACGAACCTGACGGAGAAGGTCCGACGAAGAAGATCCAAAGAAGAAGATAGATCTCTATTAGGTTATTGTTGTGGTGTAGAATGAAAATCCAAGATTTGTAATAGATTTCCATTATAATTTGTAAGAAAGTCTAAGAAAATGTAATAGACTTTTTTGTGGTGAAATGAGAATGGAAATGACAATTCTTCTATGCTCAATAATTTGTATTTGTGGATGAATTGTGGACATGATAGATAATAAAATCTTCTTTTTCTGTTTTAGAGTATATGATATTATCAGAGATATTATGGACGTGATAATATGTAGGAACTCAAAAGAAAATAGATTAATTTCTATGCAGATGTCAAAACATGACAAATGAGTAAGTAGATTCGAAATTGATTCAGAGGTTATGAAAACATGATAAATAATGAATCCCCCCTTAATAAATTGATAGAAGATTATGAACGGATGAACCGTTAGGAAATGATGAACAGATGAACTGTCGGATGAATGTAATAAATGAACGGATGAACCGTCAAGTATTAATGAATATGTGAAACGTCGAATGAATGAGGAGAAATGAATGGATGAACCGTTAAACATTAATGAATATGTGAAACGTCGGATGAATGAAGAACTTCTGCCTATAAATATAGCAGAAATCTGGCGAGAACGAATACTTCTACTCCTCAACATAAAAATGTCATCTGGAGAAGCATCCAAGAAGACTGAGATAGCCTCAAAGGTTCAGAAAGGCACTGAAGAACGCCCTGCTGGTCCAGTCAAAACGAAGAAGACGAAAGCAGGTGAAGGTTCGTCTGCACCCAAGCCACCAAGGGACATTCTGGATTTTCTGTTCGAACCAGGAAGGACTGAAGAAGAGGAAGCCATAAGGATGGCCGCTTGCAAATTCCTCGTGGGTTCTAGCAAGGAGGTTCTCGGCTCTTTTGCTGATCACATCTTCGAGAAGGACGGTAGTGGCCCACGTCCAAAAGTAGAGAAGGATGATAGTGATCTTCCTTAATATCATGTATCATCATTCATGAAAATAAAATAAAAATTTTATTTTTAAACATGAATTTGTCTGATGATTACAAGTATTTATATTTATACATAGTACTTTTTAAGGAATTTGCCATTAATAGGCATCAAAACTTTTCGACCATCCAATTCTGAGAGTTGATAAGCTCTATTTGAGAAAACTTTGCTCACAATATAGGGACCTTCCCACTTTGCGTCAAATTTGCCCTTACTCATATGAGTCATAGTCATAGGACGTCTGACTGTTAGAACAAGTTCTCCTTTTTTATATGATCGAACTCTGACTTTTTTATTAAAAGCTCTTGAAATTCTAGCTTGATAGAATTTAATATTCTGTTGAGCAGATAATCGCTTTTCATCCAGAGCTTCTAATTACTGAAGTCGAAGACGATCGTTATTTTCAGCAGTGAGTTCATTAGCGATTGCTATCCTTAAAGAAGGAATTTGAATCTCTAATGGAAGAACAGCTTCGCAACCATACACCAGAGAGAAAGGTGTACATTTGGTAGCATTACGAACTGTAGTGCGATAAGCCCACAAACATTCCCCGAGCTTGTCACTCCAATTACGTTTGTTAGTGGAGACAAACTTCTTTAGGAGTTTGATGATAGTCTTGTTGAAAGCTTCTGCTAATCCGTTAGCTGCTGGATTATATGCAGTAGAAGCCACGTTATTGATCCGGTGATCGTCACAGAATCGAGTAAATTTCTGGCTGACGAACTGTGGTCCGTTATCATGAACAATGCGTCGAGGAACACCAAATCTGTAGATGACGTGGTGCTTAATAAAGCTGATGACATTAGACGTCTTAACTTCAGATAAAGGAATGGCTTCGGCCCATTTGGAGAAGTAATCGGTTATTGCGAGAATGAACCGATGACCTTTAGATGACGGTGGATTGATCGGGCCGACAATGTCTATGCCCCAAGCTTCGAAGGGCCATGATGCTGCCGTCGGATGTAGAAATTCCGAGGGTTGATGAATAAAATCCGCATGAATTTGACAAGCTTTACACTTCTTTGCATATTCGATGGCATCAGATACCATGGTGGGCCAATAATAACCCATACGTCGAATACGATCTTGAAGTTTTGGTCCTGGCTGATGTGCTCCACAAATTCCATCATGTGCTTCGTGAATGATTTGTTGAGCCTCGTCACCGGCAACACATCGAAGGAGTAAACCATCATAAGCTCGATGATATAAGGTCTTTGTTGTATGATTGTAGTAGAATCTGAGTGATCATCGTCTGATAGATGCTGCCTCACTCGGATCATCCGGAAGAATATCATATAATACGAGATCTAAGAAAGGAAGTCTCCAATCTTTATCCGTATTCTGATTCTCAGTCAAGTTACTGAAGATGAATTCCATGCTGGAATCGGATGAAGATGACATCGATTTACGACTGAATCCAAATCCTCTTGTTGTGTTGACGTCATGAGATGTTGATTCTTCAATGTCAACTGGAAGTCCTAGAGTCAAGTTATTTTCAAGATAAAATAATTCTCGATTACGAATAACGATCATTTGTTGCCGTCTGATTGGAATAGCCAGTACCGCTGCAAGATTAGCAAGGGTATCAGCTTCTGTGTTACATGCTCGCCTAACATGTTCAATGAAGAATTCTTCAAACGAAGAAGCCATAGATATAGCTGTTTTATGATAAGGAACCAGATCTTGATGGCGAACTTCATAAGTACCCCTGATCTGATTGACAATGAGTTTAGAGTCTCCGTACGCCTCCAAATGTTGAATATTCAGATGTTTAGCGAGTTGAAGACCAATGAGTAATGCATTGTACTCAGCTACATTGTTTGAACATGGCTGATCGAGAGAATAAGCTCTTTGGATAGCAAGACCTTCTGGCGATACAAGAACGATTCCAACTCCAGCGACAATATCACCATTAGGACCAATTCTTGATGCTCCATCAAAGAATAAACGCCAAGTAGGATCTTCTTCAGCAATTTGATTTGAATTTAGGACTTCATCTGGGATTTCATCATAGAGTTTTGAATTTTCTGGAATTGAGTAAGCAGCCAGAAAATCAGCTAAAGCTTGTCCTTTGACTGATTTCTGAGGAATATAGTGCATGTCATACTGAGCAAATAGGATTCCCCAGTTAGCCAATCGAGAATTCAAAACACTGGGTTTCTTCATCATGATCCGTATAGGATTGATCCTGGAGATGACATGAATAGTCTGGCCAATGATATAATGACGTGTCTTTTGGACAGCAAACATCAAGGCTAGACATTCTTTTTCAACTGGTGAATATCGAGGTTCAGCTCCGATCATAGTGCGGCTGAGATAATAAATGGCTTGTTCATGGCCATTTTGATTCTTTTGAGCGAGTAATGCACCCAATGAATGACTCATTGCTCGAGTATAGAGGAGGAACGGTATTCCTGCGACGGAAGGTACCAATACTGGAGGGCTCATTGTTTTATATCATCGAATGCTTTCTGACATTCATCATTCCAGACAAAAGAGACACCTTTCTTCATAAGTTTGTTGAATGGTCTGCAGCGTCCTGATAAATTAGAGATGAATCTCCTGATATAAGCGATTCTTCCTTGAAATCCTCGTAGCTCTTTTAAGGTGCGTGGAGGACGCATCTCTTGGATGGCTTTTATCTTCTCGGGATCCACGTGTATACCTTTAGAGGTAATGACGAAGCCGAGAAATTTACCACTAGAGATGCCTAAGAAGGACTTAGTAGGGTTCATCTTTAATTGATGCTTATGCATTAGATCAAATATAGTCTTCAAATCTTGGATATGATCCTCCTTTTGTCGACTTTTGACTGCAATATCATCAACATAGCATTCGACTGTTTTTCGCAAATGTTCACGGAATATAGTGCTCATAGCTCGTTGATAAGTTGCTCCTGCATTCTTGAGACCGAATGGCATAACTGTATAACAGTATGTACCAATCGACGTTCTGAAAGAAGTGTGCTTCTCGTCCTCTGGAAATATTTTGATCTGATTGTACCCAGAATACCCGTCCATGAATGACATTCGTTCAAATCCACAGGTATTATCAACCATGACATCAGTGATTGGTAGAGGGAATTCGTCTTTAGGACATGCCGCATTGAGATCGCGGAAGTCTATGCATACTCTGATCTTGCCAGTCTTTTTAAGAACAGGAACAATATTAGTCATCCAATCGGGATGTTGTTCCTCTCTACTAAACCCAGAGGTAATGAGTTTATTGACTTCAGCTTCAATTGCATCCATGATGTCTGGACGAAATCGTCGCTGTTGTTGTTTGATCGGTTTAGCATTCGGCAAGATATTGAGCTTGTGAGTTGCAATTTGAGGATCAAGCCCTGGCATATCTTCATAACTCCAAGCAAAGACATCGATGTAATCACGAATGAGTTTAATCATGTCTTTCTTATCAGTTTCTGAAAGACTCTCACTGATGAATATTGGTTTGGGAGACCCCTCTTCACCAACATCTATTTGAACAAGTTTATCTTCAGTCGGAGGTTCTTTTTGCTCGAAACGAAACTCCCATTGATTATCTAATCTTTGGGCCCACTGTTCCGATTCAGGTGAGATTTCAAACTCTTTTTCGTCTTCATCACTTTCTTCAGAATGGTCAATGGAAACCATATTGGAAGACAAAATGTTGCAGTAGAAGTCACCGATACTCGTATCGGAATCCCAAGAAGTGGTATTAGAAGAATCAGATCTCTTATCTTTGTCAGACTCGGGATCTTCATGGATAATATTGATAAAAGGAGTAGGAGCTATATAGCCCAATCCGCATTTCGTCCTTCCATATTTCAGAGGAGGAATACGAACAGGCATTTTTCTTCCTTTTTCACTATTGAGGCCAGTCCTGAAGTCATAGCCCATATTTTTGATGATGTCTTTAGATTGCTGACTATAACGACGTAGTTGTAATCTTCCAGTATCATCATTTTTGTCTTCATCTTCTAAATCAGAAGGATTTTGAGGCCCTTTATAGAAGAATATTGGAATATCTCCTGGCTTTCTGCTGGGAACTAGAAAGTATGAAGATTGTACAGGTTCTAGGGATACATCTGTATGAACAGTCTGTACAACTCCTATGGTTATTGTGTTCAAGTCATCTAACAGATGTAAATAACTATGAACATAATTACACACATCAACGTACTGCAAAGGTGGAGACTTTTCATTAAATGTAAAAGCAGCAGTATTTACATTGGGAGAAGGCTGAGCCTTAGAGATTTTAGCCAAGTCAATGACTAAAGGGGGAGAAGAAGAACGAGAAGCTTTGTTTCGATTAAGATCGATAACAAATGGCTCAGAAGAGGTGAGCTCCCTTGAAGTTTGAGTAGGAAGAGTAGTCCGCCCTCCAACTGGAATTAGCAGAGTATCTTGTGAAGATACAGGAACTGTAGTATGCCCACTGACAGGAATGATCAGTGTATTTTGAGTAGATGACTGAGGTAACGGAGAGATCCGTCCACTCACTGGAATGATGAAAGAATCTTCTCCAGAGGGTTTAGGAGATTGTTGCTGAGTAGTTCGACCTTTAACAGGGATTATTAAAGTCTCACTTTGTGCATCTTCTTTCTCCATAGCTTGTATGATCCTTGTATACTCTTCTTTGTACATTCGGGAATCGTTGAAATAAGCTTCAACCCTATGGAAGGGATTTATATCAGCAACTTCTTTTTGTACTCTTCCATTGCTATCAATGTATTTAAAACATTGATGAAGAGTAGAGGGCACCACATTATTTTTATGAAGAAAGGGCCTCCCCAGAAGAAGATTATAGGATCCCGCGATCTCGATCACATAGAAAGTGACTTTAGATCTGAAATCGCCTATCTGAAGCTTCAGATGAATCTTTCCCAAAGGCTCACTTCGGCTTTGATTGAATCCCAAGATAGTAGTAACCGTCTTGGAGAGCTTGTGGAGAGGGATTTTTAGTTCATCCAACAGACTCTTTGGCATTATGCTTATAGCAGACCCTGGATCAATGAGAATACGATCTATCTTCATTGTGTCGATATAACCGGTGTAGTAGAGAGGCCGATCATGTCGATTATCCTCCAATAGCATGTCGTCTTGTGTAAAGGTGATATTTGGGATAATCTCCAGTACACTGTTGTAATGTAAGCAAGTGGCAGGTTCTGCATCTGGCTTCTTCAATTGTACAAGACAAGAGTCAGCTTGTAGAAGTGCTTCACTTAATGTCTCTCGAGTCTCTTTGGAAAGACGTAGAAGTTCAAAGAGGGACATTCTAGCTGGAGTATTAGCAAGTTGAGCCAAAATGTCGAAGTTGTAAGGCTTCTGAAGTCCAAGAGGAGAGGACTTCTTGATTGGCTTATCAAACCGAGCCTGTTGTTTGCCTTTCTCAAGAGTTGTGGGTTTGGGAGGAACAGGTTCAGTGGATAATTCTTCTTCAGGAGGAACATTAGAAGCATCTTTATCAGCTGGAGGGATATCAGGAGTATCTTCAGGATTTTTGGAATAATCCTTTAGATAAGGTTTCTCCGTTCGAGTAGCACTAACAAGTGCTTCTTCTTTGTCTTTTGGCTCTGTGTCAGAGGTAGATCCGAGAGAAGTCATATGACATGTCTTAATCTTTCCAGCCTTCTTGGACTTTCGAGAAGAAATCTTTTGAGGAAAAGGAGATTCAAAATCTGCCACTAGATCAGGATGGATCCACATGATTTCTCCAGTCTCCAAAGTGATTGGCACTAATCCTTCAGACCGTGGAGGAGGAAGATTCACTATGTCAAGAGTTGCCTTGGGAATAGGAACGATCCCACCTTCAAGGAGTTGAGGAGGAAAATCTCCGAATTGCATAGAGACGACGTTGGAGGTGACGGTCTTCTCTTTTGGAGTAAGAGAGATAGCTCCAGATTTAATCATTTCTTGGATCTTTCCTTTCAGTACATAACATGTACGAATTGTATGACCCAGCATTCTGTGATATGGGCAGTATTTGGGATGATCTGTTTTACCAGCTTCATCAGGTTTCTTGATCTCAGGTAATTGTATTTTATTACCTTTCAGCAGACATTCAAAGATACCAAGGACATCGTCGTCATCAAAAGAATATTCTTCTTTGGGGTGAGGTGTTCTTGATTGTTGAGTTGTAGAGGTAGGAGTTTGAACATTTGATGCATCTTTGCTCTGAAGATTAACTTCAAGAGTTTTTTTTTCCTTGCGAGCATTGTTTTTATTGTTAGCACCTTGTCCTGTTTCTTTAGGAGTCATCTGCACTCCTAAACCTTTGAAAGTTTCAGCACTGATTTCTGCAGCTTTGGCACTGACTATGAAGGAAGGCCAATCTTGAAATTGAGTGGACCCTGTCCACATACTGATGATTGGCAACAAGTTTGATTTGCACGTGTCAATGGTGACAGCATCAGGAGTTCCAAGAGGCATCTTCAGAGCTTCTCTTCGAAACCGTTCAATGTATTTCTCTGTAGATTCATTATTTTTCTGCTTGATTCTAATAAGAGCAGACATAGTTATGTCATTAAGCCCTTCATAGAACCTTTCAAGAAACATCTGTTTGAAACCAGCAAATGAGGTAATGCTCCCATCTGGGAGACTCCTATACCATTCATAAGCCGTTCCCTTGAGACATCCAATAAATACCCGAGTAAGGAGGGCATCACTTGGTTGCAGTTGATCAGTCATCACTTCAAAGTGATTAATAAACTGACTTGGAGAAGTGGTTCCATCATAGAATGAGATAGTAGGAGGCTTGTATTTAGGAGGATATGATACTTGCTTCCATTCTATCGGATAAGGCTGCTTGATGCCTAACCTTTGTAAACCATCCTTCTGTTTGAATGCCTCGAATTAAGTTTTGAGATTCTTCAATTCTTCAGAGACAACTCCCGAAGATTGTGGAGCTGTGGCTTGTAGAGAATAGTTGGGAGGAGGAACAGCATTGTAAGCACTACCCCCAGCTCCAGAGAGACTAGGATTTGGTTGAGCTGGTCCAGGAGTATTAGATTGTACTGCTGGAGGAACTTGTACTGGACTCATATCAGTGTCAGTTGGTATGGCATCTGGTACAGTCTGTCGATTTTGCATCTGTGTTGCCATGAGTTCATACATCGACTTCATAGTATCAGCCATAGACTTCATTTGTTGTTCCAAAGAAGCAATTCTTTGATCTTGAGGAGAAGAAGGTTCATCAGTATTCCCATCAACCATATAAGTTGTGACTGTACGAGGAATTATTGATGAACTAGTAGATGTTGTATGCTCTGAATCATTGCTTCGTACATCAAAGTCAATTATAGGAGAACTACCCCCAGTAGGAAGAGGTGGGAAGTTAGATTCTCCAAGGAATTCAGAATCAATTTCAGGGATCAAATTTCTTTGACTAGAAGCCAGGACTCTTGCTCTGGTGTTTCTTTATACTCCATCTGGACTATCAACTCTACCCCCGGTGTCCCGAGAAGTCATGTTGACAGAGGCAAACAAAGGCTCATCTTCATCAGGTATAGGTTCATACTGAATCCTATTGAAGATAGACTGTCGTTTAGTTTGATATCTGCATTGCATTGTGGCTCTTGGCTGGAAGTCACATTCATGATCACCATGGTCTTGAACCGTTGATTGACATCTGCACTGAATTATGACTCTTGGATAGAAGTCACATTCAGCATGTTCCTTTGACATAGAGTTACTCCTTCTCTTCTGTTGAAGATATTCCCGTAAATCTGTTTGTGAAGATTGAGGAGTATACTTCCCGTTCTTGGGTCTTAATGGCTCTTGATTATACAAAGAGTGATTAATGTGAGCCATATAATTTCTTGCATACTCTGCATCTGGATCTTTTATCTTCATATCCAATTGGTATGGTTTCTTAACACCAGAAGTGCTGAGTTTTGTTCTTAAATCAGTGGAAGGTAACACATTAATTTTGGAAACATGGAGTTTTCCCTCCATTGATCTGGATATTTGCAGAGAAGGAAGAGTTGAACCACTCCTTTGATTAGGAGTTGGTAACAGACCCTCTTTAATGAACAGATTCTGTGCCCAATTTGAAGAAGTCATAGGAGAAGATATTAAGGAATATTTCTTCTTAGACTCAATCAGATTTTGAGACATAGAATGTCCAGAAGGAAGAGTAGTCAAAAGACCATCTCCTTTCCTTTGACTAACAAAAGTATCAGTCAAAGCTGTTCCTGAAGTAAAAACTACAGGAGCAGAAGAAACAACTAAAGAGTTATTCCTTTTCGAAGGGACTTTGTGTGGAATGCCACCCCCAGTTCTAGTAGAACTCGGTAAAGAAGAAGAGATAACTAAGGAGTTATTCTTCTCTGATGAAATACACGCTGAAACAGATTTGGCTAAGGAACCAGTACTGTTAGCGTGACTTTTAATTTTAGAATTACACGCTGGAACAGATTTGGCTAAGGAGCCAGTACTGTCAGCGTGACTTTTAGGGTTGAATTCGCACGCTGGAACAGATTTGGCTAAGAAGCCAGTACTGTCAACGTGACTTTTAGGGTTGAATTTGCACGCTGGAACAGATTTGGCTAAGGAGCCAGTACTGTCAGCGTGACTTTTAGGGTTGAATTTGCACGCTGGAACAGATTTGGCTAAGGAGCCAGTACTGTCAGCGTGACTTTTAGGGTTGAATTTGCACGCTGGAACAGATTTGGCTAAGGAGCCAGTACTGTCAACGTGACTTTTAGGGTTAAATTTGCACGCTAGAACAGATTTGGCTAAGGAGCCAGTACTGTCAGCGTGACTTTTAGGGTAGAATTTGTACGCTGGAACAGATTTGGCTAAGGAGCCAATACTGTCAACGTGACTTTTGATTACTGTCATCTTCGAGCGTACAAGAGTGTGCGTGCTTGCAGTGGAGTTCTTGCCAGAGGTAGGAGTAGACACTGTGGCAGAGACTTCACCATTGACTGCCAACTGATTCTCAGGGACATAGACAGAGTGTCCCTTTGACTTGGCAGTGATGATGGAGGCTGGAGTAGGCTTGCCACCCTTAGCCCGCTGCATTTCTTCATAGGCGAGTTGATCGAATTTGATCGTCATCACCTTCTTCGTCGAGCCGATTGACGAAGTGTCGCATTGAGTTGTTACCATCTCAGAAGAGGAGATGGTTTTCCCCAGCAGAGTCGCCAATTTATTTTCCATAAAGAAATTCTCTTTATTTGTTGTATTTCTGGGAAAATTACAACTGTGGGAATCCGATCTAGAAGACGATCGCTTTATCCCTTGGACTATGCGAAGAAGAAAAGCTCTCAAAATTTTGACAGTAGATATCAGTGTATCTGTCCAATGAATGAGAAAAAGAACTCTATTTATAGAGTCGAAAATAAAACTGAAAAGATAACTGTCTTTACAGCCTGTGCTTAGTTGAAAATCACGCAGGATTTAACATACGCAAGGTTGTGAGCAGTTACTGGACGTGGCCTGTAACTGTTGGACACATGGCAATCATGCATGAGTCGTGTGCAAGTTACAGGACACGCAGGCGAGAGATCAGTGGTATGGCTGCCACGTACTCCAATTTGATGAAATCCACGCAGACTTGTTGAAGACGAAATCCACGCGAACTCGGTGTAAAAAGCTTCAAAATCCACGCAAACTTGGGGCAGGAAGCTTCAGGATCCACGCAGACTTCGAGGCAAAGAACTTCAAAATCCACGCAAACTTGAGGAAGAAAACTTCAGAATCCACGCAAACTTGAGATGAAGATCACAAATACACGCAGACTTGAGATAGAACTGCCAGCTGTCTTGATTCGGCGTGTCTCGACTGACACAAAATCTCTGACAGTGAATGCTTTGTCAGTCGCATTAAATGACAAGAAACCCTTTTGGTACGCCAACTCGACGAAGGCTGAGTCTTGCTGAAGAAGATTTCGAAAATCACGCAATAGACGGCGATGATCTCTCGAATTCTGTGTATACGTGGCATACGAAGAGATATTCTTCGACTGTCGTGTTGTCAGTCATAATTACTCTTTGACAAATGATGAGCTGTCTTCCAGCGTGATTTGTTTATATTGTCTGGATCAACTGAGCGTGACTTTTGACTCTGTCTTGATCAACTCAGCGTGACTTGATTTGTAAAGTTTCAACTTGGCGTATTAATATAAAATACAACGTAACGTTGTTGCCTTGTACGAGTGCAATTCCAGACTCGTACGGCATCACGCCTTAGCGATGATGATCGAATCGGCAAAGTAATACCGGGGGCGAACAGTTTGTCGACTCGGGGCATGACATGTTAGGACTTACAATTGATGATTGAATAAACTTGAGGATTGAGTAGGTCCAATCCACGCATCGAGAATGATTTAGTCTAGACTCAAAACAAGAGTTACGCCCCGATGAGAATGATTATTCTGTGGGAGCATTGCATGGTGATTTTATGCCCACCGTAGATAATCGGGCTCGCGTAAGATCGGAGCATGGCATATTGTTAAGTCAGACGACCTTATGATCGATTACGTGAATTGGAATAGATGACTTAGGGAATGTGGAATGTGAAATTTTGGTTAGCGACGAATCGTGTCGTAGCGTGCTCGACTTGGGAAGGGATTGATAGGTGGATTTTGTCGAGCATGTTCGGAGAGATAGACTATACAAAATGGCTTGTTGGACGAGCGATATTGATATGTTGAAGATTTGGTTGAGTGAACTTATCGTATGATGGCTTTGCTAAATGACTCAGACCCCCTGCGACGAATGTTGGGATGTGTGTAGGAGATCTATGCTCGAAGTTTAGAAATTAGAGTAATGCGAGCTTGGGTAGAAAACCTCGTACAATCAATTTGGTTTGACCTTAGGATGGGGTCAGTGTTGATATTGTTGTTTGGGAACTATGATTCCAATACTAACGGAAAGACATAGCCTAGCGGTTAGGCAGACGTCCGAGTACGAAGTGGTAGGATTTGGGGAGGTACCACTCACGAGGCTCGGTTAACATGCACGTATATCAGGGGTGCTTGAATATGTGCACGATCTGATTCGAGTGGTGATGGCAGATTCTCTATCACGAGGCTTGGCTAAAATGCATGCATTTTGGGGACGCCTAGAATTACATGCACGATCCAACTAAGTGATACATTGAATTCAAGTAAGACTTGAGGAACATGACAGTATCGAGGATTTTGAGATCGTGAGTTTTGAAGAAAAGATTGTGGGTAGCACGAGCATGGCTCGGATTTGAGAAATGCATAGGAAAAATGTGTGCAAGAGTCGTTGAACATTCGAGTGATAAGTCGATGAGTAAGTACTCAGTTAGTTTCGAGGATGAAACTTTTTCTGAGTGGTGTATGACGTAGTACCTCGTCCCGCTCAGTCAATCGGAGGAATCAAAACGCTGACGGTGTTCGAACTTAGCCTTGCAACGGCTGCTCGAAGATATCGCTTGGTCGAGGTGACTCCTCGCTCAGGTGGGGTAGTTTCGGTGAACTCGCCTCATCTTGGCCTTCACATAATAAATCACATGTTTTCAACTTGCACAAATAGGCTTGATAATAAAAGAGACGAATCCACATAGCTAAGGGAATAATCCCGGCGTGCCGAATTGAGTTAGAATATAGAAATGTCCATTGGTCAGCTTAGAGTTGGTGCACGGCGTGCTTCGAAAATGACACTCGGTCCTTCGTCCCGTGGCTTGGGAGAAGGAAAAGTTGGTCTTCGACACAAACTATGAATTAGCGTAAGTCATAGGCGTCGCCCGCATAAATGCTCGATAAAATATGTACGCTTCCACGATACAAGGCTTGGCATAGCCTTTGCTCGTCCCTTGGGTTAAGTTGTATGCTTGATTAAGTTAGACAAAGTGATGGCGGTCGACCTAAGTCATTCCAAGCACTGTGCCATGTTTTATGTGGTTGTCGATATTACTTGGTTTCACGATTGTAAGGCCCATTACATAGGTATGTCTTGGGCGGTAGTGTCACCCAAAACACCAATAAGTTTAAGGCACGATGCCATGGACCTAGTGTTTTAAGTCACGGGCCACGGTTGATTCATTGAGTTTGGAAAAGTGCTTCAAATAGTTGTTCTTGAGTTGAGTGAAAAGATAGGACAAGAAAGAAGAGTGCTCGCGATCATGGGTTGTTGAGACGAGGTCTCAGATGTGAGAAGTATTGAACTTGGTCCTGAAAGAGATGGTAACACTAGAAGTAGATTGACTATGTGAGACGTCAGTTCGAGTCAAGTCTTGCATGGTCATTGGACAACTTGTACAAGGTAAAATGAAAGTTTCTCGAACGACGACCCAGACGGCCAATAGGAACCGTTTCGATGGTAGACATCATAGCTGTGCTGGATGACCGCACGGGTTAGGCGGGAACTTACAGTAGAGCTCGCTACTCGCGCTGGCAAGAGGCGTCCGTCTAATCAAAAGCTACAAAGGGAGTCCATTATAGCGCTAGGCGCTAGTGACTAGTTCATATAGATGAGTCGGCATGGATGGCGATTCGCGTGTATGCCTTTGGATTGAGTCAAGTATTGTGTTCACTATATCAATGAGTCGAGTCGAATGCGTGCACGATCGGAAGACAATATTTAGGCCTAAGATTTGGCTGCAACGAAGACACCGTGCTTCAGCACGAGAGGTAGCGTCAAGTCTTAAGTTGTCGGTATATAAGTTGCATAAGTTGGATTTGAGTCATCTTGAGTTTAAGTCGGGAAACGCCGCAAGACAAAGTCGGTCGAGTGACACTTAGCCCACAAGTTTTGATTGGGTCAGTTGGTGATCAAAGTAGCAAGGGCCGCGAGGCGACGATAGGGTTAAGTCACACTGAGTTGCGAGGCATGACACAATGGACTTGTAGCACGGTCACATGGAAATAGAGTCTTATCGTGTAGTTGCGTCTCTGATTATGGGCCAAAAGGCAAGCACGACTTGATAGGTTAACGTTGTTGCAAGCACGGGATGGTCTTGAGACACAAAATAGGCCAAAGCGTCTGTCCTAAAAACCGATCCTAAGGCAAGAGTAGAAAGACAATCATAAAGGGACTATATTACACAAAGTAAATGAACGTGTTGGTTTTGTATGGATAGACGAGGAGCTCATTCCACCAGTACAGTTGAGTACTGACACCCACACAGTTTTCATGTGCAGGCACAAGTAGAAGCTCGTGGCACGGAGCTCGCTTGGATGCGTCGAGGCACGGAGTTCCTTGGCGATTCGTAGCGTACGGCCGCGTGGAGTCAAGACTCATATGGGACATAATGTATGGACGTCGCCTTCCGAAGCATCCACTGGTTGAAGACTTGTATTGAAAGATGAGAGAGAGTTGAGTGACTTATAATATGAGAAGAGTGAGCTTGAGTGAGTTTGAGTGACTTGTAATCTTGGCCTTGCGCCCCATTGTAATCCTTGTTTCATTATCAATAAAATACATCTTTTGAACGACTTATGTTTTGTTCTAAATTTCCGCTGGCATATTCAATGTCTCTGCTTGGGACTTCTGTGCGACGATCCCGTCGCAACCGCTATAATCGGTCATTATGGAACCCGCCTTGCACGAGCGCAATCTAGGCTCGTGCGGCAACACTCCTTAGCGATGACGATCGCTCATATTGGAGCGGGGCATGACAAAGGAGTTTACCAGATATCCTACAAAGTTGAGTTATAGGGAAGTGTATGTTGAGATCGGACATGCCCTACAAGTGTTTCGATACCGTATCTGAAACTGACCGAAGCGTAAACTTAAGCCAACCCACCTGAAATAATTAACGTATATGATCGGTGACTATGTAACCTGGACAAATTCCAATCTATGTAACTCATGTGAAATTATAAGATTAAAAAAAAACTAATGTTGAATCATTTGCCCTAATAGGTTCAACCCTTCGCCACACTCAAGAAGAAAAGACAGATTCTAACTTGAAATCACTTACCCTACTCATACCAATCTCCCTGAATGAAGGCGGCGACTTCTCGATCTGATCTCCTATTCCTTTTGTCTTGAATGACGATCCCTATGAGCAAAGTTTGGACTTTCTCTTACATATCCAGTGAAGAAGCATTATGAATCTCCACCTTGTACTATGTTTTTTTTTGTTTTTCACCCTTAACCCATACATATAGGATGAGAAATTTTATTTTAGATCATAATAGAGTATCCTAAATAGAAAATCCTAAAATAAGAATCTTATTACATCTAAAATAACCCACGAATAGCCTATTTTATATCATACCCTAAAATAAGAATTTTATTACATATAAAATAGTTCAACATTAATTATGAACGTCCAAATCTAATCAAATCAAATATTCAATGAGATTTTGGCTCCACAAATATGTTGTTACCAAATCCAGACTGGACCCATCATACTATCCCTCTAGTATGATTAAAGAGTGTTGACCATATGGCTTCTCAACTGGACTCCATGTGTGTCATCACGCGACAGGATTCCTGCTCCCCCATGACACTGATATCCGATCTCCCCGAGCTGCTTTGCATCCTCCTTCGTTTCCAGCTCCTCGACCGTCACGTCGATGCTAGCTGTAATGCATAGCACCTAGTGCACCACTGGGATCCTGCCGACATCACAAACATGACAAAGGTCGAAGTCCCTAGTGATCAGTCTTACCGTAAGTCTTGACTGCATGTCCCCGACTTTCGTCTCCTACCGGAACGTGCTACCATTCCAACGAGCTTTTTCACCCTTGGCTAACCCAACCAAGCGGACGGTACGGTTCTTCCGAGATTGAAACTCATGAACCTGTCCACCTTCATGTCCGACACTGAAGCTCTCACATGCATCCTCGAGCAGAACATCATGCATTGTGCACGTCGCCGATGACCCACAACTTTTCATAAACCATGTGAATGGAGATGTACATGGCTCGGATTGAGTTTGTTGCACACTTTGATCTCCTCCCAAGTTTTGAACTGTTGAAACTAATGTCGCTCCGTAAAGCTTTGGAAAACTACTCATCACCAAAATTGAATTCGTAGAACAACCCCCTCTTAGGCGACTAGCTGTCATGCGACCAACCGATTGACCCTCAATATTTGACTCATCACCATTCGTCTTTTTGTCTAACTTGAACAAACAATGTTCCACGAAGTACCCCAAACAGTGCCATACTCTATATGAAAATCATTGGAACCGTGTGAACGTGTATACTACGACGACAAGTCGGTCTATGGCGCAACATAAGAAAACTATACTTTAAATAAACCATAAAATCAATAGGATGAGTGCAAATTTTAAAACACAATGTGAAGTTCCATCTATAGCATCTAGTTATCATTTCATGTTCTATACAATGTGATTAGGGGTGTCAACAGATGCTTATCAGTACAGATAGGGATAGGGCAATATCCGTATCCGTAACCGATTTTCTTTTGTAATATCCAAATCCGATCCGATATCAGAACGGATATCTCTTTTGACACTTCAAATTCGTATCCGTCTACTTTAACGGATATCAGATAATATTCGATCCGATTAGCTAAAAAAATTCGAATGTTATTATTCGGATATCCGAAATATTAAAATTTTAAATATTATCCAAAAATTCGAAAACCAAATTCATTGATCTATTTTAGTCCTTTCGTCTTTTGTTAAAAATTCAAAGAATGCTCAATTGACTTGATCTACATGTTGCTTTATTTGAGTCCTTTCATCTTCTGTTGAAATGCTCAATTTGAGTCGGACACACACACACACATGTTGCTCCACATATTTGAGTAATTTCATCTTCTGTTGTAAATTGTAATTAATATATATTACTATTATATATAAATTATACCATAATACAGAGGTAAAAAAATAATAAATGAAAAGCCAGTTGAGAATAAAATCCTTTAATCTTCTCTAGTAATTAGTATATATTACATATACATTATACTATAATATATATAAAATTTCGGATATCTGAATCTGATATCTGAAATTTGTAATTTAAAGTCGGATCGGATATTAACGGATTCAAATACCTTAATATCCAAATTCGTAATCAGAAAAAGATGATATCCGAAAAATATTCGGATATCCGAATCCGATATCCAAAATTTTGAACAATATCTGGAAGTTCGAATACGAAATTGATCGGATTCAAATTTTCAACTATTCATTGACCGGTCTAAATGTGATACACGATATGATTATTTTCTTAGCTACGTGGGTTCAACTATTTTATTAGCATATATCAGTTGTTGACTAATGAAACAAGTACGTGATACATCATGTTGAACTGAACGGAGCGGGTCACTACAATAGTAAGGCTCATCCCAATTTCTAGATTTTAAATGTAGGATTCTATTTTTTATATAATACTAAGGTTCGGTTAGAATTTCAGATAGTCCCATCCCAGGCACATGAGCTATAGTCCGGGCCTCATAATTTCTACATTCAGACTGTAGGAATTTATTTTGTAGAATAGTATGATTCAATGTGGAGCACAAATTTATAATTTTTTTATTATTTTTTGAAAAAAAGAAGGACGACACATGGATCTATATTCATTCATCTTATTTGAACCTCAAGATTTACTTGCTTTTCTTTTGGTTGGTCAGAAACAACATACTATTGATTGTTTGTTGAGAATTATTCTTTAGATTTAAACTTCATAATAGATTCTAATTTTTGTTATTTTTTGAAATATAAAATTCAAACTAGTTTTTTCTTTTTTCTTTTAAATAAAAAAAGAGGCAAACCCTTTCTCTTTCCTGGACCATTTAGTAAGGTCATGAAATATCTCGACTTATTTATCTCTTATTTTATACATAATGGATTTACCGCTCATACGAACCCAACCCATTATACATTATTTTTTATGACTAATTTGCAACTTGATACCCTCAACTATCACTGTTTTTCAACTTGAGATCCTAATTTTTTTTGACTAAATTGCACTTTGATACCCTCAACTATTCCGCTTTTTCAAGTTGATACCATAAACTTTTTTACTCAACAACTTAATACCTCAACTATTTTTTTTTCAACTTGATAACTAAAAATTTAAAAATCCCCAAAACGCCCTTACCCCTTCCCTCTTCCCTTCTCCCCCCTCCCCCACTCCGGCGACCACCTCCCTCCCTTCCCTCTCCGGCGACCACCTCCCCCCCTCCCGCGGCGGTGACCCCCCCTCCCTCTCCGGTGATGGTGGAGTCGGGAAAGGAGGGCAACGAGAGAGGGAGGGGAGGGAGCAAGAGGGGGGTGCGGGTGGCCGGAGGGTGGAGGGGAGCGGGGGGGGGAGGGGGAGGGTGCAGGCGGGGTGGGAGGGGGGGGAAGGGAGGGGCGGAGAGGGAGGGTGCAGGCGGGGCAGGAGGGGAGGGGGAAGGCGCGGAGGGTACGGGCGGGGCGGCGGGGAGAGGGGCGGGGGCGGGGGTGGTGGTCGGAAGGGGTGGGGGGAGGCTGGAGGAGGGGAGGGGGGAGGGGTTGAGTGGTAGTTTTAATTTTTGGGTAAGGGCATTATTGTCCAAAAAAAAATTTAGGGTATCAAGTTGAAAAAAAAAATAGTTGAGGTATCAACTTGAAAAAGTCGAATAGTTGAGGGTATCAAAGTGCAATTAAGCCATTTTTTTAGTGGACAACTTGGTACCCTGATTTGATCTCAAGATACATTTTTGAGCTCCATTATTACATCCTAGGTAGGAGTATGCATCGGTCGGTGGTCGACCTATTTGGTCCCAACCGAAGTCGAATCGAAGTTAATCGGTTTGAAAATAAACAAAACCGAACCAAACCAACCAAATGGTCGGTTCGGTTTTGAAACCGACCGACTTGGTTCGGTTTGGTTTGGTTCGACTTGGTCGATTTTGATCACATAAAAAAATGGACTGTATGCTCTTTTTTTTATGAAACCTCAATCAACTTGTACTTTGCAACAGTAAATACAATTCAGCAGCTTCAATTCAACTTGCGCTTTGTAGGTGGAAAAAAATGCCAATTATACATATAAAAAAATAATATACATTCAACCAAAAGGCTCTTCCATGTGCACAGGAGCAATTAGAAAAGAATATGAGCCACAAGCACTCCTCTTTGAGACTAGAGAAAGAGAGAGAGAGAGAGCTCTTTCAACTTCAACTTGATAAATGGCTTTGATGTGAATAAATGAACCAACCGGTATAATACAACCCAATTAACCCAAACCCAACCGGCTAACCTTAATTATTTAACAAGGATTTGGTTCGGTTCGGTTCGGTTTTGGCATAACCAAACCGTGAACCGAATCGAATCGGTCGGTTTTGAAAAAATTGAAGCCGAACCAAACCAACTGAACCATCGATTCTGTTTAAAATCAATCGATTCGGTTTGGCTTGGTTCGATTTGGTCGATTTGACTTAATTGTGCACAACCCTAATCCTAGGGACTAACATTGCACTGTTAATTAGGATAAATACTGATTTTAAAAAAAGGTTCTTCCATAATCCAGCATATTTATCTTATTTTTTTATTTTATAGAAATTGTTATTTATTCAATAAAACTATCCGCGCTTCTCCCAGTTCACATTCCCGCCACCAAAACCAAAGCCCCATGGCCTTATCCTGCGCCGCCACGGCCGCATCTTATCCTGCGCCGCTCCAACCCCGTCGGCGCGCCTCCCGGGCCTCATCCCGCGGCTCTGCCGTCTGTCCCGCGCGCCGGCGGACGGTAACTCCTCGTCCGGCCTTATCCTGCGCCGCTCCCGTCTATACTGCGCACCCCTTCGCCCCCGAGGTGAAACCCTAACTTCCCTTTTCTCTCTAAAACCCTAATTTTACTCGAAACCACAATTCCAGATGATATTCTTACTCCTCTTTTAGGTGGCGGAAGCAGCTGATTCGCTGTCGTCGGAGTTCAGGGAGGTCGATAACTTGGTGGCTCGCAACAGCGCACGCGTCCTCAAGGCGTTTCAGAACGCTAGGGTTGGATCCCATGTGAGTCCGTCCTCAAGTTCTATATAAAAATCATGAATTGATTGTTTGAAACTTTTTTTCCCCTTTCTTTTTAGTGTATATATTTGTTAAATGGTTGAAATTCATCAAAAGGTGATAACTTTAGTTACGAGATGTAATGAATCTGTAAAAGTGATATTGGAAGTTGGTTGCATACCCTCTGAAATATCAGCATGGCATGTATAGTCCCTTTAGGGTCTGCTTGGCAATTATGGGGGGTAGCGGTTATGAGGTGTTTTTAGAGTAGCGGAAATGAACGGTTACGAGGGGTCCGGTTTTTTGTGGTTTTAAGTAGCGGCTTTTAAACCAGTCCAATCCATGCTTGTTAATTCATTAGCCAACGATTCTGAAAGTTTGCTATAATAATAAAGTTGCCTTTATGTCTATATATAAATAAAACTTTTTCTTGATAAAATATGAGTTTATGGACGTGAATGTAACATCTACATCAAAAAGCCTTTCCTGCATTCTCGTCTCAAAAAATAACTCTGCAACCAATGGAGCTCCAAGGACAAGTACATGTACAAGGCAAGTTTCTGGATTTTCCTTCAATTGGGAAGAAAAGAGAAGCCGCAGGAAGGAAAGAAAGAGAAACGTAGAAAGAAAAAAATAGGGTTTAGTTATTAGTAGTTATATTTATATATTTTTTGGCGATGATATAAATGGAATAAAATAATAAAGCCACCCAAAATCTACCGATTTGGGGTGTTTATAAAGCTATCCAAAAATACATTACACCGGTTTTGGGTGGTTTTTGAGCCGACTAAATCCAGTGGCTCAAAAAAATTAACAAGCATGGGTTTTCATAAACGGTCGATTTAAGAACACCCCAAAGCCGGTAAAAACACCGTTACCAAGCAGACCCTTAAGGTTTCTAATTTCATGTACATACCCTCAAAATATTTCCTTTTGCGTTGTTGTCCTGATCGTTGGCGTCAATCCCGAGGGGACGCGATTGTGCCCCTTCAATTTTGATTATATATATATAAATATATATATAGTGTCCGTGTACCTATATGAACACAAGAAGTAGTACCTAACTTGATAATGAAAAAAGGGCAATTAGGTAGCTTGCATGCCTTTCCTAACTTTAGTATTAGACGATGCCATAAGTAATCATGCTGATTATTAATGAACTGGAAAACACTGATACCATGGTTCCCGCAAAGTTGGACATGGTAGTTAGGAAAAACCAACACTAGCAATCCTGTTTCTCAGTAATATATATAAGCTTTGCTTTGGGTTTCTCTTGTTCTCCATATTCCGACTTTTGTACTTTAGTAGAAATCTAATGCCATATTGATCAAGATCTCTTAGACTTCCAGTTATCTTATATCAAGTAATTGCAACTTCTCATTTGGAGCAGCTCGGTTAGGTCTATCATGCTCCTACGAGGCCTATTTTCATAACCTGTCCATCACTTAAATTCATACTGGACCTAAATGCGAAAATGTTCCGTCCTCACCATTCATTTTTCTTTCTTCTTCTCTAGCCACATCTACAACAGAAAGCAATTGAAGTGGGTGGTGTCATTGTCTAGATCTCATATGAGCCAATTCAATTTTGACCACCCAGCTGGTACTCGAGATGTGTATGTAACACAAACCTCCTCATGTGGTATGTTTTGAATATTGAAATCTCAAACTGGTATATGTAGCTTTGAGGTGTGTAATAAAGTAAAATTCAAATGCAAATAGGTCCATTGAAACTCTTAGCAAATAGCAACACATTCCTTATTTGGAACCAACCCAATTAATGAATCATTTAACCTAAATTGATAGGTGAATCATAATGTTCCTATTCTTATTAATCCGTAAATTGGGTTGGTATTTTATAATGTTTCTATTCGTAGTAATCCATTAATAGTTTATGACATTTAATATTAATATATGATGTTTTTGGGATTATAAATATGTTTATTCTAATATGTTATTTTGTAATAGTAAGCTCACACTCTCTAAATGAAAATTATGACTACGCCACTGATTTGCGACTATAAGTTATCAAGAATTTAAGCTAATTTAGCTCATCTAGAATGTATTATGTAACTGCGTTTTCTTGAAAAGAAATAGCTACATAAGGAAAAAAAAAAAACTAAGAAAAGATGAGAAACATCCCATCAAAATAATTGATAATGAACTCTGGCTACTTAATCATAATAAAAATATGAGAAATTCCGTTTCTGTTCATTATACACTATAATCTTATGAATTTGTGGGTCTTAAAACCATGTTTTACCAGGCAAATGTGCAGATGTTCATGGATATTTGTGACAATCTATGTTGCTTGGACATGGGAAATGGTGGTCGTATAAGTATCATAGTATCGTGTCGACCCCTATCCATGCGCATATTCATGCAACATAGCTGAAAACGTATTGTTCCTATACGAAAATATCGTATCCTGTAATTTGTGAAACATAGGTGACAAGGTTATCCATGAAAAAGAAGAAGTAAGGGTATACATGCATTTAAAACGTTACAGGGGTGTATGTACATACAAAATTGAATATTTTACAGGTTATACATTCAAAACCGACAAAATATAAAGCTTGGTGGCACCTATGATTTTGAACAAGAAATGTACATTTGTAGGGCTAATAACATTTGGTAGCTTTACTGGCTGAAGTCATGGAAAGACCTACTTGAAGCACAGTCCTTAGGAGATGACCATCTTCCAATAAGTTTGGAGGCTTCACAGAGATGATTGCCTAGAATGGAGCAGTAAAGTGTTGCTTATGTATTGACTGAGTGGTAGGTGTTGCTTATGTAGTGGCTAAGTGGTGGTTCGTTATGGTCTCCAATAATTGTAGTTTGATTTCTTGCAGTTCTGAGTTTAACATTTCAGGGGTTGTTTGGCTTATAAATAACACATTTTTTTTCCTATGTACGATATGATGGATTCATGAACTGCCTTGACTTAAGCAATTAAGTATGCCAATTCAACCTATGCCAGAGTGCTCCATGTGTCATAGAACCCGAAATGTAACTACCATAATGTTTGCTGTTCTTTGGTTGTCGACTTATTATCTTTGTAAACGCAATCTACGATTCCTTGTCAAAGTTTTACTACAATTCTTGGGTTCTAGTGCTAATGAGTAGCATAGATGTTCTGCTTTGCAACATTGCAAGGTCTAACATGTCTTCCTGATTGTTAAAAATAATCTCAACACTTTTTCTTGACACTCTTTCTTGATCACTTAATTTGCTCGTCTCTAATTGCAATTGTTATTCTTTTACAAAACAATGGCATTATCTGCTTGATTTGACATTTAAATATGTGGATTTTGACTTGCCTGTCTATTAGCTTGAATTTTTCCTCCAAGATGAACTTCCCCAAGAAATAGGTCTTGCACAAGTTTAAAGGGGACAATCAACCTTTTATGAAAGAATATGAAGAAGTCACAATGAGAGCATGTGGACAAGTAAGGAATCTATTTCCAGTGAAAAGACAGGAGAAATGACAAGTGCATCAATGGAGAGAAAAGGGTTAAAGGGTGTTCTTGACGCCAATATGCTATCTTGATAGACTGAGATTATCAAGACTTCTGTTCTTTTTATCATTTATTATCTACTTCTTAATAATAATATTAATAATGTTTAACGTGCGCTGTTGCATGTTGATTACAAGCTTAAAATAGGTGGTGAATTATCTATAATTGTAATTCTGAATGAAGTGCTAGAGAATTCAGCTTAAATGACTGGTAGGTCGATACAGGGAATATACTATGTCAGAGATATGATAGGCGGAATGTTTAAATTGTTGACTACCAGGGTAGTAGTAAGGGGCTGATAAGGCTGTACTTCTGTGGATTAATGCAAGCTGGATGAAGTTGAATATCTGCAGATTGTGATTAACTATTGCAACTTTTCAACCCATTTAGATCAAGAGGATTTAGAAGCTTCTACAACATTTATTCCATCTTTAGAATGCAAATAATGAGCAGCATGATAAGAATGTGCTGTATGTATCATGTTGAGAATGGCGAGATACATGTATGCAACAATAAAAAATGTGTAGCTAATTGAGTAAATAGGACAGTGGTTAGGGTGAACATTTAAAGGCTAAAATGAAAGATGACTTAGCTCAAGACATGACTAAAATACACAGGCATTTTACTTTTACCTATTTATTTTGGTGGATGTCATGTACAAGTTAAATAGTTGATTAAGGTGAAAGGACTTGACCAAAGAAAACTAGGATGGTAGTACCGATAAGAAACCAAAAATCTCTTTCCTGTGGGAGAAGTTTCTGAAGGAAGTGAGGTTGCAAAATTCATATACAGGAGTGACGAGTATGTTTTTGTTGTTTATATATTAGTTTACCCAACCAACACATCCTTTCACAAATCACACGACTCACTTGGTATTCTTATATTTCTAAGAAGACGATGGGTTTATATCTTACAGATAGCTAAATTTGTTGCCATAATGTAATTATCTTGTTTTGAAGTTGAATAAAGTTCCCCCCTCAAATTTGATGATTTAAATGTACTTGCATCTTTTTATATGTAATATTGTTATGGCACTTGTTGAAAGCATATCCACCATTTCAAGGAGTTTCCTTTTAGTGGTTTCATAGCTGCTGGAAGAATAAGTAACTTATCCCTAATTTGGCTCATGGGTATGGACTAGAAAGGAGGTCTCAATATTGATCAAGAAGCAATCTTCCTCCATCAAAGAAATGGTTGTGGAAATAGACAGTGGTGATGATACCATGTACAATATGGTTACACTAAACATGTGGAACGAAGGTGCAGAAGATAAAATTACCCCCGATGATTGTTTTGCTTCCTTGAAGTGGTGCCATACAAGCTCAATCGACATTCTTTGTTAGGTAATTTGCATTTGGGGAGAGAGAGCCTGGATAGTTTTTAAATCCCGAGTTGTACAACAAATCTATTTGTGCTCCAACTTTGATTCACTGCTTTTGGCATCAGCCATGATTGTGCTAAAGGCTGATAATATTTTGGTGGAGGAGCACAAATGAAATTTATCCGTCTCCTGATAATTGAAGTGTTTAAGTAGGATCATAGAATAGCAGAAGATTGAAGTGAACTTCGTAGCTCTGTGGCGTATGTTGTGATTTCACTAGTGTGGGGCCTTAAATGCTTTAGTAGTAACTTAGTAGGAAAGACTGGATCTCTTGCACTTATTTTATAATTCTTCCTGATGGACTATGTAGATGCACATATCTTATATTTAAAGCTTCCATGCCCTTAAGAAATATCTGGGGTATTAAGTTCTGTCTTCTGTCTGATTGAGGAAAAACCATACCCTTATATTACCATACTTTATCAAATGATGTCGTTTTTGCAATTTTTTTTTCATACTAGACTTGTGACCAGAGTCTAATGGAATCACTACAAAGCAGTAGAAAATTATTTGGCACCATTTTTTTCATGTCAGTTTTGGGGTTGTGGTTGGAAGATGACCAATGCCATAAGGGGCCTGTCAAGGGTGTACAAATGCCCGTAAGTCCTTCCTTACTTTCTCGTAGTGATGTGGATCTTCTGACCTTCTTTATATGCCACTACGATCTGTTCGAGTGATCTTCAGAAAACCCTCATTGAAGCTACAACTCTCTCTCTCTCTCTCTCTTGTTTTTTCCAGCACTTTGGTGGATGTACGGGCTATGGTCATGATGAAGGTGGTGGGCGTGAAGCACTCGACAGTCTTTTTGCTGAAATTGTTGGAGCAGAGTCGGCAATAGTTCGCTCACAGGTTACCATTTGTTCTTTATTATAGTATCATCATCCACATGGAAGTTACATTCTTAAATTGATACTGATGTCTTCTTGTCTCAGTTTTTTTCTGGTACTCATGCAATCACTTGTGCTCTCTTTGCTTTCTTAAGGCCTGGGGATGAGGTGAACTCTCTCTTACTACCAATTTATTAAGATGGTGTTTATTTTCTTATTTATACTCTATGATTTCTGTAATATTTTTGCGCTGATTCTGTCAGCTTTTAGCAGTTGCTGGAGCTCCTTATGACACTTTGGAGGAAGTGATCGGGATTAGAAACTCTTCCGGAACTGGATCTTTGAAAGACTTTGGAGTAGCTTACCGAGAAGTTCCAGTAACCTTTTCTTCTCAGTATTCTTTATAAACAATAAATCATTGTTTCCCTCCTTACTAGAACACACATTTCAGCTTGCAGAAAATGGTGGGCTTGACTGGGATGCTCTTGCAATTGCTGTGGGACCCAAAACAAAATGTGCCCTCATACAGAGATCTTGCGGTTACTCATGGCGTCAAAGCTTAAGCATACAGGAAATACAGAGAGCTATACAAATAATCAAGGTAAATTCTTACATTTCTTTGACTTTCCATAATTTCTCGGAAAGTGCTCATCCAGGTTGTAATTGACTTCTTAGAAAGTAATTTGGTTCGACCCCAAAACTGAATTTTATACTTAGTGGTCCAATATGGATATGACTAACAAAACAATTGTACATCAGCTCATGTATAAAACAATTAACTGTATGGATAAGTTCATATAAAGCATGAATATGATCACACATGAAAATGAACGACCCAAAGAAGACATGGCAAGAGCCCGATTATTCCATCAGATTGGGGTCTGCTATGGTCCATGGATCATGAGAGAGCTCCACAATAGAATTTACAAAGGTTTTATGGCCGGCTGTTAACAATATGTCAACTCTCTCTGCATTTGCAGAGTTCCTAGGCAAGGTGCTTATGGGCAAGGGAGGGCCTTGCGATAGAACCGAAAAGGCCACTTTATTGGTAGCTAGACCTACACTTCTATGATTTCCATCTAGAAGCACCATAGAAGTTCCCCTAGACTATAAAAGTGTCTACACGTAGGATGATACAATTTACTATAGGGAACCCCATCCATCACTATGGTGCAATCCATAGAGTAAAAAGGAATGTCACTGACACTGAATATGCTAATACCAATTAGTAGGACATAATACAATCACACAGTGAAAATCATACCAAAAGGAAGCACAGGTTGTCGATTTTCAAATGCTAAAATGAGAAAATAATTTATGTTAATAATTTTCCCAATAATCTAATGTATATATTTGACAATCTCTATTGTTATACCTTTTCATGACCATCTGTCACATGGTTTTAGTGCTTCATCCTTTAATCATCTTAATCCCTCCATGGTATATTGTACATTTGTACTTGTAGCTCACTTCTGATGGTAGTATGGTACTAGGTTCTCTTGTTTTCCAGAATACTAACTTTATACATATTGCCTCCAACTTGATTGGAACGAGGCCTAGTTTATACTAGACATGTTTTTAGTTGACCTGGTCGTCCTAATTCGTAGTTCAGCTCTATATAATATGTACTTAGTTCTTCCGTAGTCAATAAATTAACAATGGTTTCCTTCTCTCCATCCTTCTTCCTCATAAAATCCTAGCACTTTACTGCTAGAAAAGGTAGGTTTACAAATCCCTAGGTAGGCTGTTTGAGGTTTTATGACAAGGCCGTCTCTTTCTATGGAACCAATTATGGAGGTTTGATTATTCAGGATGATAGCTCATCAGTCATCATCAAAACCCTGTTAACTCAATTTAGAACTTTATTGTCTTAGAGATATGTTGCATATGAGCACAACTAACCCGCCCCATTTTGAGTTTGTGACTAGCAGAGGCTTAGATGATGATTGTCATGTTTAGAAGCGAGCTTTCAATATGGATACACCTAATCTTGGATAATGGATATAGTTTCTTGTATAGTTGAAGTGTTCAGGCAACATCTGCAAGTAATTTTAACAATTACATTATGTATCCAAGAGCAGAAGGCAGGTTCATTGTAAATCTCTTGAATTGGATTTTTTTGAAATCATAACATAACAGATATCATGCTGTAGATCTATTTTTTTGAAACACTATCATACTGTAGAGTGTATATTGACCTGACATAAGCACAAAGTTCAGAGTTACCTAAATCTTTACTAAAGCTCAGGACTTGAGATGCCAACATACTAACTATACTTTTCATACTTGAAATCTTATATGTGATACGTAATGACATGATTGTTTATGCTCGAACCCATACTTCCCTCGGCATAACTGGTGTTGGTTGGTGATTCGGAACTTAATAGTTTTAAGGATTTTTTAGACCCCATTTGGAACATCTTGCTATATGTTATAATTGCCAACGAGGATGTAGTGACTGACAAATTTGATGCTCAAAGCCCAGAAACCTGAATCTGAATGCTGATGGATTCTGTTTAAGTCAACATATATCTTATCACATTTTGATCCTGACTATTGCACCTAAAGTGGCCATTCTTGCATCTTTGAGTATTAAACCTTATTACATGTTTGTGAAGAGGCAAAAACCGGACTGCATGGTCATGGTGGATAATTGCTATGGTGAATTTGTGGAATCATCTGAGCCTCCAATGGTGGTATGAATTGCATTTTTAAGTTTAACTTATTTTGAATGAATGGCATCGCATTGTAACGGTAAAGCTTTCCAGGGAGCAGATTTAATTGCTGGAAGTTTAATAAAAAATCCTGGTGGAACCATTGCACCTTGTGGTGGGTATGTAGCAGGGAGGAAAGTTTGGGTTGAGGCAGCAGCTGCCCGTTTATCTGCACCTGGGTTAGGGGTAGAATGTGGATCAACTCCTGGTGACATAATGCGAGTTCTTTTCCAGGGGTTATACCTTGCACCCCAAATGGTTGGAGAAGCAATCAAGGTAACTACTACATAGAAAGTTGCACTTCTGTTCTTATTTCGATTTCATGGTTGCGATCACTTTGTCCATCCTTGTTGTCAGGGGAATTTGCTTATTGCAGAAGTCATGGCATCTAAGGGATATAGAGTACAGCCACTTCCACGGCATCCTCGCCACGACACAGTTCAGGTTCTTTCTAACTTTACACACTAGATCTCAACACTTGTAACTTCGTTCATACTAAAATAGAGTGGACAGTAGTCTACATGCTTATTAAATCTCTGGACATGGATTTCGGTGTTTAAGCTATTGTTGTGTGTAGGCACTTGATTTGTTCCACCGCAATGATTGCTTTGTTTTAACTGTTTAGTTGTATGACTGCATCCCAAAAAATGCGTAGTTATCAGTCAATCTCGCTGGCTTGTTGACACACATTAAATGCTGTAATACAGTCCCATAAACTCAAAAAAATAAACTATAAGCTGGCAGTCCCTTTTCGTTCAAAGTTCACTTACTGCTAAATAGCTTGCCATGTCCTCTCTATTGGAATTTCACTCTGTTACTTCAGAAATACAGAATCTGGACCATCCAAAATGTGTATTTCAAAACTCCAAATATTTCGGACATCCCTGCACGCATGAAAGCTTACAAAATGGATGATATGAACAGCCACTTCCAGTGCACTCTAACCATGAATCAATGCGGTTGCATTTTACTTTACTCGCTAAGGTCCACATGATTGAAGCATGCACTTCCAAATGAATGGAGCGGATAGCAGTTTACACCTTGTTGTATTCCTGGACGTGGATAATTGTTTTAAGTTATTCATGTGTAGAGATTTGTTCCACACCAAATTGCATTGCTTTAGGAGTTTTACTGTATCCTACAACAAGCTAAGGTTTTTCTGATGGATATGAGAAACAAAGTTATCTTTCGATCTTGCAGGCTTATTGACACACATGAACCGAACCAAATTTAACCGTAGATGGTCAGTCTCTTTCATTTAGTTCAAAATCCACTTGCTATGAAATGGTTGCATGCTATGTTGCACGATACGGATACGGGATACAAACATTTCCAAATAAGTACAAAGGTATATGTTGCACGAGTACAGACACAGATACGAACATGATACAAATATGTATATCATTTTACTCTCCCCGTGCAACATAGGTTGCAGGCTATCTGGCTTAGAAGTCTACTATGTTACTATGGAACTACAACATCTGGAACGACATAAAACGAGTATTTCAAAACATCTAACATTTCAGATTTCCTTGCGCATGCATCAGAGCTTACAAAATGGACATATGAACTGCAAGATGTTTTCCTTAGGTCATTGGTTTGCAAGCATTCAGAATCCGCTAAAACTTGTTTCATACTTGTTTGAATAGTCTAAAACCTGATCAGCACTTTTTACATTGGTCTGTCATTTTGCTGTCACTAAAATAGTTACCGTCATATCTAGTGAATAAACCCGCCTCCACCTCTGACCTCCCTACCCTGCATCTCCCTTCGTGTGTTTGTGTCTGTGGCTCTGCTGGAGCTTGTAGGCTTTAGCTTCATGCAATTTCTTGTTATGCATATCCTCTTTTTAGTTATTAATTGGATTTATGTTATAATTTAACATAGACTAGCTAGTTGCACCATACTACACTACTTTCTAGCTTTGTACGTCTCAGAAGATTCTTTGAGAACATTTACCCAGTATGATATAAATTTGATTGTTGAGCCAAGGGTGTTTCACCAAGCAACATCTGTTGGTTGGAGATAGTTACACAATGAACTGATATGCTTCAAACATGATTCCAGGCAGTACAGCTTGGAAGTCGAGAGCGTCTTATAGCTTTCTGTGAGGCAGTGCAAAGGTGCAGCCCAATTGGATCTTTCATCAAACCGACTGCCGGCTTTACCCCTGGATATGCATCAGAGGTCTGACCTAATTCTCCAACACCCCTCGAATTCAATATTTGATTGTATATTCCCTAAACTTTTGGAGTATTTATGTTTTCTATGGACCCCACTTATCCAACTATGCAGAATTTGACTTGTATTGCACTGCCGTATGATTTGTTGCGTCACGTTATAGCAATTGACATCCATAAAATGATACACCACTCTTATCCTGTGTTGCATGAACTTACAAACTGGGCGGTAATTGGTCAATTGAGTCAATTTCACTACTTGCTGACTGGGCCTTCTTGACTAGGATCTCAGCACCAATATAAATGATTGACCTCTGATCGATAGTCAAAGTGGAGCCTTCTCACACTATAGTTGTGTTCCATAGCCAAAATGCAAAGGGCTATGATTAAACCTGCAGGGCTGGATGTATGTTAGGGGTCGAGGGGACGTGCTCCCTCTCAGCTTTGGAGAGAAATAATGATGATTTGTTGGGCCAGCCTGGCCTGGTTTAGGGATAAGATGGATTTTTTTTTGACAAATTAGCATATTTCCTTAGTTGATTCATAGATTGCTTGAACTGAGATCCATACCAAAAACTTGTGAGGTCAATACGATGATCAAGCAACTGAATAGTGATTGGTATCCCGCAGCAACTTTTCCATTTTCTTTCCTCTTAGTGATTGTTCTTGGTGGCTTCTTATACGAGCAGTGGTCTATTGTTTGTATGATGACTAAATTAATTTGAACTTTTAATTCTCTACCTTTTCATTTTCTCTACAATATATTTCTATTTAGTTGCACTTGTCAATGGAGCCTTGTCTGCCATCTCTGACCAAATGTCCTGCTTCTGCCTGTTCTAATGAGGGTTCACTTTTGTAAAAATAGGTGATCTTTGCCGATGGGACATTTATCAATGGGAGCACAAGTGAACTATCATGTGACGGACCTCTCAGAGAGCCATTTTCGGTGTTTTGTCAGGTGTGCCACTAATGCAAACTTCTGTTGGTATTTGTTTCTTTTAATTACACTAAGGAGTCTCCAATAATGAAGGCAAATGTTAAGGGCACTACAAAATTTACTAGGGGCAACACAATTTTGGCAGTCCTGTGCATATCGAGGGCTATCAATTTTTTTTGCAGTGCTGGATATGCACAGGGCCAAAAATGTGTTATCCTATAGTAATTGTTGTAGTGCCCTTAACATTTGCCATATTGAAAGACTTTAAAAAAAATTATATTCAACTGTCAAGAAAAAGCAGAGGAAGTCCCCAGATAACATGGAGAATTGAAGAGGATGGAGAAAAGTTTATACTTATAATCTTTCGATACTTTGTAATCCCTCGCTTTTTTGGGTATCTTCTAATGTTAACTTTTTTGTGTGTGACCCTTTATTATGCACAGGGAGGAACTCATTGGACCCAATGGGCACTTGTTCTAGGAGAGGTTCTAAAAACCATATAGGAATATTATCCAAGATACGAAGGGCTCTCCTGCCCATGGACTGGAGGCAACTTTTTGCTGGAGGACTTAAAAGAGAAGCAAACTGAATTCTTAGAACTAGGACACTTAGCACAGCTGATTGTATTTGATAGTGATAAATATCTTTAACAGCTGGTTAAGTGGAAAAGGTATCCTAGATTTTTTCCCCCTTTGGTTAAAAAAACTTTCAATGTTTTTGTAGAGCTTTTTTGAATTTGCCTAGATTGTGTAAGAAATGATGGAGGGTTTTGCTGCATTCTTTCTTCTGCACTTTTAATAGGTGTTCTGCATCCTTTCGGCCAATTTTATTCGTCTTCATGTCTGTTTTGTATTTTCTTGGGATAACTTTTTTTTTTTTCCAGTCTCTCTTTACAATTAACTCTTTACCAAATTTTCTTCTCGTAACTTAAGCATCATGTTGTATAAATTCTACTTACGAGGCTAATTCTGCAGGAGTAGATATTTTGAAGAGAAATGCTAATGTGGGCACATTTGGAGTTTGGGCATTCAAAACAGGAGAGAACGGTTGGTTGCTTTCTATGTTCCCTTTCCTGGTATGTCCTTGGTTATTAGCACCTAGCCCTCGATCATTTCCAATTTTATTTTATTCAGACTGAAATTTGGACTCGCGTCCACTTTTTTTTCTCCCTTGTTAGTGTTACCATTAGACCAATCCCTTGGTGGTGAAAAAAATGAGGTTGTGAAGTTGAAGAAAATATAAGTTATCCATGAGAAACTTGACAAGCTAATCTTTTGTTCGATATGTGCATTATTTGTGTAATTTTGGTCCTATCTAAGTTTGTGCCTACATTAAAGTGGTAATGTAATATGTTTGAAGTAGTAATGAGATGTCTTTTGTGATTTGTTTAGGATTTTTAGTGTTTGACCTCTTTTTTTTTGTTTTTTTTTTGAAATCCCATACACGCACGATTGGGGGGCTCGAACCTTGCCGGCCCCTCTGGATATCCGCTCTAATACCACTAGGCTAGAGAGCTCAGACTGTAATAGAACCTGTTTAGAACACTGAAGTTAACATTTGTAATTGTAGAAAATAATAGTTGGATTATTTTATTGATGGACTACTTCACTACTTATAGGGAGTCCAGCTCCTCTACATACTACATATTCCGATGTGGGACTAAAGTCCCTTATTGATTCTCAACACTCCCCCTCAAGATGGGTGATAGATATTGATCATCTCCATTTTGTTACATAGCTTCGACAGACTTAATGAACTAAGACCCTTAGTCAGACAGTCTGCAACTTGTTCTTCTGAGCGGACATGGTCAATCTTCAGGATCCCTTGTTCCAGCTTCTCCTTGATGAAGAATCGATCAATCTCGATGTGCTTCGTTCTGTCGTGCTGAACTGGATTGTTAGCTATACTTATTGCAGCTTGACTATCGCTCAGAAGACGTAATGGTGCTCCCTTGTCTAGCTTCAACTCTGTCAGCAACGCTTTCACCCACAGCAACTCTGACACTCCCAGAGCCATTGCTCTGTATTCTGCTTCAGCTGTCGACCGTGCTACCACAGACTGTTTCTTGCTTCTCCATGAGACCAGATTTCCTTCTACAAAAACACAGTATCCCGTGGTAGACCTTCTGTCGTCTATGCAGTTTGCCCAGTCTGCATCGCAGTATCCCTCAACTTCTATGCGTCCATTCTTCTTGAACCATAGCCCCTTTTCCGGCGTTTCTTTCAGATATCTCAAGATCTGAAATACTGCTTCCATATGACCCTTTCTTGGATCATGCATGTAGCGACTCACTACACTCACCGCAAATGAGATATCAGGGCGAGTATGCCCCAGATAAATCAATCTTCCTACAAGTCGTTGATATCTTTCACGATCAACTGGCTCTCCTGCTTCTGCTCCCAACTTGCACTTCTGGTCAATTGGAGTGACTGCTGCTTTGCATCCTAGCATCCCTGTCTCCTTCAGCAGATCTAGTGCGTATTTTCTCTGTGAGAGAACAATTCCTTGTTTGCCTTCACACACCTCGATACCTAGAAAGTACCTCATCGCTCCTAAATCTTTCACCTCAAACTCCTTCGCGAGTTTTGACTTCAGCTTAGTGATCTCGACTTCATCATCACCTGTGATCACTATATCATCCACATATTCAGCAAGTATAGTGATGTGGTCTCTTGCATGCTGGAGGAAGACCGTATGATCTGTATTTGTTTGACGGTATCCCATGCCTGTAACAGCCTTTCTGAATCTGTCAAACTAGGCTCGAGGAGATTGCTTGAGCCCGTATAGCGACTTCTTCAGTTTATACACCTTTCCTTGCGACGTCCCTCCGTTTGATTCCGTCGCGTAGCATCCTGGCGGGAGCTCCATGTATACTTCTTCTTGCAGGTCCCCATGAAGAAAGGCATTCTTCACATCCAGCTGGTACAGCTTCCATCCATAGTTCGCTGCAATGGAGACCAGAGTTCTCACGGTGCTCATTTTTGCTACTGGGGCAAACGTCTCATCATAGTCTATGCCATATGACTGTGTGAATCCTTTTGCAACCAACCTCGCCTTGTATCGCTCGACCTTTCCTTCTGGCGTCTCTTTCACCGTGTACACCCATTTGCATCCCACAGCTTTCTTCCCTTTGGGTAATGGAACCAGCTCCTATGTCTTATTTTTCTCCAGTGCCCCAAGTTCTTCCATCATTGCAGCTTTCCACCTTGGATCTTTCTTTGCTTCCTGCCAACACTTGGGCAACGAAGTAGAGTCTAACGATGCAATGAAGGCTCGATAATTCGAAGAAATGTTAGAATAAGACAAGAAGTTGGCAATGTCATGTTCGTAATCATCAAAACGAGCAGGAGCCTTACCCGCATTGATGCGAGAAGATCTCCTTAAGGGAGCAATAGGTGGTGGAGAGATCATACCATCTGAGTCGGAGAGATCCGCATCAGAATCCGAGTGATTCAGTGCGGGGGCAACATCTTCAGGAGTTGGAGCAGGAGTAGACGAGGGACTTGGTACAGTAGGCACAGGGCACGGCATAGGCATAGTACTGGACTTCTGTTGTCTCCTTCTGTAGACTTGGAGCTCCTTTTCCCTTGTCTGTTGCTCCCCCTGCGTAACATTTTCCCTTGTCTGTTGCTCCCCCTGCGTAACATATGTATCTTCTTCTTCATCTGTATCTGAGTCACTGTGCTCTCCCCCTTTCGTCCAGTTTTCTACAACCGGACACGGAACCGATCCGACGACCACATTTGGGCTTATTATCTCCCCCTCACATCGAACACCACCTGTGTTAGATGTGTCACCAAATGCTGAACCTTCATCCGAACCATAGTATGGTTCGAGTTCTCTGAATGTAACGTCCATGCTGACAAACATCTTCCGCTCGACTGGACTCCAACAGGCATATCCCTTCTGAGTCGCCGTGTAACCGACAAATACACATTTAACTGCTCTAGGATCCAGTTTGCCAACGCCAGGCCTATTATCTTGGACAAAGCACACACATCCAAAAACTTTTGGTGGAACAGTGTATGTAGTTGCCCCAGTAAGCATCTCTAATGGTGTCTTCCAGTCCAACACTTGAGACGGCATTCTGTTGATGAGATACGAGGCCGTCAAAATAGCCTGCCCCCATAAATGCTTCGGGACATTCATAGCCAGCATCATCGTCCGTGCGACTTCCAGCAGGTGTCTGTTCTTTCGTTCAGCCACACCATTTTGTGCCGGAGTATAAGCACATGAAGTTTGATGTAGTATTCCATGGGTGGAAAAATACTCAGCAACCTGCTTATTAGTATACTCCGTCCCATTGTCAGACCGGAAACACTTAATGTTAGCGCCATATTGTGTTTCCACCCGGCGATGAAAGTCCCGAAAAGCCTCAAGGACGTCACTTTTATTCTTCAGAAGGTAGACCCATGTCACGCGGGTATAACAGTCAATGAAGGTGACGAACCATCGAAAACCGTTAATTCCGGTTGTAGGACAAGGGCCCCATACGTCCGAATGTATCATGTCAAAAGCAGCTGAACTCCTATTCCCCGAGCTTACATACGAGCTTCTGGTATGTTTTCCCAACTCACAAGCATCACAAAATAACTTCTCTTTATCAGCCCTTTGATGACTAAGAACTTGAAAAGAGGAATGACCGACACGCTGGTGGTGGAGTAGCAAGTCGGCTTCAACACTGCGACAGGAAGCTTCTGGTGGTGCGGCTGCTACCAAGGATGCCAATGCGTTGTCCAGTCCAGTCCTGTCTAAATACCACAGTCCCTTATACCATGTGCCAGTCCCAAGTCGTCGTCCTGTCCCCTTCTCCTGAAAAGTCACCTTAGGAATGTCAAAGGAAACAGTACAGTTAAGATCAAGTATAATGGCACTAATGGATAAAAGATTGACAAGAAAAGATGGAGCATGTAAGACATTGGTTAGAGTGATGGAAGGGGTGCATGCGACAGTGCTTGTACCCACTACAGGTCTGGATGTACCATCAGCGGTCTGAATACTCTCTGGCAATGGTAGGTGAGTATATTCCTGAAACGCATCACGGGACCCCGTGACATGGCGAGATGCCCCAGAGTCCATAATCCATCCTGACTGATGGATAGAGGCAAGAGCACGTGCAGAATCATCGGTGCTGGTTTGGGCAAAGCAAGTGAGGTGATCTCCCGAGGATGAAGACGCCCCAGGACAGTCGACCGAACCCAGCTTTGTGCCTCGCAACTTCTCAAGGAATTCCCGCTCAAGCGGGGTTATTGCAGCCAGTTGATTCTCTCCCCCTTCCTCCGCCAGATTTGCTTTGTGTCCGTCCCTTCTACCGGCATATCCTCCTCTACCACCACGCCGGCCTCCACGACCCCGTCCTCGATCAGTAGACTGATTGCGCAAGGGTTTTAGACAAAATCGGATGTAATATCCGGAGTCACCACAATTGTGACAAACACCACCCATAGAAGGAGGTTGATTGAAGGCAGCAAGGGCAGACTTTTCAACCGCGGCTGGCTCCCCCTGGGAGGAGCCCTTGTTGGGCATCAACTTCAGTCGAGCTTCTTCCTGGGTCATGACGGCTATAGCTTCTTCCAAGGTCGGAAGCATGGATTGAGATAGGAGAATATTCCTACGCTGCTCAAACACAGGGTGTAGTCCCTTCAGGAATTTCATCATACGCTGACGCGAAATATAAGCCAGAAACGTCTGAAAGTACTTTGCGAACGCCGGTTCGACTTGTGCAACCTCCATCCCAAGAGGATCATAATGATCCAGATCAGACCAGTATTTCTTCAACAGGGTTGCGTACTCAGAGATGGTACGTTCATCTTGGGCCACCCTATCGAGTTCATCCTGCAGTTGGAATACTCGCATAGGGTTGCCCGAGCCGGAGTACATATCTTTTAGAGTCCGCCATATATCAGCAGCAGCCTCCATGGCCTCGACATTGTCCGACACCTGGTCGGTTAATGAGGCAGTCAACCATTCAGCCACGACGTTGTTGACAATCTCCCAAACAGCAAACTCCTTGGAGGAGTGATCAGCTGGCGCCGTGGCTTGGCCAGTGACATAGCCAACCAAACCACGTCCCTTCAGCGTCCGCATCGCCTGTCGCGACCACTTCAAGTAGTTGGACGTTCCTTCCAACTTCGTCTCCAGCTTCTCCAGCTTCCCCATTTTGTAGGGTGACGGATCCACATCAGTATGGATCACACGAGGGGTTGCCTCGGTTAATCTCTTGGATAAGATATCATCAACCAAGGCCTTCATCTCTTCGGCCGTCAGTTTGCCACTGATCGAATCCATGGCTTCTTTAACTGTGAACAATATTCGTCGTCTTCTTCGTCGTCTTCTACGTCGGAGGCTGCAACGTCGGAGTCTACAACTTACCCAACTTCGTCGTCTTCGACGTCTTCGTCGTCTTCTTCGACGGCAGAGACTTTACGAATGCGCTACAAACTTGGCTAGCACCGGCATGCGCATGTAAAGTGAACACGTCAGGTCACCAGAGAAGACATGATCAGTCTCTGTAGAGATCCCGATGTGAAGAAGGAATAACAAATAAAGCATTTGTTAGTTCCAAACGGCGTAAGCACGGAACAGAGTTGGTGCAAATAAAGATTTGACAGCCGTCTCTATTCGAAATACGCCTTTTTTTTTTTGGTTAAAAACTAGGGTTAGGGTTTGATGGGGCTGCTAGGTCTAGGGTTAGGGTTTCCATGGCAAAAAGCGAGGGTTAGGGTTAGGGTTTGACGTGCTGGGGGGCGGGGTGCAGTGGGAGAAGGGGGTCGGAAGGGGGGGGGGGGGCGGGGCTGGTCGACTCTGCTCGGGGGGGGGGGGGGGGGGGGGGGGGGGTTCTGGTCGGGGCTGGTCGGGGGGGGGGGGGGGGGGGGGGGGGGTCCGGGGGGGTCAGGGGGGTTCTGCTGGGGGCGGGGTGCTGTGGGGGGTCGGGGGGGGGGGGGGGGGGGATTCTGGTCGGGGCTGGTCGGGGGGGAGGGGGGTCGGGGGGGGGGGGGGGGGATCCGCTGCGTCGGGGGCGAGGGGGTGGCTTGGAGGGGGGGTTTGTGGAAGGGGGGGGCGGCTTGGAGGAGAGGGGCGACAGGGAGTGGGGGCCTGCTGGGTCGGGGGGGGGGGGGGGGGGGGGGGCCTGCTGCGTCGGGGGGGGGGGGGGATGGGTTGATCCTAAAAAAAAAATTTTTTTGTAGAGAGAGAGAGAGAGAGAGTTATGGCTCTGATACCATGTAGAAAATAATAGTTGGATTATTTTATTGATGGACTACTTCACTACTTATAGGGAGTCCAGCTCCTCTACATACTACATATTCCGATGTGGGACTAAAGTCCCTTATTGATTCTCAACAGTAATATTTATGAGAAATACTTTGCACAATGGTATGTACTCCAAACCTTTTGTAATCTCGGCGGAGTCAATCAGGCGATGTCCCCTATCATTTAATTATTAAATGAAAGAAATATTATGGTCGGTGGGAAGAATCCTTTGTAGACGACTTAAATATGTGGCCGTGGGGGAATGCTTGAAGTGAAATTTCAAATGGTCGGTGGGCAGAAACCTTTTAGACGACTTAAATATGCGACGGGACATTATAAGTGACGGAATGATCTTGCTGCCACGTTTTACTGAGAACCGGATCGGGAGCCGCGTTTTCGGAGTCCCGCTGAAGCCTCGCTCTCCTTGGCCGTTGGATCGCGCGGCATCGCATGGGCCCCGCTCGATCCGATGGTGCAGTGGACGGGGATCCGAGGCGGTATCTTGATCCTCGCCTATATATATATATATATATATATATATATATATATATATATATATATATATATATATATATATAAATTGTCGTCTTTGGTTTATATGAAAAAAATATGGAGTAAAAAATCTTTGCATTCTTTTCCAACATAGTCGGTCAGCTACCGCATCATTCGGGATAACTCTTGAATTTATAAAACAATGAAATTAGTAGGTGATCTGCTTCCATCACTTTTCGGTTGTACCGTAAATTCTGAGTCACAAAGAATGCGCTCGCTCAACGGACGGACACTCTCCTCGAATCTCAATACTGTCCGTCCGCAGCATAGAAAATTTTCTTAATTAGTAGTTTTGACGTTTATTCCCAGCTTCCCAATCATTCTCACAACTCATAACCATAATAATTCCTATTTTAATTATAACTAAACCATCTGGAGGCAAATAATATTGATGGAGAGGCAAATACCTTGTTAGCGATTCGGCAAACAGAAAAAATTCGGGACGACAAAATTACGAGTATAAATCGACTCGGTGCAAATAAAATGCGTTCAAAAATTCGGTCAAATATTCGAAAAATAAAAATATTGAGGGTAGAAACTTCACATTCTTAAATATGTTGTCAAATTTGGTTAATTAAACAGGTTTTCATCATGTTTTTTGTGCCAAATTTTTCAATAATTTATACAGAATGTTTAAAATTTACGTACTAATTTGAATCTGTCAAAAGTACGTAAGCTTTATTGCAAAATTCACGGACAAGATTCCGACATGAACAAAATCTCTTGTTGATATTAAAGCTACAATTAAATTAAATTAATTTAGTTTATTAAATTTTTAAAAAAGGATAGGCATCTCATCACCTCTTGCAGTTGGAATTTGAGTTGGTTTCCCAACTCAACAGCCAAAAGGAGAATATATTTAAAATTTTCTTGATCGAGTCCTCATCAGCGTGTTTTGTGTTTTCTATTAAACATACTGCCAATGTTATCATAAACCTCCAAAATACTAAAGACATTTACATACTCCCTACACAGACGTCCTGGAATAGTGAAAAAAGATATTGACACGAAAAACTCTAAAGAAAAGGAAAAAGTGAGAGAAGATTATTTTGTACTGTATGTACATGTACAATATAGATCAATAAATGTACCGGTAAGAAAGACCAACGCGATGGACAAACATGATGTGTCAGATGATGACGTAGCGTTTCGCGGAAAGAAAATTTAAGTGTATCAAATGATTTTGTCGGAATGCGACAAGGGAAAAAAATAAATACTAATATTTCTAGTATTATAAAAGAGGGACATCCTCAACTTAGCTAAAATGAGAAGCTAACAAATAAAAACATCATGCAAAAACCTAGAAATAGAGGGTAGTTGTTCTAGTTGCGGAAACACGGATACTAACAAATTTTATTAAGATATTTTTGGTTGCAAAGTTAAAAGAAGAATAAGAATAAAATTAGAACTGAAGTGTTAGAGCATCTCCAACCCTATTGTGACTTTGGAAAAAAGTTAATGCCACATAGGAATGACAAAATTTTATTCAAAAGTTCTTCTCCAATGCAATTGTCAAGTCAATTGTGAAGCTTATGTGGCAAAAATTAAAGAAGACATTGTGAAGTTGATTGTCTTGTTCTAGACAATGCACTTGACAATGTCTTCTCTTCCATGTCATCAATTATGAATAAAAAAAATATTAGAAAAAAGAAAGAAGATAAGTAGTTGTCTTAAAAGTTGCCTTGGAAGTTGAAAAAAATAATTTTTATTGTCTCCTCAATACTTTTGCATTGGAGAGGGTTTTTTCTATCTCATTGTCTTTTGAGATATAATTTTGCCACATAAACAAGACATTGTCTTGTGGCTCATGCCACATAGAGCCACCTAAGACTCACAACACTTAACAAGACAATAGGGATTGGAGATGCTCTAATGCACATAAGAACTCCATTACCATTCCTCTCTCTTCTTCTAAACCTCAAACTCAATAGATCCAAGTCGATCTTACAAAATTTTAGGGACAAAAGCAAACTCAAGCAATCATGGCTGCTTCGGTTTTTTTTTTTTTTTTTTCCAAAAACATTTTCAAAAAAATGCTTGGTATTACTTATTATCATTTTTTGGAAAGTTGTTTTAATTTGAAATAATTTTTTAAAACCGTTGGAAGGTTACTATCAGAAAATATTTCTAGTCACTTTTTGAAAACAACAACGATCCTAATATGATACACTATAGGGTCTGTTTAGTAATAAGAAAGTGGACTTAGGAATAGAATTTTACAAGAAAGTAGGTCTGATCCTATGTTTGGTAAGAAGGATGAGTCCATTTTTTGTTCACCCACCAAAGCTAGAATGTTTGTTCACCTTTCAATAATAAATTGACACGTGTCAAATTCATTCAACATAAATCACTTTAAAATTGGTTTTGTAAACATTCAAAGTGGTTTTGACTAAAGAATCTGACACGTGTCAATTCATTATTGGAGGATGAACAAACATCTTAGTTGTGGTGTGTGAACAAAAATGAACTCAAAACAAAGAAAAATAGAGTTTAACAGTAAAATTTATAATTTTTTTTTTTTTTACTTTGTGTCTCCTGCACTTTGAGCCACTTCTACTTTAGTCGATGTGGAAGAAAGTGTGAACCAAATAAGTCCCTAGCTAACTAAATGACTTATGTTGAAATATATAAAGATGTAAGGGTTTCCAAATAATTAGATTTGGTGGGGCCTATATTGAAATGGAAAATTTTGAGGGACATATCTTGAAAACAAACTAATAAATAAAGCCAAAGCCCCCCAAATCTTCCTTCTTTCTTGCACAATATCTATAAAGTTCGCTTCTTGGTCCCAACAATTCCGTACGGATCTCTCTCCCCTAATTCTCTGTTTTTTTCTTAAAGCTATTGGGGACTATTTCAGGAAATTTCTACTAGATCTGGATTTACTTCAGTGAGTAGCTCTAAACTCTTTCTGTCTCAAATTTGCATTCCTGCATCTTTTTTTAAAAGAAATTTCTGCTAATAGCAATGTGATTCTAAGCTTCATGATCACTCCAAGAACTTTACTTGTTTATTTTCTTTCAACCAGATGCAATATTGCCAATAAAGTCCAAATCTTTCCAAGTACTCACTCCAGTCTGATCTGACCCATGTTGTGAAACTACCATCTTGAGCAATTTTATCCATATCTATGTGAAAAAGTTGAGATTTTGGGAACCGGGGTGTGGAGATTTGAGCTGTACTGGTCTCAAAATTTGATCTTTGCTTCTCTGGAGTCCTCAAGCCGGTAACTTTTCTAGAGATTTATGCACTGAATGATAGTTTTCTGTTCGATTCTGAGCTTATGCATTTTTCCAAGAGGTTCACACTCTAGCCAACAAAGTTACAAAATTTTCCCCTTGTTCAGTCTATTTTGATCCGACCCATCAAGTGAAACTACCATCTTGAGCAATTTCATCCACTTGAATCCCAAAAACTCGAGATTTTGGGAACTGGCCTTCATCTTTGCTTCTTTGGAGTGCTAAAGTTGGTAACTTTTCTAGAGAAACTATCACACAGATTCTAGAGCATATTGGAGTCTGACCATAAAATGAAACTACCATCTTGGGCCAATTTTCCATTATATCTGATAAATTTGAGATTTTGGGACCTGGTGTGAAGATTTGAGCTGAATTATTCCCAAAATTTGATCTTTTGCTTCCTTGGAGTGCTCAAGCTGTAACTTGTGGGTATTTGAGAATTATGAGGAAGAATGGGGGAAATCACTCAGGAAGAGCATTTGCTGACAAAAGATGGCTCATTCCCTTTTCTGCGAGCTTATTGGTCTCTTTAACCCTCTTCTTGGCCGCAGTTTTCGGGCTCTTTTCTCCGCACGACAGTGGAGATTCATTGTATTTGGATATACTTTCATTCACTAGTCTGAATGATACAGAAGGGTACTCTGTAGATTTGGATCCCAAGAGTGCAGACTCATCAGAGCCACCACGGATAGCTTATCTTATCACTGGAACAAAGGGCGATAGCCATAGAATGAGGAGAACTCTTCAGGCTATATACCATCCAAGAAATCAGTATATTCTTCATTTAGATCTGGAAGCCCCTCCAAGAGAAAGAATTGATCTGGCTATGTATGTGAAGGGGGATCCAGTCTTCAGTGAGATGGAGAATGTGCGTGTGATTGCGAAGGCAAACTTGGTGACTTATAAAGGACCCACGATGATTGCCTGCACCCTTCACGCAATTGCAATTTTGTTCAAGGAGGGCGTTAAGTGGGATTGGTTTATTAATCTTAGTGCCTCGGATTATCCTCTCATGTCGCAAGATGGTAAGTACCAGATACCCTCTTCTTATTTTTTTTGCATTAGTCTCTGAATGCGTGTGTATATCAGCATATGCCATTTCAAGTTACTATATATGCATAATCATTGCTGATTCATTGCGACGGCACTATTAATCATTTAGCTCTTGGTATTCTGAAATGTTACTGACAGTTTAGAATTTTCATTCTAGTGATGAGTTTTTGAACACCATTTGAATGATAAGGGAATTATTGAATGTATTGTTATACATTGTGCTTTATGATGACTAAGGACACTTTTTATTATTGAAAAAACTGATGCAGAAAAAGAAATTTAGTTACGGCTAGTTTTGCTTATGTTATATCTTCTCACAGTACAAAATGAAGAAGAAGAAATATTCTAATATTCTCACCGTACAATGTTTCAATACAACAATATGAGTTGTTTTGCATGTTGTTGCACCTACAGTCAGAATTGAATTTGACTAGTGACGATAATTACATGGAATCAGCGAAGTCCACATATAATAGATGGTTGATCATTCTAGAAACTCAGCCATCTGCTTAAGTGTTTAATTATTTACCATATCATGTTATAACTGGATTTGTGTAATTGTCAAGATTAGATGTTGTAGTTCATTATGAGATTGCTTAATATTAAGGTACAATTTGTTTTGAAATCTGTTGGCATATAGCTTGACCGGCCATTCTGGCTCGGTCCTGACCAGGTCCGGTCCAGTCCAAGCCGGCCCATAGGGGGCCGGTTCCATATGTGGGCATGGGTGTGCCCATAGGGGTCCACCCATGGTTTTGTTTGTTTAGGTTTGTCATACCTAGGAGTCTATTCTCATGAGGAGAAACCCTAATACTTGCATCTCAAGTTATTGTCTCTTCTTCCTCCTTCCTACCTAGAGGAGTTCCATTGCGGGGTGGAGAACAAGAGTTGCCTCTTGTAGGATTCTTTAATGACCGTGTTTCAACATATCGTAGGAGGAACCCGGTTCAATCACGCATTGAAGGTAAACCGTTGAACCGCTTCCACTTATACTTTCATACCTAGATCGTTCTATGATTTACCATATCCAAGAATAAAAAGCATCCTCAATGAAATTCATCAATGCCTGGAAATTAATTGTTAATGGTGTTAAAGAGACATCCTTATCAATACTCCTGTAAGAAAGTTTTTGACGTAAGTTGACTAGGGGAAAGAAGGTTTTGTATTTGTTTGACAAATAACTACGTGAAGTAGATAACATAAAAGAGATTCAAGCACTTCGTAGTATTAAGAGATATTTCTATGTTTTAACCATCCATGATGCCTTATTATCATCCTTTCATATGTTAGCTGATTGGTGTATACTAAGTTCTTTATCCTATTCTTTTGAATATGTGATAAGAAAGACCTTAGGATGCAATTTTCATATGAAAGGTGTACTTATTTAGCGAGGGAAGTAGTTGATACTGCCATTTGATCTTCTTCCTCATATCTTGCCAATTATGGCCTACTCTTGGAATGCAATTCTTCAATGTTCATATTTCTTCTTTCATTGTTCAGTAATTAGATAAAACAATCTTGATTGACGAAACTAGCAAAATTTGTAGCTTAGCTGCACGAATGAAACTTACCTTTGGCGATGTTCATAACTTCTGCTTTCTAAAGTAATCGGATACTCTTGCTTACATCCTAGGAGACATGGACACATATAACAGAGAAACACAATTGAAACTCTCTTTCTGTGTGTATGTATTTGATTAATGATTGTAGTTGGACACGGTGAAACATGAGTAACAACTAAGCTGGTGAGACATCTGTTTTGGCTCCATGATCAACCAAGTTCTTCATTCACAAAAAGGAAGAACATTTGCATTGTGAATTGATAATGTGAACCATGTCATTTTTCTTTTAGAAGTGGTACACGCATCCAACCCTTCTTCATAATTAGATCTGGAACAATCTAATGTGTCCAGAATATTGGATGTATTGTTGATTGTAATGAGGTATCCATAAGATAGGAATTACTTCAAACCCTGTCGTATATTTACTTATAAGTAGGATGCAGGTATGTTGTGTCAAAATAATATGATACAGGTATGTTTTGGTGCTTATTCGTATCATATTCAGTTATTAAGTAGTGTTCTTGTTAACTGCCTGTTCAAAAGAAAACGTATTGTAGACTTTCTCAAGCTTTAATATATTGCAGGCTAATCCTTTTTCGTTCTTCATTTATTTATATTTTTTATTGTCACTTATTGCTATCATGGATGTATGCAGACATACTTCATGTTTACTCTTCTCTGCCTAGAGATCTAAATTTCATCGAACACACACTGATTACTGGATGGAAAGTGTAAGTTCTATACACAATTGTCGAGATTGTGAATGATTTTATCTGATTATCACATTGATGTTGATTTTCATAATCAATAATTCAGGAACCAGAGGGCAAAACCAATTATTGTTGATCCAGGTCTTTATTTGTCAAAAAAGTTTGATCTTTTTTCTACTGATGAACGCCGAAACCTACCAGAATCGTTCAAGTTGTTCACAGGTTAGTTGCTTTCCCACTATATGCATGAAACCAGTGTGGCAGTGTAGTAGGTACATGTACTCAATTGTCGAATAAAAGCAGGAAATAGAAAAAATGGTAACTGCGCATATGGGGGATCAAAACTTTCAACAATTAATATATAGGAAAAATGCCTGGAGATCTCCAAAATAGTCAAATTAAGGTTGGCACCTCGTGAGACACGAGGGTTCTGGTATATACCACTGTAAACACAATTTTTATTATGAGAACCAATTCATGAAGGGAAGGGGGAGAAGTAGGAAGAGTACACACTCCAAAATAAGTGCTATATCCATGTTGCACCATGCCAGACACTATTGGACACAACACGTGCTCCAAACTATACTAGGACACACCAAAGTAGGTGCTGTGCCAGTGTTGACACATCCGCATCTTGTTGTTGACACCAGACTCACCATACATCTCAAGAAGCCTTTAGTTTCTTACTCATATAACATTCCGGATATAAGAACTCCTGCCTCATGTCATAGTGTGTTCAACTTCAGCCTAGGGGTGAGCATTATTCAGTTTTGGACCGAAGGTTCGGTTCGGTTTTGCCAATTCGGTTTTCGGTCCAATTCGGTTTTCGGTCATTCGGTTTGGTTTGAACTGAATTAACCGAATGCTCACTCCTACTTCAGCCTACTAAGATATGACTGTTGTATATCTATAATATATAGCAGTGAGAAATTAGAAAGTATAACAATTGAAGTTTCTTTCTTGTTGAATAAGCTATTTGTTTTCATTTCAAATGTAATCTTGAAGAACATTCTCTTCGTTACATCTCTACAGGTTCAGCATGGGTGATGCTAACTCGTTCCTTCCTCGAGTATTGCATATGGGGATGGGAAAACCTTCCTCGAACCCTTCTGATGTACTACGCGAACTTCGTCTCCTCGCCAGAGGGCTATTTCCACACCGTAGTCTGCAATGCGGATGACTTCCGGGGCACCGCCATCAGCCACGACCTCCACTACATCGCCTGGGACCACCCCCCGAAACAGCACCCCCGCTCCCTGTCCGGGAAAGACTTTGACAAGATGGTCGAGAGCGGCGCACCGTTCGCTAGGAAGTTCCCGAGGAACGACCCGGTGTTGGACAGGATCGACCGGGAGCTGCTGGGGAGGTCGGAGGGTCGTTTCACTCCCGGAGGGTGGTGCATCGGGGAGGCGGACGGCGGAGAGGATCCTTGCGCCGTGAGGGGGAATGATTCGGTGTTCAAGCCTGGCTCGGGGGCAGAGAGGTTGGAGAAGTTAATGAAGAAGCTGACATCCGAAGAGTTTCGGAATGGGAGCTGTTCTTCATTGAGGTATGATCAGACTAAGAGAGTGTGGATTCGTAATTGATACACAAACTGTACGTTACATTTGAGTACATTTACCATGGAAAAAAAAGGGTGTTTTGGTTGGTTACACTACACACATCACATGGTGCTTTGTATTATAATTTTGTTATCAATTTGAAATAAATTGTAGTTGAGGTTCCATTGTGCATTTCATTTATAACCAATCTTTCTGTATAGACTTCTTCCTCAAAGGAGAGAATTTTCCTTTAAAGTGCTAAACCTGTAAGTGGATTTAGCTGGGAATAGACTTAACCCGCGAGCGGATGCACGATTTAATGTACATTTTGACATGTTTATTAGTCGGACACTTAATGAACCAAGGATAAAACAATAATTTCCTATATATATATATATATATATATATATATATATATATATATATATATATATATATATTATTTTTGTTATGAGATTAGTGACTCGCGTAAATTATTCTTTTTTATTTTGTTACGGGATTAGTGACTCGTGTAAATCATAGACATGATCCGATTAAATTTTTTGTTTTTGTCTTTCCATCTTCTCTCTCGAAAATCATCCAAGAAAGAAGACAAAAATGACGAGAACCAAAAACTTCTCCAAATCTCCATCTCTGTCCATCTCCTCAATCAGATAAGGCTGTTGATTGGTCATTGGATTTGTCACCGGGTGTACAGTGAAATGGGTTGTCTGGATTCGTTGTATCTCGGGAGTATATAGTAATTTTCTGCTGCACTGTTCGTGGAAATAAAATCTATTCTAAGAACAACGTTCATTCTAGTTCATTCTGTAACGTGCTTCGGATACTTCTTTAATTCTAGTTTATGTGATTTCTTTTTTTGCATACTTTAGGTTAAATTTTTCAACAATAGAAATAGAAACTTACCCAGTCTTCTTTACAATGTGCTTGATTACCTGGAAGGGGTGATTTCCTATAACAGGACTATCTTCACAAGGAAAATAAAAATCACCAAACTTAATAGCGCTCTTATTTCACATCTAACCCTGACTTAAGGTTACAAATACTAAACATCTTCTAAGCTTACCAAGTCCTTTCTTTGTTGTTACATATTGCACTCAAAACACTATGGCAAGTGGGAGTGAAATTCTGTAAAATCAAGAGCATCAGAAATAAACTGGAATAAAACTCTCTCTCTCTCTCTCTCTCTCTCTCTCTATATATATATATATATATATATATATATATATATATATATATATATATATATATTGCACTCAAAACACTATGGCAAGTGGGAGTGAAATTCTGTAAAATCAAGAGCATCAGAAATAAACTGGAATAAAAATCTCTCTCTCTCTCTCTCTCTCTCTCTCTCTCTCTCTATATATATATATATATATATATATATATATATATATATATTGCACTCAAAACACTATGGCAAGTGGGAGTGAAATTCTGTAAAATCAAGAGCATCAGAAATAAACTGGAATAAAAATCTCTCTCTCTCTCTCTCTCTCTCTCTCTCTCTCTCTCTCTCTATATATATATATATATATATATATATATATATATATATATATATATTGGTTTTAATGGCTGTTGGAGCGGGCGACCCAGGCGATCGGGTGGGAAACCCTAGGGTTTCTACTGCTAGAGCGATCGGGATGGGGTCCCAACCCTGGGACCCCGGCGCACCCCCCCTCGCGCCAGGTGAAGGGCTAGCGGGAGGCGCCGGCGAGTCTGTGGCCGGCGGAGGGGCCCAATCGGGCGGAGCTGCAGCCGCGATGGCAGTCGTGGTCGCGGGTACAGGCCCCCAGGCGGGGGGTCAGGTGGTGGAGGCCGGGCAGGAGCGGCCGGGAGAGGCTGTTGGCCGGCGAACCCAGGTGGGGGTGCCGGAGGAGGATTGTCGGGATAGGCGGATCAATGGGTTTCAGATCCAACGAAAAATCCTGATTTTCAAATCGGATCTGAATCTGGATCAAAGGGTGGCCAGACAGAGGGAGGCGGATGGACGACGGTCATGAGACGTCGGGGAGCCAAGACCGGGGGTAACGCGGGCGGCGTACAGAACCACCGAAAGGCACGCTACCCTACTGCGAGGCTTACATGAGAGGGTACAGGGGTGCGGACGACGGCCCAAGGCCATGTGGTGTCTGCGGGGAGATCGGTGGGCTGGCGTCCCAAGGTGACCATGGCGGAGAAAGGGAAGAGCAAAGTTGTGGACTTGAGAGGCCAGGGGCCGGGGTCAACCCCAACTGGAGTCACTTCTGGGGTCATTCCTCGTCCCCATGGGGCGACCTCCCGTCCCGCGGGAAGGTCCTGGGCAGATATATGCACGCCAACGGGACCAAAGAGTCCCACCTTCATGGAGTTCGTGCCGCCGAAGAATGTTGGGAATAGATTTCGGGCCTCCTTCCCAGCTGAGGAGATTGAGAAGGTGACCGCCTTCTGGGATAACACGCTTGTCCTATATGTCCTGGGGAACAAGCCATTCTACGGCCAGATCCGGGGGTACGCGGCACGTGTCTGGCAGCCAAAAGGTAGTATGGAGATATTTGCTAGGGAGAATGGCTTTTACTACGTGAAGTTCGGACTTGTATAAGATGTCACAAGAATCCTGCAAGGAGGTCCATGGACTTTTGATGACAGGTTGATCATCCTAAAAGAATGGTCTCCCGACCTGCGTTGTGAGAAGGAAGTCCTGAATGCCATCCCTGTCTGGATACGTTTTTCGGAGTTCCCTGTCCGGCTCTGGAGCATTCCACTATTGATGCGGCTAGCCAGCCTGGTGGTCACCCCGACTAAGGCTGATGATGCTACAGCTTTTCGACCGCGGTTGATGTATGCACGGATATTCGTGGAGATTCGAGCAGACAAGGAGCTACCGAGGGTTCTGGAGTACGAAGTACCTTCTGGAGAGGTTCTAACCCAGAAGGTGGAGTATGAATGGGTTCCACCAACCTGTTCATATTGTTCTTATTTTGGGCATCTAGACAGTACTTGTCCGTCAGGAGGTTCCCAGGCGGGGGCGACTACGGCTCCGTCTCCTACCGAGATGTCTGGCTCCGGCCGGGAGATGGAGGTCCCATTCGGGGAAGTCGAAGCGGAGGAAACCATGCAGGAGGGGGATCGACCGATGGAGGAGGTCGGGGAACTGAGTCTTCCTATTTCTCTACAGCCGGTTCTCCCGAGTGGGACGATGGTCACCTTTTCGGCACAGAGGAGCATGGTAACCAGAGGCATGGTGGCCTTGGGGAGAGAGGAGCGGGTTGCGAGTGGATCTTCGGAGGAGAGAGTCTATAGCAAGAAGAGACGTGTTGGATCTCTCCGTGATGGCCCCACTAGTGTGGGAGGACATTCCCCCGCTGGGGATGAGGCGCTCTGTGTGGACAACCCGGCTTGGGCGCTGGTGCTCTCCCAGGCAGCGACCCAGCAGGCCCACACGACTGGGATGGAGGAGGATTTGTTAGCGACGGATGTGGTACCAACCCCAGGTGCCGATCCGGGTGATATTCAGGGGAACCTATCTTTCAATAATTAATGGCTATCATCGCCTGGAATGTGAGGGGTGCGTGTTCGTTAGGGAGATGGAGAGAGATCTGTGGGGTTCTCCACAGAGAGAAGTGCGACATATCTGTACTGTTAGAGACTAAGATTAAAGGGGAGAAGACTCTTGCTTGACGGACTCCATCTCATTGGGTCCAACTCCACAATTTGGCTATATGTGACATGGCCAGGATCTGGGTCAGATGGAATTCGAAGAACTGGGATGGGGACTTGATCTTGATGTCGGAGCAGTTGATCATCATCTTTTTCACGAACAAGGGGGGATTTCGGTTCTTGCTGGATGCGGTGTATGGCCACAATAACAGAAGGCGACGGGTGTCCCTGCGGAGTGACATATCCAGAGTTCCCGCTGCTGCGGACACCTCGTCCCTGCCGCTTCTTCTGCTAGGGGACTTCAATGCCCTTCTGCATAGAGGGGAGAAGGTGGGCGGCCGTCCGGTTCCAGATCCGATTCTGTATGATTTTCAGAGATGCCTCCTCCAAGCGGGGCTCCAGGGGTTATCGCGCTCGGAATTCTTATGGACTTGGCATAACAAAGCAGTCCGTAACAGGGTTGCATGCCAGTTGGATAGAGCCCTGGACAACGGGAAATGGTTCCGTCGTTTCCCTAACTCCTCGGCTGAGGACCTGGCCGCTGGGACGAGCGACCGTTCCCCCATCAGGGTTGGCTTCACTGTTCGGCCTACTGTGAGGTCTCGCCCCTTCAGGTACAACAACAGCTGGTATCTTTTAGAGGGTTACTTGGATGCTGTTACGGAGGGGCTCACAAGCCGTCAGGAGGGGACAGCTCAGTATCGCATGGTTCATCGGCTCAAGGCTACGAAGAAGGCTCTACGGAGTTGGGTGAAGGGTTTGCCCAAGACTACCCTAGAAGATAAAGAGGCGGATCTTCGAGCCATCCAACAGGAAATGTAATCTGACATGCTGAACGGAGACCTGGCGGCGAGAGAGAAGGAGCTGATCGGGGAAATCAACATCTTGCGTCTGCAAAAGGAGATTAGCGCGGCCCAGCGCGCTAAATGCTCCTGACTTAAGGATGGTGATCGCTGTTCTAAGTTCTTCTATGACGTTATTCGGACCAGACAGCATCGGAACCATATTCCCCAGCTTCTTGACATGGAGGGCCACCTCGTGGGAGAGCCGACAAAGATCCAAGGCGAGGCTGTCAGGTACTACTCTGAGTTATATTTTCAGTCTGACTACTTGTCTTCGTTCCCTGATGTAGTTCCGAAGAGACTAGTGACTCCCTATGGGAATGGCCTTCTACTTGCCCCTGTTACTATAGAGGAGGTGGAATCCATTATCAAGACGGCGGATCCCAACAAGGCACCCGGACCGGATGGTTTTAGCAGTGGGTTCTACAAACGTCACTGGGATACTCTGAAGTTCCCGGTTTTCGAGGTGGTACATGAGTTTTTCACCAAAGAAAAGTTGTTGAAGGAGCTGAACCACACTTTTCTGACACTTGTGCCAAAGAAGGAGGAAGTGACATCGCTGGCGGATTTCAGACCTATTGCGTGTTGTAATTATCTTTATAAGATAATTACGCACCTTATGTGCCGGCAGATGGAGGGGATCATGCATGACTTAGTCTCTCCGAACCATGCGGCTTTCATTAAGGAGAGGTCGATCGCGGAGCACAGCCTACTGGCGCATGAGATGGTGAGGGGATTCAGTAAACCTGGCGGGGAGAAGGCATGCGTGAAGGTGGATCTGAGGAAGGCCTATGATATGGTCAATAGAGATTTCCTTTGTCATCTGCTGTCTGCTATGGATTTCGACGACGGCTGGGTTGCGAGGATCCGGAAATGCATCACGACTCCCACTTTCTCTGTCCTCATCCAGGGCACCCCATTTGGGTACTTCCAGAGCAACCGTGGACTTAGGCAAGACGATCCTCTGTCCCCTTACCTATTCATGCTTGTCATGGAATACTTCACATGCTTGATGGACATGTCAGTGCATCGTGGGAGACTGGTTCCATTGTTCAGGAGGATTGACCCCCGGTTATCCATCTTATTTATGCAGACGATCTCTTGGTGTTCATCCAGCCATCTACGGAGGGTATGCACACGATTGCGGAGATTATGGAAGAGCCGGAATCCCTTTCAGGCCTCCAAATGAACAGAAAGAAGAGCATGGTGTATTTCAGCTCCCTCTGCTCCCAGAAGGAGGAGTGGGCCGACGCGCTGGGAGTCGAGAGGAGCGATTTACGGTGAAGTATCTAGGGGTTCCTCTCACAGTTAACTATGCGCGGGATCAGGACTGCCATAGTCCGGTGGAGTACGTCTAGAGGAGGGTTTGCAAGCCACTGGTTTATCTTTTGGAGGACGCATCGAGCTGGTTAGATCGGTGATATCAGCTGTGGCCCATTTCTGGCTGCAATCCATCCTACTTTCTATTGCCACTATCAGGAAAGTAGAGTGAATTTGTGCAGACTTCATATGGAGGGGTGGTATGCATGCGATCTCCTGGGAGCAGCTTTGTCGGCCCAGGAAGGAGGGAGGAGTGGGGCTACGGTCATTGTTGGAGATTAGGGAGGCCTCGGCGCTGAAGCTGGCATGGAGATTCATCAATAGGGGATCCCTCTGGGCTGACTGGATGCATAACAGATATGTGAAACATGGCAACCTGTCACGACCCGATCCCAAATAATTGGGTCGAACCGGATCATGCCCAGCCTGCACCGTTGTGAGACGGCGGCAGTAAGCTGTTCTATATGCAGTTGTTCACAACAACATCTATACATTTGTCACAACTCAATATACGAAAATTTTAAAACTTTTATTCAACATCTGAAAACTACAACTGGAATGTATGAACTGAAATGAAATGCTGAATTTAAAAAAAATAACAAAACTCCAAAACAACAAAACTAGAAAACTGGAAATGACTAGCTAAGCGGTCGGCTCGCCGGCCTCAGATCCTGCGTCCTCCAAGGGGGACTCCGACAACTACACAGGGTACAAAACCGGGTCATAGTAGCTATTGTACAATAGCTCAGCATCCTCAATATCACCTAAAAATGTTGTCTCCAGTCAGGAGGGAGCAAGTACGAATATGTATCTCATATTTCAAGTAATAATGGAAAAGTGCAGGCTAAACAGTTGAAACAATATTTTTTAGCATTTTAACAATTGAAAATAATGTGATTTGAATGTGTAATCGTCTATGGCCGGCTTGGGTTATACAATAGCGTCCTAGCGACGCGATACGGCTTATCTCCGTGTGTAAGAGGAGTAAGCTCGCACAATATGCAATATGAGGGGTATTGGCCATAAACGTTACACTATTCCCCCAATCCCCACAATCAATATCAATCAATATCTGAACCCTAAGAGAGGGTTCCGTGTAGCAATGTGGTTTAGACATGCAGCTAGACAATTACTAAATAAAATACAAGAAAACATAACCGTAACTTGCCTCTGTTAATTGACTGGATCGAGAATGTTGGTACCGAGGAGGATGTCAGGTTCGTCTCCGAGATCCTACTGTTGAGAACCTTGGCTTAGAACCAATATGAAACCATTCTAGGTGTGCTAGTAACAATCTCTAGAAGTAGACCCTAGTCAGTTTTTAAGTTTATTAATTAATCTACCGGAAATCGTCTAACGTCGCAATCTACGTTCATTATTATTTTAATTAAATAAGTCGGTTATTGATTAATTGGAAAAATGGCAATTACCGGTTAATTTGGCAAAACTTTGTATTTTAAAATATATATATATAAAACTAGATTTTCCTTTTAGTGATAAAACATAGACTTCGTTATCTTACCAATATTTTATTCAAGTTAATTTATCGTGAAAAACCTTATTAATTTTATACAAAATAATTAATACCTAAATTATAATTACGCGTCTAATAACGAAACCAACTCAGAAAAGAAAGTAAAAACATAAACTACACAATACAGGGTCACAGCGAAAAAATAGAAAACTGGGCTGATGTCCTTTACAAATTTTACATAAATTAATTAATTCATCTAGGCGAGCTCTGAGTGCCGCAAACGGTCCAAACAGTAGGCCGAAGTCCTGCACCAAAAATACTAACAGCAGTACCAGTTCTAAAAATAATTATAAATATAAATATAGTTGTAAAATGCGTCTCAGACGTGGTCCAAAAGTCATGTTGCTGGCTAGCGCCTCAACGTACAGGAACCCTGTAGCGTTTGCGCTTCGTCGAGGCTCATTCGACCGATACGGTCGTCGCCTAATCGGGATACGAAACTCCAAAATCCACTTTCAAATCGACAAAACCACTTTTGTAATCCGTTTGCAAAATACCGAATTTTGAAAATAGAATCCCATTTTAAAATACTTTATTTTTGAAAACTTTTCCAAAAATTTGGGCAGCATCTCCTCTGTAATTGGGACAACCCAATCCTGGGACGGTGCCAAAAGTCAACATAAATAATATCCCAAACCAGGAAAACAACCCAAACCATCCATAATAATATTCCACGCAGAAATAATATCCAACCAGAAAACACATCATAATTATTTGTAGCCAAAACCACAGAATACTCCCGAATTAAATTCGGAAATCCCGAAATAAAGGTCGGGAAACCGGAATCCACAAAACCGAATTATTCTGAAATGGAATTCGGAAAAATCCGAAACTACAATCGTCTAAACCGAATCCCGTAACGGGATCGAGGACCGTATCATCATCGATACTAAGGTAGGGACACGGGAACACGAGATATACCTTGGGTTGCTCGGCTAGAGCTCTCAGATGATAATAGGAAAAGAAATATCCACGCGGACAGCAGATCGGGATTGCTGGAACAGCGCACAGGAGCCGCGGAAGAGGCGGACAACAGCAGCACTGTTGCGAAAATCGCTGAAACAGCGGATCGTCGCACGGCCGCGGTGGGAGGGCGCTGGCCTGAGCGGGGAGTGCACAGGGGGTAAGCGGGTCGGAAACCCGCGGGGGTCAGCGGCGCTGGGAGGCGGCGCACAGGGGGCTCGCGGGGTCGGCGCCGAAGGGGCGCTGGCCGGGCACAGGGCGGCCGGGGTCGGGCGCGGCCAGGAGGCGCGCGGCTGGGCGCTCGGCCTGGGCTTGGCCGGAGCGGGGTCGGGACGCACGGGCGGGAGACGCGGACGGCCGGCTGGGCGCGGACTTGGGGCGCGCGGCGAGCGGGGGGTGAGCTCGACGAGGCTCGGGCGCGGGAGGCTTGGGGAAGAATTTGAGAGAGTGAGAGAGAGTTGAGAATGGAATGGGAGTGGGGGAGAGTCTGCTGGTGAGGGGTTTTAAAAAAGAAGAAAGGAGAATGAGTATAGGAGTGGAGTGGTGAGGAGAAATTGTAGGAGAAATAAGAGGGGGGTGGCTTGGTCGTGGGAGACCAAGCCATATGGGGTTTTTGTTTTTTTTTTGTTTTTGTTTTTTTTATTATATAGAAACTAAATATAATCAGAATTTAAAGAAGTAAAAGAATGGGTTCGGAACTGGGATCGGGTGTTTGGACTCGGGGTCGGAGTCCGGACTCGGGATTGGGGGCAGGGCCATAATAAAAAATCAACGATTATTTTAAAAACATCTTTTCCTAATTCCGACTAATAAATAATAATAATAATAATAATAATAATAATAATGATAATAATAATAACTAAACTAAAATTACGCTACAATCCAACAATTCATAAATTCTAAAATTCTGGGTTTCACAATCTTCCCTCCTTAGAAAATTTCGTCCTCGAAATTAAGGCATGGTTAGGGGTTACCTCAAGTTTCAAACAGATACGGATACTGCTCCCGCATCTTGTCTTCTCGCTCCCAGGTAGACTCGCCTGGTGAGTTGTGCCGCCACATAACTCTGACTATTGGCGTCACAGAATTTCTGGTTCTCCTCTCTCCTTTGTCCAATATTGCCACTGGCTTCTCTGGCACTGTGAGGCTGGGTCCAATTTCCAGCTCCGAATGGTCCAAGATGTGGCTCGGGTCCGGGATGTAGCGTCTCAGCTGCGAAACGTGGAAGACGTTGTGGACGCCTTCGAGACTTGGGGGTAGAGCCACTCGATAAGCCACTTCCCCAATCCTGTTAAGTACTTCAAAAGGACCAATATACCTGGGGCTTAGTTTTCCTGCTCTGTCGAAACGGATGGTTCCTCTGGTAGGGGAGATCTTCACGAACACACTGTCACCTTCTTCAAACTCCAACGGCCGTCGGCTGTTATTGGCCCAATGCTTCTGTCTGTCCTGGGCAATCCTGAGCTTGTCTCTGATCATCTTTACCTTCTCTGCTGCATCGGTCACCATCTCAGGTCCAAGCAATACTCGTTCTCCTACGTCGTCCCAAGCAAGTGGAGTGCGGCAACGACGTCCATAAAGTGCCTCGAACGGTGTCATACCGATACTAGCTTGGTAGCTGTTGTTGTAGGAGAATTCTACCAAGTGCAAGTGGTCTTCCCAAGACCCTCCAAGTTCCAAGACGCAGGATCTCAGCATGTCTTCTAGCGTCTGGATTGTTCTCTCTGATTGTCCGTCAGTCTGGGGATGGTAGGCGGTGCTGAACTTCAGTTGCGTTCTCAAACTGTCATGCAAGCTCTTCCAGAAGTGAGAGATGAACCTGGTATCCCTGTCAGACACAATACTTACCGGAACTCCATGAATCCGATAGATGTGCCGCATGTACAGTGCCGCCAACTTCTCGGTGGATAGACCCACCTTGAAGGGGATAAAGTGAGCTGACTTTGTCAGTCGGTCCACGATAACCCAAATGGCATCCTTCCCTCCTTGGGATCGAGGCAGTCCTGACACAAAGTCCATCGTTATGTGCTCCCATTTCCACTCCGGGATGTCTAGCGGCTGCAACAGTCCTGCTGGTCTCTGTCTGCTAGCTTTCACTTGTTGACAAATTAAACATCTAGCTACATCCCTGGATACGTCCTTCTTCATTCCGTACCACCACACTATAGTACGCATATCCCGATACATTTTGTTGGCTCCTGGATGTATGGAATACTGCGACTGGTGCGCTTCTTGCATCAGCTCGTTCCTCAGTTCGCCAGTTGATACGCACTGCCTCGTAGCATGCTTCAGTGCTCCGTCGCTGGCGATTGAGAATCCTTCAAGTGTTCCCACCAGCACTTGATCTCTGAGTTTGCAAAGCGTCTCGTCTTGGAATTGTGCCTCCTTGACTCTGTCCATTAGACTTGAACGCACTTGCAACTGCATCATTGTTGAATCAGCTCTTGGCACAATGGCTTCTCTTCCCAGTTTCTTCATTTCCTCTTCGGGCAGTATAATATCCAGTCCAAGATTTTCCATGTCCTCCAGCAAATGACGCTCCTTGGTCAAGAATATTGCTATCGGGTATCGACTAAGTGCATCTGCAACAACAGGTTGATGTCGAAATCCTTCATCAGCTCCAGCCATCGTCTCTGTCGCATGTTCAGCTCCTTCTGAGTGAAAACATATTTAAGACTTTTGTGGTCTGTAAATATTTCCACTCTCTCTCCATAAAGGTAGTGCTTCCATAGCTTCAATGCAAATATCACCGCTGCAAGCTCCAAATCATGCGTGGGATAGTTCTTCTCATGAGTCCGTAATTGCCTAGATGCGTAAGTAATTACTTTTTCGTGTTGTTGAAGAACGCAGCCCAATCCCTTACCGGAAGCATCACTATAAATTGAGAAACCGCCGGTACCTGAGGGTAGCGCAAGTATCGACGCCGTGGTAAGCCTCTTCTTCAGTTCCTCAAATATTGACTGGCAGGCTTCCGACCAAACAAATTCTTCGTTCTTCCTGCTAAGCTTCGTCATCGGTTCAGCAATCCTGGAGAAATCTTTTACAAACTTCCGGTAGTAGCCAGCTAAACCCAAGAAACTTCTGATTTCTGCAACTGAACTTGGTGCAGTCCACTTCTCAATAGCAGCTATCTTCATTGGATCCACCGAAATTCCTTCTCCTGTGACAACATGGCCAAGAAAATCCACTTTGTCTAAGAAGAATTCGCATTTAGATAGCTTACCATAGAGCTTCTCCTTCCTTAAAGTTCCCAGAACTTTCCTCAGGTGCTCTTCATGCTCCTCTTCAGTTCGAATAGATCAGAATGTCGTCGATGAAGACAACAACAAACTGATCCAGATATTCATGGAAGACCTTGTTCATAAGGTTCATGAATACTGCAGGGGCATTCGTCAGTCCAAACGGCATGACCAAAAATTCATACTGACCATATTTGGTGTTGAACGCCGTCTTGGGAATATCCTCCTTCCTGACCTTGATTTGATGATAGCCAAACCTGAGATCTATCTTCGAAAATACCTTAGCTCCACTCAGTTGATCAAACAGGGCGTCGATCCGGGACAGAGGGTACTTGTTCTTGATGGTAATGTTGTCCAGTGCCCGGTAATCAATGCACATCCGCACGGTTCCATCCTTCTTGGGCACGAACAGAACTGGTGCTCCCCATGGTGAAGTCCCGTCTCTGATAAATTCTTGTGCCTTCAGTTCGTCAATCTGGTCCTTCATCTTCTTTGCCTCCTTAGGGTTGACTCTGTAGCATCCCCGAGAAATAGGGGAAGAGCCGGTTACTAGGTCGATGGTGAATCCCACTCCTCGATCTGGCGGCAATCCTGGAAGACTATCTGGAAAGACGTCCATGAATTCTGCTATGATAGGGTGAGAAGGCCCGGGTTCTTCGGTGATAGAGGAGTAGGTAACACTCTTCATGTCTTCCAGAGCTCGAGAGATTTCAAACTCCGGTTCTCCTGGTGGGCTGAAGATTACACATCCTCTGTGACAATCTATCAGCGCATGCTGCTCACTTAACCAGTCCATCCCCAGGACTACATCATAGTTGGTCAAGGGCATCATAAGTAAGGGTGTTAAGAATTTATGGCCTGAGATAGTTATGGGACAGTTACAAGCCTCGGTGATGGGTATGGGTCCACCACCGGTCATAACTCTACTAATCATCTTGCTAAGTCCCGTATCTAGGTGGTGTGCAGAAATAAACTTTGATGATATGAAACTGTGTGATGTACCCGAATAAAATAATGCTAGAGCAGGATGTGAAAACACAAAAATAGAACCTGTGATGACATCAGCGGTGGGTTCCTGCTCTGGTTCTTGCTCGTCTGCTGCTAGGGCAAAAGCTCGCCCGGTCTTCTGCTGATGTTGCCCGAACCATTGTTGCTGAGTGGGTAGAGGAGCTCTTTGCTGAGTTGCTCCGGTCCGGTTGAATGCTGTAGGGAAGTCCCTCACTTGGTGGGTGGCAGACCCACAAACTAGGCAGTGTCCCAGTTTCTTCCTATAGATGTTCGCCTGGTGTCCTGGCCTCTTGCAGTAGTCGCAGACAGGGATCTGCTTCTGAGGCGTTCTGTCACTGGTCCTTGCCTGATGGTGCTGCTGGTGGTGGTGAGAAGGCCTGTTGTTGTTGTTGTTGGGCCTCTTCTGGTTACCCTGGAAGTTGCTAGTTCCAGGATACTCCCTTTTTGAACGAGAAGACTGGCTCTTCTCCACATCCTAAGCTCGTATCAGAATCTTCTCGTATGTCTTGGCGCCGCCTGCGATCACAGGGGTGCGAATTTCTTCCCTTAGTCCATACCTGAATCTTTCAGCACGATCCTTGGGGTCAGCAACCAAGTTCTTGGCAAAGCGGCTAAGTCGGCCGAACTCTGCCGCATAGTCTCCAACCGTCATGTTCCCTTGCTTCAGATCCTGGAACTGTCTTTCCATCTCCCGCAACTCTGATGTTGGGAAGAACTTCCTGCGGAACAGCCTCTTAAAGCACTACTAAAATCTGTCAAATCAGCGACGCATAAAGACGTCGCTAAAAAGGAAAATTACGTCGCTAATTACTATTAGCGATGTCATTAGCGACGTTTTCAAGTAGTCGGGATTAACCTAGTCGCTAAACAAGGAAACGTCGCCATACGTCGCTATTGCGACGAGCTTTAGCGACGTGTCAACGTCGCTAATATAGCGACTGCCAGCGATATAAAACGTCATAATATACCGACGTAAACTAGCGACGTTGAGCGACTCTCTCTCACATCGATGCTGACCTGGCATGAAAGCGATATGGCGACGTTCTGCGACTTTCCTACGTCGCTACGTTACCGACGTTTACCGACGATTAGCGACGATTTTACTTACAGTTAGCGACGTAATTAGCGACGTTTCTTTCGTCGCTGACCGTCGGTAATCGTCGCTGAACATCGCTAATAATAAAAAAAATAAAAAAAATACAGCATTTGCAGCATTTCCTGCAGCATTTGCAACATCCCCCACACCATTTGTTACAGCAACAACGGTGTGTATCACGAACACAGTATCAAACAACACAGATACACACAATCACGAACACGTTTGAAACACAATCTCATCAATCAACAAAGATATATAAAAATTTGTAACAACAATGTCCAACATAATGGTCCACAACTTAACTGCCAAATATGGGAAGGAATGGCTCAGAACACAACCCAAAATTCATTCTAGCATACATTAGTGTGAATCATCTATGTTCTGTACATATGGTGTAGTATATGTTCTTATCGTATGTAGTATCTGAAGAATGTAACAGAATCAAGATGAACTCACATAATGTAATACTAAGACGTCATCTACTACTATATAAGATATAGTAATAGGTTGTCGTATCATCATTGCCGAAGTCGGAGAACAGTCAACTTTATCTACGGCTACATAGTTTCTGTCTCGCCAGTCGAATGGCTGCAGGGACTATGTCCTGATCACCATGTCGTACCGTAGATTAATGCAAATGGAGCTGGAGCCAAAATACAGAAACCAAAATATGATATCCACCTCAAGTGTAGAGTCGGAGGAGAAGATCTTTTCCACCCTCTCCCTCCCTCACGCTATCAACGTCATAACTTTTCCACCTCAAGTTCTGATCAAGTATTTTCATTCTCCTCTCCTCCACCATGGCTCTGAACCTATCTGCTCCTCCCTACTTCCCTTCTTCTTATGATATCCAACTTCTCGGAGTCATCGGAGAAGGAGTCGAATGAGTCGGCGGTGATAGCAGATGATTGCAAGACAGGGAGCGAAAAGACAGGCGAAGAAGAGGACGATACGAGTCGAATGGGGGATTCGAGTGACAATGTAGGCACCGAGAAGTCGGATAGCGTCACAGATGAGGAGGCTCGAGTATGACCCGCGTCAGAGGAGGAGAGGAAACCAGTAGCGCGGCGACGAGTGCGAGTCAGAGCTCCGGGCCGGCAAAGAGGACCCGTTCCCATTTCGACTCTGCAGCCAGCGAGAAGTTGAAGAAGCCGGGCACGCTGAGCAGCCCGTTATACCTTGATGAGGACGATCCGGAAGACAATGCTGATTTAGTTTTGCCTTCTCCTCTCCTCCACCATGGCTATGGACCCATCTACTCCTCCCTACTTCCCTTCTTCTTATTTGACTCTCTCAGCCACATATGATATCCAGCTCAAGTGTAGAGTCGGAGGAGAAGAAGTGGACATGAAGAAGAGGGGGAAGCAGCACAGCCGGCGGCATGACCCGGAGGAAGTACAGAGGTTTTCTTCAACATACGTAGGAGAACTATAAGGATATATCTTTTCACAACATATCACCTTGTCAAAGACCCTTAATGTGACAACCATGTTACCACGGTGTCGGAAAACTAACATGTCATAATTTTATAAGCCGTGTGTTTTGACATAATCCTCCAACCGGATTTCAGTTCTATGTAATAATGCAAGATTACGACATAGGAGGAAAGAGTTGGAAGGATTATGTAAAAATACACGGCTTAGAAAATTATGACATGTTAGTCTTCCGACATCGCGGTAACATGGTTGTCACATTAAGGGTCTTTGACAAGATGACATATTATGAAAAGATATATCCTTATAGTTCTCATACGTATGTTGAAGAAAACCTCTGTACTTCCTCCAAGTCATGCCGTCGGCTGTGCTGCTTCCCCTCCTCTTCATGTCCACTTCTTCTCCCCCGACTCTACACTTGAGCTGGATATCATATGTGGCTGAGAGAGTCAAATAAGAAGAAGGGAAGTAGGGAGGAGCAGATGGGTCCATAGCCATGGTGGAGGAGAGGAGAAGGCAAAATTGAATCAACATTGTCTTCCGGATCGTCCTCATCAAGGTATAACGGGCTGCTCAGCGTGCCCAGCTTCTTCAACTTCTCGCTGGCTGCAGAGTCGAAATGGGAACGGGTCCTCTTTGCCGGCCCAGAGCTCTGACTCGCACTCGTCGCCGCGCTACTGGTTTCCTCTCCTCCTCTGACGCGGGTCATAAGAAAAGAAATTTCGTACCTCTTCTTCACATAAACATCATTGTCGCCTTGTACTCAAGCCTCCTCATCTGTGACGCTATCCGACTTCTCGGTGCCTTGGATAGCGTTACAGATAAGGAGGCTCGAGTACAAGGCGGCAATGATGTTTATGTGAAGAAGAGGTACGAAATTTCTTTTCTTATGACCCGCGTCAGAGGAGGAGAGGAAACCAGTAGCGCGGCGACGAGTGCGAGTCAGAGCTCCGGGCCGGCAAAGAGGACCCATTCCCATTTTGACTCTGCAGCCAGCGAGAAGTTGAAGAAGCTGGGCATGCTGAGCAGCCCGTTATGCCTTGATGAGGACGATCCGGAAGACAATGATGATTCAGTTTTGCCTTCCTTGGATGGTATTGATTCTGTAGATCCGTGTATAAAAGAGGAAGAGATTGGGAGTAGAGTGGACCCGGAGGGAAATGAGAGATTGGAAGCTGGGTCAATATCCAAGAAGCGAAAGAGAGTCGAGGATTCTGATAGGTTGTCGTATCATCATTGCCGAGGGATGAGGGTCAAAGGACAGTCAACTTTATCTACGACTACATAGTTTCTGCCTCGCCAGTCGAATGGCTGCAGGGACTATGTCCTGATCACCATGTCGTACCGTAGATTAATGCAAATGGAGCTGGAGCCAAAATACAGAAACCAAAATACAAAATACAGAAACCAAAATACAAAATACAGAAACCAAAATACAAAATATAGAATCCAAAATAGGACCCTCTGTGAGAACGGATGGCTCAGAACACAACCCAACCGGAGAGGATATTCTGAGAGATCTATCTGAGAGGGACGTATACTCTGAGAGATCACCTTTACAAGAATTATATCAGTAGTAGGATCGAGTGTTGGAGGAGATATTATCAAAGTATACGTCCTACTCAGATGGGTCTCTCACCGTTACTATTTTTTCCTGACAGCATGGATGTGCTCCGTCCACAGATTCTTGCTCCGAGCCAAAACTTTGTCCCGGAGCTCAAGTGGACATCCTTTGTGTAGAGCTCGAGTGAGATGTTCCTGACAGCATGGTGGTCTCCTTTGTTAAAGTTTCTGTGCTCGTCCCACAACCAATGTGGGATGAGCACGGATACTTTAACAAAGGAGGCCACCATGCTGTCAGGAACCTCTCACTCGAGCTCTACACCAAAGATGTCCACTTGATCTCCGGGACAAAGTTTTGGCTCGGATCAAGAATCTGTGGACGGAACACATCCACCATGCTGTCAGGAAAAAATAGTAACGGTGAGAGACCAATCTGAGTAGGACGTATACTTTGATAATATCTCCTCCAACACTCGATCCCACTACTGATATAATTCTTGTAAAGGTGATCTCTCAGAGTATACGTCCCTCTCAGATGGATCTCTCAGAGTATCCTCTCCGGTTGGGTTGTCGTATCATCATTGCCGAGAGATAAGGGTCGGAGGACAGTCGACTTTATCTACGGATACATAGTTTCTGCCTCGCCAGTCGAATGGCTGCAGGGACTATGTCCTGATCACCATGTCGTAGTCCAATATAATCTAGAGATTGACACAGTTCTAATTCATATATGTAGTCTAATACAAATAGTCTAATACAAAAATAACCCAATACCAATAGTCCAATAGAAATAAGTACTAATAGCTAATGAGAACCACGCTGCTCACGCAAACGCTCAGTGATACGTTCACGCATCCACCTCGAAAAAGCTAGATTTTTGGCGCGAGGAGAGATGTCGTCCCTTGCAAGGACTGCATGAAGAGAACTCTCGGTCTCACTAGCTACCGGTGCTGGATGAATAGAACTCCCGGTCTCACTAGCAACCGGTGCCACTTCCTCCTTAACTGTAGGAGGAGCCACCTCAGCATTCACTGTTTCCCTCAAACGACGTGCCGCTCCTCGGGTCATGGGTGCCATCTGGTAAGCAAGCTAATATAATTGTAACATAAGCAAGCTAACTAAAGGAACCATCATGTAATTTGAGTACATTTTCGAAAGCAGATAAAGTACAATAAATTCGTTTTTTTGCCAAGTAGCAGAACGGATGGCTCAGAACACAACCCTAAAATTCATTCTAGCATACATTAGTGTGAATCATCTATGTTCTGTACATATGGTGTAGTATATGTTCTTATCGTATGTAGTATCTGAAGAATGTAACAGAATCAAGATGAACTCACATAATGTAATACTAAGACGTCATCTACTACTATATATATAAGATATAGTGATAGGTTGTCGTATCATCATTGCCGAGGGATGAGGGTCGGAGGACAGTCAACTTTATCTACGGCTACATAGTTTTCTGCCTCGCCAGTCGAATGGCTGCAGGGACTATGTCCTGATCACGATGTCATACCGTAGATTTAGGATTTAAAATATGGTATTGAACAGAAAGTCTAATTATCCCATATTTCAGTAATGTCTGTGAGCTAAAACATACTCAACTGTCGAGAATACTTAGGAGAAAACTCATTCACAGGATTAGTATATCCATCCTTCGTGACATAGCTGAAATTTTATAGGGCTCGATAATAATTATTAGTCAATTTATTCATCATTTCAAAACCCTGAAAATGTCCAAAAAAACTTCCAGTATCAGTAAATAGGGCTCGAACCCTAAATTAGAATTCGAATCCACCCAAAACATCAAATTGACAGTTGATATGCCCAAAAAAACGAGTTTTTTCACTATATAGGTGTCACACTGTGAATCTCGTGTCCACACAGTGGGACACGACGTGTCCAAACCAACAAAATAGGTGTCACACGAACTAGAAGCGAGTCCACGCTCTCGTGTCCCCCGCAACGAGTCCACTGTCAGTCTCGTGTCCCCCGCAGCGAGTCCACGCTCTCGTGGACATCAAATTGACAGTTGATATGCCCAAAAAAATGAGATTTTTCAGTATATAGGTGTCACACTGTGAATCTCGTGTCCACACAGTGGGACACGACGTGTCCAAACCAACAAAATAGGTGTCCACGCTCTCGTGTCCCCCGCAACGAGCCCACTGTCAGTCTCGTGTCCCCCGCAGCGAGTCCACGCTCTCGTGGACACGAACTAGAAGCGAGAGAGAGAGAGAGCTTGAAGACGAGGAGAAAGTGGGGAGGAGCTACCAGAGGAAGGAGGAGGAGGAGAAGGAGGAGAAGGAGGAGCTACCTGAGGAAGGAGGAGGGAGATCGCCGGAGGAGCGCCGCGGAGGAGGAGGGAAATCGCCGGAGGAGCGTCGCGGAGGAGGAGCGCGCCCAAATTTGGGGGAAAAAATTTGTGAAATGATCGAAATGGAAACCCTCGCTGGCTATATGAAACGTTTAGCGACGTCCGCCTAGGACGTCGCTAAACGTCGCTGATATATAATAAATAGCGACGCAACTTAAAATGCGTCGCGAAACGTCGCTATATCAGCGACACGTACCGACGAACTTGCGACGCACTACCCCATTGAACAAAATGAAGACGCTAGACGTCGCTATTAGTCGTTGTTGGCGACAAACAGCGACGTCTTTTGTTGACGTCGCTAAAACCCCAAACATTAGCGACGAAATTTCACGGAGTCGCTAAATACGTCGCTGATTTGACTTATTTTGGTAGTGAAGGTTTCCCAGTCAAGCTGCTTGTCCTGGAGTCGGGGTTCATTCCGGTACCAGGTGCTTGCCACATCTTGCAGCTAGAGTCCTACTGCTTCGGTCTTGAGGTCCTCTGGGAGTCGAGCGACGCTCAAGAGACGCTCCATGCTGTCGAGCCATTCGTCGGCGTAGATGATTCCCTCGGTTCCTTTGAAAGGTCGAGGGCCCTGCTTCTTGAAACTCTCTATATCTCCGACCTTCACATAATAATACGCCTCTTATCAAATTGAATGGCCTTAATGATACATAAATTAACCCTTAGATTTATGTTTTACCTTAGCAGGCCTTAGTTCCGATTGACCTGTTCCTCCTCTCTCGAGGGCAGCCATAGCCACGTTATGGGCATTCTCCATGCCTTCTCTCATGATCGCGGTCTGCTCGCGATGGGCTTCAGCTTGGGCTGCAGTCTGTTCACGATGAGCTTCAGCTTGGGCTCTCTGGGCATCCAGTACTCCTCGTAGCAGGCCTACGAGCTCGGTGGGGTCCACCGGTACTGGTGGGGCAGCTGGTGCGGGTACTACCGCAGGGGACTGCGGCTCAGTCCGGGGAAGCACCGGTTCTGCCGTTTGCGCTGTAGTAGCGTAAACAGGGCGGGGTGCTGGTGCAGCGTGGGGACGGTCAGTCAGCTGCAAGGGAGGTGGGTCCCGGTGTGCGTGAGGAGGTGGGGTGTGATTAGTAGAGGACACCTCATCTTCAGCAGGGCCGGAACGGATGGTCTTCCCTTTGGCCATTCTCTGGAAGGTTTAGGATGCAAACATAAGCAAGGTATCCTACCAGTCTATAATCAAAAATATATATAATTCGGACCTATGTTGTGACAAATTAATGTTCTAGTGTTCTAATTGTTTCTAGGTATGTTTTCCTAAGTTGTTATTTTATGAACTGCATGGGCCACCACTAAAAATATGTCATGACCCGATCCCAAATAATTGGGTCGAACCGGATCATGCCCAGCCTGCACCGTTGTGAGACGGCGGCAATAAGTTGTTCTATATGCAGGTTTTCACAACAACATCTATACATTTGTCACAACTCAATATACGAAAATTTTAAAACTTTTATTCAATATCTGAAAAGTACAACTGGAATGTATGAACTGAAATGAAATGCTGAATTTAAAAAAAAATAACAAAACTCCAAAACAACAAAACTAGAAAACTGGAAACGACTAGCTAAGCAGTCGGCTCGTCGGCCTCAGGTCCTACGTCCTCCAAGGGGGACTCCAGCAACACCACAGGATACAAAATCGGGTCATAGTAGCTATTGTACAATAGCTCAGCATCCTCAATATCACCTAAAAATGTTGTCTCCAGTCAGGAGGGAGCAAGTACGAATATGTATCTCATATTTCAAGTAATAATGGAAAAGTGCAGGCTAAACAGTTGAAACAATATTTTTCAGCATTTTAACAATTGAAAATAATGTGATTTGAATGTGTAATCGTCTATGACCGGCTTGGGTAGCGTCCTAGCGACACGATACGGCTTATCCCCGTGTGGAAGAGGGGTAAGCTCGCACAATATGCAATATAAGGGGTATTGGCCATAAACGTTACACTATTCTCCCAATCTCCACAATCAATATCAATCAATATCTGAACCCTAAGAGAGGGTTCCGTGTAGCAATGTGGTTTAAACATGCAGCTAGACAATTACTAAATAAAATACAAGAAAACATAACCGTAACTTGCCTCTGTTAATTGACTGGATCGAGAATGTTGGTACCGAGGAGGATGTCAGGTTCGTCTCCGAGATCCTACAGTTGAGAAACTTGACTTAGAACCAATATGAAACCATTCTAGGTGTGCTAGTTACAATCTCTAGAAGTAGACCCTAGTCAGGTTTTAAATTTATTAATTAATCTACCGAAAATCGTCTAACGTCGCAATCTACGTTCATTATTATTTTAATTAAATAAGTCGGTTATTGATTAATTGGAAAAATGGCAATTACCGGTTAATTTGGCAAAACTTTGTATTTAAAAATATATATATATAAAACTAGATTTTTCTTTTAGTGATAAAACATGGACTTCGTTATCTTACCAATATTTTATTCAAGTTAATTTATCGTGAAAAATCTTATTAATTTTATACAAAATAATTAATACCTAAATTATAATTACGCGTCTAATAACGAAACCAACTCAGAAAAGAAAATAAAAACCTAAACTACACAATACAGGGTCACAACAAAAAAATAGAAAACTGGGCTTATGCCTTTTACAAATTTTACATAAATTAATTAATTCATCTAGGCGAGCTCTGAGTGCCGTGAACGGTCCAAACAGTAGGCCGAAGTCCTGCACCAAAAATACTAACAGCAGTACCAGTTCTAAAAATAATTATAAATATAAATATAGTTGTAAAATGCGTCTCAGACTTGGTCCAAAAGTCATGTTGCTGGCTAGCGCCTCAACGTACAGGAACCCTGTAGCGTTTGCGCTTCGCCGAGGCTCATTCGACCGATACGGTCGTCGCCTAATCGGGGATACGAAACTCCAAAATCCACTTTCAAATCGACAAAACCACTTTTGTAATCCGTTTGCAAAATACCGAATTTTGAAAATAGAATCCCATTTTAAAATACTTTATTTTTGAAAACTTTTCCGAAAATTTGGACAGCATATCCTCTGTAATTGGGACAACCCAATCCTGGGACGGTGCCAAAAGTCAACATAAATAATAGCCCAAACCAGGGAAACAACCCAAACCATCCATAATAATATTCCACACAGAAATAATATCCAACCCGAAAACACATCATAATTATTTGTAGCCAAAACCACAGAATACTCCCGAATTAAATTCGGAAATCCCGAAATAAAGTTCGGGAAACCGGAATCCACAAAACCGAATTATTCTGAAATGGAATTCGGAAAAATTCGAAACTACAATCGCCTAAACCGAATCCCGTAACGGGATCGGGGACCGTATCATCATCGACACTAAGGTAGGGACACGGGAACACGAGATATACCTTGGGTTGCTCGGCTAGAGCTCTCAGATGATAATAGGAAAAGAAATATCCACGCAGACAGCAGATCGGGATTGCTGGAACAGCGCACAGGAGCCGCGGAAGAGGCGGACGACAGCAGCACTGTTGCGAAAATCGTTGAAACAGCGGATCGTCGCACGGCCACGGTGCGAGGGCGCTGGCCTGGGCGGGGAGTGCACAGGGGGTAAGCGGGTCGGAAACCCGCGGGGGTCAGCGGCGCTGGGAGGCGGCGCGCAGGGGGCTCGCGGGGTCGACGCCGGAGGGGCGCTGGCCGGGCACGGGGCGGCCGGGGTCGGGGCGCGCGGGCGGGAGACGCGGACGGCCGTCTGGGCGCGCGCGGGAGGACGGCCGGCGGAGGCGGTGCTGGGGTCGCGCGAGCGGAGGCGCGATGGGGTTCTGGGGCGAGCGGGTGGTGAGTTCGGCGAGGCTCGGGCGCGGGTGAGGCTTGGGGAAGAATTTGAGAGAGAGAGAGTTGAGAATGGAATGGGAGTGCGGGAGAGTCTGCTGGTGAGGGGTTTTAAAAAAGAAGAAAGGAGAATGAGTAGAGGAGTGGAGTGGTGAGGAGAAGTAGTAGGAGAAATAAGAGGGGGGTGGCTTGGTCGTGGGAGACCAAGCCATATGGGGTTTTTGCTTTGTTGTTTTTTTTATATAGAAACTAAATATAATCAGAATTTAAAGAAGTAAAAGAATGGGTTCGGAACTGGGATCAGGTATTCGGACTCGGGTTTGGAGTCCGGACTCGGGATCGGGGGCAGGGCCACAATAAAAAATCAACGATTATTTTTAAAACATCTTTTCCTAATTCCGACTAATAAATAATAATAATTATATATATATATATATATATATATATATATATATATATATATATATATATATATATATATATATATATATATATATATATTATAATAATAATAATAATAATAATAATAATAATAATAATAATAATAATAATAATAATAATAATAACTAAACTAAAATTATGCTACAATCCAACAATTCATAAATTTTAAAATTCTGGGTTTCACACAACCTCTGGGACTGTGCCACGGACAACAATCATTCTGTCACTTTCGAGACTATTTTGAGGCATAGGGGGTTACTCAAATCTGCAATCCGAAGGATCATGAAGGATGGGGCTGGCACGGACCTCTGGCAGGATCCTTGGGTTGATCGTCAATCTCTGTTAAAGATCAGGGGAGCACCGTCGCATCAGGAGGATAGAAGGTGTCTGACTTGCCAACGGATTATCCGAGATGGGGAGTGGAGGCCTGAGTTCTACCGCTATACCGAGGAGCTTGGTGAGATTATTAGGACCGTCGCCTTTGACCCAGTATTGTCAGCTGATCGATGGATCTGGGATCCGCCTAGAGTTTCTACTGGGACTGGACAGTTCCAGTTCCGGAGCTGCTATAACCTCGTTAGGCGCACTTTTCCTCTGAGTACTGACTATGAGTTTGTATGGTGTAAGGGACTGGCAAGAAAGATGCAACTGTGTGTTTACCGGCTTCTTCTTGGTCGTCTTCTGACAAGGGATCGACTTAGTGCTTTTGGGGTTCAGGTCCCTGACCCTAAGTGTGTGCTATGCAGTGTGAAGAATGAATCTATAGGGCACATTTTCTTTGAGTGTGACCTGTCATGGAAGATCTGGTCTGAGCAAAGCAGGGTGTTGGGTGGATATGACTCAGGAAAGGGGGTTGGGGACATCATCACTGTGCTCCAAGATAGCAAAAGAAGAGGACATGACTGGTTCCGGACCGCCAGAGTTCGACTGGCTGCTGCTGTTTGGCATGTATGGAGGGAACGAAACCGTCGTATCTTCGAGGGGCTAATCACCCCTCATGTAGGCATCCTCCATAACATTGAATTCTATGTAAATGCTACGGAAAACTGAAGATTGGGAGTCCCACTATGATTGTATGTTGTAAGATTATTGCGTTGCATTTGGAATAAAATTTACCATTTTTCCTATATATATATATATATATATATATATATATATATACCGGATCTAGAGTTCCATCCACGGAATCCCGCAGGAGCCCCGTTGTCCTCGACCGTTGGATCGAGTGTGTGCGCGCGCGGGGCCCCGCGCGAGCCTCCCGATCTAATGATGCAGGGGGACGAGGCTTTTGGTGGGACTCCACGGACGGAATGTTTGACACACACACACACACATATATATATATATACACTCCACGGACGGAACGTTTGATTATATATATATATATATATATATATATATATATATATATATATATATATATATATATATATATAAAGAGAGAGAGAGAGAGAGGAGTGTTCTAGAACCAACCGGTTGGTTTTATATTGGTTTTATATTATAAAACCAACCTATATTATACACGTTGGATTGAAATTACATGGTTGAGATTAAATGACTTTAAAATGTGGTGGGGTCTACACCTTTTAATCTCAACCACTAAATTTCAATCCAATCCATAAAACATAGAGTAGTTCTATAATACAAAACCAACCAGCTGATTTTAGAGTGTATATATATATATATATATATATATATATATATATATATATATATATATATATATATATATATATATATATATATATTTCCTCCTCAGCTCAGATCGTGGCCATTTTTCGTCAGTCCTCCGACATTGTGGATGTCCCGCATCGCACAGGCCAGGCTCATCATCGCCCTGTTTTAGAATATATATATATATATATATATATATATATATATATATATATATATATATATATATATATATATATATATATATATTTATTTATTTATTTCTTGACATCCCTACAACGGACCAATGTCTCAAATCTGAAATATTTATTTCAAATGACGTTGCGGCTAAAATTGCGTGTTTTATTAGGTGTTGATCTCGATCCTCCGGATATATATTTATATATATATATATATATATATATATATATATATATATATATATATATATTGAAATTTTCAATATATATATATATATATATATATATATATATATATATATATATATATATATATATAATTTGTACTAATTTGTGCATGCATGGAGAGAGGAGTGCAGGATGACATTTTAGGAGTGCTAAAAGCTCAAGTTACTGAGATCGGCTTAGCCACTTAGTTGTTCATATATATGTTATTCTCTTAGCATAGAGAAATAGAAGCAAGGAGGGACTTTCATGCATCTTGTAATGGCAATACAAGATTATACCTCCTTCAATCGTATGACCTCAATGAAATCAACCTTGAGAAACAAATTTCTACTCCACCGTTCTTGCCCTCCATCTTCCTTTATCACCTAACTCACTATCATTGTAGATTCTCCTCCCTCCTATGAGTATTGAGTATTACTACGACAAGTTCCATTCAAGGTTCGGAGTATTGATATCAGAATCCATCCTTTATATGAATATCGAGATTCGTGTCGGTATAGACAGTTTCGAATCGAAATATTAATTTTATTTTTGTATTGAAAAAAAATAAAAAATATTTTATATATTTAGACATGTTTCAGTATTTTGTGTTGTACTTTAGTAGTTTTAAAATTGAATAAAATAATAATCAACATTGAATATTGGTTTGATAAATTTCTTCTTTTGCATACTTTTATAATATTACTATACTTTTACACCCTGATTGATATTTTTCGTCCAATTTTCTTTGATGAATTGACCAAAAAATGACCCCCAATATTGTATCGGTCGATATTGAATCGGAATATGCCAAATTATATCGGTATTCACGTATTGTGGCTAAAGTATGGTTCCATTTAGCACCCTTCCATTTACTTAAGCACAACCAACTAAAGACAATGGATGAAGATGGACAATCGATATCGGCTAAAGTATGATTGTCGTTTTTTTTTTTGGTATGAACATGGTTACAATAAGATGTAATACCCTAAATCTCCTAAAAAAATCATTTGATGTTTATATTAAAACCTTAAAGAAAATCACCAAATGAATCATATTATAGCAATACAAGGCCATGCACTTCTTTATCTGTATGTTGGGATAGGGGTGAGCAATAAACGGTTGAAAACCGAACCAAAATATGACAAACGGTTCGGTTTTTTCGATAATCGGTTCGGTTTTCGGTTTTGAAATTTGCAATTTTGAAATAACGATTCAATTTTCGGTTCTTGATTTGAATAACCGAACCGAACCGAAAAGCGATAAAAATTTAGTAATTTATCAAACTACCCTCAATCTACATATACTAATGTTTTATAACTCCTAACCGAGCGCACTCTCTTCTCCTATTCTCTATTGGTGCTTCTTTGAGCTCTCTCTCTTTACTCTCAATCTATATATACTAATATTTTTCACTCTATACAATATAATAATTCACAAATACAATAATGTCATATATATTTTTATTATTTTTTATTTTTTTATTTAAATACGCTCATTTTGCTAAAAACTTGAAGGTCCGAAACTATTGTCTCATTAAACCGAACGAACCGAAAATCGAACCAAATTAATTCGGTTTGGTTGTGTTCGATTTTTATAAAAACGGTTCGATTTTTTGTTTTGAGAAATACAGTTTACGATTATTTCGATTTTCATATAATCGGTTTGGTTTGAACCGAACCTTTGCTCACCCCTATGTTGGGATATAATGCAATCACTTGCTTACATTCTAAGAATAGCTCTTGTTCAAGGACACCCCTCATTTTTCAAATACAAGTGGCAGGGCCTTGATGTTCAACAAGTTCACATTTGGAACAGAGTTGTCAAATCAACCAATGAATGAGAAAACATGAAGATGCATGCCAAGGTTACCGATGTCATGGGATTAAGCTGCATGAAAGACGGGTGGCATTTTCATGTATAGTTTTAGACCATATACAATGAGGAGGAATGGGTCCCCCCTTGCATGGCAGCCGACCATTAGTCCCCCCTGCTATCTCCTGGTTCCACCCGGACCAATGGACCAATGGCCGGCCGCTACGTCGACCGACAGTCACGTCGGTGGTTACAAATCGCGGACAACGTAGCAGCTCCGAAAAAAAATGCATAATCTTCCCATGTTGATGGTATCGGTCTTCGAGTAGCAACAATAACATGTATAGAAGATACCATAGTTCGCAGTATCCGGATCCGATACAGTCAGTATCAATATAATTTAGCTCTGATACCGACCGATCCCGATAATGACCGATACCGATATTAGAAATTTCTTTTCCAGTCATTTTGGCAAAAAAAAAAACAATCAATAAGGTTGTAGAAGCATAGTGAGGTTGAAAAAACATGTAAATGAATTTTTTATCTAACACAGAGTACCTATTATTTCATTCAATTTCAAAACTACTATGAAACAACAACACAAAAAACACTTAAAATTATGGTAAATGTCTAAAATATCTCTAAATTTATTAATAATTATTTATTTTCTGATACCAAAAATATCGATATCGGATCTAAAACTGCCAATACTGATATTCATAGGAAATAACCGATACCGATATTGCGAACCTCTGGAAGATGCTATAAGGTGGCTCCATAAAGAGGGGGCATGGAAATCAATACACGACTAAGGATTTCGGGCCATTGTCCTCTAAACTAATTTATTTCCAGAATCCTTATGTCTTCCCAGGTTCGCAATATCGGTATTAATAGTCAATGCAGAGTGCATAAAAGCTTAAGGAGTTAAGGGAGCCGTCACAAACAAAGTAGGAACTTTTATGATAAAAACACGTTTATATGTTACATCTATAACAAAATGCAGAATCCAGTCCTTAGTTAATTAGAGGAATGACTAATCTATTCTACTATATAATAGGAAAACTTAGATGGTGAAACTTTTGAATTCCGAAAATACCCTTACATACTTATACTAATTAAAAATAGTTCATTAATTTTAATAAGGACAACTTAGTAATTATGAAGACTACCCTTTGGTCTTCCTAAACTAATTTAAAAATGTTAAAATACGTGCAAGACACGTGCACATATGCTAGTAAATTGTAATGCAATAAATAACACAGAATCAAGAAGTTGCGAGGAACAATATTAACTCTCGAAGAGAAGGTACAGTGCAGACGAGACAAAGCTAAGAAAACTACAAGTATTACCACGGAATGGTGGTCATCTATCTATTTTATACCAGATTGGAACAGCAAAAAAAGATTACGTCTAAATGACTACGTTACCAATATCAGACTAATTTGTATCTTCGACTGGAAAAATATATCACATTATGCTTTGATGGTGTTCCCATTCTATAAAATTTCGAGAAAATGCAGTTCGAGAAAATGCAATGAAGTAACCGTGTTCTCCACAAACCACTTTCATATGTAGTGAGACGAGTAAGAACAGTTTCCTTTACTTAACAAATGCAATAAAATGTTTTATGCTCTGATAGAATCAGAAAAGAGCTCGACACACATCAAAGTACTCACTGGAATTACAAATGGAAATTCCAAAACCTACAGTCTGGCATATACAACCCAAAACTTGCTGAACAATAATAAAGTGACAATCATTTCAGAGATTTACCATGTATTTCAACATGCTTTATTTCCCGGCATCTAAAGATTGGAAAACAACATCCTCAACTAGTTTAATGCTTTGCTGCTACTGCCTGCTTCTCTTCTGGTACAATCTGTAACAAATAATTTTTTTAATGACAGTCATCAAAACAACCACTATGGGAGCAGTTTCTTTTCTTCTACGTGGGTGGGTGGGTGTGAAAGGAAAAAAAATCCTGAACACGATGACTTGCAAATCCTTGATTTATATTAACATTCTTTTCTATGAGTCTATGACTTTGAAAACAAGGACTTGCAAACCCTTGGTTTCAATGTTGTAAAAATCGCTAGGCGGAGTCGGTGCGCCGGAGGGCCGACTAGCGCCTAGGGCGCCTAGGCGCCGATTTTTTTTTTTTTTTAATATATATACGTAGGGGGGAGAGGAGAGAGACAGCAGAAGCAACACCTCCCCTCTCCCCTCCGCTCCCCTCTCCTCTCCTCTCCTCTCCTCTCCTCTCCTCCTCCGCTCCCCTCTCCTTCTCCCCTCCCACCACCACCACCACCACCACCAACAAAAGCAGCAGCAGCCACCACCACCACTAGCAGCAGAAGCAGCCGCCGCCGCCGCCACCACCGGCGACTACGACGACGGCGGCAGGTAAGTATGTAATTTTGTTTCCTTTTTTTTTTTTTTGAATTTTTAAAAAAAATTGGCCGCCTATGGGCCGCCTAGGACCGCCGCCTAGGGGGTTTTCGGTGCGGCGGGCGGCCGCCTAGGCCGATTTTTAGAACACTGCTTGGTTTACATAGATTGCTGCTTTCTATGTCCTTTTGACTTTGAAAACAATTTGGAAACCATTGCTTTGCAATTCAGTATTACTTAGTTGAATAAATTACCAAAAAGGACTGGTTAGATGAGAAAGGTGAGCTTCAAAACCCAGTCAAAGAGGGCAAGGAAAAAACCATATGAGAGTAATACTTACACTAGAGTGGGGCAAAGGCTATGAAACCTTGCCCCTTGAAGTTCAAGATTAACCAATCTGTGGTTAGTAAATAGTAAACCTGACTCTCGAACCCAAATCTAATATTGTGAGTTGCTAATCCAACTTCGATACCCCAAACCCTAATGCTTGACTTGCTATTCCAGCCCTACGTCTTTGTGATCCAAAAAAACTAATACCGCATGAAATGCTAGCTGTCAGTATCTGTAAAAACTGCCTCATAGATTAGGAATAGCTAGCAGCGCAGTTGCTACAAGACTATAATCCCTACCCTAGAAGGTTGATATCAGGTTGACAAGTGGTTATAGAAACTTTGTTCATTCTTTTGTGGAACTTTCTTGTTTTCATAGCTGACCCAATTATGATGGAAGAAGATATGGAAGATGAAGATGGGTGATGATACGATCATATAGATGTACCACGTAATACATCGGAAAGTAGATAAACAAGTGAAACATAGTAGGACGGGCATCACAAGGGAAAAGGTATTCTCAAAATGAAACTAAACAAAACATCAAGATGCAAGTGTATCTCCTCTCGGGGGATGTTTGTTAAACTTCTCTTTAATGAAACACGGAAAGTGAGTTTTGGGGGGGGGGGGGGGGGGGGGGGGGGGGGTGCTTCCCCCAAAAAATGCAAATGTATCAGTAAGCAGCTGAAGTATCCAACATCCAAACAATACCAAGGGGCTCAAGAGTTTTGAACCATTATTATTAAAGGCCAAGAACTGCATTGAAAAGGGTATTCGGGACTGACGTGTGACCGTGTGAGACAAAAGTGCGAGCCTCTTGAAGGCGAGGCACACATTTATTCATAATTATGTAGAAAGTTATTTCCAAATCATGTGTAATAACTATTTCTTGTAAGCAAATTAACAGTAGATTATAGATGATTTATTCTCTTTTTTACACAATAATATGCTTAGTTTATTTCTTTTATTTTCTATTCACCTTAACAATAGGCAATACCACATTAATACTCTAATAGTAGGTACCAGGAATTCAAATTAAAAGAAAAATGATATTAAGTCCTTCGCTTCCAATGCTAAGCTAAAAAACAAAGTAAAAGCATTATGTAAAATAAGATATATATATGCAGTACACTTTTAACGGGCTTGACCCCACAGATAGGCATGAGCATCACCAAGGGAGTTTCGCTCCACATACATTGAGGAAGTCAAAGGATGAACCCTGTTAGCCTCATACCTAAGGCGCGCTTTTCACAACTATGCTCGGAACATGCTAAGTCAGGAGTACCTTAGTACTAATTACTAAAGCTAGTTCATCTATCAGAAGACCGCTAAACAGCATATAGAACAGTAGACATGAATCAAAGTAAAACTTCAACCAGTTCATTTATGCTGCAATTATTGTAAGATACTTTCTACTACAGAATATGTGCACTTATCAAGATATGAGATAACGTTTAGTGAGAAATGTTATTATCTGTTGTGAGGGTAACAAGTATTTTAAATGTGGTTGTGCAGCATCATTGTTATAAGATTACAATACCTGTTCCTTCTTTTCCTTGTTGCCACCACCAAAAGCTTTCAGTCCTCCATAAATGAGCAAGCCCCAACCAGATAAACTAGCAAGTACGAACTGCAGCAGAGAAATTCTCACATGAATATTACTCACTACAATTCAAATACAAATAATTTTCACTATTAACTCTTCAACAAATACAATCATGAAGTACCAATCTATAAAATCACCAAAGCAGAAGGCAGATCTTTGTGGAAGAGTGCTCGAGCCATTATGCAAGGACATGTGGCACATAAATGTTAAGTTCTCATGAAATAGATGGCATCCAAAAGGGAGCAGATAAAACTTGGCACCGAACACAGAGTAATGAAAATATCTAGTGCTAATGTTATCAGAATTAATTGTATCAACAAACTTTTCTTTAGTGAAACTGAAATGAATTTGAGAGACAAGATGGTCAAATATAAATGTGAAGAATAGACAATATGGAACAAAATTAAAGTTAAAGGGCTCCAAAAGGCCCTTTTCATGGATAATTGACCAATGCTCATATGGAAGTCATTCTATACAAATGATCTGAGGCAAATATCAATATCAAATTGAACACAATCTTTCCTAGCCAGCCCAAAATGGCATGTTACTTTAGCTATGTTCTGTCAATATCTTATATATTGGGATGAATTAGCAGTTTTCTTTCCAAATAAGATAAAACAAACTAGGTCCGTATCATTGCTAAAATGATAAATACATGGCTAACATGGCTAAAATACAGTATTCAGATGAGATGAAGTTCCCAAATTTAAAATTAAAATATAAAAGACCACAGTGGAAGAAACTAGAATTTGAAACTTTACACTATTGGGTTTAAATTATTCCAGCATACAAATACGCACTTGAAAGATTATACCTGAAGCAATAATCCAAAACTGGAAATGATTGTAGAATTACACATCTTTAACTTTAAGAAATTTCAAGAGTTTATACTTTTTACGAGTCAACATGACAACACCAAAGACAGCTCAAAAGGTGTATCGATGCCAGATAAACATGCCAAGTTTACTTCAGGTGCCTAACTTCAAAACCAAACTAAAATATAGGTTTGAAAATAAAACTTACATGCTCTTCCTTCCACTTAGACGGAGAGAGTGGGTCATCCCACAAGTTAACCCTTGGTGGTCCATGATCTGCCAATAAACCATACAAATACATTTTTTTTCAAATAAGATAAAAGTCCAACAGGTACATCATAGGTGACAGCAATCAATATTGGAACTCAAAATCACTCTGCAGAACTCAGATATTTCAAGCAATTGGATATTTTGCTGCGAACCACAGTAATTATATGGAAGAAAATTGGCAATGCTATTGAAGATCTAGCATGATTAAATTGCAAAGTTTTGAAGGAAATGAATTATAGGAAAATGAAATAGATACACAAGATATAGTTTATAAGGTCTGCTTGTTGTGGACCTGCAGTTGTAACAGAACAGAGGGCTATGTTCTCAAGAGCAACTCATTCTTCCATGACTAAATAAACACCAAAGTTAGTTGAATAGGCTGATGTGATGATCAAACCATAATAGTAATGCTCGGTATTCAAGAATAAAATAGATCACAGTTAAAAAGAAGAGATTTGAAATTATACAGGTAATCTTCATGATTAACAGTGATAAGGCCAAAAAAGTTAAAAGCACAACAAAATCATGCAAATCTAATTCAATAATAACCATAACAGATACAAAACCATACAAAATCAGATTTACGGTTGAAGTAGAACTGCTTAGGATTTATACTAACAAATCAAAGTGTAAGCATGCAGAATGAACTATCTGGATGGTAAAGTAGATAAATCATGGAAAAGTATGGTCTGCATCCCAAATTTAAGGGCAACTACATAAATCATTTTCCTCCTCCATTCGGCTCTACTTGGTCATTTCTCTTATAATTGTATATTACCATTTCTATATCCTTTGCAGTAGCCTCAACCAATGTTCCTTTTGGTCTAACACAGGTCCTAGAAAGTCCAACTAATATGATCCTATTACTCCTAATTGGTGCATCTATCAACATCTATTTAACCATGTGAAACCACCTCAAATGGTTTTTGTCCTCTCATTTCTAAACGATGTCAGCTTTAAGCCTTTAACTCTCCACAAATCCACTCATTTGTGACCCTATCCATCTTTTGTTTGTATTGCATCTCATCTGACCCCAAAGTTTAGGTAAAGCTTTCTTGATTTGTACCTGGCTTAACTTCCTAACATTGTGTACAATCAAGGTTCTAAAGGGCGGTAGGCATGTGTGAGCCGGAGAGAGTCCGCCTACCGTCTAGGCCGCCTAGGCTGTAGGCGGCCTAGCAGTTGATATATTTTGGACATTTTTTTTAACTATTTTATCACTTTTTTTGGCATAATATGAATATTTTAAGAGTGTTCCATATATAATTAAATTGTAGAACGATGATTTATGAAGTTTTAGTTTTGTAAAAGTGAACCATAGGCCGGGGCCCATAATGCTTGCAAAATCTTTTGGCCAAAATATCTTGTTAAGTATTGCTCCGCCTAGACCCGCCGAGGCAACCTCACCTCCGCCTATGGCACCAAACCTCCGTTGGTCGCCTACTCCACCGTCTACCACAAAAGCGGTGCGGAGAGAGACCGCCTACTGCCTAGGCAGTCGCCTCAACCGCCATTTAGAATACTGTGTACAATAAAGCATTGGTTATCACAACCTTCTTATAAAATTTCCTTCTGATTTCCAGGGTACTAAATGGTTCAATGGCTCTCCAGAATCAATTTCTCCTAGATATCACAATTATTAACGAATAATACTCCATTGACATGAATGTTTCTGACTAAAAAATAGGTAAGTCTTACATCTCTTGGTCATCAATGTGAACTTCTCCCTTGTTTCCGATAGAGGTTTTGCTAAAATTACATTTCATCATGTCACAAAGATGGTGCAGGTGTGAATGCAATGGAGATATGAACAAGAATAATTTCAAAAACTTTACAATACAGATACACAGTGTAAAAACGTGCTATATATACCTTTTTTTATATATACATATATATATATATATATATATATATATATATATATATGTGTGTGTGTGTGTGTGTGTGTGTGTGTGTGTGTGTGTAGAGAGAGAGAGAGTTAAAAAGTGATAAATTAAGAAAAGGGTTAATTGCATTAACTACCCCTATGTTTTACCCTTATTACACGGATCACCCTGCTTTGAAACTAATTACACGGACACCCTCTATAGTTTCTATTTTCTATATAAACTAATAACACTGACCACCCCTATGGTTAATAAAATTTATAAAGGAGAAGGATGGTTAGTGTAATTATTTTCGGAATAGGGGTAGTCCCTGTAATACTCATGAAACATAGGAAAGGTCAGTGTAATTAACCCTTAAGAAAATTAGCTTACCAACCAAACTTGTGAGGATGGGTGAGAGGACTTGGTGTGTGATTGCAACCCTTAAGAGAAGAGAAGAAAAGGAGAACCAAACTCCAAAGTTCCCCTCTCCTCTCCTAAATATGCATTCCTATTCGGACCCCTTTATTCCTCGCACTGTAAAATGCCACAACTACATCTGAACTCCATCATAACTAAGTCTAAACAGGCAAAGCCTCTATCATCTATTCAGATTGTAGAAAGAGAAAAGGGATTAAGGTGATAGATAAGATTCCCGAGGCGGCAGAATTAAGGAGAGAATGATGATGTCATTTGACTATTTATTGTCAAAGACGGATAAAAGGTGGAGAACCTCTCCAAGAGGATGACTTGGATAAACTGGCTTACGTGTGTTCAGAAGAGGTCAGCATAGGCACCCGCTTCAAAAACAGAGATGAGAATGACGTCGAGGTGGCAGTCTATTGCATGTCTCTTCCTTTGTATCTCTATGTTCAACTTTCCTTTTTCTTTGTGAAAGTGTAAAACTAATTTAGTTAGTGAGTACGGTTTGGGTTGTGTTTTAGTCAATTATTCAGACACAAACATGTCGCAATCAACCATAATAAGGCAAACCCAAACTCAGATGAAGCTAACCCAAATTCAGCTAAGGATTGGGCCTGGGTTCACTTCCAGTTACTTCTCACCCAACTCCAGCCGATTTCTAGCAAATTCATACAGGACGCTGCACGAATATTACTACTTAAAGTTAAAGATAAGTCCCACCCATTTACAGTCCCCCCCCCCTTGCCTACTTAAAACCTTTAGTTTAATCCACATTCTTACTTAAACACTAATAACCTATAATCTCATCAACCAACATGATATTATTAACGATAAACATACACAATGCAACCCGCATCCTCAGAGATGATGCAAGCATCAAGTGCTAAAAGTTAACTCACGCCAAGCAAACTCTTGAAAGTACACATTCAATAACTAATAAATAGAAGAATTAGAATATGAAATTTGCATAATGGTATTTTACATGGTTTGAACATCTGGATATATGAAAATGACAACTTCAGCGTTCACTGTGTTATATGTAAGCTAATACAAAGGCAGATAGTTGAACTACATTATAAAATTCATTGATAAAATTATAGGGTCTAATATCAAACTTAGGAAGATTCCATGAAGTCGAGAGAGAGAAGGAAATGTTGACAGAGCAAACATATTGATGAAGGAGTATGAAATTTTTTTTTGTTAATCAAAGCCAGCGTACATGGTTGTATTAAAAAGGAAAATTAAAATTTATGAGTATTAGAGTTGAATTTTTCAAGCATCTACATAAGCTCCTAGAAAGAAAATAGAATAATTTCATGAGTTCTTTGAGAAATTTCTCTGTTTGAGAGAGAACCGGTGGGAGATGGACCTCCCTGTGTTTTTATCAAAGCGAGAATTAATAGAACCACCGTAGCATAAAAAAGGCCACCTACAATTACAACCCAAACAAGGACACATGTACCCAAGACCACAGTTGAACCAAAGAAAAGTTTGAGAAATTCCAATGATATATAAAATGATCTTACTATGCGCTTGGCCACCTCGAGCTTTTCCTTAAGAGGTCAAACTCTTAATCTATCAATTAACCAACTGCATAAGCACAACTTACTTAGGAATCACAAAATGTTGCGCTCCATCATATTTCGAGCTTCAATATCCTAGCCCAAGGCCTCAATCTCTATGGCAAAAAACTCAAACTTCGTTCGTATAATCTTGATAAAGTGAACGAGGGAGCTTGACTACTTTTTCTGATTTAATTTCCGCAAAAAGAGTATTCAAACTAAGTTTGTACAGGCACACCATTCTCGTGTTCGGCTCAATGCTCGATTTTTATTCATGCGCCATTCGGACTAGCTAACTTCTACCAACCACCCCTACACTAAACCCACTTAATCATCAATTAAGGGAAGAATTTCCTCACTGGAAAAGATAACCTGAAGTAGCACATGAATCGATAACAATGAAAACATTATAGCTGCAATTTTGTATATTTGGACAATCAAATCTACATCATTTTAGCCTAACTGCATTTACTACATAAAGTCGAAAAATGAGGGATCCCTACAGTTAATGGCAAGCAAATGACCACATAAAATTGAGGAGGGAAATGTAAACATTTTAAATTGCAAGATCTTCACTAATACACACAAACGGTCTTATAATCTTTCAAATAAACTAAAAAAATTGTATAGGAAATCAAAATTGAAACAAGTAAAAAACAAAAACCCCGATGGTATCATCCGATTGGAATTACTGTAGATCAAATCGAGACAAAAGCACATATGATAAATCTTAAGAATAGGTGTTATGGTCTAATTCTAAGGATTATGATTATGTAACAGATTTAGATGTGGGAAAAAATTAGGTTTAGGGTTTGTACGGGAAAAGGAAGAGGGAGAGAGAGAGAGAGAGAGAGAGAGATATGACCTCCGCCGCCGGCCATGGATCGGCGAGCGATGAGATTGGACGCCGGAGCGCGGGAGCGAGAGAGGGACGAGGCCGCCGCCCTTGCTGCGGTTGCTGCCATAGCCATCGACAGAAGAATTGTCTAGGTTTTCGTCACTTCTCTCCCTTTTTGTTTTTGTTGTCCCTGTTGTTTATCATAAAACTCCTTGGAGTTTGATGTAGTTACAAATTGTAGTTTTTTTTTTCTTTTCTTTTTTCCCTTTTTCCTTTTTTCCTTTCAAATAATTTGCATACATCTCTCCTCCTGGATTTTTACGTAGTTACATCTTCTGTTTTTTGTTTCTATTTTCCTTTCAAATAACATCTGCAGAAGATATGCCATAAATAAAAATAACCTGCCACCATTTAATACAAGAAACCATTGTTGTCATGATACTGTATTTTAATTTGGTCACACAATTTTTATTTATTAAGAAATGTGGATCAAATTATTATTTAAAAAAATTGTTCGAGTGGACTGGCCAAAAAAATTCCAGCTAATTTATGAAAATTATATGGAGCTATACAAAAAATGATAGCTAGATGAATCCTGGCCTTATTTATAAAACAATTGCAATGACAAAAGACCGTAATCTAATAGTGTGTTTGATTGCAAGGTGGAAAATACGTGGAAAAGAAATTAATTCCATGGAATTATTTTCCTAGGAAAAAAATTTCATGGAATTTTAAAATTTTCCATGGAAAAGTTAATTTGGTTGTTTGATTGTCATTATTTTCCACGGAAATAGTTATTTTCCATGGAAAATGATATTTTCCTATGGGTTAGACAAGTTTCATTTTCCACCATTTTAGAAGAAAATATGGAAAATGATAGTTTTTTGGAAAATAATTTCATGGAAAATATAAGCTATCAAACACTACAATTGGTGGAAAATTTGTGGTGGAAATATTTTCCATGGAAAAAACGCCCAATCAAACACAGCCTAAGTTACTTGTCACAGTACCTATCATCCCTTTTAACTTCTTTTTTCCTTCTTATTTTTAGTATTTCAGTTTGAAGAAAATTCACAAGAATTGTAATCAAAACAAAGTGAGTGAGAAATAATCATTTTTAAAATATGTTAACACTTATAGCAAAGACTTCTACTTGTTCATGTTGTTGGAATTATTCAATAATTAAGGGGCCACACATGTAAAATTAATTGTGTTTAGGCTATCTAAATAATTAAGCCAAATTAAAGTGGTCTATTTGGAAATTGGCTTAAGGGTATAATTGTCATGGAATTAATGTGTAGATACCGGAGATAATTCTAATTTGATGAGGGGTCAAATTAGAAATGTCAAAACATATAAATATATGTGTTCATTAGGGTTATGGTCCCCAACTTATACGGCCACCAAAAGAGAGGTTTTCTCTTTTTCTCTTCTGCATCCCCATCAACAGAAAGAGAGGGACAAAGGATTCGGATTCTTCTTTGTCATTAAGGGTCATAGCAAGTTGGAAGATCGAACTCAATAAAGAGACGTTCTCTTCAAGATCCATCTAGTCTAGCAATGGATTCAGGTACGCTTCCGCAATTTAATTTATGTTCTTCATCTCATGAATCGACTGGGCACAATAAAATTTCTAACAAGTGGTATCAGAGCCTTCATGTTTGATTTATGAGGTTGAAGTTTCAGAATCAATTTTTCAGAAATCATAGATCCTTCATTCTAATTTTAATTTAGGGTTCCAATGGTTCATAAAATAATATTTATGATACACGAATATTAGATCTACAGTTTCTCAATAATTGATTTCTTGATAGACGAATAAAATTTTGTTCCGGCCAGATCATGCTGGACATGTATCCTAACGATACATCCATAATTAATGGACTAGGATGGCACTTATGTTTGTGTTGTTTGATCAAAATTGTTGGCAGTACTACACATGGTGGGTTATAATTTATGGTGGAATATAATTTATATATTTTCTTAGTGTTGTACTAGATGGCTAAATAAAGAGAACAACTATTGGGATCTTGCCTTCTACTTCTGAGTTGTTTTCGTACATAAACAACTGTTCCAACATGTTTGCACATCATAATTTATTTATTTTATTTTTTGCATACATGGTTCTCCATTGCTTACAAGTACATTGATTTGATGTCAATCTTTCGTTGATTTGATCGCCATATTAAGAAAATCTTGATAGAATTCATAATTTATGTACAGTAATGATCTCTCAGTTCATGCTTAAATATTAGATATGGACGCATGTGATAATGATCGTAGAAATTCTCCATTATATTAAATATGCATGAATATGCTTATTGCTGGACATGTGATAATATGGAATGTCGGTTAGATTCCGATTACTCATGCTGATAGATATTTGGTGTTACTCAATTTAGAGTATTTTCCAATCTAAGTTGATCACTGGAGGACAAATTGGAATCAAATATAGACAATCTTATGTTTGGCATAAATTTAGTTTCCAATAAATTTATGTTCTAAGTCATATATTTGATGTAATCTTGTAAGCTCCCTGAATTTTCGGGATTTATTTTCGAATTTCCTAAATGATTTATTCTCGATAATTCATTCTATTTAATTAATTTTTGATCATTAAATGCTCTTTACCGTGACTTGGAATTCTAGAGCATCAGGGATGCCAGTCTCTGGAAACTTCCTTCTTGAAGTTTGTAGTAGACGAGATTATCCTCATATTGATATTTCATGTCCCACTCGAACTTGTTCCCTTGTGCTCTATTTGATTCCGCAACTTTCGGGTCAATTTAGACCAATTTATCGTCTGTCGTAATTTGTGATTTAATTTCCAACTTAATTTTCGGGCCCGACATCGGTCCAATCCAGTCGACCTAATATATGGCCCTGGCCTGTTTTGAGTCTACTATGCATGTGCCACTTGCGTGCCACTGATTGGATCTCTCTTGTGCTCCCATTTCCATCCGTGATTTAAATTGGTTTAATTTATTATTTTAATTAAATCTTGGCCCCAAGCTTGTCCAAACTTGACCCAACACCCAACCCAAATCGATGTAACCCCTGTCATGACTACCTATACACTCCACTATTGTAATCGCATTTTCTCTACTCAAAAATATTCCTATTTTATATAATTATCTTACTTTCTCTCTCTATTATATATATATATATATATATATATATATATATATATATATATATATATATATATATATATATATATATATATATATATATATATATATATATATATAATGCTCTCTCTCTCTCTACATTTAAATCTCTCTCTCCTCTACACACAAGCCCCCCCAGCAGCCGACCTCCTTCTCTCTCCCCCCTTTTCAAAATATCTATCTATCTCTCTCTCTCTAAATATCTCACACTCCTTATATATTTAATACACACACATATATATTATATATATATATATATATATTAACTCTCACACTCTCTCTCTCCTTCCCACCATACCAACACCCCATCACCCTCACAGCCGACCTACATCTCCCACACTCTCTCTCTAAATATCTCTCTCTCTCTTTATATATTATATATATCACACACACATACATATATATTATATATATATATATATATATATATATATATATATATATATATATATATATATATATATATAATAATAATAACTCTCTCCCCCCTCTCTCCTTACACATACACTCATCTCTCCCTCTCTCTCCCCTAGCCGACAACAGCTCTCCCCCCATGGCCGACCACCACCCTCACCTTCTCCATCTCTCCATCTCCTCCTCTTTTTCTTCATGTTCTTCTTCATCTCCTTCTCCTTCTTCTTTATCATATGTCACTACTACCACCACCATCACCATTCATCATCATCACCAACACCATTACCATTACCATCTCCACCCCCACCGTCACTGGCGCTGCCCACGCCGCTGGCCGCCGCCGCCGCCGTGGCCGGCCACCGTCGTGCGAGGCAGCGCGGCAACCGCAGCAAAGCAGCAGCCAATAGCAGTAGCAGTGCGCGGCAGCATCAGCCGCGTGTGGCCGCGGCACCGCGCGTCGCCACGACCCCCCTCCGGCCAGGCAACCCCCGACGACTTTCCCGTGGCAGCCACCGTCCTCCGGGACACGCAGCCTAGGCGTTTCGTGCGTTTGGCACGGGTTCCCGTCGGCGCGAGCTCGGAATGGGTCCGAAAATGCCATTCCGTCGCAGCAACTTCGTACATGTTTTTCGAGAAATCCGACCGTTGGATCGGTGATTTCTTCACTACGTCATAATCTTGGTATATACCCCTTCATCCCTCTCAAATTTCATCCGTTAATTTCATCGTTTGATAGATCAAAACCGGCCACCAAGTTGACGTTTTAATTTGAACTGTTTTGGACAGTTTCGTGGAGCCGACTTTGTCAGCTCGTAACTCCGCCGTCGCAGCTCCGTCTGGCGTGCCATCAGTTCCTGTGCATAGCTGGTATAACCCTCTTCCTACCATTTCATTTTTGTTTCATAGTGAGCACGTTTGATTGGTTGAATTCGACGCCAAAGTTGGTCGTCCGAATTCGTAATTTCTAAGTTGTTAAATTCTTTTTTGAATCTGGGACTCCGAATTCAATTTCTGACACCACCAGTAGACTCATGGCATCGTTCTGGCACTTTTTTATATAAAGTTTGCTAGATTTGGAGGACGTGGACCCCAGCACGTATTTCGGTGCAAAGTGGGCCCCACAGTTCGGGTCAACAGGACTTTTTGACGTCGGCTCATCGGAATCCAATTTCGGATATACCGTTGAGTTCGTATCGTCATTCTGGACTCATTGACATATAATTTGCTAGGTTTTAGTGGACATTGGTTCCGGCACGCATTTCGGTGCAAGTCGGATACCAATATCCGGATCAACGGGTCATTTTGAGATCGGCTCATCGGAATCCAATTCCGGATATACCGTTGAGTTCGTATCATCATTATGGACTCGTACATATAATTTACTAACTTTTAAGGACATTAGCTCCGACACGCTTTTCCGTGCAAATTAGATTCCAATATCCGGGTCAACGTACCAATCTGAGATCGGGTCATCGGAATCCAATTTCGGATATATCGTTGAGTTTGTATCGTCATTCTGAATTCATGGACATATAATTTGTTAGATTTAGTGCACTTTTATTTTGGCACATTTTTTGGTACAAAGTGGGTCCGACACGGATACCATTTTGACCCAAAATTATCTTTTTTGCCCCTGTGTCCAAATTGGACTTATGGATAGGCTATCCTAGCTAATTTGACCATTCTGGACACGTTGGTGATGGTTGTTTCACCATCCGACAACACTTGTAGGTCTTCACCCTATTATTATAATCTTTCTCTTTTATTCGTATTTTTAGATCCTTGTATCGGAATTGAGATCCATCGATTCCAGTGATTTCACAACCACTGAAATTGAATGTGTTAACCCAGTAGATGTTTATATAGACTAGCCTTAACCCTATTTGACCATGGTTGACTACTTTGACTGAACGTCGAAGTAGAGTCAACATTTGACCTAGTTTAACCTAGAGTTGACCAGAGTTGACTAGAGTTGATCAGTTGACCAAAAGTCAACTGTAAGTCAACCCTTGATCCAGTTTGACCTAGTTTGACTTGGTTTGACTTCTTGTGACCTAGTGTGACTGTGACCTAGTTTGACTTAGTGGACTGAGTCTGACCTAGATTGCGTAGCTTATACTATAGAATCAAGCCTAACACTGTTGAACCCTAATTAGCTTATATATATATCTCATCTTTAGGTCTATGGCATCACTCTGAGCATCGACCCCATTTGACAGCTCAGGACCGCAGGCGAGTATATTTACTGATAGTTTTCATTGTCTTGATATCTGCTATATCCGATTCAGTTGTAGTGTCTTACTCGATTTCCAGTCACGATACTTCACGGACTAGTATACGTTGGATCATAACATGAGATGTTGTTCCTAGATTTTCTTGGTATATATGTACATTTCCTGTCTTGTTCCCTGTACTTGTATAGACACTGATTCCTGAGAGGGAGTAGCTATCCTCTTAGGAAATCCCGTGTCATGACGTGTCATGTCCAGGTCCATTATACTATTCGGGAATGGAGAATTATTAGGGGTTATGTGATCAAAGCCACCCTGTCACTATATTCTTGTGCTCGCGCCACTCTTCCCTCACGTAGGGTGTAGCGAGATCCTATTTACCTTGTGCTCGCTATCCAGGTTGGTCGGCATGACCCTTCCCAGATTTTCTTGTGATTGTCGGGCCAAGTGGATAGCCTGTCATGTTACTTATCCCAAGCCGATCACATAACGCTCTAATAATTCAAGGCACATTTTATATTTACTTTATCTTATCTTATGTCCTGCTCTGTTTTACATTCAGTACTTTCTCACCATGCTATGATATTCAGTTACTCACATGTTCTACATGCCTTTATCTTGTACCTTGATTGGAGACTAAGTTCTGCTCGGGAGAAGGGTTACAACCCCGGTCCTTGTCTGGTTTAAGGGTTGTAACTCAGCTTTCGAGCGGTTCCCAAGTCTTCATATATCTTTGTCTTGTAGTTCATTATACTGTCTCTTATAGAATTTGTCAATTCACATGGAACTGTTGTTAGTGTTTGTACTTGCTCATTTTTCTGACAGGATACCGTTGATAATATTTTAGGAGTTGTTATACTATTAGTGGACTTCATGATGTTGCCAGCTGAGGTGGATCTCACTATTATTCTATGTGAGTTGCCTGGTAGTTATCTTTAGTTTGTCTTATTTTTCCTTCTTAATTTTTCTGTCTTATGATTCCTTCTAGTAGTTTCTATTGTTCTTGTGCCTTAGTTATCTTTCATGTCTTATCTTCTTTAGATGTTGGGTTGTGATTGAGTACATTTGTAGTTCATGGACTTTCTAGATGTAGTGTATATTTATTGGGTATTAGACAGCGTTCTACCGCCGATACTGCGGCGTAGGCTGGGCGTGGCCCACGTATTCGTATCCGTATATCCGGGTGCGGGTCGTGACACGTTTTAGTGGTGGCCCATGCAGGTCAGTCTTTGTAATTAATGCGAAGTCGTTGTAGTACTTGAGCTTTTCTGTACTACTGCGAGCCTGCCCTAAGATTAAGGTTGAGTCATGGAATATTTTAGGAATTTGGTACTCAGTCACATATTAGAAAACTTTTGGTAGATTCCAGGGATGACCCCTGGGAATCTTATTTCGAACTTTTCGAAACTTTTCTCATTTGTTTCTGTCTGTCCTGATTTCTGAAACATTTGTTCGTTATCAACTTTATTCTTCTTGGAATGAGTTTGTGGACCCCAGAGGGAAGGTATAAGTTGAACTTATATATCTTCTAGGTTGAGACGAGAATATAATTTGCTAGTCTCGTATCAGGTTGAGATTGTTTTAGATTATATTCCAAAGATTTCCTTTTATCTTGACCTAGATAGTACCTTTGGACATCTCCTGAGAATTTTTTTCTAAACCCTATCTTGGAATCTGTTTTCGCTAGTTTCCATTTACTTATCTTGATTCGTTGTTGAATTTCAAATTTAGATGTTCGTTCGTTGTTGACTTCGATTTTGATTTTGTTTGAAATAAGTTTTTAAGGATTGAGTTAAGATATCCTGATAAACATATTTGATGGAAACGATGGGAACGGTAAATGTCTACTTTATTCATGGGGTTTAGAATTTATCGCAGCCATATTAGCTAGCATGACAGGGACATGGAGCCTGATTTTGGATATACTATCCTAGTTATGGAATTTAGATTCTTTTGCAGCCATACCGGTTGGCGTGGTAAGGAATCTAGATGACATAATTATAGGGTGTATACCTTAGTTATGGACTCTATCATTTATTGCAGCTATGTTTACTGGCGTGGCAAAAATTCTGACAACATGATTCTGGATAGACGTGTATGGTTATCATGTCATACCTTAAATTAATTCACTTCTTTTGACCTATTGCTCAAGGACAATTCCTATCGTTATTCCTTGTTCTGTCATTTCTTTTTCTCATCATATGATGATTTCCTCATCTTGTCATTACTTCACCCATCCTGATTAATTATGTCCTGATTATGCCAATCACCTATCTCATATCTACATCTGTCATCTACACTTGAAAACTCTAAAAATTTTGAAATTTCCATATCTAAATTATTTCTTAAATTTCGATATTGTTAAGATTTTGATTCCCTTCTGTCCGTGACCAATCAATTTTGGTCGTCTTGTTTATCGTACCAAAGAGTGTCTTGGTTGCTGACTAGACTCTAGATGACTTCAAATTCCTTTGTGACTTGGATTTTCATCCTTGGATGCTCGTGCCCAGCCTTCGTTGATCTTGTTCTCCATCTTGCCTAAATTCTGATTTACTCAAAAATTGATCAACTTAGATCGTGTTGAGACAAATTTCTTTATCGTAGTTGGATTTCAATGCTATTAACCCTCGTGCATTGACTTCCGATTCTGATCATGTTTGGATTTTGGACACTCGTGTCTAAACTCTTTTCGACCTTGATTTCATTTTCTGATTACATCCAAATTTCTTGTGATTAGTCGTGCCTAGATGACTTGGCATGACTAAGACAACTTGGGATTTCCTTGACCGTGATTTTAACAATCATAACTATATATTTTTATCTTGCCTCAGACTCATGCCTCAATTTTTTGACTTTCAATCATGACTAACTAGTGTGACAACGAAATTAGTCGTGTTAAAATTGAACATGTTTGACTTTCTACCGTGCCTAATTGATTTGGGTTCCTTCTTAAATTGTGCTTTTAAGACCTTGATTTTGAATTCATGATTTATCGTCTTTCACACTGAACTTGGATCTTGATCGTGCTTATGTGACCTATAATCTAATTTTTATCAAATCTATCTCTCAATCGTGCTATACTCAATTTTTCTTCCCATTTGCTTCTCTTAGCCCTGTTTTAGATCATGACTATCTGACTTTGATTTTCATGATCTTGATAATCTTAATCCTAAAATCTTGAACCCAAATCGACTGTGTCGAAATAGATCTCCTTCGTACTTGAATTTTGATTCTCTAGTCGCTCGTGCTCAGGTTTCATTCCTGATCAAGACTAGATTTTCGATTTTCCTCGTTCTATTCCAAATCGTTCCTAAGTGGTTAATCATCACAAATTTTTACCGCGTCTGAGTCTTGATTTCACTCATGACTAGATGGTTAATCTTTGATCAATGTTTGTGCTAAACATCTGATTATTCCTAACAATGCCCAATCACGTCATTTTCATTTGATCGTGCCTATGTTTAACCCTAAATCTAATTTCATCGAGCTGAAATCCTGTTAATCAAATTTTTGACTTGATTGTAATCGGACGAAGCTCAAGTTTTGATTTCGTTGTCGTACCTCTATCGTGCCAAGTGAACTTAGACTATTTCCAATTTTAATCACGTTCGAACTTGGATCGTATTTCATGATTTTATTAATCATACTCCTTAATCCTTGATCGGGCCTATAAGACCTTGACTTCGATTTTTGTTTGTGTCTAAAATTTTATCTCAACCATGCCAAACCTTGTTTTGGTCATGGTTTTGTCATCTTAATCGGGCCTGTGCGACTTTCGGGTTGATTTCCATCAACCTAAGTCCTATGGATCACCCCGTACTTGAACTTCATGTATATCTTCGATTCTCCTAATCGTTTCTAAAATCGTGCCCCAATGGCTTGACTTATTTCTGAAATCATGCACATATAATTTTGTTCATATCATGATTCTACCGTGCCAAATTCCTCATCGTGCCTGAACAATTGTGAATTGATTATCTTGATCGTGCAAAACTTGTCATTCTTGGATCGTGCCTAAAATATTGCTTAAATCTTCTATCATGTTTTAACCCCACTACCAACCTTTAATTTCGAGGACAATTTTTATAAGGTGGGTAGGATGTAAGCCCCCTGAATTTCCGGGATTTATTTTCGAATTTCCTAAATGATTTATTCTCGATAATTCATTCTATTTAATTAATTTTTGATCATTAAATGCTCTTTACCGTGACTTGGAATTCTAGAGCATTAGGGATGCCAGTCTCTGGAAACTTCCTTCTTGAAGTTTGTAGTAGATGAGATTATCTTCATATTGATATTTCGTGTCCCACTCGAACTTCTTCCCTTGTGCTCCATTTGATTCGCACAACTTTCGGGTCAATTTAGACCAATTTATCGTCTGTCGTAATTTGTGATTTAATTTCCAACTTAATTTCTGGGCCCGACATCGGTCCAATCCAGTCGACCTAATATATGGCCCTGGCCTGTTTTGAGTCTACTATGCACGTGCCACTTGCATGCCACTGATTGGATCTCTCTTGTGCTCCCATTTCCATCCGTGATTTAAATTGGTTTAATTTATTATTTTAATTAAATCTTGGCCCCAAGCTTGTCCAAACTTGACCCAACACCCAACCCAAATTGGTGTAACCCCTGTCATGACTACCTATACACCCCACTATTGTAATCGCATTTTCTCTACTCAAAAATATTCCTATTTTATATAATTATCTTACTTTCTCTCTCTATTGTATATATATATATATATATATATATATATATATATATATATATATATATATATATTATATATATATATATATATATATATATATGGGTCGTTCTACAATACATCCGCTGGAAATGGATGTATCGATACATCCGAAATCTGGACCGTTGGATGTTGATCCAATGGTTCGGATTGAATAATAGTGTAGAAACATCATTTAATGCTGATTTAGACTTTTGACCTGTTGGTAACTTGCTTTAGCAGGTCATTCTTCACTTTAATTTTTTCAATGAACACCCTAAATTAATTCATATTTACTCTCTCAAAAGTCCATCCAATTTAATATTTCGTATTATATTTTTTTTGGTTACAGGCCGTCGTGGTGGTGGTGTTGGTGGTTGTGGTGGAAAGAGAAACAGAGATGAAGATGGAAATAAGAATCGGTCCGGATCGCGTCGAACGTCGTCGAGCCCTCCTAGAACAACGAGGAGTACCAGCTGCGCCGTGAAGAATCGGTTCGCTTCCCGTCGGACATAGTCGAAACCTCCTCGAACAAGATGTATTAGCGGCGCCGCTCTAATTTTACTGTCCATGCCATTGTCAGAAATCTTATTTTTCATCTAATAATTTAATATTTTGTTAATAAAGCTACATGTCACGGTGGTGGTTGTGAACTGAGAAAAACCTGCTTTTGAGGTCGGGCGGATCATCTTGTCACATATTTTTAAAAAAAATCTGTATTGATCGGACGAATTTTTTTTACTTTTCTAATGATAATATTTTCGAAGAGAATATTTTATTTGGACGGTGAACGGCCATTCTCTTTGCTTTTAACACGGAGAATGGCCATTCTCTTTGCTTTTAACACGGCGAATGGACGGAGAATGGCCATTATTTTTGCTTTCTACACGGCGAATGGACGGAGAATGGCTGTTCTCTTTGTTTTTAACACGGAGAATGGCCATGCTCAAGGAGAATGGCCATTCTCCGTTATTTTAACATGGAGAATGGCCATTCTCCGTTCTTTGAAAACGGAGAACGGACACTCTCTGTGCTTTTAACAAAGTATGGTACATTTAGGACTGGAAATGTTCAAGTATCTCATACTTTTTTCACCAAATATTTACAGTATTTTTAATATCATTTACCATAGTACATTCATTTTATATTAAATTATTTTCAAGATAATTCGAATATCATTTTATCAGGCTTCCACTGTATGGCTGAACAAAATTTCTTGCAAATGTTTGAATATAATTAACCTACTATCAAAGAGAATTTTTCTTACATTACATTATGCCTTACACTGGCATCGACTTCATACTGATGGCATCGATGTACTGATGACAATAACAAAGGATGAACATGCAGGATTACAATTATGTTTCCGCAATAACAAGGGATGAACATGCATGATTACAATTTTGCTTCAGCAATAACAAGGGATGAACATGCACTGGCATCGAGTTCATACTGATGGCATCGATGTAATGATTTTTTACAGAAAGCAAAACACATTACAATCAAATAAAGTTTCAGTGATCCCAGGAATGCATCCGTAATGAGGCCACCTGTAAACCCTAGCAATGCACCTAGGACTCACGAAATCTGTGATGGGCATCTGCAAATCAAAGGAATACACCAAAATATCAATATCATCTATCAAGGCCAACTGCCAACCAAATAAACGCTTCAACCAAAAAATCATAATCAAATTAAGTATACTTCATTCCAAGTCCAATAAACTGCATAATTCACGTTACAGTAATCTGTCCAATCCACGTTAGTAATTCAACATAGAACCTGCATAATTTACAATACAATAATCCAAATAAATATCAGACCTACTCTAAATTCAAGACCATATTACATTTTCAAAACAAATTACGAACTATGCACTGAGTACAAGTGAAAAGTTTAGTCTTACAATATTTCAAACACAAAATTTAGTTTGTCCGCCATGACCAACAAATATTCAGAACAATATTACAAGTCAAATATTACTTCCACATTGAAATAAGAGACATTCAAAACTCAAAAGATGAATCTTCATAGACGTCTCCATCTTCTTCTTCTTGTTTCTTTTTTTTTTCCTACTTCTTCTTTCTCAAAATATCCTTCACCTACACCTTGAGGGACGGATGAAGAAAAATTATAGTCAGTATTGACTCACTTTATAGGTAGAAATGACATCCAGAAACATAAATAGAAGTATCAAAGTGATAGCTAGCATTAAAGTGTCAATGTGCACAGTCTATATTTTTACATAAGATTTTGGGCTAGCCCCATTTACCTTCTTCACGAGGGAAGGAAAATCTTATTCTTGGTCAGCAAATTCAACCTCTATCTGGTTAATCTTATCCAGAATCAATTTCTGGTTGTCGGATATAGTCTTCATCTCTTTGAAGACATTCTCAAAGTTTGCAGCAACAAAATTGTATAGATCATCAACCCTGTCCTTAGTGGTTTTGATTCCATAAGTTGATGGTTTTCCAGATGTTGATGGTTTGCTTGCAGCTGCTGCCCGTTTTCCAAACATTCGAGTGAAGGTTAGTTTTCTCATGGGGCCTTTGTTTTTAATATAAACATCCCCTGCTAAGCTTGGGACAGAATGTTTATTAGCCATCGAGCATACAAATCCTCCGAAAGGGAGAGCTGTCCTTGCAGTTGGTTTTCCCACGAGATGCATCATTCTACTGAACATGTAGGAACCTATATCCATCCTTTTTTTCTTCCCCATATAATAAAGAAATTTTACTCTCTCGGGATGGATGGAAAACTCATGTCCAGTAGGGTTGAGTGTTTGAGATACGTAGGCATGCAACAATTTATACAAAGTTTTTAATTGATCTTTGTATACATTTTGAGGGGTCTTGGCACCCATTGAAACACCTGTAATCTCATGAATTGCATCCGTCATGGAAACATTATCAATATCTTTCATATCAAACTCAGGAACTGGATCAAATCCATAAAATTCGTTGATGACAGCAGCATTTACCCTAATCAGTTTCCCTCTCAGAAACACCAGTGGTTGATCCTCTTCTTTTTCTTTAATTTCAGCCGGAAGATTTGAGTAAAATTCTCTTACTATTGTTTGGGAGATTTTCTCAAGACAGGATTTGTTCAGTTTCTCCAATTGATAGAATTTTAATATATCCAGGAAAGCTTCGTCTTCGACACCATCCATCTTAATTGATCTTTCAGGCATAATAGCCTTTTTCTTGAAATATTTAATGTATATCTTCTTAGTTTTAGAGTCTTTAAATTTTTTTACCTCCTCTCCAGCCTGGGACTTATCTGATGATTGCTCTTCCTCTTCATTTTCCTCTTCTGATGAGGATTCAAAATCCACAGAGTACGCTGATGACTTTGTATCCGTTGCCACCTTAGCCTTCGCTTGAGTACGCCTTCGATCTTCATAAGTTGAGTCTTCCGACGACTCTGTATCGAAGATAGATTTTCTGGTCTTTGTCGAGCAATGAGTGTTTTTAGCCTTTTTTGCACGTGGCTTGGCTGCCGCCTCCGCTTTCATCGTCGCTGCCTTTCGGCCTCTGCCCTAGCGACCATAATCTTGGTTTTCGCCGCCCTTGCAAGTTCTGCCCTTCGGGCCTGTATCGCATCCCTTCGTGGATCCTTCCCCTTCGGCGACGGTCGTTGTTTCTTCGACGGTATTTTGATTAGAAGAGGGTTTGGGAGAGGGTTTGGGAGAAGGAAGAGGGTTTGAGAGAAGAAGAGGAAAAGTTCGACCGTCTTATATGACCTTGGGAAGTGGAAAAAATTAGAATAGTTTTGAGTCTTAAATTAAATTTATTACTATTATTACTAGTATAAGACGGTCGAATTTATTACTATTAAATTTAAAAAACTACTTTCCAAAATTAAATTTATTACTATTATTACTAGTATATATCCATGTGAAATTACTACATAAACCTTTGGGATTTTGAGACCTTAATTTTAAAAAATTCTCTTCCAAAATTAAATTTATTACTATTATTACTAGTATATATCCACGTGTTCCGTATAAATTATTGAAAAATTTGGCAGAAAAAACGTGGTGGAAACATATTTATTTAAAAAAATTTGACAACATATTTAAGAATGTGAAGTTTAAGACTCAATATTTCCATTTTACGAATATTTGATTAAATTTTTGAAAATAAGAAGACTATGTACTTGAAAAGAGTAAAATTGAAACACTCAATGTTGTCCTCTATTTTACTTTGTAATCATATTTAAGATGGATTTGACGGCAAGATTGACGCTGGCAGCATAATCAATTCTATGACGTAACAAGTCATTGATGGGATATCGTCGCTGATATATTGATTTGACGTAACAAGATTTGTTAATTATAAAGAGCAATGCTATAGTTAGCAAATGGGTGTAAGTTGTAAGAAGGTTGTAAAAGTTTGATTGTAGCCGAAACCAAATTGAGTTAACAAAATATTATATTTCATTAAATCCCACATTCGTCGCCGGAACATTCTCCAGAGAAGTATACAAGAGGAGGACAAAAAACTGTAAAAAAACGAAAAAAAAAGGGTCTAGCCCTCACTGGCCTCCCGGAGGATCTCCGCAAAGTCCTGCAGGGTGCGCACACCCGCCCTATGGCACAGACGGCGAAACGCTTCCCTCTTCTCCAGAGAATCCCGTTCCTCCGGAGTGATCGGCAACAGGTCAAAGTTTGGCGCCGGATGAAGAGGTCGAGCGATGACCTCCAGTGACAACCCGACGGAGGTCAGAAAGTTCGCAGCCGCTTCCAGCCAGTCATGGGCCGGAGGCGGCGCAGAGGGTGCTCCATGCGAAGATGCTCGGCGACGACAGGAAGAAGGCTCTGGCAATGGTTCCCAACCAGATGTTCTTTTTGGAGCCATGTTAAATGTGCAACCTACTCAGATGAATGGGGACCCCTATGTATATATATACACGTTCCTAACCGACTCTTCGTATTCCTTATTGGGAGTTGGGATATAATGCTAAAGTTACAACCAAATGCTTACAACACTCTTCCAACCTTCACCCATTGCTGACATGTGGGCCATGGCCCATATGTCAGCAATGGGTGAAGGTTTGAAGAGTGTTGTAAGCATTTGGTAGTAGACTTAGCATTATTTATGTCTTATTCCAGGCTTAGTTGGTTGTGCTGTTTGGCTTTTACATGGAATGCCTAGGTTCGAGTCAGGTGTTTGGGTTCTGTAGAATTTTTCTATTGTTAACAATTTTTGGGTGCTATTATATGCTTTCAACTTAGTAGGGAACAATTTTTGGGACTGTTAATGTCCATTCTCCGTTCCTCTAACACGGAGAATGGTACATTTAGGACGGAGGTAGGACGGAGAATTGTACATGTAGGACGGAGGTAGGACGGAGAATTATACATTTAGGACGGAGGTAGGACGGAGAATGATACATGTAGGACGGAGAATGGTCCATATAGGACGGAGAATTCATTTTGAATAAGGTAAAATCTGTGTTGGGAAATGGCGAAATCTCTTGGATGTGATTACACTGAGATGTTGTATTTATGGTAAAATCTGTGTTGGGAAATGTCAAAATCTCAGAAGTGAGCCGTCTTAGCCGTCTTATGGTCCATATAGGACGGAGAATTTTTTTTATATAATGGATGTTTGTGGAGTAATTTACAATTTTAGCCTTATTTAAACTGCAATTATATCAAGATAAACTCTACAATTCTCTATGCATTTAAGAATGTATTTTGAAAATATACTTGAGCTCTAATGATGGATACTGAAAAGACACTTTAGTTTATATTGCCTCCAAAATTCAAACTAAAATTTACCAAAATATTGTCTCCAAAGTTTAATTTACATAGTAGAATGTGATATCATTAAATAAATCCAATTAGAGATTTAATGGGCATTCATTAACCCAATTAGAGATCACAATAAGTACAAAAGCAAAATTCGAGGGAGTATAAAGAAATGCATGCATGCATGCATGCTAATGTTTTCACCATTCCCTCCAGGAATGATAGAACATTTCTAAATCATTATACCAATCGTTCACAGGTTCTCCTGGTACTGGGATATGATCATCATAGGGTTTTTTAAACGTCTGTATTGAATAACAAAGTTTCAAGAGTTCGTCGTCGAAGAAGATCACGTTGAAGCACCCACGTATGTCGAGCACGCGAAGTCCCTTACAGTTGCATATGATAGATCGCAGCGTGTCTCCATTGAACATGCCGAATCCCATATGTAGGTGCTCGAGACACGGCATCGAATCAGCCACGGCCTTTCCCTCCGCCTCGTTTTTCGTGTTCAGCACGAACATGTTCCTGAGCATGAAACCCGGAGGGGGCATGTTCCTAATCAGCTTGACCAGACGGCGGCAATAATTTCCGGCGAAAATTATTCCATTCGACGTGATGTAGAGGCAGTAGCTAATGTCGAGTTCTTCCAGCACAGGGAGAAACTCCAAGTGTCTCACGAAAGTTTCATCACTCACGTTGCACTTCGGAATGTGCATAACCCTTAGAAATTTCCCACTGTATTATAAAAATGGAAAAACATCAATAGAAATTAACAAAAGTATACGTAAAATTTTGTAATAGAAAAAATAAAGTATTAGAATAAGACCAAATAAAATTTTGCACTGGCCTTAAACATGCAAAAGAGAAGGCTGCTTCGTCGAGCTTGTACGCGGAGAGGGACCCTAGATGTCCCTCACTGCGAGCCACGAGCTTCATTACGGTCAAACTAATCTCAGCGGTTTGCTGGGTCCTCCGGCACCACTGTACCAAGTCGACGTTAGACCAATAGTCTAAGGGACCGTTGAGCGCCTTCCACCACGAACGGCAAACTGGGGCCACGTTGCACATTACCTCGTCCGCCGGCATCTCCGACAGTACCAGTATCATCGAGAGAATCTCGGTAGGGATGACGGCCCATCCGCTGCAGTTGATCTTGCTCCTCTCCATTGCCACTGTTCTTCTTCTTCTTTTCTTTGTTTCTCTCTAGTCGGATGGGTTCTCTTCTTTGGAAAAGGCTATTTAACCCTCGTTTACGCCGTGTATGTAACCCGCTCGTGGAGGGGTGTGACCGAACAAGTCACGAATCTATTAGGAAATAACGGTAATGCCACTGTATTAATATTAGCAATTAGTCGTTTGGGCTCCCAAAAAATTTGGGTGATGGCATCTCCCATTATGTGGCATCTGACATGGCAGATGACATAACGTCTGACATGGCAAATTTTAACCCCAAAAATTAATTACCCAAATTTTTTTAATGTTAATGTTAATGCCAATATTAATATTAATGTTAATGCTAATACTACTGTTAATGTTAATATTAATCAATGTTAATTTAATATTAAATTATTTATTTACTATTAATGTTCATTTTAATATTAATTTTATTGTTAAATTTTGCCATGTCAGCTGTCATGTTAGCAACCATGTCATATGCCACATAATGGAAGATGGTATCTACCAAAAAATTTGGGAGCAAATAGCATTTTCGTAAAATTAGTTTTAATTATATTGTAAATTTTAAATTAACAGAAAAGCCAACGTATCTATATGAAGGTCACGGTGTTTCTGTCACGACCCGCACCCTGATTAGGGGCACGAGTACGTGGTTACGTGGTTACGTCCAGCCTCGGGCCGAACCTATCTTGAACTTGTCCACCACCGTGTCCCTGCGGCAGATACAGTTAGACATAATCTTAACATAAACATTGTGATCGTGCTCATCTATGTCCCATTTCGCCTAGCCTGCAAGGTTAGAACTTTACATAAGAAATCATATCATTTCACTCAACCAACCAACCGTAAACTTAAACATATGCATAAGTGTGGCAGGCCCTGCGCCTGCACCCAGCGCTAATCTCAGCCCACCGGCCCTATCTATATGAAGGTCACGGTGTTTCTGTCACGACCCGCACCCTGATTAGGGGCACGAGTACGTGGTTACGCCCTATCAATATGAAGGTCACGGTGTTTCTGTCACGACCCGCACCCTGACTAGGGGCACGAGTACGTGGTTACGTGGTTACGTCCAGCCTCGGGCCGAACCTATCTTGAACTTGTCCACCACCGTGTCCCTGCGGCAGATACAGTTAGACATAATCTTAACATAAACATTGGGATCGTGCTCATCTATGTTCCATTTCGCCTAGCCTGCAAGGTTAGAACTTTACATAAGAAATCATATCATTTCACTCAACCAACCAACCGTAAACTTAAACATATGCATAAGTGTGGCCGGCCCTGCGCCTGCACCCAGCGCTAATCTCAGCCCACCGGCCCTATCTATATGAAGGTCACGGTGTTTCTGTCACGACCCGTACCCTGATTAGGGGCACGAGTACGTGGTTACGCCCTATCTATATGAAGGTCACGGTATTTCTGTCACGACCCGCACCCTGATTAGGGGCACGAGTACGTGGTTACGTGGTTACGTCCAGCCTCGGGCCGAACCTATCTTGAACTTGTCCACCACCGTGTCCCTGCGGCAGATACAGTTAGACATAATCTTAACATAAATATTGGGATCGTGCTCATCTATGTCCCATTTCGCCTAGCCTGCAAGGTTAGAACTTTACATAAGAAATCATATCATTTCACTCAACCAACCAACCGTAAACTTAAACATATACATAAGTGTGGCAGGCCCTGCGCCTGCACCCAGCGCTAATCTCAGCCCACCGGCCCTATCTATATGAAGGTCACGGTGTTTCTGTCACGACCCGCACCCTGATTAGGGGCACGAGTACGTGGTTACGCCCTATCAATATGAAGGTCACGGTGTTTCTGTCACGACCCGCACCCTGACTAGGGGCACGAGTACGTGGTTACGTGGTTACGTCCAGCCTCGGGCCGAACCTATCTTGAACTTGTCCACCACCGTGTCCCTGCGGCAGATACAGTTAGACATAATCTTAACATAAACATTGGGATCGTGCTCATCTATGTCCCATTTCGCCTAGCCTGCAAGGTTAGAACTTTACATAAGAAATCATATCATTTCACTCAACCAACCAACCGTAAACTTAAACATATGCATAAGTGTGGCAGGCCCTGCGCCTGCACCCAGCGCTAATCTCAGCCCACCGGCCCTATCTATATGAAGGTCACGGTGTTTCTGTCACGACCCGCACCCTGATTAGGGGCACGAGTACGTGGTTACGCCCTATCAATATGAAGGTCACGGTGTTTCTGTCATGACCCGCACCCTGACTAGGGGAACGAGTACGTGGTTACGTGGTTACGTCCAGCCTCGGGCCGAACCTATCTTGAACTTGTCCACCACCGTGTCCCTGCGGCAGATACAGTTAGACATAATCTTAACATAAACATTGAATTAAGATGATGTGCACCATAAATACCATACATAAATACGTACACTGGACGGTCGCAACAATATCATAGCTTATTGAGTATATTATATTGACATTGCTTGTCCTCCATTCGTAGTTGATCGTTCTTGACAGGTTTTGATATTAAATATGTTGTTAAATAGTAGAACTAGACAGCGTTCTACGTCGTTTCTGCGGTGTAGGCTGGGACGCTGTCACGTTATGGAATGTCTTGACATTGCCAGTGGCCTTCACACCCTTTCACTGCTTAACAAATGCACGTGACACGGGACGGTGCTTGCTATACTTCGATAGCCCAACAAATCTCTTTTCTAATGTGTTCGTGCAACGACTTGACAAGCAAGGGCTACGACTAGCATCGAGGGAAATACGACTTAAACTATGGGACAAGCGAATGTTATTATTAATTGTAGTTCCAATTACATTTTAAATAAAAAAGAATTTAATTTTAACTTTAACTAGTTTGAAGTAAATGTTAAATCCAAAACTATTTTTAATTTTAGTAGTCATATTAGTTTCAATAATATTGTAAATGTTTAAATTAACATGAATGCCACGGTATTAGAAACCTAGCTAGCTGATGTCACGTTGCTCGGGGCTCGGTTAGTGTTCGTCTAAACTAGTACGTGCCAACTAGTTATTAGTAATGATAACCAAAAATTGAATTTTAAGTTTAAAATCTAGTCGAGCTCGATCCTTCCTCTTTATCCCATCTCCCACACTCTCTTTCTCTCTCTCTATCTCTCTCGGGTTCTTTCTCACATGTTGTGTTCCTTAACGCAACAGGTCCCGTAGCATTAAATGCTCTGCATGCGTTATTCTACACAATTTATTAATAAACACTGATACCATATCATTAGAAGAGCAAAGGTTGTCTTGGAAGTCGTAAAAAATTGCTTTATATTGTCTTCTCAATACTTTTTTTGCATTGGAGATGACTTTTTAAACTTCTTGTCATTTTTAAATATAGCCGCCTATGCAAGTTATTGTCTTCTGCGGCTCTGTCTCATGCCACATAGGATACACAATACATAACAAGACAATAGGGTTTCGTAGCATTAAATGCTGATGCATGTGTTATCCTACAAAAGAGGGCCACGTGGAGATTGCTGTTGCATGCTTCCTCATGCGTTATTAGCTACACATTTTAATAAGGCACGTACCCAGAATTATGCTTGCTTCTAGAATCACTCAAGATTTTTCATGAGCCATCAAAAGAGGGCCACGTGGCGGAGTTACAATGAAGACGAAAAGGTTGTGTTGTTGCCTTGCTAGAAGTTGTTTCTTCCTGCATAATGTTTTTTGTACCTCCAAATTGCACTTTCAAACTGTCCATCCTTACGTGGCAGCTGACGTGACATGTTGATCTGGCAGCTGACGTGGCAAATTTTTTTGTAAATAAAACTAAAAATAAAAATTAACATTAAAGTTAATATTCCAGATTAACATTAACATTAATATTAATATTATCGTTAACATTAACAATAATATTAATATTAACATTAACCTTAACATTGATATTAACATAAATTAATATTAACACTAAAATAACTTTGATATTAACGTTAAATTATTATGGAGAAAATTGGGTTGTTAACTTTTTGGATTAAAATTTGCCATGTCATCAGTCATGTCAGATGACACACTATTAATTTAGGAAAATGCTAAGAAGCTCATTTATTTAACATGCCACATCAGATGGGAGGGCTATATATAGAGGGTCAATATGGAGGTACGATAATATCATTACTCTTTCTTCTTCTATTGTTTCCAGTAGTGTAGAGAGAGTTTGTTTTCATCTCACTTAGCTTTTCTTGTGGCGATGGACTCTACCGATCCCCCGCCTTGGCAAGACTCTTTCCTCTTGGTTGTCTATCTCCTCGTTCGAAGAAGCTTTGGTGGTGAAGTCCTTCAGAAGACTGACATGTACCTGGGTTTGGATTTATTGCCAACCCACGCTCTGTCGAAGCGCCCGCACGTTGATTGTCTCGGACTATGCACGGTGTTCCTTTGCCGCCAGGAGTTCATATCTTCAACGTGTTCCATTGGTCCGACGATGCACGGTGGTGAAGTCCTTCAGAAGACTGAGATGTGCAAGAGTTTGGAGATTATTATCGTTCCACGCTCTGTCGAAGCGCCAGCCAGGAGTCTATTTCTTCTACATGTTCCTTGTTGAAGAAGTTTCTTCATTCACGTGCTCTGCCTCAAGGAATTCCTTGAGGCAGTGAAGTTTGGATTTATTGCGCTCGCACTTTGATTCGCTCTGACGATGCACGGAGTTCCTTTGTTCATGGAGTTCCATTGCTCTGACTATGCAGGGAGTTCCTTTGTTCAGGGAGTTCCATTGCTCTGACGATGCACGATGAAGTGATTTGCCTCAAGGAATTCAATTGAAAGCTTCATTTGTTAAGGAGTGTTGTTCTCTGCCGTCTTTTAGTTCTTGTCCGTGTGGTAGATGTTATTCATCGTGCATCGTCAGAGCATAGGAACCGTTGGATGACTCCTTGAGGCAAGCCACTTCATCGTGCATCCTCCGAGCAAAGGAACTCACTGAGGCAAAGGAACTCACCGCCTCAAGGAATTCCTTTTCCTCAAGGAGTTCCATTGCTCTGCGATGCCCTCACGCAGCTCACATTTGACTTTTTTCTTGATGTAGTATTTTATGTAGTATTTCAGACTTTCATAATGTACATGTAACTCAAAAATTCAGACTTTTCGTGGTTATCACAATGTAAATGTAAATATAACTCAAAAATGATTTTATTATAGAAGAGCAGACATAAACGGTGAATAGAATACTCAAACGATTTAATTTAAACGGGAAACTTATTCTCCGTTTCAAGTAAACGGAGAATAGCATTCTCCGTTCCAACTAAAACGGAGAATATAATCCGAAGGGACAGATTCATTAGGAATAAATGGCATATAAATGGAAGAATTCATTGGTATTAATGGCATATAAATGGCAGGTTCATTGGTATTAATGACAATAAAAGTGACTGCAGCTTGGCGCATGAGTTCGAGTTGTTAAATTTTGCCAATAAATGGCATAATTTGGGAGATCTTATTATAAAAATGACTGCCCTTTTGGCGCATGAGTTCGAGTTGTTTCATATGTAAATAAAAGTCAAACTTTTCGTGGTTTTGACAATGTAAATGTAATTCAAAAATGATTATATTATAAAAGCAGAGCTTATCAAAGACAGAAGTTCCTTGCCCAATTACATCATAATTACATTGTTGTTTTACAATGTCATTCTTATGTGGCAAATGTCATTCTCCGTTTTAATTTAAAACGGAGAATGATATTCTCCGTTTTATTTTAAAACGGAGAATGATATTCTCCGTTTCAATTTAAAACGGAGAATGAACATTCTAATTTGTTTTTAACACTGTGAAGCTATTCTCCGTTTAATTCAAAACGGAGAATGTTATTCTCCGTTTAATAAAACACGGAGAATGCTATTGTGGTATCGTGGTTACACTGCTAGACTTGTATTCAAGATGTCATTGGTTCAAATCTTGACTATAACAATATTTTGTTTTATTTATACTTTTTTTGTAAGTTAATTAATCTGATTGAATTGGAATTTTAGCCCACAGGCAATTTTTAATGAAAATCAGATTCATTTTATTGCATGTTTTTATATTGGTAAAACATGATTTTTTTTAAAAGTCTTATATATTAATAAACTTGTAATCTTTTGTGCAATTTTACCTAGTATTTCTGATATTCACTGTGAGGTTCCTGAACTTGGGGGAGACAACTTTAAGATTTGGAAGGAGAGAGTTCTCCTTCAATTAGGGTGCATGGACATAGATTATGCTATTAGGAAAGATGAACCTACTAAGATCACTGCTACGAGCACACCTACTGTTTAAAGAAAAAACTTTGATACAGTATGGGGTATGAAAGTTGGCAGAATTCGAAGGGGCATATTCATTGGTATTAATGGCATTGGTATTGAAGGAAATCAATTGTTCCAGTCTTACTTAGCTTTAATTGAGCAGGGGCAGAATTCGAAGTGGCTGCCTTTTTGGCGCATGAGTCCGAGTTGTTCCATGCCTATAAATGCCAGTAGTGTAGAGAGAGTTTGTTCTCATCTCACTTAGCTTTTCTTGCGGCGATGGACTCTACCGATCCTCCACCTTGGCAAGACTCTTTCCTCTTGGTTGTCGATCTCCCCGTTCGAAGAAGCTTTGGTGGTGAAGTCCTTCAGAAGACTGACATGTGCGTGGGTTTGGAATTATTGCCAACCCACGCTCTGTCGAAGCGCCCGCACGTTGATTGGCTCGGACTATGCACGGTATTCCTTTGCTGCCTGGAGTCTATCTGTTCGACATGTTCCTTGTTGAACAAGTATGGCTTTGCACGGTGCTCTGCCACAAGTTAACAAAATTCAAAAGGGCAGGGGGTTCCTTAGCCTCAGAAGTCTATCTGTTCGACATGTTCCTTGTTGTAGAAGTGTGGCCTTGCATGGTGCTCTCCCTCAAAACAAAATTCCTTGATGCAGTGGGTTCCTTTGTCTCAGTGAGTTCCTTTGCACGGAGGATGCACGATGAAGTGACTTGCCTCAAGGAGTCATGCAACGGTTTCTATGCTCTGACGATGCACGATGAATACGACGCGGACTTCAATTGAATTCTTTGAGAACAACACACCTCTGACGATGCACGATGAAGTGTTTTGCTTCAAGTAATCCAATTGAAAGCTTCGACTGTCAAGGAGTGTTGCTCTCTGTCGTCTTTCAGTTCGTGTCCGCGTGGTAGATGCTATTGATCGTGCATGGTCAGAGCATAGGAACCGTAGCATGACTCCTTGAGGCAAGTCACTTCATCGTGCATCCTCCGTGCAAAGGAACTCACTGAGGCAAAGGAACCCACTGCCTCAAGGAATTTTGTTTTGAGGGAGAGCACCATGCAAGGCCACACTTCTTCAACAAGGAACATGTCGAACAGATAGACTCCTGAGGCTAAGGAACCCACTGCCCTTTTGGCGCATGAGTTCGAGTTGTTTTATATGTAAATAAAAGTCAAACTTTTCGTGGTTTCGACGATGTAATTGTAATTCAAAAATGATTATATTATAAAAGCAGAGCTTATAAAAGACAGAAGTTCCTTGCCCAATTACATCATAATTACATTGTTGTTTTACAATGTCATTGCTAGGATCGATTTACATATTTGCTTGAAAGCAACTCCTTAGCCCATGACAACCTCATCTTTGTAATCTTCTGGTGAGTTTCATTGTCATTTCCTTCCGGTATTTCGAAGGGAGGAGTCGTCAACCTATTCATATAATACGCCGTGTACAAGAGGCAGTTGGGTGCCCGTTGTTGTGGGCAATTTAGAGAACAATTCAGCACTTTGCTCTCATACTCCTTCTTCGCCGGGCATCTCTCCCTCATCATATCAACTTTTCTCCTGACGATAGGCTCTAAGGTTTTCTTCGTTAATTCTGCATCCACCTTGCACGTATCGTACGTGGTTTGCAACAAGGAGTTGTAGTGTGTCCAGTCGTAGGAGACAAAGTTGAATGTGAGCAGAGTATAGTGTTTGATGGTTGCATTAAAAAGTGGGATGAATAACAACTCTATGTCGTCCTCCAAACCCATGACGAAGTCTTCTATTTTTTGGATGTCTTCATAGGCGCCGGGTTTTGCGGTTTCTTCATTGACACGTTGAATGACGGTCTGTTGTTTCCCAAAAACAATACACAATATCATGAGTAATTTTTTTTCTGTCATTTTTCATCGGTGTACACATGAATATGGATTTTTCTGTTTGAATACTTACCAATGTGTGGGCCGTCATGAATGCAGACCACTTATGTGATTGGGCCCCCGGCTTTTTTTTCTGGATCAATGGTACCTCCTTCGAACTAGACGGGGCACACCTTTTACTGCGTTGAATTTCTCTCAGCTTTCTTATTATTATGTCTAGTATGCCAGCCCCCATGTCGTCATAGTTGAGTATGTCTTGCATGTTTACTGCCGACAGCTCGACTGAAACTCCATTTTCACCCTTTTTCGGATAAAATTCGTATACAATATCACTGCACATAAATTTACTTTAGATTTAATTAATAAAGATAGATTCTCATTACATAATTGTGAAAAAAGTCTAGAAAAAACGAACGAAAAAAAGGGTTCAGAATACATACTTTGGAGAATTCTTTCTGGGAATTACGATGTCGATGTATTGTTTCTTCAGCTCTTCATCCGCATGTTTCCAAAGTAAGAGTTCATCGCATTCCCTTAGTATGACGTGGTTCTTCTTTAATTCAGCCATTTTGGCATCTTCTCGGGATTTCGTAGCGTCATTAACCTTCCGCTTTTTATTAGCCTCTCCAACTGTATTGCTTTTTTTTAACCTCTTTTCCCCCGATCCTTCTCTTCTTCTGACTTCTCTTGGAGCAGCAGGTTCAGCAGCAGCTTGTAACTCCTCATTCTGAAGTATTTTAGCCATGGCTTCGAGATCTTTAATTTTGCAATCCTTTTCATTGGCTTCAATCTTAAATGATTCAACTTTATTTTGAAGCTCCCTTTTCTCCTCAACGAGCCTTTCATTTGTTTCTCTGAGTTGTTTGGTTGTTTGCACTGAAATAAAACAAACAACAATGAAATGTATGATGTGAACCTAACACGGAGAATGACATTCTCCGTATAATATAATACGGAGAATAGAATTCTCCGTTTGGAATTACACGGAGAATAACCAGTTCCAGTATCGACATGATAGGGAATAGCAATTATCCGTTCCAAATAACACGGAGAATGACTATTCTCCGTGTTATAGTACACGGAGAATAGTCATTCTCCTGGAAGATTACAAATCAGAAATTTGAAATAGAAAAGATTTTACCTTGTGCATGTAGATCTGATTTAAGAACAGAATTCTACTTTCTCAAATCCTCCAGTTCATGCACAGAGCCCTCCATCAGAACGTTGACTGCACGTTGTTGTGATTCTTATGCCTCGAGCTCTTTCAGCTTTTCTTTGAGTTTCTCGTTCTCAAGGTTGGCTGCACGTAACTGCGCTCCTTGTGCCTCCATCTCTTTTAAATTATCTTTGAGTTCTTCATTCTGCGCTTTAAGAACAGAATTCTGCTTTCTCAAATCCTCCAGTTCATGCACAGAGCCCTCCATCAGAACGTTGACTGTACGTTGTTGTGATTCTTGTGCCTCGAGCTCTTTCAACTTTTCTTTGAGTTCTTCATTCTGCGCAAGAATATCAGAATGATGTCTTCTCAAATCCTCCAGTTCATGCACAGAGCCCTCCATCACAACGTTGACTGCACGTTGTTGCTCTTCTTCTGCCTGGAGCACTTTCAGCTTTTCTTTGAGTATGGCATTCTCAAAGTTGGCTGCACGTAACTGCGCTCCTTGTGCCTCCATCTCTTTCAACTTTTCTTTCAGTTCTTCATTCTGCGCAAGAATATCAGAATGATGTCTTCTCAAATCCTCCAATTCCTTTGCTGAGTCGTCCATCACAGCGCCCATTTTATGATGCGGTGTTATCCGTTGTTCATCAAAATTATCTCCACCTGCTTCTTGGTGTTCTTCCTCTCCCTCTTTTTCAACTTCTTCTATAGGTGGCTCCTCTTCTTTGTGCCCTTCTTCTTCCCCAACAGGTATAACCAGATCTTCCAATATCATCTTCGATCTCATTTTGTTGTGATATTCGGCCTTGAGGAAGTTTGAGATATCGTACCCATTCTATGTGAAAAATCTTGGGTAATCAGGAATTGGGGCGAACTTCCTTTCCACAAATTTACTATGTTCTGCAAACCAATAGAGGAAGTATATTGTGCAACCTTCCAATTTGTGGAAAGCCATTGAGTAATCCCCCTGTTCAGTTTTGCTTCTACTCCTCTTTAAGCTATCCATTACATATGCCAGGATTAACCTTGGCCGCATATACTCTTGATCACGTCCACACTGTCTACCAAGGCCAAGAATCTGTACGGCAAATTTGAACCGCCAGACTTTGTGAAGAATACAGTTTGGCACAAGTGGAAGATTATTAGCTTGGCCAAATCATCTGGATTAACAGCGTTATCTCCGCCACGAAGCCGTCGTAACAATTCAAATAACTTGTCTCTCACTTCCTTATTCGTGACTTCTGAGTGTTTGCCCTTAGTATTAGCCAGCAATCTTGTGAAATGATCTCTGCACAGGCTCAATGATGCTGGTGGTGTGGGCTGCTGTTGTTTTTTCTTTATCAATCTTCTGTAAGAAACATCATCAACGCTTTCTTCATTCAGCGGTAGATCGAATATGACTGCCATATCCTTGACGCTTGGCGCGATTTTAACATTGGTGCTCAATTCAAAGCACCCGACGCCATCTTCTTCTTCTGTGTAACTTGCAATTAAATTCTCAAGCCCTTCCGTTACCTTGGCCATTTCGGAGACGTGGACTCTGTTTTGGTAGAAAACCTCGACAAAATTCCAGAAACCGGTATTCTTCAAGGAACCAATAACTGGCTCAGGTAAACGGCCAGCATCTCGATTGACCTCCTCCATAAGATTTAGCATTGGCTTGAAGGTAGAACGGAAAAGTCTTGAATCCTTATTCCGGACAGATTTTCTTTCTGCAAAACAAAAAAAAAACCAAAAATTAGGTCGGAGAATGGCCATTCTTATGGGTTTTAACACTGGGAACGGCATTCTCCGTTTCAAGTTAGACGGAGAATGACATTATCCGTTCCAAATTAAACGGCAAATAGAATTTAACATTCAAATGCGTTTTATGACGGAGAATGTCATTTTCCTTGAAATATATACAGAATTTGCGAACATAAAATCAAAGTTATACCTTCTGTTTGCACTTCTTCTTGCACTTCTTTTTGTTTAGCAACTTTTTCCTTTTTCTTTTTTGCAACTTTCTTAGAATAGGGTTTCCGTTGTTCTCCGTCTGTCGCTTTTGGATTTTCTGTAACTGGTGCATCTTCTCTATTTGGTAATGCTGCCGGTGATGATTCTGCCGCTGATGCCGACATGGTATGAATATTGCGAATGGGGAGGAAGGTTTGAAGATTTTGGAGGAGAATGACCTAGGTTTGAGTACAGACTGGAATATGGAAGAAGAGGAAGCTCCGAAACGGTTTTTCTTTTCCCTTTTCTTTTTTTAAAAAAAGGGTTCGGGGGTGTTTTGAATTAATTAGAAGGGCAAAAATGTCATTCGATGGAAGTGCAAAAGACTCTTTTCTGCTTAATCAAAAAGAATTGAAGCCGTTTGGCAAAAATGTCATTACAACTCAACAAAACAAATGAACATAATACATTAGGGCTTTCCATACATTAAATATAATAGAAGAAGGAAAAAAAAATCATCGTCTTCCATATTCAACCAGTTTGGACTTCTTATTTAGCTCTTCATTGTGCTCTGAAGTTGTAATCCATTCAGCAACTATGCGTCTTTCCTTTTCCGCATCAAACTGCATATAACAAACATAACATCAAAAATATTGCTCTAAAAAGTTGAAGTTTTTGACGACATATTTTCATACTTACATCGATAGAACGGTAGTCCAGGCTACATCGGTCTTTCATGAATGCAATTAAAAAAATTCCACAATCAAGTAAATTGCCTTGGCGGGAAACATAAGAAGGACGTTTTATTGCAAAAGTAGAAAAGCTGAACCTAGCATCTCTCAGCTTCAAAATCTCTTCTTGGAAAAAGATATCCAAATTTGAAAGCTACAATTACCAGAAAACAAATATGTATTAGTATAATGCGTATTCTTGTACCCAATTCATAAAAATTGATGAATATGAGCTTACTATTTCTTTTATAACTGTTCTGCTTTGAATCGGATCATCTTCAGATGCAAGTGAGTCCCAAATTTCAACAGTCCTGTTTTTAAACACAACTCTTGCAAGAGTATAGTGTTCGCCCAAATGAATGGGTATGTATATCTGAATCAGGATAATTAGGTAAAACAAATTTGTAAATTTTTAGAAAATTAGGATTAATAATTAAACATAAATACATTAATACCTCTTTACAAGTGCTTAAAGATCCCATGTAATCCTGAAAGTATTTATACTTCTTCCATATTTCATAAGGCTTTTTGACGGATGGAGGTAACGTGGCTTTCTACATTCACATCAATTAATACATTAAGAAGGACAAACAAACAAGAAAATTGTTAATGCATATGCATTGAAGAATAAAATGCTCACTCACCGACATCCTTATTGGTAAAAACCATACTTTAGCTTTATTGGAGGTTCTTTTCCGTTCCTCCGCGGTGAGAATAGCAGAGACAATACTTATAATCTGAATAAAACATTAAAAATATCAGCGATGGAATCGAAGTAAACATAGATGGCATCTAAGAAGAAATATACTATCTATACATACCCCATTGGTAATTCTCGTTAAAGGAGCTAAGGTCTTCATCTCCCACCGAGACACATAGGTTTTGTTGCAAGATGATATTATTTCACTAAGAAAAGAAACGAATAAATTAGGAGAAAAAAACTGTTGGAATAAAATCAAAACTCATATTACTTACTCGTCATCTCTATCATCTGCAAAAATATAGTCGTAATATCTCGAAGAAACACTAGTACAATTGCTAGGCTTCGAGGTTGAACCACTTATTAAATTTTTGGATGGTGTGACCGGATTTATATTTATACGCATTCTTTTAGAAGGACTGCTAAAGACAGTTTCTTCTTCTTCTATAGCTTCCAATGCGAGATATCGGTCCAATCCTTTACTACGAGACTGTAGCTCCACGTCCTCCTCTTCGGAAGAAGATTCAACGGAAACCACCTTCACATTATTAAATGCTCTAGATGAAGATGCCTGCTTCAAAGCTGGAGATTCTTCAATCTTATCCAAACGCCGAGATAACTTAATTTGTTTAATTTTTATCTTTGCAACATCAGCTGAAATCGTCGCCAGATGTTCTTCAATCTTGCGCAACAAACGCGGAATGAAGGTTTCATTTGGATTTGGCATCCAATCTTCTACGTCTTCTACATTTCCCCCCGCACGAGTAGACATCTTGAGAACAAGAAAACTATTGTATTTCAGAAAACTATTCTATGTATTTCAGAATGAATAATAGTACTATGAAACAAGAAAACTATTGTATATATAGCAAGAGAGAAGTACAAAAAGTGAGGAAGATGGAAAGACAAATAAATTTCGAGACTAGCAAACAATCTACTAGCCGTTTGATTAAGGAGGGCTCGAGGAAGATTCTACTAGCCGTTTGATTGATGAGGGCTCGAGGAAGATTCTACTATCCGTTTGAAAATTACAAAAGGTTATCGTGATCAACTCCAATTAAGGAACTCTATAAGAGGTTTAATTCCGCTTGATTGAGGAACTCGACGAAGTCCACCGCGAACCGGAACTTCTACTTCTTTTCTTCTTCATCTCCGTTTCTCCTTCCACCACCACCATGCCCTGTAGATTTATAAAAAAAATATTAAATTGTTAGATGAAACAAAAAAACTAAATACGGAAAGATTACTAAATCAAAATCAAACAGAAGACATTCATAGAAAACATGAGATTAAAGATAAAAGTGTCACAGAAGCAACACCACAATTTTACAACAACTAAGCAGACTCTGCTAAGCAATAACTAAAATTGGGATTGTGTCCTCCTTGGATTTAATTTACACAAAGAAGAGATTTGAGAGAACGAGCTTTTGTAGGCTTCCTTAATGTACCATTCTCCGTCCATTCGCCGTATTAAAAGCAAAGAGAAAGGCCATGTTCCTTCTTGAAAGCAAAAAGAATGGCCATTCTCCGTCCATTCGCCGTATTCACCGTCCATTCGCCGTATTAAAGCAAAGAGAATGGCCATTCGCCGTATTCTCCGTCCATTCTCCGTCCTAAATGTACCATTCTCCGTCCATTCGCCGTATTAAAAGCAAAGAGAAAGGTCATTATCCGTCCATTGGCCGTATTCACCGTCCGTTCGCCATATTAAAAGCAAAGAGAATGGCCATTCTCCGTCCATTCGCCGTATTCACCGTCCATTCGCCACATTAAAAGCAAAGAGAATGGCCATTCGCCGTATTCTCCGTCCTAAATGTACCATTCTCCGTCCTAAATGTACCATTCTAAGTGTTAAAAGCAAAGAGAATGGCCATTTTTTGTCCAAAAAAATATTCTCCTCGAAAATATTATCTTTAGAAAAGTTAAAAAATAATCCGCCCGACCTCAAAAGTAGGTTTCCTCAGTTCACCACCACCACCATGACATGTAGCTTTATTAACAAAATATTAAATTGTTAAATGAAAAATAAAATTTCAGACAATGGCATGGGCAGTAAAATTTTAGCGGCGCCGCTGGTACTTCTCCTTGTTCGAGGAGGTCTCGACGACGTCCGACGCGAAGCGGACCGATTCTTCTCGGCGCAGCTGGTAGTCCTCGTTGTTCTAGGGGTGCTCGACGACGTTCGACGCGATCCGAACCGTTTCTTATTTCCTTCTTCATCTCCGTTTCTCTTTCCACCACCACCAGCACCACCACGACTACCATGGCCTGTAACCCAAAAAAAATAAAAGGTTCAGATTAAATTGGATGGACTTTTGAGAGAGTAAATATGAGTTATTTTAGGGTGTTCATTGAAAAAATTAAAGTGAAGAATGACCTGCTAAAGCAAGTTACCAACAGGTCAAAAGTCTAAATCAGCTTTAAATGATGTATCCTGTATTATTTTATCTGAATTAAACCTGAACCGTTGGATTAACATCCAACGGTCCAGATTTCGGATGTATCGATACATCCATTTCCAGCGGATGTATTGTAGAATTTTCCTATATATATATATATATATATATATATATATATATATATATATATATATATATATAATGCTCTCTCTCTCTTCATTTAAATCTCTCTCTTCTCTACACACAAGCCCCCAGCAGCCGACCTCCTTCTCTCTCCCCCCTTTTCAAAATATCTATCTATCTCTCTCTCTCTAAATATCTCACACTCCTTATATATTTAATACACACACATATATATTATATATATATATTAACTCTCACACTCTCTCTCTCTCCTTCCCACCATACCAACACCCCCATCACCCTCACAGCCGACCTACATCTCCCTCTCTCTAAATATCTCTCTCTCTTTATATATTATATATATCACACACACACACACACACACACACACACACACACACACACACACACACACACACACACACACACATATATAATAACTCTCTCCCCCTCTCTCCTTACACATACACTCATCTCTCCCTCTCTCCCCTAGCCGACAGCAGCTCTCCCCCCCATGGCCGACCACCACCCTCACCTTCTCTATTTCTCCATCTCCTCCTCTTTTTCTTCATGTTCTTCTTCATCTCCTTCTCCTTCTTCTTTATCATCTTTCACTACTACCACCACCATCACCATTCATCATCATCACCAACACCATTAACAACTCCACCCCCACCGTCGTCGGTGCTGCCCATGCCGCTGGCCGCCGTCGCCGCCGCCGTGGTCGGCCTCCGTCGCGCGAGGCAGCGCGGCAACCGCAGCAAAGCAGCAGCCAATAACAGTAGCAGTGTGCGGCAGCAGCAGCCGCGTGTGGCCGCTGCGCCCCGCGTCGCCACGACCCCCCCTCTGGCCAGGCGACCCTCGGTGATTTTCCCGTGGCGGCCACCATCCTTCGGGACGCGCCGCCTAGGCATTTCGTGCATTTGGCACGGGTTCCCGTCGGCGCGAGCTCGGAATGGGTCCGGAAATGGCATTCCATTGCAGCAACTTCGTATACGTTTTTCGAGAAATCCGACCGTTGGATGGGTGATTTCTTCGCTCCATCACAATCTCGGTATATACCCCTTCATCCCTCTCAAATTTCATCTATTAATTTCATCGTTTGATAGATCAAAACTGGCCACCAAGTTGACATTTTAATTTGAACTATTTTGGACAGTTTCATGGAGCCGACTTCGTCAGCTCGTAACTCCGCCGTTGCAGCTCCGTCCGGTGTGCCATCAGTTCCTGTGCACAGCTGGTATAACCCTCTTCCTGCCACTTTAAATTCGTTTCATAATGAGCACGTTTGATTGGTTGAATTCGACGCCAAAGTTGGCCGTCCGAATTCGTAATTTCCAAGTTGTTAAATTCTATTTTTGAACCCGGGACTCCGAATTCAATTTCTGACACCACTAGTAGACTCGTGGCGTTGTTCTGGCACGTTTTCATATAAAGTTTGCTAGATTTGGAGGATGTGGGCCCCGACACGTATTTCGGTGCAAAACGGGCCCCACAGTCCGGGTCAACGGGACTTTTTGACGCCGGCTCATCGGAATCCAATTCTGGATATATCGTTGAGTTCGTGTCATGACCCGCACCCGGATATACGGGTACGAATACGTAGACGACGCCCAGCCTACGTCGCAGTATTGGCAGTAGAACGCTGTCTAGTACCCAATAAATATACACTACGTCTAGAAGGCCTATAACTATAAATATACTCTAGTCACATCACAACAGCTAGGGATGAAAAGACAAGAAAGATAACTAAAGCACAAGAAAAACTAGAAACTACTAGAAGGAATCTTAAGACAGGAAATAAGAAGGAAAATAAGACAACTAAGGATAACTACCAGACAACTCACATAGAAGAATAGTGAGATCCACCTCAGCTAGCAACATCATGAAGTCCCCTAATGGCACAACTACTCCTAAAATATTATCAACGGTATCCTGTCAGGAAAATGAGCAAGTACAAGCACTAACAGCAGTTCCATGTGAATTGACAAATTCTATCAGAGACAGTATAATAAACTACAAGACAAAGATATATGAAGACTTGGGAACCGTTCGGAAGCTGAGTTACAACCCTTAAACCAAACAAGGACCGGGGTTGGAACTCTTCTCCCGAGCAATGCTTAGTCTCCAATCAAGATACAATATAATGGCATGTAGAACATGTGAGTAATCTGAATATCATAGCATGGTGAGAAAGTACTGAATATAGAACAGAACAGGATATATGATAAGATAAAGTAAATATAAAATGTGCCTCGAATATTATAGCATAATGTGATCGGTATGGGTCAAGATCAGGCTTCCAACCGACCGGCTACAAGTACGTGGACTCGGCCCGGCCGGGATGGTAAGCTATGGAGCAAATAGTAGCACAGGTCAGGCTATACCCATCGTGAGGTGAGGGTATAGCTATGATACAAGTAGTAACTCAAGGTGGGCATTGATCACACTATCTATAATATTCCCCATCCCCGAGTAGTATACGGATCCGGACATAGCACGTCATGGCACGAGATTCCATAAGAAGGTAGCTACTCCTTCTCAGGAATCGGTGTCAATACAAGTACAAGAACAAGATCGAGCAAGTACAAGTATCCCAAGAAAATCCAAGAATGACATCTCATGACAGGAATCCGGTATATACTAGTCCGTGAACTATCGTGACTGAGAATCAAGTAAGACACTACGATTGAATCGGATATAGCAGATATCAAGACAATGAAAACTATCAGTGAACGTACTCGTCTGCGGTCCTGAGCTGTCAAATGGGGTCGATGCTCAGAGTGATGCCACAGACCTAAAGATAAGATATATATAAGCTAATTAGGGTTCAACAGTGTTAGGCTTGATTCTATAGTATAAGCTACGTAATCTAGGTCAGACTCAGTCAACTAAGTCAAACTAGGTCACACTGAGTCACACTAGGTCAAACTAGTCACAGAAAGTCAAACCAAGTCAAACTAGGTCAAATTGGGTCAATGGTTGACTTACAGTTGACTTTTGGTCAAATGGTCAACTATGGTCAACTCTAGGTTAAACTAGGTCAAATGTTGACTCTACTTCGACGTTCAGTCAAAGCAGTCAACCATGGTCAAACAGGGTCAAGACTAGTCTCTATAAACATCTACAAGGTCAACACATCAATTTCAGTGATTGTGAAATCACCGGAATCGATGGAACTCAAAATACCACAAAAGGAGAAAGATTATAATAATAGGGTAAAAACCTACAGATGTTGTCGGATGGTGAAACAGCCATCACCAACGTGTCCAGAATGGTCAAATCAGCTAGAATAGCATGTCCATAAGTCCAATTTGGACACAGGGGCAAAAAGGTAATTTTGGGCCAAAATGGTGTCCGTGTCGGACCCACTTTGCACCGAAAAATGTGCCAAAATAAAAGTACACAAAACCTAACAAATTATATGTCCACGAATCCAGAATGACGATACGAACCCAACGGTATATCCGGAATTGGATTCCGTTGACCCGATCTCAAATTGGTCCGTTGACCAGGACATTGGAAACCGATTTGCACGGAAAAGCATGTCGGAGCTAATGTCCTCAAAACTCAGCAAATTATATGTCAACGAGTCCAGAATGACGATACGAACTCAACGATATATCCGGAATTGGATTCCGATGAGCCGAACTCAAAATGACCCGCTGACCCGGATATTGGTATCCGACTTGCACCGAAATGCGTGCCAGAACCAATGTCCACTAAAACCTAGCAAATTATAAGTCAACGAGTCCAGAATGACGATACGAACTCAACGGTATATCCGGAGTTGGATTCCGATGAGCCGAACTCAAAATGACCCGTTGACCCAGATAGTGGGACCCGCTTTGCACCGAAATACGTGCCAGGGCCCACGTTCTCCAAATCAAGCAAACTTTATATGAAAACATGCCAGAACGACGTCACGAGTCTACTGGTGGTGTCAGAAATTGAATCCGGAGTCCCGGGTTCAAAAATAGAATTTTACAAGTACAATACTAAGAATTCGAATGGCCAACTTTGGCGTCGAATTCGACCGACCTAACAAGCTCAAACTGAAATGAAATCTAAAGGGGGCAGGAAGAGGGTTATACCAGCTTCGCACAGGAACTGGTAGCGCGCCAACCGGAGCTACGACGACGAAGATACGAACCCGCGAAGTTGGCGTCGCAAAAATGTCCAAAAACAGAACAAATTAAAACGTCAATTTGGTGGCCGGTTTTGATGTATCAAACGACGAAAATAACGGGTAAAATTTGACAGAGGTGAAGGGGTATATACCGAGATTGAGACGGAGCGAAGAAATCATCGATCCAACGGTCAGATTGTCCAGAAAATCCGTACGAAGTTGCTGTCCCGAACGCGAATTCTGTGTTCCGTTCCCGCGTGCGTCACGGCGGGAACCCGTGCCAAATGTGCGAATCGGCTAGGCGGCGCGTCGGAGAAGTCGTCGCGCGCCACGGGGGAGCTCGTCGGGGCTCGCCGGCCAAGGGGGGCCGGCCACGGCGGCGGCGGCGCTGCACCGCGCGGCCTGCCGTGCTCGGCTGGCAGCTGCTGCCGCCATTGCGCCACGGCTGCTGCGCGCTGCTGCCAGCGCTGTGGCTGCTGCAGGCGGTGGCTGCGCTGCCTCGCGCGGTGGAGGCCGGCCACTGCGGTGGCCAGCGGCGTGGGCAGCGGCGTGGGCAGCACCGACGACGGCGGTGGTGATGCGCTCGGTGGAGGTGGTGGTGTGTAGTTGATGGTGGAAGAGTGGTGGTTGTGGTGGTGATACTTCTCTCTTGAAGAATCAAGAAGAAGAAGAAGAAGAAGTAAAAAAAAATGAAATGGAGAAGGAGGAGTGTGAAGAGATGAAGGGGGGTGTTCGGCTGATGGGAGAGGGGAGTGGTGTGTGGGTGTGTTAAAAGGGAGAGAGGGAGAGAGAGTTTATTTGTGTGTGTGTGTGTATATATATATATATATATATATATATATATATATATATATATATATATATATATATATATATATAAAGAGAGTGGGATATTTAGTTAGAGAGAGAGAGACATATAGATATTTAGAAAGAGAGAATAGAGAGAGAGAGAGATTAGGCCGGCCATAGGGGGGGTTGAGTGTAGTAATGGGAGAGAGAGAGGGTGATGTGAGAGGATATATATATATATATATATATATATATATATATATATATATATATATATATATATATATATATATATAGGAGAGAGAGTTTATTGTGTGTGTGTATATATATATATATATATAAAGAGAGTGGGATATTTAGTTAGAGAGAGAGAGACATATAGATATTTAGAAAGAGAGAATAGAGAGAGAGAGAGATTAAGCCGGCCATAGGGGGGGTTGAGTGTAGTAATGGGAGAGAGAGAGGGTGATGTGAGAGGATATATATATATATATATATATATATATATATATATATATATATATATATATATATATATATATATATAGTAATGGGAGAGAGAGAGGGTGATGTGAGAGGATATATATATATATATATATATATATATATATATATATATATATATATATATATATATATATATATATTATGTATATATTTGAAATAGAGAGAAAAAAAATAGATATTTGTATATAAAGAGATATTTTTAAGATAGAAAAAATAGAAAAATTATGTGGGGTATTTGGGCTGTCATGAAAGAACTATATGGAGCTTGGACTCGGGTCCGGTCGAGCCGGGTCGGGTCAAAATCGGACAGGAGGCAATAATTGAATTAAAATGGGTATTTAAAATTATGGGTAAATAAGTAGCATGTGGGGGCTCAAATAAATGGGACACAAGTGTCAGACGGGTAGTAGGCTCAATGTGGGCCATATCCATATTTGGGGTCGGCTAGGTTGGATCGATGTCGGGCCCGGAAATTAAATGGGAAATTAAATCAGGTTTTACGGTAGATAATTAATTGGCCTAAATTGACCCGAAAGTTGTGCGAAGGAAATGAAGCACAAAATGGAGTGTCTGAGTGGGACACGAAGGTCATGGGTGAAGAGCGTCTCGAGTAGATCAGGCATGATAAGTTGGTTCTGAGAAAACGATTGGTCTGGTGCTCCTAAATTAAAAGTCACGGTAACGTGCAAACGATGATCAACGAAAAAAGTGGAAAATCAATTATTAATTAAATGGTCTAAATTGACCCGAACTTGCGCGAAGCAAAAAGAGTACAAGGGAGCAAGTTCGAGTGGGACACGATATATCAACATGAAGATAATCTCGTCTACTACAAACTTCAAGAAGAAAGTTTCCAGAGACTGGCATCCCTGATGCTCTAGAAATCCAAGTCATGGTAAAGAGCATTAATGATCAAAAATTAATTATATAGAAATGAATTATTGAAAATAATTCATTAGAAAATTCGAAAAAAATAATTCGGGAAATTCTGGGGGCTTACATCCTGCCCACCTTATAGAAATTTCGTCCTCGAAATTAAGGTTGTAGTAGGGGTAAAACAAGATAGAAAGTTTTAGGCAAAAACTTAGGCACGATCATAGAATGACAAGTTTGCACGATTAAGATAATCAATTCACAATTATTCAGGCACGATGAAAAATTTCCGCACGATAGAATCAAAATATGAACAGAATCATATAGGCACGATTATAGATAAGTTAAGTCATTGGGACACGATTCAGAAATGACTTAGGAGAACGAAAGTTATAGATGAAGTCCACGTACGAGGTGACGTGTAGCAGTCGGGTTAACGGATAATCAGCCTGAAAGTCACACAGGCTTGATCAAGATGAGAGATAATCATGACCAAAACAAGGCTTGGCATGATTGAGCTGGAGTTTTAGATACAACAAAATCGAAGTCAAGGTCTTATAGACCTGATCAAGATTGAAGAGTATGATTAATAAAATCATGGAATACGCTCCAAGTCCGAACGTGATTAAAATCGGAAATAGTCTAAGTTCACTTAGCCCGATTTGAAGGTTAAGATTATCAAGATCATGAAAATCAAAGTTGGATAGTCATGATCTAAAACAAGGCTGAGAGAAGCAAATGGAGGGAAAATTTTGAGTATAGCACGATTGAGAGTTAGATTTGATAAAAATTAGATTATAGGCCACATAAGCACGATCAAGGTCCAAGTTCAGTTGTGAATGCCGATAAAATCATGAATTAAAAATCAAGGTCCTAAAAGCACAATTTAGGAAGGGACCCAAGTCAATTAGGCACGATAGAAGGTCAAACATGTTCAATTCTGACACGAATAATTTCGTAGTCACACTAGTTAGTCATGATTGAAAGTCAAAAATTTTAGGCACGAGTTGAGGCAAGAAAAATATATAGTTATGATCGTTAAAATCACGGTTAAGGAATCCCAAGTTGTCTTAGTCATGCCCAAATCATCTAGGCACGACTAATCAGAAGGAAATTGGGATGTAATCAGGAAATGAAATCAAGGTCGAAAGAGTTTAGACACGAGTGTCCAAAATCTAAATATGATCAAAATCGGAAGTCAATGCACGAGGGTTAATAGCAATAAAATCCAACCACGATAAAGAAATTTGTCTCAACATGATCTAAGTTGATCAACTTTCGAGTAATTCAGAATTTAGGCAAGATGGAGAATAAGTTCAACGAAGGTTGGACACGAACATCCAAGGATGAAAATCTAAGTCACAAGGGAATTGAAGTCATCTAGAGTCTAGTCAGCAACCAAGACTCTTTGGCACGATAAACAAGACGCCCAAAACTGATTGGTCATGGACAGAAGGGAATCAAAATCTTAACAGTATCGAAACTTAAAAACAATTTAGATATAAAAATTTCAAAAAAAATTTAGAGTTTTCAAGTGTAGATGACAAATGTAGATACGAGATAGTTGATTGGCGTAGTCAAGATATAGCTAAACAAGGCAAAGGAAATTACGGTAAGATGAGAAAATCATCATGCGATGGGAGAGAAAATAATGATAAACAAGAAATAATGGTAGGAATTATCTTGCTCAATTGGTAAAAGAAGTGAATCCACTTAAGATATGACCTGATAACCATACATGTCTATCCAAAATCATGTTGTCAGAATTTACGCCACGCCAGTAAACATAGCTACAATAAATGATAGAGTCCATAACTAGGGTATACACCCTATAATCATGTCATCTAGATTCCTTACCACGCCAACCGGTATGGCTGCAAGAGAATCTAAATGCCATAACTAGGATAGTATATCCAAAATCAGGCTCCATTGCCTTGTCAGGCTAGCTAATATGACTGCGATAAATCCTAAACTCCATAAATAAAGTAGACATTTACCGTTCCCGTCGCCCTCATAAAATATGTTTATCAGAATATCTTAACTCAATCCAGAAAAACTTATCTTCAAACAAAATCAAAATCGAAGTCAACAACGAAACATCAAGATTCAAAATTTTCAACAACGAATCAAGGATAAGTAGATGGAAACTAGCGGAAACAGATCCCGAGGTAGAGTTTAGAAGAAAATTCTTCAGGAGATGTCCAAAGATACTATCTAGGTCAAGATAAAGGAAATCATTGGAATATAATCTAAAACAATCTCAACCTAATATGAGACTGGCAAATCATATTCTCGTCTCAACCTAGAAGATATATAAGTCCAACTTATACCTTCCCTTTGGGGTCCACCAACTCATTCCAAGAAAGAGTAAAGCTGATAACGGACAAATGTTTCAGAAATCAGGACGAACAGGAACAAATGGGAAAAGTTTCGAAAAGTTCGAAATAAGATTCCCAGGGGTCATCCCTGGAATCTACCAAGAGTTTCTAATATGTGACTGAGTACCAAATTCCTAAAATATTCTATGACTCAACCTTAATCCTTGGGCAGGCTCGCAGTAGTACAGAAAAGCTCAAGTACTACCACAACTTCGCATTAATTGCAAAGACTGACCTGCATGGGCCACCACTAAAAATATGTCACGACCCGCACCCGGATATACGGGTACGAATACGTAGACGATGCCCAGCCTACGTCGCAGTATCGGCGGTAGAACGCTGTCTAGTACCCAATAAATATACACTACGTCTAGAAGGCCTATAACTATAAATATACTCTAGTCACATCACAACAGCTAGGGATGAAAAGACAAGAAAGATAACTAAAGCACAAGAACAACTAGAAACTACTAGAAGGAATCATAAGACAGGAAATAAGAAGGAAAATAAGATAACTAAGGATAACTACCAGGCAACTCACATAGAAGAATAGTGAGATCCACCTCAGCTAGCAACATCATGAAGTCCCCTAATGGCACAACTACTCCTAAAATATTATCAATGGTATCCTGTCAGGAAAATGAGCAAGTACAAGCACTAACAGCAGTTCCATGTGAATTGACAAATTCTATAAGAGACAGTATAATGAACTACAAGACAAAGATATATGAAGACTTGGAAACCGTTCGGAAGCTGAGTTACAACCCTTAAACTAAACAAGGACCGGGGTTGGAACTCTTCTCCCGAGCAAAGCTTAGTCTCCAATCAAGATACAATATAATGGCATGTAGAACATGTGAGTAATCTGAATATCATAGCATGGTGAGAAAGTACTGAATATAGAACAGAACAGGATATATGATAAGATAAAGTAAATATAAAATGTGCCTCGAATATTATAGCATAATGTGATCGGTATGGGTCAAGATCAGGCTTCCAGCCGACCGGCTACAAGTACGTGGACTCGGCCCGGCCGGAATGGTAAGCTATGGAGCAAGTAGTAGCACAGGTCAGGCTATACCCATCGTGAGGTGAGGGTATAGCTATGATACAAGTAGTAACTCAAGGTGGGCATTGATCACACTATCTATAATATTCCCCATCCCCGAGTAGTATACGGATCCGGACATAGCACGTCGTGGCACGAGATTCCATAAGAAGGTAGCTACTCCTTCTCAGGAATCGGTGTCAATACAAGTACAAGAACAAGATCGAGCAAGTACCAGTATCCCAAGAAAATCCAAGAATGATATCTCATGACAGGAATTCGGTATATACTAGTCCGTGAACTATCGTGACTGAGAATCAAGTAAGACACTATGACTGAATCGGATATAGCAGATATCAAGACAATGAAAACTATCAGTGAATGTACTCGCCTGCGGTCCTGAGCTGTCAAATGGGGTCGATGCTCAGAGTGATGCCACAGACCTAAAGATAAGATATATATAAGCTAATTAGGGTTCAACAGTGTTAGGCTTGATTCTATAGTATAAGCTACGTAATCTAGGTCAGACTCGGTCAACTAAGTCAAACTAGGTCACACTGAGTCACACTAGGTCAAACTAGGTCACAGAAAGTTAAACCAAGTTAAACTAGGTCAAATTGGGTCAATGGTTGACTTACAGTTGACTTTTGGTCAACTGGTCAACTATGGTCAACTCTAGGTCAAACTAGGTCAAATGTTGACTCTACTTCGACGTTCAGTCAAAGCAGTCAACCATGGTCAAGCAGGGTCAAGGCTAGTCTCTATAAACATCTACAAGGTCAATACATCAATTTCAGTGATTGTGAAATCACCGGAATCGATGGAACTCAAAATACCACAAAAGGAGAAAGATTATAATAATAGGGTAAAAATCTACAGATGTTGTCGGATAGTGAAACAGCCATCACCAACGTGTCCAGAATGGTCAAATCAGCTAGAATAGCATGTCCATAAGTCCAATTTGGACACAGGGGCAAAAAGATAATTTCGGGCCAAAATGGTGTCCGTATCGGACCTACTTTGCACCGAAAAATGTGCCAAAATAAAAGAGCACAAAACCTAACAAATTATATGTCCACGAATCCAGAATGACGATACGAACCCAACGGTATATCCGGAATTGGATTCTGTTGACCCGATCTCAAATTGGTCCGTTGACCAGGACATTGGAAACCGATTTGCACGGAAAAGCGTGTCAGAGCTAATGTCCTCAAAACTCAGCAAATTATATGTCAACGAGTCCAGAATGACGATACGAACTCAATGGTATATCCGAAATTGGATTTCGATGAGCCAAACTCAAAATGACCTGCTGACCCGGATATTGGTATCCGACTTGCACCGAAATGTGTGTCGGAACCAATGTCCACTAAAACATAGCAAATTATATGTCAACGAGTCCAGAATGACGATACGAACTCAACGGTATATCCAGAGTTGGATTCCGATGAGCCGAACTCAAAATGACTCGTTGACCCAGAAAGTGGGACCCGCTTTGCACCGAAATGCATGTCAGGGCCCACGTTCTCCAAATCAAGCAAACTTTATATGAAAACATGCCAGAATGACGCCACGAGTCTACTGGTGGTGTCAGAAATTGAATCCAGAGTCCCGGATTCAAAAATAGAATTTTACAAGTGCAACACTAAGAATTCGAACGGTCAACTTTGGCGTCGAATTCGACCGACCTAACAAGCTCAAACTGAAATGAAATCTAAAGGGGGCAGGAAGAGGGTTATACCAGCTTCGCACAGGAACTGGTAGCGCATCAACCGGAGCTGCGACGACAAAGATACGAACCCGCAAAGTTGGCATCGCAAAACTGTCCAAAAATAGTACAAATTAAAACGTCAACTTGGTGGCCGATTTTGATATATCAAACGATGAAATTAACGGGTGAAATTTGACAGAGGTGAAGGGGTATATACCAAGATTGAGACGGAGCGAAGAAATTGTCGATCCAACGGTCAGATTGTCCAGAAAATCTGTACGAAGTTGCTGTCCCGAACGCGAATTCTGTGTTCCGTTCCCGCGTGCGTCACGGCGGGAACCTGTGCCAAATGCGCGAATCGGCTAGGCGGCGCGTCGGAGAAGTCGACGCGCGCCACGAAGGAGCTCGTCGGGGCTCACCGGCCATGGGGGGCCGTACACGGCGGCGGCGCTGCACCGCGCGGCCTGCCGTGCTCGGCCGGCAGCTGCTGCCACCATTGCGCCACGGCTGCTGCGCGCTGCTGCCAGCGCTGCGGCTGCTGCAGGCGGTGGCCGTGCTGCCTCGCGCGGCGGAGGCCGGCCACGACGGTGGCCAGCGGCGTGGACAGCACCGGCGACGGCGGTGGTGATGCGCTCGGTGGAGGTGGTGGTGTGTAGTTGATGGTGGAAGAGTGGTGGTTGTGGTGGTGATACTTCTCTCTTGAAGAATCAAGAAGAAGAAGAAGAAGAAGTGAAAAAAAATGAAATGGAGAAGGAGAAGGAGTGTGAAGAGATGAATGGGGGGGGGGGGGGTGTTCGGCTGATGGGAGAGGGGAGTGGTGTGTGGGTGTGTTAAAAGAGAGAGAGGGAGAGGGAGTTTATTTGTGTGTGTGTATATATATATATATATATATATATATATATATAAAGAGTGGGATATTTAGTTAGAGAGAGAGAGACATATAGATATTTAGAAAGAGAGAATAGAGAGAGAGATTAGGCCGGCCATAGGGGGGTTGAGTGTAGTAATGGGAGAGAGAGAGGGTGATGTGAGAGGATATATATATATATATATATATATATATATATATTATGTATATATTTGAAATAGAGAGAGAAAAAAATAGATATTTGTATATAAAGAGATATTTTTAAGATAGAAAAAAATAGAAAAATTATGTGGGGTATTTGGGCAGTCATGAAAGAACTATATGGAGCTTGGACTCGGGTCCGGTCGAGCCGGGTCGGGTCAAAATCGGACAGGAGGCAATAATTGAATTAAAATGGGTATTTAAAATCATGGGTAAATAAGTAGCATGTGGGGGCTCAAATAAATGGGACACAAATGTCAGACGGGTAGTAGGCTCAATGTGGGCCATGTCCATATTTGGGGTCGGCTAGGTTGGATCGATGTCAGGCCCGAAAATTAAATGGAAAATTAAATCAGGTTTTACGGTAGATAATTAATTGGCCTAAATTGACCCGAAAGTTGTGCGAAGGAAATGAAGCACAAAATGGAGTGTCTGAGTGGGACACGAAGGTCATGGGTGAAGAGCGTCTCGATTAGATCAGGCATGACAAGTTGGTTCTAAGAAAACGACTGGTCTGGTGCTCCTAAATTAAAAGTCACGGTAACGTGCAAACGATGATCAAGGAAAAGAGTGGGAAATCAATTATTAATTAAATGGTCTAAATTGACCCGAACTTGCACGAAGCAAAAAGAGTACAAGGGAGCAAGTTCGAGTGGGACACGATATATGAATATGAAGATAATCTCGTCTACTACAAACTTCAAGAAGAAAGTTTCCAGAGACTAGCATCCCTGATGCTCTAGAAATCCAAGTCACGGTAAAGAGCATTAATGATCAAAAATTAATTATATAGAAATGAATTATTGAAAATAATTCATTAGAAAATTTGAAAAAAATAATTCGGGAAATTCAGGGGGCTTACAGTTCGTATCGTCATTATGGACTCGTTGACATATAATTTGCTAGATTTTAGTGGACATTGGTTCCGGCACGCATTTCGGTGCAAGTCGGATACTAATATCCGGGTCAACGGGTCATTTTGAGATCGGCTCATCGGAATCCAATTCTGAATATATCGTTGAGTTCGTATCGTCATTCTGGACTCGTTGACATATAATTTGCTGAGTTTTGAGGACATTGGCTCCGACACGCTTTTCCGTGCAAATTGGATTCCAATATCCGGGTCAACGGACCAATCTGAGATCGGGTCATCGGAATCCAATTTTGAATATATCGTTGAGTTCGTATCGTCATTCTGGATTCGTAGACATATAATTTGTTAGGTTTAGTGCACTTTTATTCTGACACATTTTTCGGTACAAAGTGGGTCCGACACGGACACCATTTTGACCCGGAATTACCTTTCTTGCCTCCGTGTCCAAATTGGACTTATGGATAGGCTATCCTAGCTAATTTGACCATTCTGGACACGTTGGTGATGGTTGTTTCACCATCCGACAGCACTTGTAGGTCTTCACCCTATTATTATAATCCTTCTCTTTTATTCGTATTTTTAGATCCTTGTATCGAAATTGAGATCCATCGATTTCAGTGATTTCACAACCACTAAAATTGAATGTGTTGATCCTGCAGATGTTTATAGAGACTAGCCTTGACCCTGTTTGACCATGGTTGACTACTTTGACTGAACGTCGAAGTAGAGTCAACATTTGACCTAGTTTAACCTAGAGTTGACCAGAGTTGACTAGAGTTGATCAGTTGACCAAAAGTCAACTGTAAGTCAACCCTTGACCCAGTTTGACCTAGTTTGACTTGGTTTGACTTCTTGTGACCTAGTGTGACTCAGTGTGACCTAGTTTGACTTAGTGAACTGAGTCTGACCTAGATTACGTAGCTTATACTATAGAATCAAGCCTAACACTGTTGAACCATAATTAGCTTATATATATATATCTCATCTTTAGGTCTGTGGCATCACTCTGAGCATCGACCCCATTTGACAGCTCAGGACCGCAGGCGAGTACATTCACTGATAGTTTTCATTGTCTTGATATCTGCTATATTCGATTCAGTTGTAGTGTCTTACTCGATTTCCAGTCACGATAGTTCACGGACTAGTATACGTTGGATCATGACATGAGATGTTTTTCCTGGATTTTCTTGGTATATATGTATATTTTTTGTCTTGTTCCCTGTACTTGTATAGACACTGATTCCTGAGAGGGAGTAGCTATCCTCTTAGGAAATCCCGTGTCATGACGTGTCATGTCCAGGTCTATTATACTATTCGGGGATGGGGAGTTATGTGATCAAAGCCACCCTGTCACTATATTCTTGTGCTCACGCCACTCTCCCCTCACGTAGGGTGTAGCGAGATTCTATTTACCTTGTGCTCGCTATCCAGGTTGGCCGGCATGACCCTCCCCAGATTTTCTTGTGATTGTCGGGCCAAGTGGATAGCATGTCCTGTCACTTATCCCAAGCCGATCACATAACGCTCTAATAATTCAAGGCACATTTTATATTTACTTTATCTTATCTTATGTCCTGCTCTATTCTACATTCAGTACTTTCTCACAATGCTATGATATTCAGTTACTCACATGTTCTATATGCATTTATGTTGTACCTTGATTGGAGACTAAGTTCTGCTCGGGAGAAGGGTTACAACCCCGGCCCTTGTCTGGTTTAAGGGTTGTAACTCAGCTTCCGAACGGTTTCCAAGTCTTCATATATCTTTGTCTTGTAGTTCATTATACTGTCTCTTATAGAATTTGTCAATTCACATGGAACTGCTGTTAGTGTTTGTACTTGCTCATTTTCTTGACAGGATACCGTTGATAATATTTTAGGAGTTGTTATACTATTAGTGAACTTCATGATGTTGCTAGCTGAGGTGGATCTCACTATTATTCTATGTGAGTTGCCTGGTAGTTATCCTTAGTTTGTCTTATTTTTCCTTCTTTATTTTCCTGTCTTATGATTCCTTCTAGTAGTTTCTATTGTTCTTGTGCCTTAGTTATCTTTTATGTCTTATCTTCTTTAGATGTTGGGTTCTGATTGAGTACATTTGTAGTTCATGGACTTTCTAGATGTAGTGTATATTTATTGGGTACTAGACAGCGTTCTACCGCCGATATTGTGGCGTAGGCTGGACGTGGCCCACGTATTCGTATCCGTATATCCGGGTGCGGGTCGTGACAAATCTATTGACGTACATATCTTCAGCAGATTATTTTAATATAATCTTTACGGGTTATTTGAAGCAATCTATTGGTCCATATCTTCAGTAAAATATTATGTGAATTTTATTATGTTGACAATGCTCAGTTTAGTCAAATTAAGAATATTTGTTTGAATCATGTAAAGAGATTCACATGCTTATGATTATCTTATTTGAGTTGTAATATTTAATTATGCATGTACATAAAGTTTTGGACATGATTCGGTTTTGTAAAATTTAGTCAACATTCAAATTTTTTTTGTGCCTTTTGTGACTAGCAATAGTCGTCTAATATTCTAAATAGACCCATAGAAACAAGATGTCGCCAAAGTGATCTCTCTTACGTAGATAGTCTATGAGGGATGTTAGATGCTTGTGTATGTAAATTCATGCGAGTATTAATCGGCCCAAAGGAAGGTTAATACTTGACCGAATTGCATACATACTTGTGGTGATAAATGTGTGACAATTATTCGGTTTACATGTGAATAATAACCCGATCTAAAGATAGGCTTATTATTTGACATGACTTATTGTCAACGTTTGATCATTACACCAAGAATACCACTTGCAGTTAATATCACTGTCCAAAGACTTGATATTAATGATGTACTACGTATCTTGATATGGGGTTCACCATTATTTGAATTTGTTTGACTATATGTTACGCTTTGGTTATTTGTTAGAGCATGTTTGTTTTTGGTTGCTTTGTTCTCTTTACAGTTAATGATGTTAAAATATCTGTCAATAAGATTTTAATTTTCATGTTTAATGGGATAAACTTTAAGGGCAAAAAGAAATGAATACATTAGCTGCTAGGGGTCCAGATCAAAAGAAACAACAATATAAAACTAAGGGTTGTTCTTTTGTGATAAGACATGACACATAAGGAAGAAATATAAAAAGTACCACGCATGGCGTATAAAGAAAAGTACATTTCTAAATTTGATCTGTTCTGATGTTAATTTAGATTTAGTACCAAGAAACTCATGATAGTTAGATTTTGATGGGACTACCCACATTAATGTTCTAGGCAAGGTTGCCTGAGTTACCGAAAGTCAATTTATGGTGAAAGATACATCTATGTGGGTGACGACAATTCGGTAGAAGTGAAAGCAATAGGACATTTTAGGTTATTTTTAGGAACCGATTATTATTTGGATTTGATAGACACTTTTATTGTACCGTCTTTTAGACGAAATTCAGTTTCAGTTTCCTTAATGGACAAATCTGGTTATCATTGTTCATTTGGAAACAATAAGTTTAGTCTATCTTTAAATTTAAATATTATTGGTAACGGTTCCCATAAGGTTTATGATACCTATATTCAGTTGAAACTATTGTATCTTATAATAAAACCTTGCAAGTGAAGTCATGTGGTACTAAACGCAAAATAAACATTTTTTTTGCCTCATTATGACATAAGCATTAGGTCACTTCTCTAGAAATAGAGTTGAATGATTTGTGTCTGATGAGATTTGGATTCTATTGACTTTATAGACTTTAATGTTTATATTTAATGGGTAATGGGAAGATAGACCAAAGTTAAATTATAAACAGCTACTTTATTGGTTATGCTACAGATCAAGGGGTTGATAATTATACAATCCCACACTAAGAAAAAAAATTTGAGACGAGAAGTGTAATATTTTTTGAGGATGTTGAGTTTGGGGGAGAAATAAAGTCAGGATCATTGTCTTTGAGAAGGAATCAATTATGATTCCTACTATCACTTTTGACGATGTGCAGGATTCTATACCTGTCATGATCAAGAAGTGAATTCGGAGTCTCAATAAGACAATGTCGAATTACCTCTATAAGTCGTTGTTGAGATACCTTAACAACGACAACGTAGCGGCACCCCATTCAAGATAAGGTAATTATTCCTAAGGAACAAACTCAACAACCTCAAGAACCGGTAATATTAAGATGGTCCACCAGAGAAAGGAGAAATATAATTTCGGATAATATTGTCATATTTCTCTAGGAACGTAAGGAAGACTGTGGATATTGGAAGATGATCAAATCAACTTCTGTCAGGCCATGGAAAGTTCCAGTTCTCAAAGTGGATTAAAACAATAAATAAGGAGTATAAGTTCATGCAAGACAATAAATTTTAAGAACTTGTCCCATTACCAAAAGGTATAAAATCCATTGGTTGCAAATGGACATTTAGAACCAAGAAGAATTCGAAGGGTCATGTGGACAGGTATAAAGTATGTCTTGTAACTAGTGACTTTACTCAAAATTTTGGGATTGATTTTAAAGAGTTTTTCTCTTCGGTATCTTTAAAAAACTCATTTAAAACAATCATAGCACATGTTGCACATTTTGATCTTGAGTTACATCAAATGGATGTCAAAACGGCGTTTCTCAATGGTAACATTGACGAAACTATTTATATGGTGCAGCCAGAAAATTTTGTGTCGAAAGATCCAAATAATATGGTTTGCAAATTGACAAAATCCATTTATGGACTCAAGCAAGCTTCTCGTCAGTGGTACTATAAATTTCACCAAGTTGTTATCTCGTTTCGTTTTGAGGTTAATGTTGTTGAAGATTGTGTGTATCACAAATTCAGTGGGAGTAAAATTATTTTTTTGGTTTTGTATGTTGATGACATACTGCTTGCCACAAATGATATAGGCATATTGCATGACACTAAGAAATTTCTATCAAATAACTTTGAGATGAAAGATCTTGGCGACGTCTCTTTTGTATTAGGAATTCAAATACACCGAGATCGTTCTCGAGGTATTCTTGGATTATCACAAAAGAGCTATATCGATAAAGTGCTTAAAAGATTTGGCATGCAGGAATGCAAACCAGGTGACACCCCAGTCGCTAAAGGAGACAAGTTCAGTCTCAATCAGTGCCCTAAGAATAGCCTTTAAATTAAGAAAAATACAATAGAATTTTCCTTCATGATCAGTTGTAGGGAGTCTAATGTATGCTCAAGTATGTACGCGTCAAGATATTGCATACATATTAGGATGTTAGGCAGATATTTAAGCAAATATGGATGGATCATTGGGTAGCAGCCAAACTACTTAAGTAATTGATATAGAACAAGAAATTATATGCTCTTTGTAGGAGATCGGATAATTCTGGAGATCATAAGGTATTCCGACTCCGATTTCGTTGGATGCCAACACAGTAGGAGATCCACATCAGGTTATGCTGACTAATGGAGATATATTTTGGATGATTGTAAAACATGCACTCATAATTTCTTCCACCATGGCAGCAATGTTTATAACATGTTGTGGGGCATCTATTCAGGAAATATGGTTACAAAATTTTGTCACAAGACTGCGCCTACAGTACGGTGTTGAAAAATTACTTAAATTATGGTGTGACAATAAATCAGCAATAATGTATTCCAGTAACAACAGAAACTTGTATAAGTCAAGGATATTGACATAAAGTTTCTAGTTGTGAAGGAAAAAAATTCAGAATGGTTAAAGTGTCCATATAGCACATTATGACAAACTCCATTTTAGCGGATCCGCTCACAAAAGCATTATCACCCAGGGTCTTTCATGAGCATACCGCTCATATGGGTGTTATCTCAATCAAGGATATGAAAATATAGTGGGAGTTTGTATTTTATGTATTTGGGTGCTATTTGATTTTGGACACATTTATGTATTAAAAGTATTTTGGATATTTATCTGATCAGATATATGGAAATTCAGTTCATTCTGTTTTCATTATGTTAAAGTATTGATCTCATTAAAGTTAAGGAGGACCAGTTGGAAATAGACATGTATTGATCACATTGCGTATAATTTTCATGCTATGCATCCATGATTGATCTATGTCGTTTAGCTATATTGGTATATGTGACCATTGATGGTTTAGTTACGCTATATGTGACGAAGGCCGCTTTGATCCTATGTTGATGTGGTTAATGGACGAGATTGTCCGAATATACCCTAAGGATTAAGATAACAATGTATGAGCTCACTAAGGTTAACACAATTATAAGGTTACATATGTGACCCAGTGGGTGATTATTGGAATTATTCAATAATTAAGGGGCCACACATGTAAAATTAATTGTGTTTAGGCTATCTAAATAATTAAGCCAAATTAAAGTGGTATATTTGGAAATTGGCTTAAGGGTATAATTGTCATAGAATTAATGTGAAGATACCGGAGATAATTCTAATTTGATGAGGGGCAAAATTAGAAATGTCAAAACATATAAATATATGTGTTCATTAGGGTTATGATCCCCAACTTATACGGCCACCAAAAGAGAGATTTTTTCTTTTTCTCTTCTGCATCCCCATCAACAGAAAGAGAGGGACAAAGGATTTGGATTCTTCTTTGTCATTAAGGGTCGTAGCAAGTTGGAAGATCGAACCCAATAAAGAGACGTTCGCTTCAAGATCCATCAAGTCTAGCAATGAATTCAGGTATGCTTCCACAATTTAATTTATGTTCTTCATCTCATGAATCGACAGGGCACAATAAAATTTCTAGCACATGTCATACTTTTCTAAAAAATTACTAGTAAAACACAAAAGATTTGCACTCTCCAAAGACGAAGGACTTCCATCCAAAGAACAATAAGTATGTAAATCCAGGAAGTACATTTTATTTATTTGCATTTTACACTTCTTGGACTTTTTTTTTTTTTTCAAAATCAAACAAAAGGATTTATGTTGCGTTCACCTCAGGGTGTTATTCGGGCTGAACCCGACCGGCCCGAGCCCACGAAAATCCGGTCCGACCGGGCTTGGTCCGGGCCCAGCCCGGACCGGTTCATCTAGCGGGCCGGGCCTGGCCCGACCTGGTTCTTGTTCAGAGGACCCAGCCCGGCCCAGTGACCCGGTTTGGGTAGGGCTGGGCCGGTCCGGTCCGGGTCGTGGGCGGGCTTGGGCGGGCCGGGTTCGGGCCGGTCCAGCAGGCCGGTCCGGTTTAAGTTGGTTTTTTTTAACTTTTATATTTTTTAATTTTTATATTCTTTTAATTTTTGTATTCTTTTAATTTTATTTTTCTTTTAACTTTTATATTCTTTTAATTTTTTTAATTTATTTTTGAATTAATTTTTTTTTAATTTTTCCCTTCTCTTTTATCCGGGCTTGGGACCGGCAAGACAAGCTTTGCTTGTCATAGGCAGAGTTAAAAAAATTTATTTTTAAGTTTTTGTGTTTTTTTTTTAGTTTTTAAGTTTTTTTTTGAGTTGTACTTTTAAAGTTATATGTTAAGTTTTAAAGTTTTAAAGTTAAATTTTAAGTTTTTAAGTTTTTATTTTTAAGTTTAAAGTTTTAAAGTTTTTTTTAAAGTTTAAAGTATTTTTTGAAAGTTTTTTAAGTTTAAAGTTTAAAGTTTTTGAAGTTTTTAATAAAGTTTTATTAATTTTTTAAAGTTTAAAAGTTTTTAAATTTTTTGAATATTTGAAAGTTTGAAAATTTGAAATTTTTTTTAAGTTTAAAGTTTTTGAAGTTTTTAATAAAGTATTATTAATTTTTTAAAGTTTTAAAGTTTTAAAGTTTGTTAAATTTTTAATTTTTTTGAATATTTGTAAGTTTGAAAAAAAGAAAAAAAGAACCGGGCCGGGCCTGGCTCGGGCCTGGGCGGGCCTGACCGGGACGGGCTGAACCGGACCTAACGTTACATTGAAAAAAACAAAAAAAAAAAAACACCGGTCCGGGTCGGGCTTGGGCTCGGGCGGGCGAACCGAGCTCGGACCGGATGATCTAGTGGGCGGGCTCGGGCCGAGCTACGAGCGGGTTGAACCGGGCCGGACTAGTTGCGGGCTCGGGCGGGTTCGGGCCAACCCAGCCCATGTAACACCCTGATGTTTACCAACCGAATGTGCAAATTCAATAATTAGTTACTTTTTATTTATTTATTAATTTATTTAAATTCTTCCTCTGATGAATCTTTCTTGAGTGCCCATCAAATTGAGTTTTCATTTGCACATGTTCTTTGGAAATTCCTTGTTTAAAAGATTTATGAGGTTCAAATAAATATATGCCGCAAATACGCTATCATTTAAGAGAAAATATCATCATAGTATTATTTAGTGCAGTAGTTTTTAGTTGGGCCATACCAATATTTATTTATTTAAGAATATGGACCAAATTTATTAACTTTTTTCAGGGACTTGTATAGAGTAATTAACCAGCCAAAGAAACCAGGACTAATTTATGAAAAATTGCATCGACCTGAACAATAAAGCCGACTAGCTATATGAACCGTGACCTATTTACAAAGTATATATATATAATGTGTAACTACATAAAAATACAAGGAGCTTTATGATAAACAACATGAGAAAAAAGGAGTGAAGAAAAGCTCTTTCTGTTAATAGCTACCGCAACAACAAGGACAATGGCTTCGTGCCAGGGCCGGTCCTCAGCTCATGGGGGTCCAGGACGAACTTTCAAAATAAGGTCCCAAAATATATAATGTAAAAAATATTTTAAAAAAACTTTTAAAAAATAGCTACAACCAAGAATTGAACATATGACCTTTAGCAAGGAATCTAAAGTACTATCCACTACACCACAATAACTTCATGTCTAAAAGGGCCCATGGTATTACTAGTTCTATTTTGAGATACAAAATTATTAACATATTTATCATTAAATTTTTTTTTTGGGACCCTCACAATCCGGGGGCCATGGGCGGTCGCCCTGGCCGCCCTGGGCCAGGGCCGGCCCTGCTTCGTTCCCGCGCTCCGGCGTCCAATCTCAATACTCGTCGATCCATGGCCGGCGGAGGAGGTCATTTCTCTCTCCTCCTTCCTTTTTCGTAACTTTTTTCGTATCAGAATCTGTTACATAATTTTTCTCCCAACTTTCTTTAAAAAATTGTAGTTCTCATAAAAATAAAAAATTCCTGTATTTGAAATGGTCAATAAATTTTGCAAGAATAGTGAATCATTACTTATTATATTGAAAATTAAATCATTGCTTTCTTTCTTTATTTTTTAAATTGTTTTTCTTTTCTCTTATTTTCTTTTAGCATCCAAACAAAGAGAAGAATATGTTTTTTTTTTTCAATATGCTGATTTCGTGAACCAAATATGACCTAAAATTAGATCATAACACCTATTCTTAAGAAAAACCCATAGTAAAGGTTTACAATATATCAGTCTCTTGTCAATGGATAGTCGAAAATTCGAATCCGATTCGATTCCGTATCCGAACATTCGAATATTTTCCAAAATTTCAGATATCGGATTCGGACATCCGAATATTTTTTGGCTATTATTTTTTTTTTTTTTGGATACGGATTTGGATATTAAGGTATTCGAATCCGTTAATATCCGATCCGACTTTGAACTACAAATTTCGGATATCGGATTCGGATATCCGAAAATTTATATTATATATATATATATATATATATATATATATATATATATATATATAAATTATACTATATAATTATATATTATAGTATAATTTATATATATATATATATATATATATATATATATATATATATATATATATATATATATATATATATATATATAAATTATACTATAATATATATATATATATATATATATAATATATATATATATATATATATATATATATATATATATATATATATATATATATATATATATATATATATATATATATATATATAAAAATATATATAAATTATACTATAATATATAAATTATATAGTATAATTTATATATATATATATATATATATATATATATATATATATATATATATCTATATATATATATATATATATATATATATATATATATATATATAGAAAAGATTAAAGAATTTTATTCTCAACTGACTTTTACATAAATCGGTTATAATATAATTTATATATAATAGTAATATATATTAATTACAATTTACAACAGAAAAAGAAAGGACTCAAATATGTAGAGCAATTGAATTTGGTTTTCGGATATTCAGATAATAACTAAATTTTTAATATTTTGGATTTCGGATATTCGAATAATAGCATCCGATTAAAGAATTTTATTCTCAACTGACTTTTACATAAATCGGTTATAATATAATTTATATATAATAGTAATATATATTAATTATAATTTACAACAGAAAAAGAAAGGACTCAAATATGTAGAACAATTGAATTTGGTTTTCGGATATTCAGATAATAACTAAATTTTTAATATTTTGGATTTCGGATATTCGAATAATAACATCCGATTTTTTTTAGCTAATCGGACCGGATATTATCCGATATCCGTTAAACTAAACGAATAAGAATTCAAAGTGTCAAAAGAGATATCCGTTCGGATATCGGATGAGATTCGGATATTACAAAAAAAAATTCGGATACGAATATTGTCATGTCCGTACCGATAAGCATCCGTTGACATCCCTAGTCTCTGGTGTCATCTTTAATTAGTACCTCCACTTTAGATTTCTACTTATTTTCAGACCATAGGATAATATCCACATCACCCCCAAACCCAATCCCCACCACACCTCACCCACATCACCTCTTCCTCTCCTCCCCCCTCATATCAAATGAAAATGCTTCAATCCCCAAAAGTTCCAACCAACAAAAAAATCCCAACCACCACACTGTCACAGTACTGAGTTTGTACGCCATGCTCCTCCTCAAGCCATTCAAGCACCGTCACCACCCCCCTCTACTCCTTCCCAAGAAGAATGCCAAGTTGAGGAGGCTCGTGGTGGTGGGTTGCCAAGGAGAGGGGAAGGAGAAGGGGCAGAGGAAGGGTTTCCTTAGCCTGGAGGAAGCTGGCCTTGTGGATATCTCTGGGCTAAGCACCCATGAGCGCTTTCTCTGTAGATTAACAGTGAGTACCAGACACTTTTTTTTTCCCGTTAACTACCATTTATTTCATCCACTTCTTTGCATTCAACACGAGGAATGTTCGCCAAATCCGCGTGACCCTTGTGGTCAGCGGAGGGAGACATAAAAGTCCTGCTTGGATGGCGGAAGATCTCGAGCTACATGGTGGCATTTGTAGGGGACAGTGGGTCCAAAAGACATACAATGCATTGTGCACAAAATATTTCTGAGCATTACGACACAATAAAAAAATGGATATTTAGACATTGGGTCTCAAATAAGTTTCAAATTTGTGTTTATGTCTCCATATTATATATAATTAGTGTTTTGGTCTCAAAAGTGTCACTAATTATTTCAGAAAATTTACTGTAACAATAATAAATTATATAATATTTGTTTAAACGATAAAAGTTTGGGATAATTGGTCAAACGATAAAATTCGACAGACGAAGTGTCAGAAATTGAGCCATGCCCAATTTCTGACACGTCTGTCGAAAATTGGACACTCCAAAATTCCGACACACGGAATGGCTGAAATTGGACGTAGTGGGTTGGGTCGGGTATTGGTTTTTTAGTTTTAGTTGGTTTGGTTTGGGTTGGGTGGGTTATTTTTTGCCCTCGGTTTTTTATTTTGTTGAGTCTGTGGGTTTTTATTTGCCCTAGGTTTCAACCGAAAGAATGAAAAGGAAACATCATGTGAAGTAACTGTAATAGTTTGTCAAAGAAAGGTGACTTTTATATAAATGAAAACAAAACATCATACAAGTACAAAATATTCATCTATCTTCCTTGTCTGTCTAATTTCCAATAGTCTGGACGATCAACTTCTCTGAGATTGAATCGAGCTCTCCTTCGCATCGTATTCTCCTGGGACGCATCACCACCTTCGTCTTGTGTGGGTACTGGCGCTGATGGAGTCGTTAGTATATGTGTATAATAATTTTCATCCAAACCATAGCTTTAAAACCAATCTGTTACTCCGGGCCACTGTGAAGTCCCCTGGCCAGCCCACTGGGAAGTCTCCTGGCCAGCCCACTGGGAAGTCTCCTGGCCAGCCCACTGCGAAGTCTCCTGACCAGCCTACTGGAAAGTCTCTTGGCCAGCCCACTGGGAAGAACCCTGGCCAGCCCACTGCGAAGTCTCCTGACCAGCCCACTGTAAAGTCTCTTGGCCAGCCCACTGGGAAGAACCCTGGCCAGCCCACTGCGAAGTCTCCTGACCAGCCAACTGGGAAGTCTCCTGGCCAGCCCACTGGGAAGAACCCTGGCCATCCCACTGGAAAGAACCCTGGTCAGCCCACTGCGAAGTCCCATGGCCAGCTTGCTGAGGCGGGATCTCGTCAACTTGCTGAGGCGGGATCTCGTCAGCTTGCTGAGGCGGGCTATTGGGGAACGGTTGGGTGACATTGTGCCTAACCTTGCGGGGAAGTGGTTCACGTTTGCTAATAATGTCTACTGGATAATCTTGCGGAATATGTAGCGAAGGGTTCGGAGACTGGGTTATCACATGCTCGCTCCAAAGCTGGAACCTAAAATAATAACACATTATTTACGTTAGTTCTTATGTAAGCTGAAGTATTAGTTTACAATAAAAAATTACTTACATCTGTTCTTATTATATGTTCATAAAATCCACGCAGACTATAATCATCTATAGCTCTATGCTCTAATCGAGGCTCCTGATATATGTAGCATATGTTGCTTATAATTGGAGATCCCCACCAAGATCTATATGCAATTTTTCCGTATACTGTACCGTTGAAAAAAACATGAGCATATATATGATACAATATAAGCATATATGATACAATATGAAAAAAATATTAACTTTAAAATAACTTACAGCCCTCCATGGTTGCTATGTTCTGAGACAAATGTGAGATGTTATGTGTCTCTAGTCTGAAATTTCAAGCAGGAATTAATTTGAGAGCTCTTGCGGTTGCACTTCCTCTACCACGATTGTAGTGAGGCGGGTCTTCGGGTATATGTTGTTTCATACCGAATTGCCGCATAACCCGATCAGCTGGATGATACATTATGTCTCCATGGTATATTATGTAAAACCTATGGAGACTTAATTCATATGTTGTTCCTTCTGTCTCAGAAGGATAAGAATTTATACAATAATGCACCATTTGAACCTGTTTTTTGGCAAATAATTATAAGATAATAAAACAGAATAAACTAAGTAAATATAGAATGATGAATTTTATTTACCTCTGAAATCTTTAGTGAATCAAATTGGCCTCGATATATCGGGACAATCGAGTAAACACAGTGTGCAAGATCTACCGCATCAGTAGTCCACCGTAAAGCTATCGAAAATACATGTGAGTCGCTACTGATACGAAAAAATGGCCTACCAATAGAAAAATGCTCGTAGGACCAAACCTAAAAAATATATGATATAAGTGTACAAATTTTAAATGTATACCAAATTCAAACAATTTTCGTACCTGGATCAATATAGCGCATCCATTTAAATTTTTTATTAATTTGTCCTTTGACTGAAACTGCACAAAATTCGACATAGCACTGTATAAATATGTCAGCATTGACGCTCCCCAAGCATGAATCGTTGGTTCCGTCAAATCTTTCAGAAATGGCAGAAATCGTAAATTTACCATATCCGATGAGTCAGAAAACAAAACTGCATTAAAAAGGCCTAGTCAATAGGCTCTGGTGCAAGCAATGACCTGAACAGAATATGATAAAAATTATATTAGCTAAACTAAATTGATATATAATTTATGTGCATAAATATTAACCATAAATGTAAGACTTACCCGTTTCTCATCAACTGAGATTTCTTCGTCGCCAACACGATCTATGTGCATAAAATTCTGACGGAGCCATGTATATGACACTAAGCCTTTGCCTTTCAATTTTGGTGCCTCAACATCTAGGTACTCCATGATCGCTGCCTCAACGGAAGATGACTCATCAAATATTACAGGTTCACCTCTAATAGGTAGACCTAAAATATTTGCAACATCTTTAAGAACAATAGTCATTTCTCCGAAAGATAGCTGGAACGTATTTCGTCCGGGCCACCAACGCTCTACTAGACTGAGGATCAAGTCTCTATCGTGACGTAGAAAACGTATTTGATCAAGGTACTGAAAACCAAATACGTGCAACAAAGCTTCTTGGTCACTAGTCAACTTCCAAAAATCAAGTCTGCCCTCATAGCGCCATGTATTGTGTTCTCGACACCGCACCACCTTTTTATAATCACATAACTATATATAAAACATACGAACTATGTTAATTACTAAACATATAAAATGTAAATTTTATTGACTAATACAATTAAAATTTAATATACCTCTCCAGTAAATATCAGACTACATATGTGCGACTAGCGTTGCTGCTTAATCAATTCTGTAGTTGGTCCCCCTGGTATACGACCATCGTTTTGGCTAGCAATCTGTAAAAAGATGGTTGTCAAAGCGCATATTTAAGAGTAGGATAGATTAGGGTTTGGGTTTATATTAGGGTAAGGGTTTGGATTATGTTAGGGTTTAGTTCACGTGTTAGGGTTAGGAAAAGTGTTTGGTTTAGGTTAGGGTTTAGTTTACGGGTTAAGGTTAGGGTTAGGATTAGGGTTAGGAGATTAATGTTATTAGTAGAGTGATTAGGATAAATGTTAAGAGTGGGAGGGTTTGGGTTTATATTAGGGTAAGAATTTGGATTAGGTTAGGGTTTAGTTTACGGGTTAGGGAGAATGTTAGGGTTGGGGTCTAGAGTAGGTTTAGATTAGTCTTAAGGGTTAGGATTGAGATTTAGATTAGGGTTTAGATTAGTCTTATGGGGTGTGGGATCTACGTTAGGTTTAAGATTTTCTTGGGTTAGGTGCTAGCATTAGGGTTTGTATTTATGGTGAGAATCGTGATATAAATAATAAACATAGTTTAAAAATATTTAAGAATTAAACTAACCATGAATCTCCTTCTTCTTCTCCTCCTCCTCCTCCTCGTCGATTCTCTTCTGCTACTCTTCCTACTCTTACTTTCTCTTCTACTACTCTTACTGTGAAGACATACTTCACAGACCCATTTAACTCTTCCAACCACCACTCACCCACCCATATCTGAACCACCTGAACCGAGGGTTGAACCGGCCATCAGTCTTTCCGACAGACTGCGTGTCGAAAAATTGGACAACGTCCAATTTCCGACAGACGGTGTGTCGAAAATTGGGCGTGGCTCAATTTTCGATACTTCATCTGTCGGATTTTATCGTTTGACCAAATATCCCAAACTTTTATTGTTTAAACAAATATTATATAATTTATTATTGTTACGGTAAATTTTCTGTAATTATTTTTAGTGACACTTTTGAGACCCAAACACTAATTATGTATAATATAGGGGCTTTGCTATGCCTACAACCAAGTGTGTACAATCCCTTACAACCGCCACGTGTCGGACTTCGATTAGAGGAGGGGAGAAGTGGTGGGGTTGGGTAGAGCCCATGTAGCGGGGGGAGGTGAGAGGGGAGGTGGGACCCGGTGGGACCCATGTGTAAGGGATGGGAGAGAGAGAGGTTGTAAGATGATTGTAAAATTTTGGTTGTAGACTTAGCATTATTGATAATATAGAGACCCAAACACAAATTTCAGAACTTATTTGAGACTAAAAGTCTAAATATCCCATAAAAGCATAGGAATGTTCTGTTGTAAACAGTGAAATCCGCTCAGGTGGGGTCAGTTATTGCAACATTAATCACAAGTCTAACATTCATTACAACATTAGCATGTTTGATTCGTTGTAAATACTGGAATTCATTTAGCGGGGTTAGTAAAAAATAATAATAATAAATAAATAAAATTAAAAAAAAAATTAGCGGGGTTAGTCAATAAGTATTTAAGAATCTCATAGTTGTAATTTAAAAATATAGTGTTAGTCAAATATGATTTGAATATGTGGTTCTACAACCAACCGTTAGGGATTTGGATTTGGATTTGGATTTGGATTTGGATTCGAAAATCCAAAATCCAAATCCAAAACATGAATTTTCAAATCCAAATCCAAATCCAAATCCAAATCCAAATTCAACTCCAACTCCAACCAAACATAGGATTTGGTAAATTATTAATTAGCTATTATAATTATAATTATAGTTATGATTAATAATTAAATTATTATTATAATTAATAAAATAAAAAGATCAATAAATTATTAATTAGCTATTGTAATTATAATTATAATTAATAATTAAATTATTATAATAATTAATAAAATAATAACTAAATAAATTATTAATTAGCTATTATAATTATAATTATAGTTATGATTAATAAATTATTAATTAAGATATAATGATGATTATAATGACGATTAATAAATTATTAATTAAAATTTTAATAATATATTAATTACTAAATATTAAATTATTAATACTGATGATAATTTATGATAACTAACTATTAGTTATTTTTTATTAAAATAATAAATAATTTTTAGTTATAATTGTTTTTAAAAAATAATAATAATGACTAATTTTTAATTAATTGTTAGCTAATTTTTAATTAACTATAAATTAAATATTTTAAAATAGTAGTTATAAATTAATATAATGATGATTAATAAATTATTAATTAAACTATTATAATATATTAATTATTAAGTTATAAATTATTAAATATGATTATAATTGTGATTAAAATATTATTAATTAAGATTATAATAAGACTAATAAATTATTAATTATGATTATAATTGAATATTAATTAATAAATTATTAATTAAAATTGTAGTTATAATTAATAAATTTGTTATAATTATGATTAATAAAATTATAAAATATTAATTAAGATTATTATAAATTATTAAATATTAAAACTATTAATTAATAAATTATTAACTTATATTATAATTTTGATAACTATTAGTTAATTATTTTATTAAAAACAATAACTAATTTTTATTTATAATTTTTTTAAAAATAATAGTAATAACTAATTTTGAATTAACTATTAGTTAATTTTGAATAAACTATAAATTAAATATTTTAACGGAATTATTAAAAAATAACTAATTTTTTTCTCCCAAATCTGACCTCTTTCTTCTAAATCCAAATTTTGGATTTGGTCATACTTTCCATATCCAAATTCATCTCCAACCAAACATATGATTCCATAGATTTGACTTCAAATCCATAAAATTCTAAAATCCAACTCCAAATACGATTTACCAAACGGGCGCTTAGTCATTTGAGATTCAAAAACTACTGTTGATGAGAGTTTTAAATTACGGGTTTTGTTAACATGTGCCCTTAGGACACATGTTAAAGATAATTGAATACATGTTATTTTGCTTTGAAAATTGTTATCAAAACTCAATATACATTTAAAAAATAATTTTCTGCATTGGAAAATGTAATCAAGATTCAATACAAGAACTTTTTGCATTGGAAAACTATTTTATTGGGTCTTGATGATATTTTTCAATGCAAAAAAAATATTTTTTTAGTATTTATTAGATGTTGATAACAATTTTCAAAGCAAAATACTATGTATTAATTATCCTTAACATGTGCTTTAGGATGGAAGAAAAATATGAAAAGAGAAAATACTATGAATTAATTAGTGTAATACCTTGGGGATTTTGGGATTGCTATTTCAGGGGAATTGAAGTTCGAGATTTAATTCTCGGTTTTCCTTGGTCATGGCTATTTGTGAAATGCTCTCTCAGAACATTGCTTTTATGGAGGACTTCTGAAATGCTCTCTCAGAATCGAAGGGACTCGCAGTCTACACAGAGTCCAAATGCTCTTTTCTGGTGAAAATTCTTCGTATCCGTACTTTTTTGCTAATTCCTGGATTTCCTGGAGGACATTGCAATTGAACTTGGAACAATATTCTTAATATCAGATAAGCTTTTGGCAGCAATTACTTGAGGAATCCAATAATTAGGCTTAATTCCATCTCTCAATTAGAATTAGTTCCAGCTTCCAAATATGAAGAGTCAAAACTTAGCCTCGACTGGACTTGGATACGAAGGCTTGTTAACCATATTGGTTAAGAATTAATATATTAGTTTAAAAACCTGACAGTTCTTCAAATAAGGGACGAAAGACTGCAGAAAGTTGTTGGAGTGGGTGGGGTTCCCAACCTATGTAAAAAATACTCCGGAGTCGGACTGGGTATTCCTATATATAATAGAAATATTCAAAGGACTGGGTATTCCTATATATATTAAGAATACATCAATGGTTTAGATTGAGCATTCCTACATATAGTAGAATACCTCAATTAGTTGTGGGTTTGAGGCTATATATATACTAGGTGTTTCCTCACCATAAAATATATCTAAAAAAAAGTAAGCAAGAGTGCTTTACAATATTTGAGAGAGAGAGGATTGAGGACTATTGTGAATGAGAGATCGCTTCGAATAATTTTTCGATATCTCTTGTTCTTCGGAGTCCGCAATCAAAATTTCTTCTTTCAAGTGAGTTGTGGTGATCCGTTTGGATCGGGAGGAGCTTGTAGAAGGTGTATTCTCTTTATTCCATTAGTGGATGTTCTTCAGGGTTGGACTCCGATCGTCCCGTGATTTTTTTTCCATCTGGATTTTCTACGTCAAAAATCTCTGTGTCTGCGATTTGTGTTTGGCGTTTTTGGTTTGTGTGCTTTTGCTCGATTCTCTCGCAGGACTCTGATTTGGGAAATGGTTTCCGCGTTTCGTTACCAACAAAAGTAAACTTAAAGAAAGAAGTGGTATATATTTCTTTAGCATAATAGCTGACTCCATAAGAAATATTATAGTTTCTTCCCCCACAAAATTTTGAATTTAGGCCATCATGGTTGCTTACATTTGCCAAGGCTACTACTACAATCTCTATTGCCTTTTTTTTGGATGAACAACGAATCCATTCTTGTTGAGAAAGATTCTAAATCATGTTCAAGATTGATCTAGGAGAAGATATTGGAGCTCTACTATGTCAAGTTATGTTGTAGAAATTCTTGGAACTCTTGTAGAAGTCACTGAACAACAAGAAACTTGCTAAGCAGTATAAACTGCTGATAAAGCCAGCAGTGGAGCTGCTACTAAGATAGCAACGAATTGTTCATGACAGAGGAGAGCTCTATATGAAGATAGTAGTGAAAATTGTTAAAAATTGCTAACAGAATAGCACAATCGGCATGCAGGGGTGATAAAGATCACCATTGTTCAAACCGAAACTAGATTGTCTCCGTCGATCCGCTCCCGTGAACCAAAAAATTCGTAAGAATTTCTGGAACGCTCTTTGTCACCTCTCTTCATGGACAAGCACTGACGTGTTACTGGCCTCTTGGACTAGCGTTGATGCGCTGATGCAAAGTTTCAACTTCTGATGAGAAAAGTCTCCCTCTCTCTCACTGAGAATTAAGTTCTCTTTTTTTCTTTTTGCACTGGCCTCGTTTGGTTCACGGAAGTGAAATGAATTTCCTTGTATTTTCCATGGGAATGAGAAAGTATAATTCATGTCACATTTTCTTTTCCTTGTTTAGTAAAACAAGAAAACCATCTAGGAAAGACCATTTGATTTCTTTTCCAATGTTTGGTTGGTGTAGGAAAGGAAAACAAAAATATATCAATGTTCCAATAATATATTCTGTGTCCTGATGAAAGAGACACAGAATACGAGAACCTAGTGGTAAAATAAGCAATAACACAAGGTTATTTTTGTCATAATTTTTTGCAATAAATGTTGGGAAAGAATGAGGAAAAATCAATCCCATGGGTCCTGAAAGAAACCATATTCCCCCCATTTTCCTTATTGTCAGAAAAATGATTCCCAAGTTTCTGGCTATCAAAACAAAATAAAGGAACAAGTTTCCTTTCCTGGTTCCCTAATCCGTGAACCAAACGAGGCAAGTGTTGGAGATCTACTTAAATATGGAAGCAATTCGTAACATTCCACTAAGGCCTCGTTTGGTTCGCGGAATGGAAGGGAAAGGAAATCAATTCCTTGTCTTTTCCTTTCCTTTGGGAAACTTTAATTCCTATTTATTTTCCTTTCCGATGTTTGGCAATGCCAAGGAATTTGGAAAGGAAAGTGAATACTTCAATGTGGGAAAGTGATTCCTTCCTTGGATGGATGGAATCACTTTCCTCCCTAATTTCCCTTCCATTGGGAATCACTTTCCTTTCCTTCTCAATTCCTTGGGCGCCCAAACATAGAAAAGTAATCACTTTCCTTTCCCAATCGGAAGATTCCGCCAACCAAACGAGGCCTAAAGACGTCAGCGGAATACCAAGGAATAACTTCCTATAAATGGGGTACTTACTAGCAATAACTCCCTATTGATAGGACAGTTACAAAACAGAATAACATCCAGCTTTAGCAAAACCGTGGCTGAGACAGAACAACAGTTCTGCGGCGAGCCTACGCAACCCTGCGGAACCGCGTCACTACAGCCCCGTGACCCCGCTGCTCCGTAGCACCGCGGAATTGCATTCATGCACCCCCGTTGCTCATGCGCTAACTCCGTTTCTGATGCGCTCTGTCCGATGCGCAGAGCGCGCCAACTCTACGCTTGATGCGTACATGCACCATCAAAGTGACACTTTGGATCCTTCACCCACGTTCGTACCCGAGTCCGAGGGGCCTAGCTGCAAGAATTTCTCCGAAAAATTTGTGACAAAACAAACGATCGTTGTGGGATTTTGAAACTTGTCCACTAGTAAAATCTTCCACTGTACTAAACACTTGAGCTAACGCATCTCATGTGTACAAGTCAATAAATGATAGTCAAATATTGAAATACACACTTGGAATTTGCCTCGAAATGGAATGGTGCAACATGGTCACTAATGGACAAACCCAATAAACCCCAACATGTTATCGATCAAAGAACACATTATCGAGGTTGGAATTCCAGAATCTGGTTTAGGGGAAATGTGACTCGAGGAACTGCGCGCGACTCACTGATCATCCACAGTTTGTCTAGTATCTAAACATGATTTTGATAGTTCTTTTTAGGACAATGGATAGGGAGCCGAAAACCCAGACAGCAAAATTAATTCCCAACTCTGTATCCTTATGCATATCATAACAAGATTTGCTTATTAACTAAAGATTTGAAGCTGAAAACCATTATTCAGAACATGAATAAGGATCTGGATAGCTGTATTACCAATTACCATTGCCTCTACGATAAGAACCAAAAAACATCCATATGCACATCAGAGTATTATGATTACGGATCAAACTTATCCAGATATGGATTTCGAGTATCGCCTATACTAATTCTTGCAGGGATCAAAATATCTGCAGTTTTAGTAGCTTCCTAAATTACAATGCTAGGAGGCTTCTGCTAAAGCAAAGGTCTAGTGAGGTTTTCAATATGAACCAATATTGCCTTGTGCCCTTCAAGATGCCAGCATTTACACAAGAATAATTCTTACAGTTTTGCTATAGTGAAGTTGGTAGGCTATAAATATACTTATCAACATTTATAATTATACTTTACATTCACCATGTTATATATGTGTTTGATATAATTCTGAATAATAGTACATATTGGTAGAGATGAGTTCCAATTGGTACTATTAAGAAAATATAAGCTTACTAATCATGATGTATGCCATTAGCATGTCCTTTGAGGAGAATCCAGAATTGCATGCCACAATGATAATTTTAGGCTTTAGTGCTACATGATAGGAGGTTACAACAACCTCTGGCATTATAAAGATACTTATGGAATTAATTGATACAACCGTCGATACAATAAAATAAGCAACATACTTTCAGGAGGCATGTGTTAACCTGGCCTACATGAAGATTACTAATGAACTAGGTATACTGAATCTAGATGGAGGTTGAACATGGATCTTCAACCTGCAATCTGGATGATGGAGATTTGAGAAGTCGAATGTGAAATATAAAGAAATTTCAAGTTTAGATCATTAATCTTTTTGTAGTTAAAGGGATTTTTTTTTTGTTCAATATCATGTACTTGATTATACGAAAAGTATTGTGATCTATGAATCACTATGATGGTGGCTTTGAGATGTAGGTGACGGATACATGGCAGTGTTCTAAAAATCGGCCTAGGCGTCCGCCTAGGCGCTAGGCGCCCGCCCACCGCACCGAAAACCCCCTAGGCGGTGGGCTAGGCGGCTAGGCGCCCCTAGGCGGGCCTAAGCGCCCCTAGGCGGCGGATTTTTTAAATTTTTTTGATTTTGTTTATTCTTAGTTGTATTTTGGATATTTGTTTGGGTTTTAAGATAGTATTTGGATTTTAGAACATTGAAATTTTAAATTTCAAAAAAAAAAAAAAAAAAAAAAAAATTCTAGGCGGCCGCCTAGGCGGGCTAGGCGCTAGACGGACCTCCACCGCACCGAGTCCGCCTAGCGATTTTTAGAACATTGTACATGTATATAAGTTAAATTATCTTAATGGTATCCCAACTATAGCACTCGGACGCTTTTGATATCTTAACTTTTCACTATTCAATTTTGGCAACCCAACTTACATAAATTGCTTTTTTGAAGCATCTTTCATCAATTTTGAAGCACATCGAAACAACTCCAAAAGCGTAACTTGTAGTACAAAAGCGCAATCTAAATACTAGTATTGCCAGATATTCTTTTGAAATATTTTCGATGTGTTCCAAAATTGACGAAAGGTGTTTCAATCTAAAGTTAGGGTGTCAAAATTGAACAGTGAAAGTTAAGGTGCCAAAAATGTCCGAACGCTATAATTGGGGTGCCATTAGTATATATATGGTCTGTAGTTTCTTTCAGTGACAAATTGTGTTGAATTTGTTTTTCTTCGTGTTCCAGATATCGTCGTTGAATCTTCTGAGAGTTATTTCTGAACAAGAAGGGCTCCCAATCGAAGAACTTAATGCTGGGAGGGTTTGTGATTGGTTCCTGAAAGACAAGCTTAAGAGAGAGCAGGACATGGATTCTGCAGTTCTTCAATGGGATGATTCCGACTTCCTGATTTAAGAGGTCCTCTGAATAAGCAATCAATGAGCGCATGCTTTATGCTTTAGTACTTAGATTGTCACTCTAACTTCTTCTGCAACTGTACTCGACAATTTTATGTTCTACATTTACATGAAATGATTATTTTCGGTATAATTCTAAGTTCTGTCATTTATGAAGAAGTAAAAGAGGCATCGGTCGACTCTATTCAATTGTATAATTACTACTAGCCATGTTGCATTGCACACTTCAACATGAAGATCAACAATAATCTTTGGCATATCCCGACTATAACGTTGGAACCAGTGCCGACTCCAGCATATTAAAGGTCCTAGACAAGTCAAAAAAATGAGACACTCATCCTTCTATATAATTTTTTCATAAATTTAAAATCTAGCAAATCCGATAAATCCAAAATAAAATATAATTAGTTCTTGAATACAATTAAATTGGTTTTCTAATGCTTGAAAAAGTATTACCCGAGAGGCTAAATTATCCAAGCATTAGAAGACCAAGACATATTTTTACATACTCCAACACTTTAATTGGTTTGGTTAACCTCTCCGCTAATACTTTTTCAACAAGTGTACTTCTGAAAACAATTCAAGCACATCAATATCAGAATCAAGAGCACAATTTAGGAGCAACAACAAAAAGAAAAGAGGATGACGATTATAGAAAGAACATGAATATATCATTAAAGATACCGAGCTAGTTCAACGGTTAGTAGTCGGACGGCTTCTCATTGCTTTAGGTGGACGACGTTCGGCGACGAGTCAAGGTGGTGAAAGACAACAAGCTGTCGGTTGCATGCGATTGTTGATCGTAAGCGAAGTCGAAGCGTCAAGTGTAACATGGAAGCGTCAAGTGTAACATGGAAGAAAGACCCAACGTGATAATGGTCCTCTCACGGGCCTGCAGTCTTAATGGGACATTGATTTCTATTTTTTAATGATAAAAAATTCAAAAATTTGAGACCTCTTAGGAGAGGAGACCCTAGGCGGCTGCCAGGCCCGCATCCCCTGGAGCCGGTTCTGACTCGAACGTTTTTGGCATCTTAACTTTCTACTGCTCGACCTTGGCACCCAAAATTTATAAATTTATCTTTTAAAGCACATTTCACCAATTTTGAAGCACATCAGGACCATTTCAAAAGAATATTTAACAATACAAGAATTTAAATTGTACTTTTGTACTGCAATATATGCTTTTGAAGTGGTCTCGATGTGTTTTAAAATTAACAAAAGATGTTTTAAAAGAGCAATTTATTAAGTTGTGGTGTCAAAATCGAACAATAAAAGTTAAGGTACAAAAAATACACAAATACTAGGTGTGCAACTCGGGCAGGCTAAACCCGAGCCCGGTCGGGTAAACCCGTTAATGGGTTGAGTTATGATTGAAGATACTCGGGTTCGAACTCAGATTTGGGTTAAAATATTTGAACCCGATCAAAAATCGGGTTGGGCTCGGGTCCATGTGTCGGGTTACCCGAAGAACCCGAAATCCGACTTACATATTCTTAAATAAAAAGTTTAAATCCTAAATTTTTGCACCCAAACTCTTCAACTCCGTATCATAAATCTTATTTCAGTTTGTATTTTATAATGATCAAGGCTTGATTGTTATTTGATTATATATTTAATATAATATTACTTTTGTTTAAAATTATTTCAAATATTATTAGAGTCCGATAAACCCGACAGACTCGACCCAATTCGAGCCTAATCCGATCATGTAGGCTTGGTCTTGGGCTTCTTATGTTGAACCCGAGGTCGGGTCGGACTTGGGCTCGGACTAAGTTTATGATTCATCGGATTGGGCTTGGATTGACCTCAAGTCCGATCCAACCAGTCCGAGTTGCACATCTAACAAATACTATAGTTGAAATGTCATTTGAATAATTTATTCATAATCTTTTATATAAAGCTTACAAAGTGAACCATGATCCAATTTGATTGAAGAACTTTAAGCCTCTGTGTATAATTAAAAGATATCGAAAAGGTCATTCCTGTTTAAAAGAATATGGTATTAATTATGCTGGACCACTCATTGCAAAGTCTTCCATCTTCGACAACTTTCAATGCATGTGATCGGTTCAACAACCAAGAAGCATGTTAATTATAAAGTTATCACCTAACTACTTTGGAAAATTAGGATTAAAAAACAAAGTTCTTGTTCAAGAAAATAGTACACAAATAATATATTTAATTATACCCATGACTTCATATATTGACACGTTCTAAACCTACGCATTAACAGAATATTTCGATGCCAATACCAAGTTTTTTTTAAAGATGCCTAAGCAAGGTTGGAGTGGATCAGGATTAAGGAATCTAACAAATGGCTTCACAATTAGAACATTCTTAATTAACTTGTTCTCCTGTTGACATTGATAATCTTTAACAGTGACAGCTATAGGTTTCTTATGCATTACGTCGTTAGAGTAACAAAAAAGAAGAAGAATGTTTGGCATAAAACAAGATATGAAATTATAAGGTGTTGCCATGTTGGTTATGAAAGCTATATGATGAAAACCCATAATTATTGAGAATCTTACACATCCTGTGAGGAGCTTGGCATTTAAATTATTTAGATTGAAATTAAATCATCTAAAACAAATATTATCAAGCTCTAGGCAGCAATTGTCAGCTCCGGTTCCACAGAACCAGTCGTCCTCGCTAAGACGTGATGTCGCGTGAGCCTAGGTTGCGCTTACGCAAGACAGATTTTATAACGGCTGATTACAGCGGCTTGCGACGGGGCTGTCGCACAGAAGTCACAAGCAGAGAAGTTGAATAACACCAAGACATGTACAAAATGATACACTTTATTGATATTGAAACGAGATTACAAGTCGCTCAAGCTCATTTTCTCTCTGATTACAATCATTCAGCACTCTCTCAGAATATAAGTCACTCTGCTATCTCTCATCTTTCAATACAAAACAACGGGCCATCGGATGCTTCAGAAGGCGATGTCCATACATTATATCTCGTATATGTGAAGTCTTCAATGCGGCCGAACGTGTCGAAATGCTAAGGAACTTCATGCATCGGCGCGTCCAAGCGAGCTCCGCCTCGAGTGAGCAAGTACCTATTACTTGCGCATGCGCATGAAAACTGGTGGGGTGTCAGTATACAACCGTACTAGTGGTTTGAGCTCTTCGTCCACCCATACAAAATCAACAAGTTCATTTATCAAGTGCAACTTATTCTTATGATTGTCTTTCTAATCTTGTCTTAGGATCAGTTTTAGGACATAGACGTCTGACTTATTTCGTGCATCAATGATATAGTCGTGCCATAAATCCCTTCGTATAACACAATCGAGGCAGTGCCTCACCACTTAGTAACTTGTCCAAACTTCATGTCGCAACAACGTGGTCGTACCAATAATATCAACATATCGACTCATGCTTGCCTTTCAGTCCATAACTTTGAGACGCAACAACATGGTCGTGTGCCGTAAACTCTGTTCGTGCTTTAACATCAAGCCCGTGCCTCACACTCAATCAAGACTTAACCATATTACCGCCTCACGGCCTTTCCCGTTTCAATCATCAACTGACTCAATCAAGACTTGTGAACTTAGTGCCAATGAATCAAACTCCCAATGCCACCTCTCTTGCCAAAAACACGGTCTCTTTTGCAGCCAAATCTTAGGCCCAATATTGTGTTGCAAACCGTGCACACATTTAACTTGACTCATTGGTGTCGTGCACATAGTACTCGACTCAATCCAAAGGCATGCACGCGGATTGTCGCTATTATGCCGACTCATCTATATGAAAGGATCACTAGCACCACAAGCTATCCTGGACTTATAGCTTTATTAGACGGTAACCCTTTCAACGCAAGTAGCGAGCTCCGCTGAACGTTTTCGACTAACCTGAGTGGTACCCCCAGCTCGGCTATACCGTATTTTCTCCTAGGTCGGAACGGTCCTGTAGTCCCAGGTTGTCGTCCGAGAAAACTTTTCCTTATGCATAAGTTGTCTAATGACCATACAAGACTCAACTCGAACTACCGTCTTACACAGTCATTACTCTTCCATTGTTACCATATTTTTAGAACTACATTTGAGACTCCCAAAACCAGAGATTGCCTCGACGACCCACGGTCGCGAGTATTTCTATGTTACTGTCACTCCCCAATCCTGGAATACGTATTTTAATATGTGAAACCGATAAATTATATTTACCTTGTATTTATACGATATTTATTATGCAGTATTTCTTCATGCATTTCCCAAAAATATTTGACAAAATATTATTTCCTAATTTATTTTCTGCATTTGGGCCTACAGTTTTGGCTCATTTGGGTAACCTATTCTTGGTTCACCAATGGTTCATCATGAATCCTTTGGTTCATCATGAACCCATGGGTCCAAGATCTTTATATATAACTCATCTCATTCTCTCTCCTCTCATTTACTTCCTCTCATTTACTTCCTCCACCAACCAAATATTTCCTCCATCAACCAAGGCAAGTACCAACTTGCTCAAGAGATGGATCCATAATTTTGTTAATGATTTCTTACAAAACTATTTGCCAAAACATGTTCTTCTCTTCAATCTATACTAGTTTAGAACTTGGAAATTTTCATTTTGAAGCCTTGGTTTTTTGTAGATCTAAGTTTTAATCATTTTCGGATTTTGCATGGTTTGATCTACTTTAGTTGGATTTTATGGGTTTTTGATGCTTCCATGTGGAAGAGCATTCAGTTTCACCCAAGTTGGAACCTTAGAAATCTGGATTTGGAGTTCGGATGGCCAAGTTATGATGCTTTGAAGCTTGGGTTCAGCCATGGTGTTCTTGCTGTTTGGAGCAGACAGTGAGAAGTGTGCTCCTGTTTGAGCACGCTTCCTGTTGGAAGCGTGTCTTCCCTTGAGCTTGCGTGACTTTTCATGCAGCTCTTCCCTTGAGCTTGCGTGACTTTTCACGCAGCTCTTCCCTTGAGCTTGCGTGACTTTTCACGTAGCTCTTCCCTTGAGCTTGCGTGACTTTTCATGCAGCTCTTCCCTTGAGCTTGCGTGACTTTTCACGCAGCTCTTCCCTTGAGCTTGCGTGACTTTTCATGCAGCTCTTCCCTTGAGCTTGCGTGACTTTTCACGCAGCTCTTCCCTTAAGCTTGCGTGACTTTTCATGCAGCTCTTCCCTTGAGCTTGCGTGACTTTTCACGCAGCTCTTCCCTTGAGCTTGCGTGACTTTTCATGCAGCTCTTTCCTTGAGCTTGCGTGACTTTTCACGCAACTCTTCCTTTGAGCTTGCGTGACTTTTCATACAGCTCTTTTCTTGAGCCTGCGTGACTTTTCACGCACGCTGCCTTGAGTGAGCCTGCGTGACTTTTTACCCCTTGAGCGTGCGTGCTTTTTTGTGCGTACGCTTTTGATATTTTATTAGATATTATATGCCCATTTTATATCCTTACGCCTTTTGTCCCAAGCATGATATGAGCACTAATGTGACCCCGGAGAACAAAGTGTTCCAACCTGATACATGTACCTGAATGTCCCAATTCTTGTTCATGTTCGACAAATGTCACTCCCCGTTCCCAGAATACATATTTTTATACATGTACAACTCATGAGTATTTATTTAATATTTATCATGTATTATCCTGTATTTAAATTCCTTTAATTTCATGTTAATCAATTAATCTGCTCTTTAAATTTTTATGTTAATTTATTTTTTGCAATTTTATTTCTGCACTTTATTTCCTGCTCTTATTCCCTGCCTTAGTCTTGCTTATTTGGGTTCGGGTTAGCCTTGGTTGGATCCCCATTGGACCCGGCCCAACTCCCACCTACCACCCCCTTCCATATTTAAAGCTACCCTCTCCATTCTCTCTCCTCATTACTCATTCTCACCATTACTCCTCTTCTTTTTCATTACTCTCTCCACCTACCAAACCGTAGGCAAGTACAACTTGCTCCACATGAGAACCCATGTTTTTATGGTTCATTTATCTTCCTCTCGTGATCCTAAGAGAGTTTAGAACTTGGCATTTTTCATTTCGAAGTCTTAATTTTTGTAGATCTAGAAATTAGTTATTTTCGGATTTTGGTGGTTTTGATCTATCAAACTTCTTTGTTTACAAATTTTGATGGTTCCATGTTGTAGAGAAGTTTATTCTACCCAATTTTGACCTTTGGAAAGTTGGATTTGGACTTGTTTTGACCAAGTTATGGACCTTTGAAGCTTTGGGGTGCAACCATGGAGTTCTTGCTGTTTGGAGAAGACAGTGAGCAGTGTACGCTAGCTTTTTAGCTTGCGTCACTGAGCTGTACGCGCTCTTTAGCGTAGCGCAGTATGGAGTCCATACGCTGCCTTTTTAGGAAGCGTGTGTCTTGCATACGCTACCTTTTGGAAAGCGTATGTCGTATGGAGTCCATACGCTACCTTTTGGGAACGTATGACTTGCATACGCTGACTTGGATGGTTAGGAGTTGTATGGAGTTCATACGCTACCTTTTGGGAGCGTATGACTTGCATACGCTGACTTGAATGGTCAGGAGTTGTATGGAGTTCATACGCTACCTTTTAGGAGCGTATGACTTGCATACGCTGACTTGAATGGTCAGGAGTCGTATGGAGTTCATACGCTACCTTTTGGGAGCGTATGACTTGCATACGCTGACTTGAATAGTAAGGAGTCGTATGGAGTCCATACGCTAGCTTGACTTGAGCGTAGCTTGACTTGAGCGTAGGCTTACATGAGCGTAGCCTACTTACCCTGGATCTTCTATAGCCCTGTATATTGATATTTTATTAGATATTTAACGTCCATTTTATATCCTTACGCCTTTTGGCATAAACTTGATAAATCATGATATGTTGATATTTCTGTTAAATATAGATTGTTACATGGGATGTACCATGTGTCATGAATTGAGTTATAGATACCCCGATTGACTGGAATTAAACCCTGAGAGTTGTAGACTTGACCCCACTGAATACTAATTGACTTTCATGCCTTGTCACCATTGATAATAATGGTTATCTTGACTAAATTGATCATGCGTTCCTAGTTGGAACTAAGAGACTGGCTAGTCGTCTTATTGAAATGAATGAATGAGACACGTTCATGTTATGAACTATTGTAATCGACTGGCTGATCCCGAATATTGACATACATGCACATGCAGGCTTCAATCTATTTATTTATTTATTTATTTACTTATTTATTTTCTACAAAAGAAGCATGTATACTTTATGGTCAAGGCATGATTACCGTGGTTAGATTTGATTGTTGCATTACGCTATGTAAGACCTGCAACCTAACCGCACTGGTATCGTTGTAGAGTTGTACATATCGTACCCCGTACGAAAGTACTCATTTGAATGACCATGATCCACGGCATGGAATTTCACTCAACGTAGGGACTATTAAGTTAAATAAAATAATGATGGCATAGAGAGAATGGATTCCCGAGTTCTTACATGGCAGCCCCTTGGGACAAGTAGTACCCGACGGGCCGGCTGGTTCCCACAGATACTGTAAAACTGCCACACGGGCAGGGAACAGTATTTGCTTATATTATTATTATATATTGTATATTGATGACGGGCGTCCTGCTAGGACTCGTCTAATTCATGCATGGCGCACATGATTGACTGGATAGACTAGCCTTGCTTGCACATAGTAAGAACTACGGAATCCCTAATTGCATTATTCCAGGATAACTTGGGACTCACAATAGCAAGCCGTAGGAGTTGATTGGCCGTTCAAGATGATTTGTTTGTGTATTGTACTACTCTGTTACCTAACTAGGATGATCAGAATGTCAGAACATGACGGGCCAACTTCTGTCCTTGTTTGGTTGGGAGGTTGGTTCGAAGTATCGTGATGTGATGTGAATCCTAGTGGAAAGCAGAGATCTATTATTATATTCTCTTACTTACTGGTTTTAGTTCTCATGTCGTGCTTCCTTGTGGTACTTGCTATTAGAGGTCTAACCTCTCTGGTTTTGCATGGCCTGATTTAGAGCCGGTCCCCGAGGATCCAGCTTACTTCTACCTCCAGGATGGTCAACACTAGAGGGATGATCGCAGGAGGACTCGAGTGGGTTTCTTACTTCCCCGCTCGTTTTGTTATCTACTTAATACCTTGCCGTTTGGCACCGACATGTTAGTCGGATTGTCTTGTACTTACTTTTACATAATTGTAATTAAAGTCAGACTGCAGCTGATAACAATTGTGTATACTTTTGCTACATCAATCTGGCTATATTTTGTAAAGCCAGATATCAAGAACATTTTGACTGAGCATTTGGGACGCCTTACTGCTTTATCTTACATGTTCTCTATTTCTGTTTCTTATTCGAATGATTGAGACAATAGATGTGTAATGACCATAGTAAGACTTTATGTAGTATGCACCCCCTCGTCTGGTTAGACAGCATTGATCGTATTATACGGTATTCATCTACCCGTAATACGTAACTGGCTGAGTCATTCCCCCGCTCTCCAGTATTCTGGTTCTGGGGCGTGACAACAAAGGACTCGTAACTCCACGTGGCGTATTTGCAATGATGCATTACACTAAGGAGGGTAGAACATGTTGACATACTAATTGACATGGATCCTCCTTGGGGTACTCGTACTATAGTACGACTTTAGGAGGATAATCATGCAGGCCACAGCATATGAGTCCAAGATTTCACCTAGGGTTAAACTAGGCAACTAAATATACTAGATGCATGGGGAAGGCAGAATCCCGAGATCGTGTTACACCAGCCGCCTTGAGATATTGTCTTGACGCGCCGGCTGGTCTCCACGGATACTGTGTCATCTACAACGAGTGGATGACTGTATCCGATTAATTCCTGCTATATAATATATGTTTTGGCAATGTGGCCTTACGAGGGACCTGTGCTCAATAACACCTGTCTACGCGAACCCCTGGGTTGGCTAGCCTTGCTGGAAAGATACGATCTGAGGATTTTCTAGTAACATGATGCGAGGATAACCTCGTCCCACTAGAAACTCGTAGACTTGATTGGCCGTTGAAAACGACTTGCTTGTATCCTATTACCTTCCGTGAATAACTGAGGAAAGCGGACTGTCATGGTACGTGATCCAACCCATGTTCTTGTTGATTGTTGGATTGGTTATCGTACTATGACAGGCTGTGGACCGAAGTTATGAACGGAAGACTTATTCTGGTTGTGAAGTGCTACTTCTGTGAATGATTGAGGAACATGGTCTATCATGGTACATGATCCAACCCATGTTCTTGTTTGATTGTTGGGTTGGTTATTATGCTGCGATAGACTATCGACCAAAGTCACGATCAGGAGATTTTATTGTTTATACCTTTTAACTTATGTGAAAGTTATAGAGTACGACACGTCCCGACTCCATGCGGCACCTTTTGTCCTTGTTTGGTTGTAAGGGTGCATATGGGTTCGAGGATGTTGCGCTACACTATAATAGTAGCATAAGTATTAATATTATCAATCATTCTATTAACTGGGTTTTTAATCTTAACTCTTGTGCCCCTTTGGCGGTACTTGCTATTCGGGGCTGACCGCTGGTTTTGTTTGGCCAGATCCCGTAGCAGAGCCGGAGGACACGATCTTCCTCCATGACATCCATGGTGCATACTAGGAGCATGGCGGTCGGGAACTCGAGTGGGTTTCTTCTCCACCATCCTGCTTATATTTGTGCGACATTTAGCCACCGGCATGTTAGCCGGATACTTGATATTTTGTGTCAGTACATAATTGTAATTAAACAGACTGCAGTGGTATAATTTGTATCCTGACTCTCTGAGATAGCTAAATTATAAAGCTAGTCTCTATGATCATTTTGATGAAGCGTCGGGGACGCTTACTGCTTTATCTTAATGTTCATTTATTTTGCTGAGGTGATTTGATTGATTGAGACATAGAA
>JANAVB010021600.1:30343488-30727669 GCA_029216955.1 Iris pallida | reverse complement strand
TATATATATATATTGGACTAAGAAATAGGAAAATAATAGAAAAGAGAAATAGAAAGAAAATAGGACCCAAAAAACAGCACAACAGCCGGGCCCAGCCAAAGCAAGCCGGGCCCAAGCCCAAACCAACTCAGCCGACTAACCCCAAGTATTCCCTGCTAAACCCCTACGAAGCCAGGCCGAGCTTAGGTATAAACACGAACACACATATACGCAGAGGGAGAGAAGCGGAAGAAAAGGATTGAAACATCCAAACCCTAATCCAAATCTCCTCGAACCTAGCGCGCGCCGTTCCCTGGTCGTGGGCGACCCACCCGCCGCCGCCACCGCCACACGCGGCAGGGTCGCGCGGAGGAGCGCGCGCGCGCACAGGCGCAAGCGGGTAACAGGGAGATACAGTCGCAGCGAGCCCTACTTCGCGACGAGGTTACGTCATACCCGCTCATCCTTTTGACGAACCGATTCTTCAGGTACGATCCGACATGACCCTCTCCTAGTCCTTTCAATTAGTTCGATTTAATTTTCCATGTACGCATCGTGAATCGAGGCCAAAGTGGCCGAAAAACCTGTTTAAAACAGGACAGTTTTGTCGACCAAACCCCTAGTTTAGAAGGCGATTCTGTGACAGGATATACAGTAATTTCAAAATCTCTCTGAACAGGATTATAGACAACTATACGAGTTCCAAACCTCTCTTTTACTTTTATTTTTCATCTATTAAATCCCTGTTAAAACCGTTTCAAAGTTTGACGAAAACCTGATTTCAAAACAGTAGAAAACTTGAAAAACTCATCCACAGACGTGCGTCCGCCAATCCGGACGACGTGGTCACGAACCGAACCATGAAAGGTGGTAAAGGCTTCATGGTCGTGTGTTTGACGGAATTCAAATTGGTCGTGTGTGCGCGACGAATTTGATGCGTATACGTCGAAATTCACCGTATCGACCACTTTACAAAACTCCAATTACTTTGTGCACGCTCGTCAGATCGAGACGAAACTTGCGCCAACAGGACCGTATGTTTTTCTGGTCCTGTATGTCAAGTTTGGTCCGATTCTGAGACAATTGATAAAATTACCGTTTTGCGGGCCCCACGGTCCGACTCAACGGGTGATTTTGTGCACGGCCCGCCGAAATTTAACTTTGGACATACGGTTGGGTTCGTATCGGAAAACCGAATCCGTAGACATATAGTTTGACTACTTTAGAGACCATTGACTCTGGCATGCTTTTCGGTACAAAGCGGGTCCAACGGCGGATACCGTTTTTGTCCGAAATTACCATTTTGCTCCTGTGTCCAGAATTGGACTTAAGGACAGGCAATCCTAGCTAATTTGACTATTCTGAGAATGTTAGAAATGTTTATTTCAGCTTTCGGAGACAATTGTGGATTTTGGACTTTATGGCGTACCGGTTGACGGTATCTTATTGGTTCTTCGCTCTGCCACCAGGCAAGTATACCTTGCCTCTCTCTACAGTTTTATTACATGCATTTATTTCAGTTTTCAGCTTTTGGATTATTTATGGACATGTATTTTTTGTGATTTTTTGTGGAGTGTTTTTATTGTTTATAGCCGTGTTCAGTTTGGTCTTGTGGTTCCCACTTGGAGTTTCTCGTCAGTACCTTGTTTGAGTCGTGTCATAGAATGAGTACGTGTAATTGAACTGCTAAATCCTTGATATTGTTTTCTTGGCACCAGAGAGTCCACACTCGGGACGATGGTGTTTTTCTTGATCTGTTTACATCCGTGAGTCCACATTCGGGACGAGGATGTCGATTATTTGCACCAGAGAGTCCACACTCGGGACGAGGGTGTTGACTTGATTTGACTTGACTTACACCAGAGAGTCCACACTCGGGACGAGGGTATTGACTTGATTTGACTTGACTTACACCAGAGAGTCCACACTCGGAACGAGGGTGTTTACATCAGAGAGTCCACACTCGGGACGAGGATGTAGTACTTGCACCAGAGAGTCCACACTCGGGACAAGGGTGTCTTGCCGTGAGCTAACCAGAGAGTCCACACTCGGGACGAGGGTGTCTTGCCGTGAGCTAACCAGAGAGTCCACACTCGGGACGAGGGTTAGTGCTTAGTTCAAACCCGTGAGTCCATACTCGGGATGAGGGTTTGGTTCTTCCATTGATCTCGTGTATTCGTTCATCCGACAGTTCATTTACGCGTAGTTGTTCTAGTGTTCATGTTCTAGTATTCGTGTTCGTGTTCATGTTCTAGTATTCGTGTTCGTGTTCATGTTCTAGTATTCGTGTTCATGTTCTAGTATTCGTATGTTCGTGTTCGTGTTCGTAGTCATTTGTCTTGTCCTTGTTCTTTCTTGTTTATTTCTTGCGCATGATAAAACTGTTAGATAGGCATGTATATTATGTATTTTGCTATGTCCTCTGAGGATCTGATGATCTCCTCAGGTTTAGCGATTGCATGGAGTTAGCTAGTAGTTCTGGATGGCGGAGGATTTGCGGTTCTTGCGGGATTCAGGTATCGTTATCGTGTTTATTATCCGCTCGTGCTTTCATACCTTATCATGAGTTATCCTGTTTCTTGATTCAGTTTTAGACTCTTGTTATTTCCTTTAGAGTCTTATCGGGCATTTATGCTAGTGGACTGCAGACCACGACCCATAGTGTTCATTCATGTTTCATATTCTTATTGTGGGTTGAGATATAGATTTGTTTGCCATGATTTGGCAGTATACCATAGCCTTGACAGCGTTTACGTATTCGAGTCGGGCTGGAGTCCGTTCGATACGTAGCTGGGCTTGCTCACGCTATCGCGTCCGAAAAGCGGGTGCGGGTCGTGACATAAAAGGAGACTATGCTAAACATATGTTATGTTGTACCCAAGATTAGGTACGAATTTTTGATCGTATAGTCAGTACGGGTCATCTTCTGTCATTGCTTCGTTTTTATTTGTCGCCATGCCATCATCATTCTTTGTTGCAGTTGGAGTTTTCTTATTGAGGGAGACAAAATCGATTATTCACCAGCGATCGTTCCCATTCTTCATCTGGTGATCACCCTCCCTCATCATTGTTAGCTATTGTCGTTGTCATTCTCACCAACCATCAGTCGCAACAATCTTAGTAAGGAAAAACAACCTTATTATAGTGACCAATATCTTTCTATAATCTACCGTTGAAGACAATTTTAGGTATTCAAACAAGATTGAATCCAAGATGGATTCAAAGGAAGGAAATCACGGATGGGTCCCTTAGTGGTTGTTTGGTTTATTGTAAATACAAACTACTTGCAGCTTTTGCTGATAGTGTTGCAATCATTTTGGCTGCAACAAAACTTGAAGTAAATGAGCTATTTAATGCAACATAGCAAATACACCATTTATAAAAAAAATATTAAAATTGTTGTAATTCTACTACACCAATTATCACAACATCACTTGTAGTCAACCAAACAATAGCTTAGTATGTTTTGATCCAAGAGGGATTGAATATAAGATTGCAAATTTCATTTTCAAAGCTCCAATTTGAGGACTCATTAAGCTTTAGTTTGTTGCAAGTTGAGTATGACGATTCACCGTAACAAGTTTAGGGGGGGATATAGAGAGAGCAACCACAAGTATCACCATCAACTACTAGTCATCACAAAAGAGCCATCGGTCACCGCAGTCATCAGTTACAATTATCAACAATCGATCATCACTCATTGTAACGCTCCAGAACCAGAATACTGGAGAGCGGGGGCGTACATAGCTATCTACGTATATTGAAGTGCAACCTACCTCGCTATACGGTCACGGCTGTCTAGATACATGAGGGTTTAACTACAAGCCAACAGTCTCTTATGGTCATGAATAAGCCTATTGTCTCAACCTCAAGCAAGCAATAATAGTTACAAGATGTCAGAGCACCAAATATATAATAGCAAGGCGTCCCATACATTACATATTGGATGATCATGAAGCTAGTCGTACAAATGTCAAGACTAGCAAGAGTTCAGTCATACATGATCAACCCTAGGATCTATCAATCATGTTACAGCCCGTAGGTAGACAGTAAATAAAGGTACAACCGAGCTAACAAGTGCTCGTCGGCTAAACGTCTCAAAAGAATAATTTTACAATAAAGTGGGAGAACAAAAAGAAACCCACTCGTTGCCAGGGTTACGTCTGGTGGTCACCATCTGGCTGGAAGATAGGTAGATCCTCTGGAGCTACTTCGATATCTGGCCATACAAAACCAGCTGGGTCAGACCCCAGAAAGAGCAAGTGCCACAAAGGAGACTTCACTTAGGACCTAAAACCAGCAAATCACAAATAAATAGTAAAGGTAATTAAAAGATACTGATAATAATTGAGATAACAATAATATATTGAGCACGAAGAAACCATTCAAGTAGCCAGACTGCAACCCTTAAACCAAACAAGGACCGGGGTTGCAGCCCTTCACCTGAATAGAAACCCGTCTCAAATACTATTGGTAAGGTAACAAGACAATAAACGAAGAGAGGACACATAACTGCTCCGGGAGCCAGGTTACAACCCTTAAACCAAACAAGGACCGGGATTATAACCCTTCGCCTGAACAGAACAGGACCCCTGATCTTTATTGTTAAGGCCAGTATAAATAATCCTGTTACTGAGGTAAGATAAAACATGAAAAACATGGCGGGGGCACAATAAGACAATAAACGAAGAGAGGACACAGAACTGCTCCGGGAGCCAGGTTACAATCCTTAAACCAAACAAGGACCAGGAGTGTAACCCTTCGCCTCAACAGAACTGGACCTCCGATCGTTATTGTTAAGGCAAGCATCAATAATCATGTCATGTCATAATCTTGTACAGGATTAGGATAAGAGTAAGCTAGAATAAACTCCATCCAATCAATCACGGCCAATCAAGAGTACGGCTTGATACTTTTAACTAACTAGGGTTATCACAGGCCTAGTTACTAGCAAGATTAAATGAGATTATCCCAACAGCCACAAGCCCTGCAGACCATCCGGTTATCCAGGTCGAATATCCGTTTATGAAGAATGCAACACGTGACTGTGTGCTGGAAATGTGCCATACTCGTCGGTAGGCAACAAGTCCCCTGAATGCGCCCAGATAACGGGATTGCCTGTAGCTGAAAATCTCTTCATGACTACTGAATCATTCTAGTTAATTAGCCTTAGTCAATTTCAGTAGGTACCCCTGACCGTGGTACTCAGGGATCCCCATCCTAGACATGATGTAAGACAGTACCAGTTTATTTGTACAAACACAATCGCCCACGGTGTCTAGGTCTTTCATACTTGTCATGTTAGGCTAGCTGTCATAACAACATGTCATGACATATCATGTCAGTTGCTTGTCAAGAGTGCACCACAGCGGGCCATTATCGTGTTCTATTCTTACCTTATCATGAATGAGAGAAACTTGCATAAAATAACTAGTGACATATTCTTGAAGCCAAGGAAAATATCTCAACTTTCTTGTTTTGAGTTTTTTAAGATTCTAGCTACAAAACAACTTAAACAGGCAAAAACAGTGAAATAGAGCAATTCCGGCGCATGGAATTCCTGCACGATCGGCGCGTGGGATTCCTGCACCATTGGTGCGTGGGATTCCTGCACAATCGGTGCATGGGATTCCTGCACAATCGGCGCATGGGATTCCTGCACCATCGGCGCGTGGGATTCCTACACAATCGACGCATGGGATTCCTGCACCATTGGCGCATGGGATTCCTGCACAATCGGCGCGTGGGATTCCTGCACCATTGGCGCATGGGATTCCTGCACCATTGGCGCATGGGATTCCTGCACAATTGGCGCGTGGGATTCCTGCACCATTGGCGCGTGGGATTCCTGCACAATTGGCGCGTGGAAAACTCACATTGCGTCTTCAGTACATGCGCGTAGGGAACCTACGCGCATGACACGCTCGGAGGTAGGGGATGCATTGCCGGGACTTCACAGCACATGGCCTCCCGGCGCGTGGCCTTCCGGGCGCATGGGGGTCATCGTCCCCAACAGCAAGTTAATCCATGAAAGTTCCGAAAACTTGTCATGGCTATAACTTTCTCATCCGAAGTCGAAATCAAGCGAAACAAAAGCCAAAACTGCATAAAATTGAATTCTCTACAACCTAGAACCATTAGTTTTCGAAAATAACCAAGTTTTAGAGATCAAAACCAAGAAAACCAAAAAGTTATAAACTTAGATCTACAAGAATCCATCCATCAAATCCAAAAATGTCAAGTTCTAAAGAGGCTTAGAATCAAGTAAGGAAGAGAATGGAATAATAAAACTTGAGATCCATCATGAAGCAAGTTTGCACTTGCGTAGCTCTCTTCCCTGGTAGGTGGAAGAGTAATGGTGGAGAAGAAGAAGTGAAGGAGAAGAATAAATGAAGAGAGAGAGAGAGAGAGAGTTAGGTGGAAATATAAATGAGGGTGGTGGTGGTAGGTGGGGGTTCGGTCCACCTAAAATCAAGTCAAGCCGAACCAGCAACAAGTTGAACCGAACCAAGAAGAAAATGCCAAAATATCCATGCAGGGAAATACGCAATACGAGTCAAGAATACGTACACGTATACCAAGATACGTATTACGAACCACAGGCATTACAACTCTACCCACCTTAAAAGAATTCCGTCCTCGGAATTTAATTAAGAGGCTAGAGGGACAAGAACAAGCTATACTATTCATAGGCAAGCTATACTAATCAAGCAATCAAGTAATTATTCATGCAAGCAAGGAATCGAAGGCATGAGGCATAAGAAAGATATTATACCTCACGAGTCAAACAGGTCGGGATATCGCGATCGGATATCATCCTCACGCTCCCACGTTGACTCACCCAAAGAGTGATGACCCCAAGCAACTCGAACTAACTTGATAGTCTTGTTCTTGAGTGTCTTCTCTCTTCGGTCCAATATAGACAGGGCCTCTCCTCATACGAAAGGTTGGTACCAACAACCAATTTCGAATTCCAGGATGTGGCTCGGGTCCGGGATATACCGTCGCAGTTGGGATACATGGAACATATTATGCACCTCACGTAGCGACGGCGGAAGAGCGAGACGATAGGATACATCTCCTACTCGCTCTAGAATATCGAACGGTCCTATATACCTAGGACTAAGCTTTCCCCGTACGCCGAAATGAATGACGCCACGGTTAGGCGAAATCCTCAGGAATACATGGTCACGACCGAGAATTCAAGGGGTCGCCGATAAGAATCGGCCCAATGACACTGACGATCTTGGGCAACTCGAAGATGATCTCTGACTCTCCTGACCACTTCAACGGTCTGAGCAATCATTTTCGGATCGAGCATCTGTCTCTCTCCGACATCGTCCCATGCTAGCGGAGATCGGCACTTCCTACCATACAGTGCCTCGAATGGTGCCATCTGGATACTAGTCTGGAAACTGCTGTTGTACGAGAACTCCACCAGGTACAGGTGATCTTCCCACGATCCACCAAAGTCGAACGTACAAGATCTTAACATGTCTTCGAGAGTCTGGATCGTGCGTTCTGACTGGCCATCTGTCTGTGGGTGATATGCTGAGCTGAACTGGAGGCGAGTCCCCAAACTCTCTTGCAGGCTATGCCAAAAGTGCGACGTTAATCTGGAATCTCTGTCCGAGGTGATACTGACTGGCACACCGTGCAATCTGACAATCTGCCGGAGATACATCTCCTCTAGTTGAGCCGTCGACTGACCAACTCTGAACGGGAGAAAGTGAGCCACCTTCGTGAGCCTGTCTATGACAACCCAAATAGCGTCTCTGCCAGTCGGGGATCTAGGAAATCCAGTCACAAAATCTATGGTTATATGCTCCCACTTCCATTCTGGAATTGGCAAGGGCTGAAGAAGTCCAGCTGGCCTTTAATGTTCAGCTTTAACTTGTTGACAAACCGAACACCGAGAGACAAACCGGGCTATCTCCCTCTTCATGCCAGCCTACCAAAAGTGCTGACGGATATCACGGTACATCTTTGTACCGCCGGGATGAATGGAATAATGCGAACTGTGAGCCTCTGTCATGATCTCCTGTCAGATATCTCCAATGGGTACACAAAGATGCTTCCCATGTCGAAGTGTACCATCTTCATAGATACATAACTCCGGTCTTCGTCCTGCCTCACACTCTTCTCTGAGTCGCTGAAGCTTGGAATCTGCTGATTGCGCCATCCGGATCCTCTCGACTATAGTGGACTGAACTTGTATGCTGGCCATCAATGCTACACTGGAAGGGAGAACAACTTCTATACCCATCTTCTGAAGATCCGCGAACAACTCCGGCTGCACTATTAGGAAATAAACTCTGGCTCTCCTACTCAATGCATCTGCAATAACGTTGGCCTTTCCAGGATGATACTGCAGGTTGACATCATAATCCACAAGTAGCTCCAGCCACCTCCTCTGACGCATGTTAAGATCCTTCTGGGTGAAAACATACTTCAAGTTCTTGTGGTCGGTGAAAATCTTCACCCTATCTCCATACAAGCAGTGCCTCCACAACTTAAGCGCAAACACTACTGCTGCCAGCTCCAAGTCATGGGTTGGGTAATTCCTCTCATGATCACGAAGTTGTCGTAACGTGTAAGCTATTACCTTTCCATGCTGCATCAGAACTCATCCTAAACCTCTGCCCGAAGCATCACAATATACTGAGAATCCCCCGGTTCCATCTGGAAGCGTGAGAATAGGAGCCGTCATCAAGCCTCGCTTCAACCTCTCAAAAGAATTCTGGCACTCTGCTATCCAAGCAAACTGCACATCCTTGCGGGTCAACTGGATCAATGGCGCTGAAATTCGAGCAAAGTCTGAAACAAATTGCCGGTAGTAGCCGGCCAATCCAAAAAACTGCAAACTTCTGCAACTGTGCTGGGCACTGGACATGTCTCAATGGCCACAATCTTCTGGAGATCCACTTCCACTCCTCCCTTGGTGATGATATGACCCAAATACGAAATGCGATCGAGCCAGAACTCGTATTTACTGAACTTGGCATACAACTGGTGCTCTCTGAGAATCTGAAGAACAACTCTGAGGTGATGCTCATGCTCCGCTTCACTCTTGATGTAGACCAGGATGTCATCTAGGAACACAATCACGAACTGATCCAAATAAGGCATGAAGATGCGATTCATGAGGTCCATGAATACAGCCGGCACATTGGTTGCTCCAAATGGCATCACAAGGAACTCCCAATGCCCATACCGGGATCGGAATGCTGTCTTCGGGATGTTTTGCTCTCTGACTCTGATATGATGATATCCTGACCATAAGTCGATCTTCGAGAACACTGCTGCCCCCTTGAGTTGATCAAACAAGTCATCTATCCTCGGGAGAGGGTATCTGTTCTTGATTGTCACTGAGTTCAAGGTACGATAATCTACACATAATCTGGACGTACCATCCTTCTTTTTCACAAGAAGCATCGGGGCTCCCCAAGGCGATCCACTTGCACGAATGAATTCCTTGGTTCTAAGTTCTTCAATCATCTTGTACAATATCTCTAGCTCTGACGGCGCCATCCTGTAGACTCTCTCTGACACTAGAGCTGTCCCAGGAATCAAGTCGATGGTAAACTCGATCTCTCGCTCTGGCGGCATCCCTGGAAGCTCTTCTGGGAAAACATCTGGAAACTCTTCGACTATCTAAGGTAACTGTACTGCTGCTACTGCCATCCACAACACTGGAGGAGAAGGTTCAACTTCGCCTCGGGAGAAGGAAAACTCCGGCTCGTCTGGAATGCTAAAAATAACCCTGCCAATGTGGCAGTCTATCCTAGCATACTGGTCCCTCAACCAATCCATTCCTAAGACCACATCATAATCGGCCATCGGGAACTCTATCAATCTAGCGGAGAACTCTCTACCGCTAACTACGATCCGACACGAGGAAAACACCCTATCTACTCCAACAAGTCCGTTACCAGTAAGTATATTGAGCCTTACTGATAATGACTCGGGCTCCAGTCCTATCCATTTCGCAAATCGTGCAGACATAAATGAATACGAGACACCAGAATCAAATAATGCTGAAGCTGAAAAGGTGTTGATGAGAATAGTACCTGCCACTACCTCACTTGGTGCTATTTCTTTTTCTTCCATGGTCAAAGCCAGCACTTGACCATGCCCTCTGGGTGCGGGTCCCCTCTGGGTGCGGGTCCCCTCTGCGAAAAATTTCTCTGCCTGCTCTGGATCAGGGCTTGGACATACTGCTACGGTATCTGCTGCTGGAATGCCTGGGCCTGCGTCGACAATGGCCTCGGGAACGGATACTGTAGCTGCTGCTGCTGCTGGACTGGTGCTGGTCCTCTAACTGAAGGACTAGAGAAGGCCGATGAACTCTTCCTGTTCGGGCAGTTCCCAAACCTGTGGTCCGGGGCACCACAAACCAAGCACAAACCCTGTGCTCTGCGACACTCTGATACCACATGCCCTGGCTTCCCGCAGTGTGAACATCCCACTGCAGAAGACTGCTTCTGCTGCTGAGGGTGCGTCGGGGTGGAATGCTGAACCGACGTCACTGAGGCCGCTCGCCTCGGAGCTCCAATGGTCAAAGCCCTGGCTGCCGGGGCTTGTGCTGATGACTGATTATCTGGCTATGGGATCGATTTCGACCTCCGGTCCTATCCACGATCCTCTGGGAGGTATATTCATGCCTCCGGGCTGCCCTTAGTACTGCATCAAAGGTCTGATGCTCAAACTGCTCCACCGCCAACGAAATCTCTAGGTGAAATCCCTGCTGGAACCGCTGGGCTCTATCGAACTCGGTAGCCACCAAGGTAGGAGCAAACCGACTAAGTCTCAAAAACTCGGCCGCATATCCATCGACCGTCCTGCCCATATGCTTCAGATTGGTGAATCTCGTCTGTAGATCGTACCGAGCTACAACATCAAAATACTTGGTCTGGAATCTCTTCCTGAATACTGCCCAGGCAATAGGGGCTACTAATCCAACGGCCTGCATCGCCCACCAGCTGCGGGCAAGATCCAATAGCTGTAGGCGTACCACGGCCACCTTCTCGTTCTCTGGAGTCCTGGCTGCTTCTAGAATCACCTCTGTGTCCTGAAGCCATGCATCTGCAGCGATCGCATCTTCACTGTCGTCGAAGAAGGGAGGGTTCAAGCGCTTGAAGCTGTTGGCCGCGCTATTACCCTGATGACCTCCTCTGGTCAAAGCGTCTGCCATTGCCTGGTGCAAGGTATCTCCTCGACGATCTTGGGAGGCTAATAGTGACCTGATGAGACCCACCAAAGTGCTATCATCAGGCTGGACGGGCTGAATTGGTGGTTCTCCTCCGGTAGGCACGACTCTGAAGGCTACTCCTGAATGCTGGACTTGATCTCCAGGTTGCGGCTGGTCCACAGGAGGTGCTCCACCTTGCTGATCGGCAGGACAAGGAACAATGCCGCTGAAGAAGACGACATAGGAAACAATAAGGAAGGACCAGGACAGATCAACGATACAAGCATGTGATCAGGTCAAGATTTTCAGGGATCAAGAGGATACGAGCAGAGATCAAGGGAGAGTACTGATTGAGACATCTATTCGGTAAACCCTCACATATCTTGATTTACAAGACCTGCATGGGCAACCACTAAAACCATGTAACGCCCCAGAACTAGAATACTGGAGAGCGGGGGCGTACATAGCCAGCTACGTATATTGAAGTGCAACCCACCTCGCTATACGGTCACGGCTGTCTAGATACATGAGGGTTTAACTACAAGCCAACAATCTCCTATGGTCATGAACAAGCCTATTGTCTCAATCTCAAGCAAGTAATAATAGTTACAAGATGTCAGAGCACCAAATATATAATAGCAAGGCGTCCCATACATTACATATTGGATGATCATGAAGCTAGTCGTACAAATGTCAAGACTAGCAAGAGTTCAGTCATACATGATCAACCCTAGGATCTGTCAATCATGTTACAGCCCGTAGGCAGACAATAAATAAAGGTACAACCGAGCTAGCAAGTGCTCGTCGGCTAAACGCCTCAAAAGAATAATTTTACAATAAACTGGGAGAACAAAAAGAAACCCACTCGTTGCCAGGATTACGCCTGGTGGTCACCATCTGGCTGGAAGGTAGGTAGATCCTCTGGAGCTGCTTCGATATCTGGCCATACAAAACCAGCTGGGTCAGACCCCAGAAAGAGCAAGTGCCACAAAGAAGGCTTCACTTAGGAACTAAAACCAGTAAATCACAAATAAATAGTAAAGGTAATTAAAAGATACTGATAATAACTAAGATAACAATAATATATTGAGCACGAAGAAACCATTCAAGTAGCCAGACTGCAATCCTTAAACCAAACAAGGACCGGGGTTGCAGCCCTTCACCTGAATAGAAACCCGTCTCAAATATTATTGGTAAGGTAACAAGACAATAAACGAAGAGAGGACACAGAACTGCTCCGGGAGCCAGGTTACAACCCTTAAATCAAACAAGGACCGGGATTGTAACCCTTCGTCTGAACACAACTGGACCCCTGATCTTTATTGTTAAGGCCAGTATAAATAATCCTGTTGCTGAGGTAAGATAAAACATGACAAGCATGGCAGGGGACACAATAAGACAATAAACGAAGAGAGGACACATAACTGCTCCGGGAGCCAGGTTACAATCCTAAAACCAAACAAGGACCGGGAGTGTAACCCTTCGCATGAACAGAACTGGACCCCCGATCGTTTTTGTTAAGGCAAGCATCAATAATCATGTCATGTCACAATCTTGCATAGGATCAGGATAAGACTAAGCTGGAATAAACTCCATCTAATCAATCACGGCCAATCAAGAGTACGGCTTGATACTTTTAACTAACTAGGGTTATCACAGGCCTAGTTACTAGCAAGATACAATGAGATTATCCCAACAGCCACAAGCTCTGCAGACCATCCGGTTATCCAGGTCGAATATCCGTTTATGAAGAATGCAACACGTGACTGTGTGCTGGAAATGTGTCCTACTCGTCGGTAGGCTACAAGTCCAATGAATGCGCCCAGATAACGGGATTGCCTGTAGCTGGGAATCTCTTCATGACTACTGAATCATTCTAGTTAATTAGCCTTAGTCAATTTCAGTAGGTACCCTGACCGTGGTACTCAGGGATCCCCATCCTAGACATGATGCAAGACAGTACCAGTTTATTTGTACAAACACAATCGCCTACGATGTCTAGGTCTTTCATACTTGTCATGTCAGGCTAGCTGTCGTAACAGCATGTCATGACATATCATGTCAGTTGCTTGTCAAGAGTGTGCCACAGCGGGCCATTATCGTGTTCTATTCTTATCTTATCACGAATAAGAGAAACTTGCATAAAATAACTAGTGACATATTCTTGAAGCCAAAGAAAATATCTACAACTTTTATGTTTTGAGTTTTTTAAGATTCTAGCTACAAAACAACTTAAACAGGCAAAAAAAGTTAAATAGAGTAATTCTGGCGCATGGAATTCCTGCACGATCGGCGCGTGAGATTCCTGCACCATTGGCGCGTGGGATTCCTGCACAATCGGCGCGTGGTATTCCTGCACCATGGGCGCGTAGGATTCCTGCACAATCGGCGCGTGGGATTCCTGTACCATTGGCGTGTGGGATTCCTGCACCATTGGTGCGTGGGATTCCTGCACAATCGGTGCGTGGGATTCCTGCACCATTGGCGCATGGGATTCCTGCACCATTGGTGCGTGGGATTCCTGTACCATTAGCGCGTAGGATTCCTGCACCATTGTCGCATGGGATTCCTGCACAATCGGCGCGTGGGATTCCTGCACAATTGGCGCGTGGGATTCCTGCACCATTGGCGCGTGGAAAACTCACGTTGCGTCTTCAGTACATGCGCGTAGGAAACCTACGCGCATGACACGCTCGGAGTTAGGGGATGCGTTGCCGGGACTTCACAGCGCATGGCCTCCCGGGCGCATGGGGGTCATCGTCCCCAAACAGCAAGTTCAGCCATAAAAGTTCCGAAAACTTGCCATGGCCATAACTTCCTCATCCGAAGTCGAAATCAAGCGAAACAAAAGCCAAAACTGCATGAAATTAAATTCTCTAAAACCTAGAACCATTAGTTTTCGAAAATAACCATGTTTTAGAGATCAAAACCAAGAAAACCAAAAAGTTACAAACTTAGATCTACAAGAATCCATCCATCAAATCCCAAAATGTCAAGTTCTAAAGAGGCTTAGAATCAAGTAAGGAAGAGAATGGAATAATAAAACTTGAGATCCATCATGAAGCAAGTTTGCACTTGCCTAGATCTCTTCCCTGGTAGGTGGAAGAGTAATGATGGAGAAGAAGAAGTGAAGGAGAAGAATAAATGAAGAGATAGAGAGTTAGATGGAAATATAAATGAGGGTGGTGGTGGTAGGTGGGGGTTCGGTCCACCTAAAATCAAGTCAAGCCGAACCAGCAACAAGTTAAACCGAACCAAGAAGGAAATGCCAAAATAACCATGCAGGGAAATACGTAATACGAGTCGAAAATACGTATACGTATACCAAGATACGTAATACGAACCACATGCATTACACTCATCGCTGTCATCAGGTATCATCATTGATACACATAGCTATCTGTCATCGGTCATCATATCAGTAGTCATCTTATTGTTGACAATAGTCATCATCCAACATGAGCAACAATACTCTTCATCGTTGTCGTCTGATATCCAACATAAGCAAATTTGAAGTTTTTTATGAATTTGTTTGACTGAGTTTAGACCTAGTTTGAGTTGGTTTGTAATTTATATATCTTAAATTGCAAGTTGTACATGTTTTATATCTATCAACATGTTAAACTTAAGGAGAAATATAAAAGTATAGGAGGTCAACAAACAAGGTGAGGCTCAAGGAACGTTATCTAGCATTCGCTTCCCTATAAGTTTGGGTGATTTTTTTTCTAAATTTATTTTGATTGGGAATCCTAATTAATTAACTATTATGAAACGAGTTACGTACAAAGTGTTTGATGAACGAGGTTAACAATGACGACGTACCTAAGACTATAGAATATAATAATCAACAATGTACTAGAACCGATGATCTAGGACACCCTACGTAACGTACATAGTGATTATAGTATAGGGCATTAGAGATTTTTCTAGAACTTTTCAAAATTAAATCCACAATGAGTTTAAATTAAGGAAACATATTAAATATGGAGCCAAAATAATTTCTGTAGGAATTCTTTACCAAAGATTTACTCTTAATTCCAATATAACTTGCACTCAATTCATGTTCATCCAATTTAGTATAGTCATAATTAACTTAAAATTAATCAACAAGTCAGCTCGATTCTCGCATCCCAAATGTACGAATCCATTCTAGCTAAATTATATGTAGACTCAAAAATTCTCATAATCTATTAATTTTGACACTCCGAATTGATAACTAATCACAAGGAATTACAACATTTGCTAACCCGAGTTTAAGTAATATATATTAATGCCATGCTCAAGGTTAGCTAATCAAGTCATATGAATAACTCGGGTTAGCAAATATTTCCGTACCTGTGGAAGAGGGGGTTAGCACATTAGAAAATGCACTCGTGAGTGCTCTCAATCCAACTCACCTAAACAAATACAATAATCATATAAGAACAAGTAAAATTATTATGTGGTCTTTTTACTTGTCACCTAACAATTTCATATATATATATATATATATATATATATATATATATATATATATATATATATATATATATATATGAAAAAATGACTCCTCCGTTAGGGCTTCTCTCAGGCGATTTAGCGGCGGAGGCATGCAATCTTGGGGCTACTGTGCAGTGGAATCATGGTGTGTCGGATCGGTCGATCTCCAGGAAGGAAGGGGGTCAAAGGCCAAAGAGGAGGTGACAACTGAAGGTGATTCGGATGGCAGGGGCTTATGGACGATCTGCAGTCTTTTCTGCCTGGGTCGACCTCTCATAGGAGAGGGAGGAGGCCGGATGGGGGTGGATGGACTACTGTTGTGAAGGGTCTGCGGGGGCGTGTCCCTATGAGGGGATGGCATGTATTCAGAATGCTAATCAAGATGGGTGGATCGACGGAGCGAGTGGGATGGGGAGGTGGAGTTGCTCCCAAATATGTCCGAAGTTTGAAGATGACGACGAGCACACACAAAGGGGTTCACTCGGGGCTAAAGGGCTCGCCAATGGTATTCTCAAGTGTTGTGACATGCAGCAAGGGCAGGCGAATTTGCAGGTGGGGACAGATCCTGGTATGTGGGAGCAGTTGTGCCTTATGTTTAGAAATGTCACATATGAAGAGAAGGGCAAGGCGCCATTGGAAGACATGTGAGACATACCACATAGTAAGTCACGGGCAGAGCTTTGTCGTCCTGTGACATATAATTATAATGGCCAGATGCTGTTTGTCGAGGCGACTAAGGTCGGGTCTGTAATAGGGGTGTGCATCGGTCGGTGGTCGACCTATTTGGTCACAACCGAAGTCGAACCGAAGTTAATCGGTTTGAAAATAATCACAGCCGAACCAAACCAACCAGTTGGTCGGTTAGGTTTTGAAACCGATCGACTTGGTTCGGTTTGGATCGGTTCGGCTTATCGGTTTAGATCAGACAAAAAATTTCAAGTATATAAAACTGATTCACAAAGTAAATTCACACAAAAATAAATCCTAACCATCTTTTGCTTAGAAGATGTTTGTATGAGATTCCAAAGTGGACAATAATCTTCTAAGTAAATCATTTGCATAATAAATTTCTTCCACAAATCCAAAATGATTCTCTAAAATAAACCATAATCCTAATAGATCTATGAATTGAAGATGAAAAATAAACAAACAATGAGATGGATGGGTTGGACCGGATATAAACCTAACTTTAGGTTGTTACTAACTAGGTTCGGTTTAGTTCGGTTTAAGTAGTTTTTGGAATGACCAAACCGTGAACCGAACCAAATCGGTCGGTTTTTTAAATGGTCAAGTCGAACCAATCCGACCGGACCATCGGTTCGGTTAAAAACCGACCGATTCTGTTTGGTTTGGTTCGATTTGGTTCAAATATGCACATCCCTAGTCTGGGATACGTGCTATCTTTTCGAAGGATAAATTGATGGAGACATGGGAGTATTGGCGTAATACAGTGGTGCTCTACGTGCTTGGAAATAGGCTCTTCTATGGCCAAATCCAAGCATATGTCTATCGGGTATGGCGGCCGAAAGGGAGTATGGAGTTTTTTTTCCGAGGAAAAATGGATTCTACTATGTGCGATTTGGGATGCAGGAGGATATGGAACGGATTTTCCAGGGGAGGCCCATGGACATTTGACGACCGACTTATAATCATGAAGGAATGGACGATACTGTCCCAGTGTGAGTGGAAAGTACTTCATTCAGTACCAATATGGATCTGGTTCCTGAAAACTCCCTATTATGTACTAAAGTATTATGTTAATGATAAGACTTGATAGTTTGTTGGGGCGACCCATTAAGCAGATGATGCGACCATGATGAGATGGAGGTTGGAATATGCCAAAATTTTCGTGGAGATAGAGATAGGTAAGGAACTCCCTTTGCATGTTGAATATGAGATTCCATCTGGTGAGGTCTTTCAGTAGACGGTGGAATATGAATGGGTTCCCTGTGTGCAATTTTATAAGTGTTTTGGACATCCGCCCAAAGTTTGAAAGAGCAAGGTCGATGTTGCAACAGAGAGGGATAGAGTGCTAATGCCTACACATGTTGCTAATCCTGAGACCCATCGGGTAGAGATTTCGGCTGAAACAACTAGGAAGGTGGAGGAGGAGGTTGACAATGGGATCGAGATGGACATGAGTGTTGGGTGTACGTACTCAACGGATTTCGAAAATGTGCACAGGTAGACGCTAATATGTCACATGTGGATTGCTCCCAAGAGATTCCTCTTGATAGAAGATCGCTAGTGGTGTTTAATATCGAATCGGGGGAACAATGCTTGGAGCGAACAACGGGGGGCATGATGGGGTGACCACTAGACGCATGTCGATGTACAGCAGAAAAGCTGGGTAAAAGGGAGACCTGCAGAGCTTCTCTATTATGACTAGTAGGAAGAGGAATGCTGGTGGGACTAGTAAGGATATTTGCCAAGGTTGGTCACATTTGAAGGACCATGGAGTGGATGAGGATATGGCATATGACATACTGAGTAGAGTACGCTTGTCAGACACAATCCGACGCGGGCCAAGTTGATACAAGAAGCGGAGGGAGGAACGACTTAAGTAAAATCATTTCTTTTTATGACTAAGTAATGTAAGTGATATAGGTTAGTGATTTTGACATAGAGGAGTGGAAAATTCCTATTGATTTCTAATAGGATGATAGGTTTGTAATGTATTCTCTATTTATGAATACAATTACATTCTTATATATATATATATATATATATATATATATATATATATATTTGTTTTTACCGAAAAGGACATTTTATTGAAAATCTAAAGGGGGCTCAAGAAGAGCAATACAGACAGGTACAAAGCCAAAAAGACACAAAAGGACCCTGTTGAGCAAGGTAAGAAATGCTAAAGGTAGAAATTCAAAATTTCGCAATTTCGGATATCCAAAATTTCGAAAATCAACGAAATTTCAAAACATTTCGAAATTTCGAAAAGCGAAAATTCAAAACATATCGAAATTTCGAAAACCGAAATTTGAAAAAACGAGGACCGCTGGGCCCGAGGGGGGTGACATATATATATATATATATATATATATATATATATATATATATATATATATATATATATATATATATATATTCTTTTTCTTCTTTTTATTTTTTTTATGTCCATTTCTTTGGGCCCCCAACACCGGACCGTGGCCGCCCCGCGACCACCCAGCCGTCTGTGCTCGGGAGGGGGCTGGAACTTGGGACCTCCACCAAGTGAGCGCCCTCTCCTAACCACATGAGCTAGGAGGCATGGATAATATATATATATATATATATATATATATATATATATATATATATATATATATATATATATATATATATATATATATATATATATATATATATATATGAAAATGTAATTAATTAATATATCACTTGACATAGTGAATCTTACTCAAAGCTATCGTCATGTCTTGCAAACCAGGGGCGGTTTTATATAGAGTCCAAGAGGGGGCCACGCCACCCCCCCTCCAATTATTTTAAAAAATGTTGATTATTATATAAAACTTTTTACAGGTTTACAATATATATTAGTTTGACCCTCTCATTTACAAAGAATAAGGCACCTCAAGTGGTAATATTTTGGGCTTTTAATTTAAAGGTTGCAAGTTCAAATCTCACCTCTCACATAATCATATATTTTATGTATAATGTTTTGCTTTCTCTTTTGTAACAATTTAAAAATATTGGCTTTATATTTTTGCTCATTCTTGTTTGAATTTTAGTATATTCTTTGCTATTGAAGTCCAATTAACATGACAACTTAGATTTCTATATGTAGTAACATGGTCCCTTCACAATTTTAATCCAGTTTCCGCCCCCTGCTACAAACAAGAGTTTATATTTATAATATATAAATGTTACTAGTCCATTCGTGCATCAATTCTAGACAGCAAATTAGTCCTGGTCTCCTTTCATTTATTTTCTCTTTTGTTATTCTTCTAGTTGTCAACTTGCATGCTTTTAAATGTAATATATTATCCATTGCACATTGGTTTTGGCAGTCTACTCACAATTGAACACAGAAACGTGCAAATCACGTGTGTCCATTAGGTCAGTTCAGATGCTCACGGCATGTATGTATGTTCGGATACACATGAAAAATAATATTCATGTCGAATATATTCCTATTTAAGATCTATGGATATAATATGATATACATAGTAGCAAACTTACGAAATATAGTAGCAAACTTAAAAAAAAAATAGTAGCAAAATTACAAAATATCTCCAATTTATTTGGATAAGATCGAAGGGTTTTTTTTTTCCAGCACGTGCGGGCTCAGTTAAATCGTGTGTCTCCCCGCACACGATTTTTAGCTGGTCGTCATGTCGCTTCGGACTCTTCGTGCGGATCTTGCCCGCACTGGCATTATTCCTAACAGGATGTTCAATCTCACGGAAAGCTGTATGGTATTTTTCTACAATTTATTTTCAAATTAGGCAACTCAATTTGCTAATCAGAACGAGAAATTTATCCCCAAGTTGGGATCGTGAATAGATGGTCACTCAAGTTTCTTATTCAAAGAAATCATACAATGAGCCGGACTTATCGTACACCTTCCATGTCATATACTTGATGGCATGGAAATGAGTGCATACAGTAACATCTTCCTCAGTTCTATACTATCAAGTAGATAAGCAGAAAGTGTCACGACCCGCACCCGGATATACGGGTACGAATACATGGGCCACGCCCAGCCTACGCCGCAGTATCGACGGTAGAGCGCTGTCAAGTATACTATACTAACTACAACATCTAAAGATCCATAACTAGAAATGTACTCATGTCACATCACGAAAACTAAGGAAGATAAAACAAGAATAATAACAATATCACTAGAACAACTAGAATCTACAATGATCATAATACAGGAAAAATAAAGAAGGAACAACAAAACTAACTAAGGATAACTACCAGGCAACTCACATAGAAGAATAGTGAGATCCACCTCAGCTAGCAACATCATGAAGTCCAATACTGAGGGCACAACTACTCCTAAAATTTTGTCAACATATCCAGTCAGGATGGAACGAGTACATAAATCTCATAACAGATCTCAAGATAGAATAAAAGCCATAAGACTGTAAATAGAGCATATACAATGAAATCATGGAGTGTACATATATGTATCATGGCATGATAAGCTGTAGAGCTAGAGCTAGAACAGAAAAGTAGAACTGATCATGGTATGTACACAAATCAGGGTAAACCATCTATCCAATGTGTGTGAGTAGTAGTTTCAACTTGTGATCGGCTTGGGCACCTGTAAGTAACTGGCCTGGCTAGTCATAAGTGCGGTATATGACTAACACTGTTCGAGAATGCGGGATGGATTTGATCACAGGCATACGCTACTACTCCCCCACCCCCAACTGGTAGAATAGATCCAAACAGGACACGTCACTGCACGGAATTCTATGAGAAGGGAGCAAGTCTTCTCTAGAATCAGTGACTACATATTGCGCAAGAGCTATAAGGGAGCTTGCACAATACATCCCAAGCTAACAAGGAGCAACATCTCTCGTCGAGATCCAGGAATACCAATCCGTGAGAACCATGTGTCAGGAATGAGCATATCTACACTAAGTACATGAATCATAACAGTTATCATAAATTGGAAAAAAGTTATCAGAGAATGTACTCGCCTGTGATATGATGGATAAGTCGACTGAGTCCAAGAACAGTACCTCGAGGACCTATAGATGGAATACTGTATCAATATAAGGGTTTGGAAGTAAAGTCAAATCAAATTAAATCCTATTATGTCATTCTAGGTCAAGATCAGTCTAGTTAGGTCAACCTTGGTCATAGGAGAACATTGGAAGTCAACCCATATCAAACTAGGTCGAAAGTTGACTTACAGTTGACTTTTGGTCAACGGGTCAACTCTGGTCAACTCTAGGTCAACCCTAGGTCAAGGCGACTATTTCTAACCATTACCAACCCTTACAACCCATATCCGAGTCCATCTTGAACTCTGAAACCCATATCTTGGCCGTAGGCCAATATCTTAATTTACTCTTTCACTAAATTCGACTCACTCACAAACCCTCTCTAATTTGATTTCCTACATTCCCTTCTCCTTCTCCTTCTCCTTCTCTTATTTCCTTTCCTTCTCCTTATTCTCCGTCTTATTCTCCGTCTCATTCTCCTTATTCTCCGTCTTATTCTCCGTCTCCTTCTCCTTATTCTCCGTCTCATTCTCCTTATTCTCCATCTCCTTATCCTTATTCTCCGTCTCCTTCTCCTTATTCTCCGTCTCTTTCTCCTTATTCTCCGTCTTATTCTCCGTCTCCTTCTCCTTATTCTCCGTCTCCTTCTCCTTCTCCGTCACCTTCTCCTTATTCTCCATCTCCTTCTCCTTATTCTCCGTCTCCTTCTCCTTTTTCTCTGTCTTCTTCTCCTTATTCTTCGTCTTATTCTCCGTCTCCTTCTCCTTATTCTCCGTCTCCTTCTCCTTATTCTCCGTATACTGCTGCTCCTACTGCTATTCCTGCTAACTGTTGCTGCTGCCAGTGCTATGGCTAATGCTGCTGCTGCTGCTACTGCAGTAGCTGTTGCTGCTGCTACTGCAGTAGCTGTTGTTGCTGCTCCTGCTTCCTACTGCTATTGATGTTACTTCTTATTCTCTTCATTCCCTCCCTCTATATATATATATATACTCTCAAACACACAACTAAAACACACACTCTCTCATGACACCACCACCACCACTCTCCTCTACACACACATAATACATACATACATATATATATATATATATATATATATATATATATATATATATATATATATATATATATATATATATATATATATATATATTCCTCTCTAAAAAGGAAAACCCCTAATAAATTCTTAAACTAGGTTTTTAGGAAAACCTATAAAAGCTATGGTCATAATGTGGAGAATGATCTCCTCTACATTTATTGTGAAAGAATAAATGCAAGAGACGAAATTAATGGGGGTTAATGAGCATACCTAGAATTGGTTTCCTTGAGGAAGAAGAAGCTTCAAAAGAAAAGAGTGAAATGAAGAGAGAGAGAGAGAGATTACTTTGTGGTGAAGGAAAGTAGAGGGGGGGTGTTCGGCTGTACATGGGGAGAAGGGGTCGTGTGTGCTGTAAAGAGAGGGGTGAGGTGTGAGTGATGAGTGAGAGAGAGAGAGACAATATTATATATATTATATATATATATATATATATATATATATATATATATATATATATATATATATATATATATATATATATATATATATATATATATATAAGGAGAGAGAATTGGATATTTATACATAAAGAGGGATATTTTAGAGAGAGAGAGAGATATAGATATTTCTATGTAAAAGAGATACTTAGAGTAGAGAAAAATATCAGTGAGGGTGTCTGGGCAGTCATGATGGAGGGTAACATGGAGCTGGGGTTGGGTTCAGTGGAGCCGGATTGGGCCAAAATCGGACATGGTGCAATGTTTGAATTAAAATAGGTATTTATGATCATGGGTAAATAAGTAGCATGTGGGGACTCAAAGAAATGGGACACAAGTGTCAGACGGGTAGTAGGCTCAATGTGGGCCATGTCCATATTTGGGGTCGACTAGGTTGGATCGATGTCGGGTTCCGAAATTAAATTGGAAGTCAGGTAACAAATTACGGTGGATAATTAATTGGCCTAAATTGACCCAAAAGTTGTGCGAAGAAAATGAAGCACAAGATGGTGTGTCTGAGTGGGACACGAAGATCATGGGTGAAGAGCGTCTCGAGTAGATCAGGCATGACAAATTGGTTCTGAGAAAACGACTGGTCTGGTGCTCCTAAATTAAAAGTCACGGTAACGTGCATATGATGATCAAGGAAAAGTGTGGAAATTCAATTAATAATTAAATGGTCTAAATTGACCCGAACCTGCGCAAAGCAAAAAGAGTACAAGAGAACAAGTTCGAGTGGGACACAAAATATCAATATGAAGATAATCTCGTATAATACAAACTTCAAGAAGAAAATTTTCAGAGACTGGCATCCCTGATGCTCTAGAAATCCAAGTCACGGTAAAGAGCATTTAATGATCAAAATTAATTAAATCAAAAATTAATTATCGAGAATAAATTATTTGGAAAAATTTGAAAATAAATCCCGAAAATTCAGGGGGCTTGCATCCTACCCACCTTATAAAAATTTCGTCCTCGAAATTAAAGGTTGGTAGTGGGGTTAAATAATGATAGAAAATTTAGGCAATATTTTAGGCACGATCCAAGAATGGCGAGTTTTGCACGATCAAGATAATCAATTTAAAATTGTTCAGGCTCGATGATGGATTTTGGCACGATAGAATCATGATACGAACAAAATCATATGTGCATGATTCAGAAATAAGTCAAATCATTGGGGCACGATTTTAGAGACGATTTAGAGAATCGAAGATATAATTGAAGTTCAAGTACGGGATGATTTGTAGGACTTAGGTTGATGGAAATCAATCCGAAAGTCGCATAGAGTCTTATAGGCCCGATCAAGGATTAAGGAGTATGATTAATAAAATCCTGAAATACGATCCAAGTTCGAATGTGATTAAAATTGGGATCAGTCTAAGTTCACTTGGCACGATAGAGGTATGATAACGAAATCAAAACTTGAGCTTCGTCCGATTACAATCAAGTCAAAATTTTGATTAACAGGATTTCAGCTCGATGAAATTAGATTATAGGTCACATAAGCACGATCAAGATCCAAGTTCAGTTGTGAAAGACGATAAATCATGAATTCGAAATCAAGGTCCTAAAAGCACAATTTAGGAAGGAACCCAAGTCAATTAGGCACGGTAGAAAGTCAAGCATGTTCAATTCTAACACGAATAATTTCGTAGTCACACTAGTGAGTCGTGATTGAAAGTCAAAAATTTTAGGCACGAGTTTGAGGCAAGATAAAATGTATAGTTATGATCGTTAAAATCACGGTCAAGGAAATCCCAAGTTTTCTTAGTCATGCCAATCATCTAGGCACGACTAATCACAAGGAATTTGGATGTAATCAGGAAATGAAATCAAGGTCGAAAAGAGTTTAGACACGAGTGTCCAAAATCCAAACATGATCAGAATCGAAAGTCAATGCACGAGAGTTAATAGCATTTAAATCCGACCATGATAAAGAAATTTGTTTCAACACGATCTAAGTTGATCAACCTTCGAGTAAATCAAAATTTGGGCAAGATGGAGAATAAGATCAACGAAGGCTGGACACGAGAATCCAAGGATAAAAATCTAAGTCACAAAGGAATTTGAAGTCATCTAGAGTCTAGTCAGCAACCAAGACTCTTTGGCACGATAAACAAGACGACCAAATTTGATTGGTCATGGACAGAAAGGAATCAAAATCTTAACAGTATCGAAATTTAAGAAACAATTGAGATATGAAAATTTTAAAATTTTTAGAGTTTTAAGTGTAGATGACAGATGTAGATATGAGATAGTTGATTTGTGTACATAGCTAAACAAGGCAAAGGAAATGACGGTAAGATGAGAAAATCATCATGCGATGGGAGAGAAAATAATGATAAACAAGAAATAATGGTAGGAATTATCTTGCTCAATTGGTAAAAAAAGTGAATCAACTTAAGATATGACCTGATAACCATACACGTCTATCTAAAATTATGTTGCCAGAATTTACGCCACGCCAGTAAACATAGCTGCAATAAACGATAGAGTCCATAACTAAAGTATACACCCTATAATCATGTCATCTAGATTCCTTACCATGCCATCCGGTATGGCTGCAAGAGAATCTAAATGCCATAACTAGGATAGTATATCCAAAATCAGGCTCCATGTCCTTGTCAGGCTAGCTAATATGACTGCGATAATTTCTAAACTCCATAAATAAAGTAGACATTTGCCGTTCCCGTCGTCTCCATCAAATATGTTTATCAGGATATCTTAACTCAATCCTTAAAAACTTATCTTCAAACAGAATCAAAATCGAAGTCAACAACGAACGAACATCAAGATTTAAAATTCAACAACGAATCAAAGATAAGTAAATGGAAACTAGCGAAAACAGATATCGAGATAGGATTCAGAAAGAAATTCTCAGGAGATGTCCAAAGGTACTATCTAGGTCAAGATAAAAAGAAATCATTGGAATATAATCTAAAACAATCCCAACCTGATATGAGACTGGCAAATCATATTCACGTCTCAACCTAGAAGATATATAAGTCCAACTTATACCTTCCCTCTGGGGACCACAACTCATTCCAAGAAAGAATAAAGTTGATAACGGACAGATGTTTCAGAAATCAGGACAGACAGAAATAAATGAGAAAAGTTTCGAAAAGTTCTAAATAAGGTTCCCAGGGGTCATCCCTGGAATCTACCAAGAGTTCCTAATATGTGACTGAGTACTAAAATCCTAAAATATTCCATGACTCAACCTTAATCCTAGGACAGGCTCGTAGTAGTGCAGATAAGCTCAAGCACTACCACGACTTCGCATTAACTGTAAATACTGACCTGCATGGGCCACCACTAAAAACGTGTCATGACCCGCACCCGGATATACGGGTACGAATACGTGGGCCACGCCCAGCCTATGCCACAGTATCGGCGGTAGAGCGCTGTCAAGTATACTATACTAACTACAACATCTAAAGATACATAACTAGAAATGTACTCATGTCACATCACGAAAACTAAGGAAGATAAGACATGAATAATAACAATATCACTAGAACAACTAGAATCTACAATGATCATAATACAGGAAAAATAAAGATGGAACAACAAAACTAACTAAGGATAACTACCAGGCAACTCACATAGAAGAATAGTGAGATCCACCTCAGCTAGCAACATCATGAAGTCCAATACTGAGGGCACAACTACTAAAATTTTGTCAACATATCCAGTCAGGATGGAACGAGTACATATATCTCATAACAGATCTCAAGATAGAATAAAAGCCATAAGACTGTACATAGAGCATATACAATAAAATCATGGAGTGTACATATATGTATCATGGCATGGTAAGCTGTAAAGCTAGAGCTAGAACAGAAAAGTAGAACTGATCATGGTATGTACACAAATCAGGGTAAGCCATCTATCCAATGTGTATGAGTAGTAGTTTCAACTTGTGATCGGCTTGGGCACCTGTAAGTAACTGGCCTGGATAGTCATAAGTGCAGTATATGACTAACACTGTTCGGGAATGCGGGATGAATTTGATTACAGGCATACGCTACTACTCCCTCACCCCTAACTGGTAGAATGGATCCAAACAGGACACGTCACTGCACGGGATTCTATGAGAAGGGAGCAAGTCTTCTCTAGAATCAGTGACCATATATTGCACAAGAGCTACAAGGGAGCTTGCACAATACATCCCAAGCTAACAAAGAGTAACATCTCTCGTCGAGATCCAGGAATACCAATCCGTGAGAACCATGTGTCAGGAATGAGCATATCTACACTAAGTACATGAATCATAACAGTTATCATAAATTGGAAAAAAGTTATCAGAGAATGTACTCGCCTGTGATGTGATGGATAAGTCGACTGAGTCCAAGAACAGTACCTCGAGGACCTATAGATGGAATACTGTATCAATATAAGGGTTTGAAAGTAAAGTCAAATCAAATTAAATCCTATTATGTCATTCTAGGTCAAGATCAGTCTAGTTAGGTCAACCTTGGTCATAGGAGAACATTGGAAGTCAGCCCATATCAAACTAGGTCGAAAGTTGACTTACAGTTGACTTTTGGTCAACAGGTCAACTCTGGTCAACTCTAGGTCAACCCTAGGTCAACCCTAGGTCAAGACTAGGTCTAGGCGACTATTCCTAACCAGTACCAACCCTTACAACCCATATCCGAGTCCATCTTGAACTCCGAAACCCATATCTTGGCCGTAGGCCAATATCTTAATTTACCCTTTCACTAAATTCGACTCACTCACAAACCCTCTCTAATTTGATTTCCTACATTCCCTTCTCCTTCTCCTTCTCTTATTTCCTTCCCTTCTTCTTATTCTCCGTCTCCTTCTCCTTATTCTCCGTATCCTTTTCCTTATTCTCCGTCTCCTTCTCCTTATTCTCTGTCTCCTTCTCCTTATTCTCCGTCTTATTCTCCGTCTCCTTATTCTCCGTCTCCTTCTCCTTATTCTTCGTCTTATTCTCCGTCTCCTTCTCCTTATTCTCCGTCTCCTTCTCCTTATTCTCCGTCTCCTTCTCCTTATTCTTCGTATACTGCTGCTCCTACTGCTATTCCTGCTAACTGCTGCTGCTGCCAGTGCTATGGCTAATGCTGCTGCTGCTGCTGCTCCTGCTTCCTACTGCTATTGCTGCTACTTCTTATTCTCTTCATTCCCTCCCTATATATATATATATATATTATATATATATATATATTTGTCTAAACATCTAGCTATCTATCTATATATATATATATATAGACTCTCAAACACACAACTAAAACACACACTCTCTCATGACACCACCACCACCACTCTCCTCTACACACACACACAATACATACATATATATATATATATATAAAAAAAAAAATATATATATATATATATATATATATATATATATATATATATATATATATATATATATATATATTCCTCTCTAAAAAGGAAAACCCCTAATAAATCCTTAAACTCGGTTTTTAGGAAAACCTATAAAGCTATGGTCATAATGTGGAGAATGATCTCCTCTATATTTATTGTGAAGGAATAAATGCAAGAGACGAAATTAATGGGGGTTAATGAGCATACCTAGAATTGGTTTCCTTGAGGAAGAAGAAGCTTCAAAAGAAAAGAGTGAAATGAAGAGAGAGAGAGATTACTTTGTGGTGAAGGAAAGTAGAGGGGGGGTGTTCGGCTGTACATGGGGAGAAGGGGTCGTGTGTGCTGTAAAGAGAGAGGGGTGAGGTATGAGTGATGAGTGAGAGAGAGAGAGAGACAATATTTTATATATATATATATATATATAATATATATGTGTATATATATATATATATATACAAGGAGAGAGAATTAGATATTTATACATAAAGAGGGATATTTTAGAGAGAGAGATATATATAGATATTTCTATGTAAAAGAGATATTTAGAGTAGAGAAAATATCAGTGGAATGTATGGGCAGTCATGATGGAGGGTAACATGGAGCTGGGGTTGGGTTCAGTGGAGCCGGATTGGGCCAAAATCGGACATGGTGCAATGTTTGAATTAAAATAGGTATTTATGATCATGGGTAAATAAGTAGCATGTGGGAGCTCAAAAAAATGGGACACAAGTGTCAGGCGGGTAGTAGGCTCAATGTGGGCCATGTTCATATTTGGGATCGACTAGGTTGGATCGATGTCGGGTCCCGAAATTAAATTGGAAGTCAGGTCACAAATTACGGTGGATAATTAATTGGCCTAAATTGACCCGAAAGTTGTGCGAAGAAAATAAAGCACAAGATGGTGTGTCTGAGTGGGACACGAAGGTAATGGGTGAAGAGCGTCTCGAGTAGATCAGGCATGACAAGTTGGTTGTGAGAAAACGACTGGTCTGGTGCTCCTAAATTAAAATTTACGGTAACGTGCATATGATGATCAAGGAAAAGAGCGGGAATTCAATTAATAATTAAATGGTCTAAATTGACCCGAACTTGCGCAAAGCAAAAAGAGTACAAGGAAACAAGTTCGAGTGGGACACAAAATATCAATATGAAGATAATCTCGTCTACTACAAACTTCAAGAAGAAAGTTTCCAGAGACTGGCATCCCTGATGCTCTAGAAATCCAAGTCACGGTAAAGAGCATTTAATGATCAAAATTAATTAAATCAAAAATTAATTATCGAGAATAATTTATTTGGAAAAATTCGAAAATAAATTCCAAAAATTCAGGGGGCTGACAGAAAGGTACACACTGAATAATTGCTCCCCTACTATATCTTTGATCCTTAGGTAAAGATTAGTTTAGTTTGGTAAAGAGCTTTGCTATGCCTACAACCAAATGCATACAATTTTTTTTACAACCGTCACATGTCGGACTTCGATTGGAGGAGGGAGAAGTGGTTGGGTTGGGTGGAGCCCATGTAATAGAGGGATGAGAGGGAGGTGGGATCCGTTGGGACCTATAAGGCTTGGAAGAGAGAGGTTGTAGACATTTGGTTGTAGACTTGGCATTTTTCTTTGGTAAATTAACTAGTTCAGTATATGTTTTATAGGTATTGAATAGGGGTGAGCGTCGGTATAATCGGTCGGTTTTTGGTTGGATTTTTCGGTATTTTTTAAAATCGGTATTTAAAAAATTAATACCAATTTCGTACCATTTAGAATCAGTTTTTTCGATTTCGGTTAAATCGGTATTTGGTCGGTTTTTGTTCGGTATCGATATTTTACCGTTTAACATTTGATCAATCAACACACTTAATATGAACCTCTTAACCTAGAAAAATATTTTTTTACTTTTTTTTGGAAGCATTAAATTTCAAAGCCAAGCCTCTACCAACCAAGCAATTAATCAAATTTATTAGAATAATATGTAGCAAGTCGCAAACACCTAAAAAAGAGCTTAAAAGATCAAACACGATCACTAAGTTTAATTCTTAGTATAAGTTTAAGTACGCTAAAATTCATTTTAAAATTATATGAAAACACAAAAATATAAGCTCAAAAGACCAAAACTCAATTCTTAGCATTCTTAACATAATTTAAAGTCCACCAAAATCCATTCTAAGTTCTAACAAACTAATTTCCAACTAAAACAAAGTTAAAAATGAAAAAGAGTAATATAAAATTAATCACGAACCACATTCTAACGGAAAAAATGTATATATATATATATATATATATATATATATATATATATATATATATATATATATATATATATATATATATATATATATATATATATATATATATATATATATATATATAATCGGTTCGGTTCGGTATTTTCGGTATGGTATTACATTCAAATCGTTACCACTACCATTATACCATATTTTAATCGGTTCGGTAATTCGGTATCGGTACATAATTTCGGTTCGATTTTTTGGGATATTTTTAATAGGTATTCGGTCGGTTTTTCGGTAGCGGTCGGTATTTGCTCACCCCTAGTATTGAATTGAAATCCCTTTACACATTTAAAAAAATAACTTTTTTATTCTAAGCCCCCACCTACTTTTAATTCTAAGGACTCCACTCATTAAATATACGCTTGTATTTCTATTTGTGCATCGCCAAGAAAGCAATGTGATAACTTCTTTGGGTTATTTAGTTATAAAATCTCCTATAATATTTGATATTAGAGTTTAGGTATTCATATTGTCCAATAATAGAGTTTAGGCCTCTATTTACACTGTTTACCGATCATATTTAGTCTTAATGGAGACCTAAACTCTAATATTGGACAATATGAAGACCTAAACTCTACTATCAAATGTTATATGAGACCCTATAACTAAATAACTTTTTTTGCCTCGAGGTATTGCAGTATCGTATTCGTAAGAACATATGCGCTCTTACCTTGGCATCTTCAGGAGAGTAGATCTGTTGTTTCATATTTTGTATACCAAATCAGCTCCTTCCCTTCTATATAAATGGGAGTCCCATCAGTTTCGGGTATTTTTTTTATGTACAATTATGCTATTTGGCTTCCAAAATTTTTGGGTGATATCATCTCCCATTATGTGGCATCTGACATGACAAATGACATGGCAGCTGACACGTCATATTTTAACCCAAAAAATTAATTACCCAATTTTTTTTATTGTTAATGTTAATGCTAATTTTAATTTAATGTTAATATTATTTTAATTTTAATGTTAAAATTAATGTTAATGTTAATTAATATTAATATTAATATTCATGTTAATTTGATATTAACATTAACATTAATGTTACTGCTAATTTAATTTAATATTAATATTATTTTGAATGTTAATGTTAAAGTTAATATTAATTTTCATGTTAATTTGATATTAATATTAATTTTGATGTTAATATTAATTTTTATATTTATTTTAATGTTTCATGTTATTTTGCCAAGTCAACTCTCTTGTCATCAGCCATGTCATACGCCACATAATGGAAGATAGTATCACCCAAAATTTTTGGGAGCCAAATAGCATTTTTGTTTTTTTATAAGCGAGTGAAATGCATATTTTTATAGAAGAAGGGACTGATTTGGTCAGGGCCGAGCCTGAGAAAGTGCAACGAGTGCATCCGCTCCGGATCCCATATTACTGGGTCCCAAAATTAAGATATAAATTGTTAGTTATAAAAAATAATAATTATTGTGTAATGGTTTTTTTCAAGAAGTCCGACGATACACACGAGACTTTGTGCATGCAGCTGCATTGCATGTCTCGCCCTTGTGACTCGATCCACTGATCTTTCGCCACCCAGCCAAGATCTTATACCTCTGCTTGGTAACCACAAGAGCCACTCGAGTTTGGCGTATGCTGGTTAACATAAAATAATTATGATGCAGTGGTTAACATAAACTAATTATAGTATAGTAGTTAACATGTTAATCTTGCATTCTATAGGCCCTTGGTCAACATTTTAATTTTGCATTCTAATAATTGTGACAACAACTTTTTTTCAAACTTGGACCGACATTATTTCTAATTATTTTTGTGTTGCATGATGAATGTCGTGACAGTTATAGGTGGAAATCCATTTATTAGAGGCTCGAAATTTGTGTACCAACAGATAAAATTATATATAGTAGGGTCCATAGGAGATGTCACGTCCCGATTCCGTCAGAATCGATTGTCGTCTCCCGGACGTGATGCCGTATGAGCCTAGGTTGCGCTCGCACAAGGCACTTTCATAAGGTTATCCGAAACACGACGACAAAGAGAGTACGCAGAGTAAATTGAACACATTTTATAGAAGAAACTTTTACTTTAATGATAATGAACATTATATTACAGACTCGATACAAAGGTGCCGCGTGGACTTATAAACTGACTCCATTATAAAATGAACGTCGATAAGATAGTCGTTTCATACATCACACCCCTTTATACAACCAAAATATGCAGACACCTTGAATAGGGGAGAGTTGAGACATCTCTGCTTGGACAATTGCGGAGTCTTCAAAAGGTGAGAGATTTCCCTTCGTACACTAGCAAGGCTTCAAAAGGTTGCAGCGTCGCCTTTATTTCCATGGTACGCTATCTGGGGTCGGAGCACCTGTGGAGAGCGAGGATCAGTATGTTCACGTGTACTGGTGCGTAGCTAATTAATTTCCATGCTCTCATTTGGTTCAAGAATTTAGGTGAAACATGCAGCATATTATAGTGATCTTTCTAGTCATTCCTAGTCAGTTTCAAGTAAACAGTTTGACGAAACAATAACAAGGTAATTTATGCTAGAACTTACCCACGATAGAGTGTATCGTGCAATATACAGCTTACCATGTCGCTTGTAAATAGTATTTAGGTGAGGGTCACTGGCAATTCAAGACATCATGTGTAGGAACGAAATCGTAAAGCAGAATACTCTAGAGGGGGTGAATAGAGTAGGCAGTGAAATATTGCTAATTAAAAACTTGTTAGCTGTCACGACCCGCACCCGGATATACGGATAAGAATACGTGGGCCATGTCCAGCCTACGCAGCAGTATCAACGGTAGAACGCTGTCTGGTATCCAATAAATATACACTACATCGAGAAGGTCCATAAACTACAAATGTACTCAATCACAACCCAACATCTAAAGAAGATAAGATAGGAAAGATAACTAAGGCACAAGAACAACTAGAAACTACTAGAAGGAATCATAAGACAGGAAAATAAAGAAAGAAAAACAAGACGAACTAAGGATAACTACCAGGCAACTCACATAGAAGAATAGTGAGATCCACCTCAGCTAGCAACATCATGAAGTCCAATAATGACATAACAACTCCTAAAATATTGTCAATATATCTAGTCAGGATGGAACGAGTACATAAACTAACAATAGTTTTATAGTATTGACAAATGCTGTAAGAGACAATCATAATGGAATACAAGATAATATATCAAGACTGTAAGTAAAATATGATATATAAACTAGAGATCATGTCAAGGTGAATCATGCAGGGAAAGTAAGCTGAACTGTAATATGTAACTGATGTAATAAATATAAAATGTGCCTCGAATATTATAGAATAATGTGATCGGTAAGGGTCAAGATCAGGCTTCCAGCCGACCGGCTACAAGTACGTGGACTCGGCCCGGCCGGGATGGCAAACTATGGAGCAAGTAGTAGCACAGGTCAGTCTATACCCATCGTGAGGTGAGGGTATAGCTATGATACAAGTAGTAACTCAAGATGGGCATTGATCACACTATCTATAAAATTTCCCATTCCCCGAATAGTATACGGATCCGGACATAGCACGTCATGGCACGAGATTCCCTAAGAAGGTAGCTACTCATTTTCAGGAATCGATGTCAATACAAGTACAAGAACAAGATCGAGCAAGTACCAGTATCCCAAGAAATAATCCAAGAATGACATCTCATGACAGGAATCCGGTATATACTAGTCCGTGTACCATCGTGACGAGAATCAAGTAAAACACTATAACTGAATCGGATACAAAAAATATCAAGATAAGGAACTACTATCAGAGAATGTACTCGCCTGCGGTCCTAAGCTATCAAATGGGGTCGATGCTCAGAGGGATGCCACAGGCCTAAAGATAAGATATATATAAGCTAATTAGGGTTCAACAGTGTTAGGCTTGATTCTATAGTATAAGCTACGTAATCTAGGTCAGACTCAGTCAACTAAGTCAAACTAGGTCACACTGAGTCACACTAGGTCAAACTAGGTCAATGGTTGACTTACAATTGACTTTTGTTCAACTGGTCAACTCTAGTCAACTCTGGTCAAATTTAGGTTAAACTAGGTCAAATATTGACTCTACTTCGACGTTCAGTCAAAGTAGTCAACCATGGTCAAACAGGGTCAAGGCTAGTCACTATAAATATCTACAGGGCCAACACATTCAATTTCAATGGTTGTGAAATCACTGGAATCGATGGATCTCAAAATACAACAAAAGGAGAAAGATTATAATAATAGGGTAAAAACCTACAGATGTTGTCGGATGGTGAAACAACCATCACCAACATGTCCAGAATGGTCAAATTAGCTAGGATAGCCTATCCATAAGTCCAATTTGGACACAGGGGCAAAAAGATAATTTTAGGTCAAAATGGTGTCCGTGTCGGACCCACTTTGTACCGAAAAATGTGCCAGAATAAAAGTACACTAAACCTAACAAATTATATGTCCACGAATCTAGAATGACAATACGAACTCAACGGTATATCCGAAATTGGATTTCGATGACCCGATCTCAGATTGGTCCGTTGACCCGGATATTAGAATCCGATTTGCATGAAAAAGCGTGTCAGAGCCAATGTCCACTAAAACCTAGCAAATTATATGTCAATGAGCCCAGAATGACGATACGAACTCAATGGTATATCCGGAAATTGGATTCCGATGAGCCGACGTCAAAAAGTTCCGTTGACCCAGACTGTGGGACCCGCTTTGCACCGAAATGTGTGCCAGGGTCCAGGTCCTCCAAATCAAGCAAACTTTATATAAAAATGTGCCAGAACGATGCCACGAGTCTACTGGTGGAGTCAAAAATTGAATTCGGAGTCCCGGGTTCAAAATTAGGATTTTACAACTTGGAAATTACGAATTCGGACGATCAACTTTGGCGTCGAATTCAACCAACCAAACGTGCTCACAATAAAACAAAACTTAAGGGGGTAGGAAGAGGGTTATACCAGCTGTGCACAGGAACTGGTGGCACGCCAGACGGAACTGCGATGGTGGAGTTACGAGCTGACGAAGTCGGCTCCACAAAACTGTCCAAAAACAGTACAATTTAAAGTGTCAACTTGGTGGCCGGTTTTGATGTATCAAACGACAAAATTAACGGACAAAAATTATGGAAATGAAGATGGATATACCAAGAATGTGGCGGAGCAAAGAAATCATCGATCCAACGGTCGGATTTCTCGAAAAATGTGTGCAAAGTTACTGCGATGAGGCGCCATTTCTGGATCTATTCCGAGCTCGTGCCGACGGGAACCCGTGCCAAACGTACGAAACACCTAGGCGGCGCATCTCGGAGGACAGTGGCTGCCACGGGAAGGTGCCTGGGGGGTACGCCCAGCAAGGAGGGCTCATCTGCGGCGGCGGCGGCGCACGGCGGCCGGCAACGGCGCGCGGCTGCTGCTGTTGCTACCGCTGCTGCTGTTGCTGGCTGCTCTGATGCGCTGCTGCTCGGCCATGGCTGGCCGAGCCCGAGGGTGGAAGGAGGAGGAGGAAAAGGTGGTGGCTTCGGTGAGGGGTGGTGATGGTGGTGGAGCTCGTGGTGGTGGGAGATGATGACGGTAGTGATGGTGTTCATGAAGGTGGTGGTGGCTGTGCTCGTGGTGGTGATGGTGGTGGAGCTCGTGGTGGTGATGTAGTTATGGTGATGGACATGATGATGATGATGGTGGTGGTAGTGTGAATGATAAAGAAGAAGGAGAAGGAGATGAAGAAGAACATGAAGAAAAAGATGAAGAAGAGAGTGAAGAAAAGAAAAAGAATGGGAGAAGGGAATGTCGGCTAGCTAGGAGGGGGGGTGTTTGTGTACTGGTGTGAGAGAGAGAGAAAGAGTTGTGTGTGGATATATATCATATATAGAAAGAAAGAAAGAAAGAGTGTGAGAATAGATAGAGAGATATTTGAGAGAGAGAGGTCGGTTAGAGAGAGAGAGAGGGGGGGGGAGAGATGTGCAGGTGATGGGTGGGTTGTGTGTTGGTATGGGTAGAGTTGTGGGAGTGGAGTAATTTAAGGAGGAGAGAGAAAAGAGAGAGAGAGAGTTAGATATTTAAACTAAAGTAGAGATATTTAAATAAATAGGGAGAGAAAAAGAGATATTTGGAGTAGGGAAAAAGAGAGAAATTATGTGGGGTGTTCGGGTGGTCATGATAGGGATTACATAAAATCTGGTTGGGCGTTGGATCCGATTTGGTCAAGTTTGGACAAGCTTGGGACCAAGATTTAATTAAAATAATAATTTAAACCAATTAAAATTACGGATGAAATGGAAATACAAGGGAGATCAATTTAGTGGCACGCAAGTGGCACGTGAATAGTAGACTCAAAACAGGCCAGGGCCATATATTGGGTCGACTGGATTGGACCGATGTCGGGCCCGAAAATTAAGTTGAAAGTTAAATCACAAATTACGACAGACGATAAATTGGTCTAATTTGATCCGAAAGTTGCGCAAAGCAAATAGAGCACAAGGGAACAAGTTCGAGTGGGACACGATATATCAACATGAAGATAATCTCGTCTACTACAAACTTTAAGAAAAAAGTTTCCAGAGACTGGCATCCATGATGCTCTAGAAATCTAAGTCACGGTAAAAAGCATTTAATGATCAAAATTAATTAAATAAAAATGAATTATCGAAAATAATTCATTTAGAAAATGTTGAAAATAAATCCCAAAAATTCAGGAGGCTTACATTAGCAGTTAGATCACAGAAATAATAATAATAATCACAAAGTAACTAACTGTAATGAAAAGAGTGATTAGAAGGCAAACGCAAACATAGAAATTTATACTGGTTTTCCTCTTATGAGGACTAGTCCAGTCGGAAGAACTCTAGCTTCCAGTTGAATCCACTATTGAAAAATCTTGCAAGTTTTCATACGAAGTCCTTGCAACTTCTACAGACGCGAGCTTTGATACGAAGAACTCGACCAACTTCAGTTTTGAAGAGTCTTTCTTCAATCAAGCCTCTGATTACAATTTCTCTGAAATCTTCTAGACCGCACCGTACCGACAAATTGACTAGAGAATTGTAACTGGCTTGGGATTTAAAAATGGAAGCTTTTTAGAACTCTTTGGAAGAAATGTAAGCTTTAGAAGAGAAGAGATGAAAGTGAATTGGTGTTTTGAAATGATCGAAATCCTTCTCTATTTATAGTTTTTCCAAAGGCAGAACTCTGACAGAATTCGGACAGAATTCAGACAGAACTCTTTGTAACCAACCGCAACTGAAGGGAGACCAAGTTCAAAATCAAACGTTCACATAACGTTCACCATGGCCGAACTCTGGCCGAGTTCTGTCAGGGTTTGGTCAGGCTGATTTTATGAAAAATTGTTTTGGCTTTTTGAAAATCCTTCAGAAGCTTTTTGTAAAAGAGATATTTTTTAAAAACATAGGTCATTTTAAAAAGATAGGTCAGTTTTGAAAAACGATTTCGGATAGCCTATTTGCCAGTACGACTTGGTGTACAATGTATTCCTAGACTCAATAAAAATGAAAATTATATTACGTAAAGAAATACAGTCTTGAGTGACAAACAGATCTTCGGTCTTGAACTAAATCTTGAACTGAGTAGATATCCAATCTTTGATCAGTATCCAAAACATCGTTAGTAAACATCTGAATTAATTCGTATATCGAGACAGAGTTTGATCAATTATTAAAATCAGGTTTGACCATGACCAATGGGCCAACAATCTCTCCCATTTTGATAATTGACAAACCTTGACCGATATAACATCTTTAGTCGATATCAATTCAAAATAGTACTGAAAAAAATTTGTTCATAACCTGTATTCATGAAAATGTTAGATCTTATTTCTACCCCGTTGTTACTTAGCAAAATAATTGCAAAAGAGAAAGCTCCCCCGTAATAATTGTATAAGTAACAATCAGTGAAGAAACACAAAAAAAATATGAATAAATTCATTCAACACAGGCGTGGTATAAACAACACATACAAAAATAAGATAAACATATATGGTATAAACAACACAGGCATGGTATTTGTCACAGACAGTTTATATAGAAGCATTAAAGAAAGATAATGCTATAATAAAGCTGAATAAAATAAACTAAACTGTCATATGCTAAACTGAAGCATAAAAACATGTCTATGTCTATCAAATGTAACAAATCATATCCAAATAAAAAGAGTACTGATACTACCTTGGAATGTCGGAGCATTTTCAAGTAAACATAAGACAAAGTCATCAGTCTCAAAAAGTAACAACTCAAAAATCATCCTCATCCTCATCATCATCGGCTGCAGTGCCAGTATGTCCAGATGGACCATCTCCAGAAGTATATGGAGTAGCACCAGAAGTACGATACCAATCGTATACGTTTCCTGGCTAGAACAGAGAGTGGACCGTCTCATCATCAATGCGGTAGCCAGATACAGAAGGGTCTCTAGGAAGAGAGCTAGCAGAGTGACCCGTCTGTACAAATCTAAGATCGGCAAAGGAGTTGGCAATAGCCTAGAACCGAGTCACGTCACGGAACTCATGTTCCCTAGAAGTGTCAACAAAGAATGTCCGCAGATCTGATAAGTGCTGATGGATACCCTCAAAGTTCATAGGGTAAGACTGAGGAGGACCAGGTGCAGGAGGTGGAGGAGCAGTGGCAATGCTGCAACGAAAAAGCTTAAGGAACTTGGGCTCAGGGTCCAGAGCACAAGTGGATAAGTCAATATCAAATCGCTGAAAGATGCGTGGGATAATCATCGCATAAGAGAGTTTGCGATCTCTACCGCGACATCTACCCATCATCTGAATGATAGTCTTAGGGACAGAAAAAGGAATCCCCTTAAGAATGTGATATAAAGCAGAAAGTTCTAGGGCAGTGACATCATCTTTGGAAGTGGATTTTGGAAGTAGAGTGGAATAGATGATGCGATGTAATTCGTAGTTAAACAAGTTCAAGTTATTGGCCTTGAACTTTCCAGGACGAGCACGTGCGGGCGCACAAAGCTCATTCTTGAAACTAACGAGAGTCGTGCCCTCGGGGAAATCGAAGTCAGTGATGTCATCGAGCGGGGCACCTTCGTTTGGAAGACCAAGGATTTCCGCTAGCGATTCATCATTGAACTCGATATCTATTCCGTCGACACGAGTTCTCGCGGTAAAAGTGTCTAACACGAAGTTACAGTAAAATAGTCTAATGGCATTAGTAGCTATAGGGAATTATAAAGCAGCAAAGTGATATAACCCTAATGCCTCAAAGTAAGGACGGTGGTTAGGGAATACAGTCCACTTGATCAGAGATCCGGTACATATCATACGCATAATAAAATCGGTATACTAAAGTAATGCTTGGTCGGGAGTTTTGAAATAAAACTCGTCCGATGCACCGTCATCCGATTGGACCGGGGAAAAGAGGAAATCCGTGTGCGGATCAGAAGACGATGCCTCTTCACTGGCATGGGTCTTCTTCCTCTTGAAAGGATTGAATCCCTTAGGCATTCTATCCCAAAAACTAGAAACCCTAAAAATTTAAAAGTGGAGGAGAGAAGGAATTATACCTTCTGAGAATCAAGTATGCTGTAGATGTCACGACCCGTTACCCAAATTGTTGGGCCGGGCCGAGTCATGTCCAGCCTGTGCTTGAGATAAAGCACAGTAAGCTGTTCTAGAAATAACAAGATAAGACTAGATGTGCTAACAGTTCTATAAGTGAATAAAAGTCATAAATGCTCCAAATACAAAAGTCGTCTCATATAGTAAAATGTCCAAAGTATAAGTCTGAAATGTAAAACTAGATACATGTCCAGTTACAAAACACGTAGTCTAATACATGACTACACTAAGTATCCCAAGCAGCTATACAAACTAGACGAGTCTTCCCGCAGGAACGTCCTCGTATGGCAAAGCCAGGTCCTCGGCAGTATCTCCATAATATGAGTCGCAGAGTAACTCCTCCTCAGTAAGGACACCTACAACGTTATCCTGTCAGGACGGGAGCAAGTACTGAATCTAACAAACTAGCATATGAAACATGAAAATGAACATAAGAGGAAATAACTGGAAATATGACATCACATAGTCTATCATGGCAAAGATACATATGTCATAAAGACAGATGTATATGTAATATTTAAAACTGTAGCAGATACGTGATCGTCAATAGGTGTACAATGTACTGTGGTACATGTAAATAAAATGTACATACGTACAAGTTAACAAGCATAGGTGTACATCCGTATAGAAATGCGGGATAATGGCCTGCGGCAAGGTATGCATATAAAATGCGACCTCGCTCGCTACTATAGGGGGCATGATCACGTACTCAACTGTCAGTTTTCCCATAACCCATATTCTAATCATGTGAGAGATACATAAAGATTGTTCTAAGCATGGTAGTAATGGAAAGTACAACATGTGACATTTTAACTTGCTACCCCAAGGATCAGCATTTAACATGGTTGGATTAGCAGTTCATTTATGTAACAGTATGTAAAGTTTATAGAAAGTACTTGCCTCTAGCAAAGCAAAGCAAAGCAAATCAAGCTGTGATAAAAGTGCTATAGATGTCTAGTAACTCGTCACTGTAGAAATAAATACATAAACTTAGTTTTTTTACACTAAGCTAAAACGCTAAGACACTAATTGGTGAAACACGACTTGTGACTGGGCACCTAACCAAAATGATAACTTTAGCATAGAAGACCAATGTGGGGTGACACATTACTATAACTAACTTTCTAGGGTCTTTACACTAGTGAGGGGTGAGGTTCAATACGGCTAAAACTCAAAATAGCACAAAAAGTTGCAAGTCGTATTTATTCAATAAATAAATCAAATGATCATTGTGTTCCAACAATTTTTGAGATAGACAAAAAGCTTAATTTTATATAAAATAAAGTACAAAGTGATCCTTGTTAATTATAGAAATTTATTATAATTTTTTTGGAATTTATTAACCTGTACAAGTATTTTATAAAAATTAGTTTTCCTAAGTACACAAAAAATGAGTTTTGGTTTCATATGCCAAAATAGTGGCAAAACTGCAAATTAAAACTGTAAAAATTATACTAAATTAGCTAAATTAATATAGTATCTAAATACTATTTTTCTAGAATTTTAACAGCAATTAAAGTATTTTTAGAAATTCATAAACAACATTGCACACAATCTGAAATTAAATAATTAATTATCTGCGTATTTTGTCCATGTATATAATTTGAACCAAAGTTCAAATACAGGACCCAAGGCCATGAATCAAGTCCAATATGACTTGTACAGGTCTTGAATGTGTGAAAACATATTTGGGCCCAAAAACTCATGCTAGGCTTGGACACCAAATGGTTGCAGTAATTTAAATACACCCAAAAATACAAAGTGGTAAAAATGCAAAATAAATATTAATATTTTAATAAGGTAAAATTATACATAGTAGTCCTAAAAATATGACAAGTATATTTACATAATAATAATTTACATTAGGTAGAGTGAAATACATATACAAAATGTATATCTACAATATTTATATATACATATAAATATATAGATATTTACATAATGGATATATATATATGTTAAAAATACATATATATATATATATATATATATATATATATATATATATATATATATATATATATATAAAAATATATATAAAATACTTAACTATAAAATATATATATATATACAAATATGTATACATATATAATAGTATATATATATAATAATATATATACATATAAAAATATATACATATGTGTACATAAATACATACATATATATATATATATATATATATATATATATATATATATATATATATATATATATATATATATATATATATATATATATATATATTTTTTTTTTTTTTTTTTTTTTTTTTTTTTACATATGTGTACATAAATACATACATATATATATATATATATATATATATATATATATATATATATATATATATATATATATATATATATATATATATATATATATATATATATATATATATATATATATAAATACATATATAAAAAAATATATATATAAAAAATATATATATATATATATATATATATATATATATATATATATATATTTTTTTTTTTTTAAATATATATATATATATATATATATATATATATATATATATATATATATATATATATATATATATATATATATATATATATATATATACATACATAATATAATAAAGTACTAAATATAAAGTATACATATATATATATATATATATATATATATATATATAAACAGCATATATATATAATATAGTATATATAATATATATATATATATATATATATATATATATATATATATATATATATATATATATATATATATATATATATATATATATATATATATATATAAATATATATATAAAACAAAAAGAAAAAGAAAAAGGAAAAGAAAAGGAAATAACAGCACAGGAAAGGGGGGGGATTCGAACTCGGCCCTCTGGGTCGGGTTCTCGAGTCTGGTCGGGCTGGCCAGGGGGTCAGCCCGCTCATTGTGTTAGGGTTATGACTTAGGTTAGTTTTATTTAGGTTAAGTTAGTTAATATATAAAAAAATAATAATAAAAACCATCCTGTGTCCTGACAGTTAGGGACACAGGAGTCTAAGTGTCCTGGTTGATTATGACACGCACGACACGAGTTTGCCGTGTCCACACTCACCAATAGAGTCGTCGTGTGCTGGCGTGTCATATATGTGAAATCGAGACACAGTAGGACACAGGAGCCAAAGAGACACGTACGCGTCCAAGTCGAGCGTGCTTTCGAGGCGGCGACTGGGCGGAGGAGACGTCGTGGCGGTGGCGCGTAGGTGGCGCTGGGTTCGTCTCAGCGAGGCGCTTCGACTGACGGTGGTTGGGGGCGGTGGCGACTGCTGTGGAGTTGGTAGTGGGGTATCGTTGGAACTAGGGTTCAGGCGAGTGAAAAGTGGAGGAGACGGTGGTCGTGGGCGGTCGTGGTGGTGTTTTAGGATTAGGGTTAGGTCTGGGGAAGAGGGGGGGTTTATAGGCTGGTTAGGGCGGTCCTAGGTCGGTCGGGCGGCCGGAAATGGCGGGGGCAGGTCAGTCGCCGGTCGTCGGGCAGTCGTCGGGGGTGGGTAGGGAAATTTATAGTGGGGTCCCTAGATTTTAGTTTTATTACCAATAGGTCCCTAATGCTACTGAATGCAAATAGTAATTTGCATTCCATATTAAAAACATTTAACTAATTACAAAATGACACTGTAACAATTTAATAAATTACATAATGATATAAAAACAATTCTAAAAATTACAGAATGATATTAAAACATTTAAATTAATTGCAAAATAATATTTTTGTATTTAGAACTCATTTAAAAATCATTTAAAAATTTTAGAAAATTTTTTGAAAATCCTAATAATTATCTTAAGGCTAAATATGACATTAAAAAATTAATTAACATTAATTAAATAAATTTTGAAAAATAGGGGCTTACAGTAGAGGATGCGATTTTTCGCACGAATCCAAATTTTGGATGAAGATCTCCACATAGAAAGGAAGCAAGAAGGTGGAGAACAACTAGGGTTTTCGGGCGACTGCTGCTGCTGTGATGTGGTTTTGGAAGAGATGAAGAAGATGGGGACCTCGGGTTCTGACTAAAATATATATACACCCAGCCGAACTCTGGCCGAATTCGGACCGAACTCGGGCCGAATTCGCCAAGGGTTCTCCTAGCTATATAAATTTTTTTTGTGGGCCACATCTTTTTCATCAATTCATTTCAAATATTTAATTCAAAGTTTAGTAATTTTAAATTTTAAATAATATAATTAATATTATTTTATAAATTAATATTCTTTACTCAATATCTGTTTCAGATTAGCTGTAGGAGTACTGTCCCAGCTAACGGAGGTTCACCGGAAAACTCTTAAATACCTCTTCGGTTCGACCGTAGTCGTGGTGACAGATCGACTCTTTTTAAGCGTATCTCGAAAACAGTTATTGAGTATTGAATAAATTAATTAATAAAATAAAATTAATTAATATTATTGATATCTAAAATTTCTAATTCTCGACGTAAATAATTGAAACGATCTTCCGCTAGAGGTTTTGTGAGTATGTCAGCCAATTGATTCTGTGTGTCTATATATACAAGGTCTATATCTCCATTTTGTTGATGATCTCTAAGAAAGTGATGTCGAATCTCGATATGCTTAGTACGAGAGTGACATACTGGATTCTTAGTCAAATTAATAGAACTAGTATTATCAAAGAAAATAGGTATGTGTGTAAAATGCAATCCATGGTCTTCTAAAGTTTGCTTCATCCACAAAATTTGTGCACAACAACGTCCTGCGGCGATATACTCAGCCGCGGTTGTTGATAATGCGACAAAATTTTACTTTTTACTAAACCAAGAGACTAGTACTTTTCCTAAGAAATGATATGTGCCGCTGGTACTTTTTCTATCTACTTTACATCCGGCAAAATCAGTATCAGAATAACCTGTTAGGTCAAATAAAGTAGTTTTGGGATACCATAAGCCGACAGAAGAAGTGCCTTTAAGGTATCGGAAGATACGCTTAACTGCGCACAGATGTGATTCCTTAGGATTGGCTTGAAAACGTGCACACAAGCTGTAATGCCTGTTGTCCGTATTACGTATTTTTGGAATACGTGTACGTATTTTATTCTGTATTGCATGATTTCTTGTTTAGCTTGCATCTTGGCTTGGTTATTTCTTGGCTTGGTTCGGTTTTTTTTGGTCTATCATGAACCATAGATGAACCCCCTACCTACCACCACCTTTGATATTTATTGCCATTTCTTCTTTCTCTCTCTTCATTACTCATCTTTTTCTTCCTCATTTACTTCTTACCTACCCGAGAGAGAAGAGAGAGGTCTAGGCAAGTGCAACTTGCTTCATGGAGGAACTCTGATTTTATTACTTCATTCTCTTTCTTACAGCATTTTAACTCACTTTAGTACTTGGCTTTTCTAATTTTCATGGCTAGATTCTTGTAGATCTAAGTTTGCATTATTTTTGGATTTCGTGGGTTTTGATCTACTAAATCTTGTTATTTTCGAGTTTTGATGGTTCCATGTTGTAGAGAATTTCGTCCTACCCCATTTTGACCTATGAAAGTTCGGATTTAGGCTCCGGATGATGGAGTTATAGAGCTTGAGGACTTGGCTCTCATGGTGTTCTTCTTCTCTGAAATTTTGGAGAAGATGAACAGTGCTTGACTTGACCGCATGAATATTCACGCGGCAAGTGTTCTATCCAGCCGCATGACTGGAAGTTCTTGAGCCGCATGAGAGTCGGACTCACTTAGCCGCATAATTCGCTCAATTTCCAGCCGCATAAGTTCTGAACTCTGCAGCCGCATGCGCCATTCCCGCTAGCCGTATGAGGACTTCACCCTGAGTCGCATGAACTCAACACTCGCGAGCCGCATACGTACACTTGCTCCCAGCCGCATAGGCATTACTCCCCGCAGCCGCATGAGTACTCTTTCCTTCTGAGCCGCATATGGTTTCCCTTCCCCGCAGCCGCATGGGTTGCTTCTTCTCGAGCCGCATGGAACTACACTTCCCCCCCCGGCCGCATGTACCTGATTGGCCAGCTAGCCGCATAAGGCCCATTCCCCCAGCCGCATGAGTTCCTATCTTCCTGACCGCATGCGCCCCCCTTGTCTTAGCCGCATGGGACCCAGTGACCCTGGCCGCATACGCTCTCCTAATTGGGCCGCATGAGTCTACCCTTTCCTGACCGCATATGTCTTAGCCGCATGGCTCTTCTATAGTCCTGAATATTGATATTTTATTAGACATTTAACGTCCATTTTATATCCTTACGCCTTTTGTCCTGAACTTGAAAATCATGAATTCATTTGATATGTTTGGAATTGATAATTGAGCATGATCTGATAGTGACCCGTAGTGGTACACTCCTGACATAATAACCTGACATGACCTGATGGTGGCCCGTCGTGGCGCACTCCTGACTAGTACACTGGATATGATAAACCTGACATGATTATCCTGAATAGCTGTTGCGACGGCTACTTGACATGACATGACCTGTATAATTAATCTGGACACCGTGGGCGATTGTGCTTGTACAAATAAACCAGTCCTGTCTTGCATCATGTCTAGGGAGGGACTCCTGAGTACCACGGTCAGGAGTACCTATTGAAATGGACTAAGGCTAATAACTAGATTAATATATTAGTCATGAAGAGATTTCCCAGCTACAGGCAATCCCGTTACCTGGGCGCGCCTGGGATCTGTAGCCTGCCGTCGAGTAGGACACACCAGCACACTGTCATGTGTTGCACCCTTCAAGCTACCTAAGGGTACATGCGTTTCCTGGACGGTGTACCCACCTGAATTCAACCCCTAATTTCGACCTGGGTAACCTGGGTGGACTGCAGGGCTTGTGGCTGTGGAATAATCTCACTGCATCTTGTTAGTAATTAGGATTGTGACAACCCTAGTTAGTTAAAGTATCAAGCCGTAATTCTTGCTTGGCCGTGAAGTGATTGGATGGAGTCTAACCAGTCTAGTCTTGCCCTGATCCTGTTCCAGATTATTGAATAACCAGAATGCTTGTATTTATTTTACCGATAAATGGTGAGAAGTCCAAGTTCTATTCAGACGAAGGGTTACAACCCCGGTCCTTGTTTGGTTTACGGGTTGTAACCTGGTTATCTGAATCGTTCCATGGTTATCTCGTCGTATATCATCCTGATGTATTTTCTTTATTTCCAGTTCTTACTTTTATTATATCTTGTGCTGATTGCTGGTTTTAGTTCCTAAGTGAAGCTTCCTTTGTGGCACTTGCTCTTTCTGGGATCTGACCCAGCTGGTTTTGTATGGCCAAATTTCGGAGCAGCTCCAGAGGATCTACCGACTATCCAGCCCGATGGTGGCGACTAGACGTAACCCGGGCAACGAGTGGGTTTATTTTTGCTCTCCCACTTTATTGTAAAAATATTCTTTTGAGGCGTTTAGCCGACGAGCACCTGTTTAGCTCGATTGTATTTAACTACTGTCTGCCTACGGGCTGTAACATGATTGACAGATCCTAGGATTGATCATGTATGACTAAACTCTTGCTAGTCCTCACATTTTGTAACGACTAGCTTCATGATCAGCTGAATATGTAATATTTGGGACGCCTTATTATTGTATATTTAATGATCATACATCTTGTAACATTTACTTACTTGCTGGTGATTGAGACACTAGGCTTGTTCATGACCATAGGAGACTGTTGGCTTGTAGTTAAACCCTCATGTATCTAGACAGCCGTGACCGTATAGCGAGATGGAATCCATTTCAATATACGTAGCTGGCTATGTCTGCCCCCGCTCTCCAGTATTCTGGTTCTGGGGCGTGACACAAGCAAACACTAAACATAATGTCTGGTCGACTAGCAGTTAAATACAGTAAGCTACCGATCATACCTCGATACTTACGTATGTCGACAGGTTTGCCTTGTTCATCAATATCAAGCTTGGTTGAAGTTGCCATTGGAGTGCTAAGTGGTTTGACTGCTTCTAGGTCGAACTTCTTTAATAGATCTTTTGTGTACTTTGCTTGATTTATGAACGTCCCATTGTTGGTTTGTTTGATTTGCAGTCCGAGAAAGAATTTCAGCTCTTCCATCATGCTCATCTTAAACTCATTCTGCATACACTTTGAAATTTTTTGACAAAGAGATTCATCAGTAGATCCAAAAATAATATCATCTACATAGACTTGTATTAAAAGAATATTGTCATTCAAAGATTTTATAAACAATGTAGTGTCAACATTTCCCTTTAAAAAACCGTTGTCAAGTAGAAAAGAGCTTAGATGATCGTACCAAGCACGAGGATCTTGTTTTAAATCGTATAAGGCTTTCTTCAACTTGAAAACATAATCAGGATTTTTGAAATCAGTAAAACCGGGAGGTTGAGCTACATAAACTTCTTCTTTTATAAAACCATTTAAAATACGCGCGCTTTTGACATCCATTTGAAATAACTTAAAATTATGAAAACATGCCAATGCACATAACATGCGAATGGATTCTAATCTCGCAACTGGGACATAAGTCTCATCGTAGTCGATACCTTTTTCTTGATTGTATCATTGAGCTACAAGTCGAGCCTTATTACGAGTCACTAAACCATTCTCGTTCAGTTTGTTTCGGAATACCCAACGGGTGCCAATGACCGGATGATCAATGGGCTTGGGAACAAGTTCCCAAGCTTGATTCCGTTCGAATTGGTTTAATTCCTCTTGCATAGCATCTAACCAAAAAATATTACTACAAGCTACTTCAATATTTTTTGGTTCAAGCTGTGAAATAAAAGCAACACAAGAAGTTATATCTTTACTAGAGGAACGAGTACTTACACCCTTGGTAATCTCACCAATTACCAAGTCCTTTGGATGATATGCCAAGAAACTCATCTCTTTTGGCGTATCCTTAGGATTGATGGTTACGGCTTCTTTGCTTGCATCTTTATGTGAAGGTTTTGCAGTAGCTGTACTTGGTATAATCACGTCTTCATCATCGTCATCGTCTAAGTGTTGATTTAGCTCATCAAACTTGACATTAATTGATTCTTCGATGATCGTGGTTCTTTTGTTGAAGACTCTGTACCCTTTGTTTTTGCTGCATAACCTAAAAATATACCTTCATCGGCCTTTTCATTAAATTTACCCAGATTGTCTTTAGTATTAAGAATAAAGCATTTACAACGAAAAATCTTGAAATATGAAACAGTGGGTGTTCTATCAAACCATAATTCATAGGGAGTCTTCTTCGATATAGGTCGAATTAGAACCCTATTGAGAATATAGCATGCTGTATTGACAGCTTCAGCCCAAAAGTATCTAGGTAGACTAAACTGGTTCAATATTACTCTAGCTATTTCAGATAGAGTCCTGTTCTTATGTTCCACAACTTCATTTTGTTGTGGAGTCCTAGGGCAGGAAAATTCATGCAAATAACCGTGTGTGTCACATAATTGCTTGAACTCTGCATTCTCAAATTCGCCGCCATGATCACTACGAATGCGAGTAATCATGAAATCTTTTTCATTCTGTACTTTCTTACAAAAGGTGACGAATTCTGACAATGCATCGTTCTTGCGTACAAGAAAATATACCCATGTATATCTAGAAAAATCATCTACAATGACAAATGCATATAGCTTACCAGCTAGACTAGCAATTCTACTTGGTCCAAATAAGTCCATATGCAACAATGTAGAGGCCTAGTGGTACTTACATCGTTCTTGGATTTAAAGGCGGATCGGATAGCTTTGTTGTCACGACCCGCACCCACCGTGAGGGTACGAGTACGTAACAGCGCCCAGCCTACGCCGCAGTGTCGGCGGTAGAACGCTGTTCTAGGTCATGAACTACAACTAACATGACATAAAATACTCTCCAATGGAGGCCAATCACATAAGGTACAACTCAATCACAATCTAATGGTAGAATGTAGCATGATGAAATAGATAAAGAAATCCTCAACTGAGTACAACAAGAAGTGAAATAATCAAAGTCTCAACAACTCTAAATATACAACTCTGAAAATACGGACAACAGCTAAACATGAAAAGAAAGAACAGTCTAAGCTATCTACACTATGCAAGGTATCATCCTCAGCAGCTGCCTGAACCTCCCCAGGGGTCCAGGTCGCGAGTGTCATCTAGGCAAGCTCCAAAGTAAGGGGTGCAGGGTTCCTCATCATCCTCTGTAAAATTTTCAATAGGTCCAGTCAGGTCGGAAGCGAGCACAAAATATCTCACGCAGTTCATATCAAGTTAGGAAATATAAAACATGTAATAGAGTAAGATACAGGAAACGCTAAAAGAAGAATGTATATGAAAAATATCAGAGATTTGATAATAGAAAATATCTATATATGATAAGTAAGAACTGTAAGCAATATATGATTTAGAGTACAATATGGTTATGTAAACGGTTTTAAGACAATGCAATGGTAACTCCATTGTACGTGAGTGCACAATAGACATATACAATAGTTATACAATGTTGTACAATAGGATTTGATTACATAACCAATTCTACTCTCCCTCTCCAATCAATACACAAAGATCCACTCCAGTTACGTTATCTTATACAATAGTGTACAATGTTATACAATAGATGTACAATGTTATACAATAGTTGTACAATGTTATACAATAGTTGTACAATGGTAACATCTCAAAAGAAGATCCATATAGTACCAATCCGTGATAACAATCGTGTCAGCATCAAGTACAGTAATCTAGAGCAAGAATGTAAATCCAGACAAGTATGAAACGGTCAGAGAATGTACTCGCCTGGTATCTGAATAGCTGTAGTAAATGTATTGTCCGAGATGAGGTACCTGATTCCTAATTAGAGCAACACAAGTCAAGATGTATACAAGGGATGGTAAATGTAATCTACAATGCATCTACATGCTGTTTAGATCAAACTAGGCTAAAGTCAACTCTTGGTCAACTCTAGTCAACTACACTAGTCAACTAGGTCAAGTCCTAGCCTAAACAAATCTAACAAGTCTCACTAGGCCTAACCAAGCCTAGGCTAGTAAACACACATCATCACAAGACCAAACAAGCCATCAATCCCATAATTTATAATATATATATAATTCAGATAATGCATACACTAGATATACATATAGGTAATCAACTATATATATACATAGAGAAAGGAAGCTAGCATGTAAGCTATGTGTGTGTGAACAAGGAGGTGTACATGGAAGAGGATAGACTAGCTAAGTTATAACTAACATGCATCTATATCCTACAATTATCTATATACATCATGGAAATCATTTAGAGAGGGTTACATGGCATGGTGGTACACATATGTAAAATCTGAATTTAACTAGCATTCAATAACAAGGTTAAGGGTTAACATTTACATATTAATATATATATAAAAATTAAGATAGTAACATACATTTCTCACATATACATATATATCTAATTTGGCATAGATAATCTCAAATACATATATAGGCTACAATATAATATATATATATATATATATATATATATATATATATATATATATATATATATATATATATATATATATATATATATATATATATATATATATGCATATACATAGGGATAGATAGAGGCATATGTGATAGTGTACATATGTGTGTGTGTGTTGAGAGTATGGGCAAAGTGTCATGAGAGTGTGTATGTGTGAGTATCTTAACAGAGTTTTAGTTTGTGTGTGTGTTGAGTGCAAGGAGTCTCAGATTTTTTTATGGTGAACTCAGCAAGTGAAACCAAAATGACAGTTTGTAAACCATTTCAAACCCAACTTGAAATCCCCAGTCATCTACATATCTATCAATGCATTTATACATTCAAAATTCGTATTTAAACCAATTGAATTCAGTTAAAACACATAAAAATCATTGAACACAGCATCTCGGTTTAACAAAGAGAGAATCTCAAGTTTATGTCAATAAGGAAAAACTCAGTTTATGAGGAAGGAAAGGAAATCAGTTCATGGTGTGTGTGCTCAGTGGTTGTGGTCTTGTGAGAGTGTGTGTATAGCACATATGTGTGTGTGTCAATAGAGTGTGTGTAGGACAGGGGTTTTCAGATTTCAGTTTTAGATGTAAATGTGTATGTGTGTGGATGGAAACAGTGTGCACATGATAATTCCCAGGTTTACAGATTTCTCATATGAATGTGTGTGTATGCAAAATAGGAAATTGGCAAGTAAAGGGCTTGTGTGTGTATAGGAAATAGGATGTGTTAGATGTGTACGAGTGTCTAATGTGTGTGTCCAGGTTCAGATTTCAGTTTGAAAGGCAATAGGGGAAAACTCAGGTTTGTGCAATGACATCCCATGCCATCCCAATCCAATTTCGAGTCCATTCTACCAATTGAATCCCACTATTTCCAACACAATCACAACCAAAAGTGAACTAACATATGTTCAGGAATAAAACATGGGATTTAAGAATCAAAAATAAGTTGTAAAACTGAAATTTAAAATTCAGCATATGGAAGAATAGACTGCATATCAGTTGACAGTTACCCAGTATTCGAAATCCATTAACACAAGTGCAAAACCCTGTTTATCTTGAAAACCCAACCTAGCAGTATCTATTACATATGTAGGAATCAAATATGGCAATTTAAACTTCAATTAATTAGTTTAACATTGAATCTAACTTAGAATTTGAATTTCTAAAAACGTATATCAGTCGAAATCAGTTCATTGCAACTTCTAAAGCCAAAAGCAAACTGAAAACTAATCCCATGCTATTCATAAACTCCTAGCATGTAGGTTAACTTCCAGACACATATAGGTGTACAAATAATCGATTTAAAACACACAAAATAGGTTAAATCACAAATGAACTCAGCAGAAATCAACAGTGAACAAGTATCAGGAAAAACCCCCTTTTTAAACCAAAACCAAATCGAAAACCCAATAACATTCGTGTGACAGTGGGGTACAGACATGGGGACATGTCCCCCGTGTCCAAGGAGAGTCCCTCGTGTCCAGAAATTGGGACACGTAGTGTCCAAAACTAATATTTGAAATTTCAAAAAACTGGAAAAATTTACTCATCGTGCAGCCATGTCGAGCCTTCGCGGGCTCGACACAGTGCTCGAGGTGGGTCGAGCTCATGCATATGGGTTCGCCCATAGTAGGGCTTTGTGATGAAGTGTCTGTATCGTGTCCAATCAAGTCGTGTCCAGAGAAAACAACGCGTATCAGACGCAGTTTTCGTGCGCGGGCAGTTCAGTACAAAACCCGTGCGGCCTCGTTTCGTGTCCGACACGAAACGAGGTGTCGTGAAACTTGGGGAGTGACTTGTCAGTCATAGCCCCAATCTCCACACCAAGTTTCGCGTGTCGAAACGCTGTGTCCAAGGAGAAACAGGACACGGGTAGCAGGACAACACACACGCGTGTCGTACAGTGTATTCGCACCCAATTTTGACACAAAATCGACACGAAAACCACATCAGTCTTCACAAAAGTTAGTATACACATTTAGATCTACAAATTCATATAATTAGTTTTACAAAAGTCAAAAATAAAATCCTTAGAGGCATTTAATCAAACACCTACACAACACTTATGACACGTGTCCGATACGGACACCAAACGGACACGAAATTGACCCAAACTTCAGGGACAGCTAGGGGACTCCTAGATCTATCCCTAAATGCAAATAAAATGAAATATTAATGCAATTTGAGTAGTTTTACCTATAGGTGCAAATAGCATGATAAAGCTCCAAATGGGGGATTCTTCCTTGATAGTAAAAGCTCCCAAATTGTCCCAAGGCTGGGATTACTCTCCATACACAGGAAATAGAAGGGTATTAGGCTCTAATGCAAGAAACTAGAGTGGAAAAGGATTTAAAATGTAGAATCTATGGAATGGGGAAGAATAGACAAACCTCTTTCTCCAAAATGTTGAAATCTCAATAAAGAGGCAAGAACAATAAATGAAGAGATTATTTATAGGGGGAATAGTCCTAAGTAGCTGGTCATAAAGTGATAGTTAGGGTTTGGGTTGAGTCTAATAGGCTATGGACCTATTTGTACTAGTCATTGAACCAAATTCTAAGTATCAAGCCGATTGACCAATTCACTAAGCCTTCTATTCAAGTCTTGATTCCTACATGACTAACTTAGATCAAACTAGGATTTCATACTCTAACCAAGTAGTTATGACTAGGGTTAGCTTCTAGGACAGTCTCCTAAGTCACCCTGAGTCAAAGTCAAGAATAGCACTAAATTAAATTATACTAAAAATCACCTAAATTTTAATAATTCTAATTAATACAAAATAATTCCAAATAAATCCCAAAATTTCAAAAATGACTAAAATACCCTCAAGCTAGAAATGATAAATGAAATACCCTAATCACATGGCTAGGCTCTAGGGTTACACTAGCAAGACACCAATCACAAGTCATGATTTTAAATAGTTTTTAAAAATGATTAAAAATTACCAAAAATCATATCATGATTTAAATATCATTAATAAAAGATTAAATTATAAAATTTCAAAATTACCTTCATTTAGAAAATTGGGTGTTACATTTGTTCCTTTCACATTCGCTACATACCATATCCTTCTTGAAAGATATGTCCGGTAAGCCGCGTACCAACTTCTTTGTAGATAGTTTTGAAACTGTATCCATGTTTGCATGACCGAGTCTCATATGCCATAGTTGACTCTCAATACTTTTGGCCATCAAACATCTACCTGTTTTGTTAGCATCTTCTAACAAATAGAAAACCCTGATACCTTCAAAGATAGTACTACAAGTTGAACTATCAACTATAGTACATTTGTCTTTGACGAAGTTAATGCCATAACTGTGATCAGCTAAATGGCTTATGCTGAGCAGATTATGTTTTAACTCGGTAACTAGACAGACATTTTTAATCACAGGATATGAGCCTTACCAATGTCACCGATACCAATTATGTACCCTCTTAAATTATTATCGAAGGAGACGTATCCTTCTTTATTCTTCTTCGACAGTGTTGCGAATAATAAAGCATCACCGGTCATGTGCCGTGAGCAACCGCTGTCGAGGATCCATTTGCTCCTAGCATGTGAAGGGCGTTCCACCTGATCGCAAGCCATCAAGCATACATTTGCAGCGTCATCTGATTGTTCGTCTTCTGAATCGCTGGCTTCGCTTTCATGCCATATTCTTGTATTGGCGTACTTCTTTGATATAGATATCTTCAGGTAGCCTTTCTCATATTTGCTGCTTTTTTTTGTTGATGATGATGCTGCTGGACAATCTTTCTTCATGTGTCCATTCTTCTTGCATTCGTAGCAAATAGGATCTTCCTCATTGTTGTTGCTGTTGCTATCTTTTGTTCTCCTGTTGAATCTCATGAACTTCTTAAATTTTCTTACCAGAAGAGCTTGATCTTCAGAGTCAGAGTCGCTGTCATCAGAATCATCTTCGATAGTTCTTCTATGTTGAGCCTTGAGAGCGATCGACTTTTCTGACTTCTCCTTTGGTGTAGTATCTTCAAAGTCTTGAAGTTCTAACTCATGAGTGAGTAGCTTACCCATGAGTGTTTCCAAAGACATTGTTGAGAGGTTGTTTCCTTCAATGATTGTTGTAGCCTTTGGAATCCAGTTCTTTGTGAGAGCTCGTAGATGTTTGTGAATCTTTTCATGGTTACTGTATTCCTTGCCTAATGACGACAAATGATTTACAATATCCAAGAATCTCGTAAACATCTGAGTGACTGATTCACTTGGCTTCATTTTGAATGCCTCGTACTCCTGAGTAAGTCTGCTGATCTTTGACTCCTTGACTTGTGTTGTTCCTTCGTGGGTTACTTCGAAAAGTTTCCACACTTCATTTGATGTTATGCAAGTAGACACCCTGTTGAATTCAGTTTTGTCTATAGCATAAAATAAGGCGTTAATAGCACGTGCGTCAAGACTGGCCTGTTTTTTTTTTATCCTCCATATATTTGTCATGGGATTTTTTTAACTAAAACTCCATCAACATTAATACGAGGAGGCTTTTTGTAGCCTTCAATAACTACAGACCATAAGTCAAAATCAAAAGATTTTAAGAAGAAACTCATATGTGTTTTCCAATAAGTGTAGTTTGTGCCATCAAACAGTGGAGGTCTGTTTGTGGCTTGGCCTTCACTTGTGAATTTTACAGTTGCCATGTGTAATTCTGTGATCTATATAACAATTGAAAAATAACTGAATATAGCTGTAATTTTACCTTACTTTACCTGTATAACCCGCTCTGATACCAATTGTAGGAACGAAATCGTAAAGCAGAATACTCTAGAGGGGGGGTGAATAGAGTAGGCAGCAGAATATTACTAATTAAAAACTTGTTAGCAGTTAGATCACAGAAATAATAATAATCACAAAGTAAATAACTGTAATGAAAAGAGTGATCAGAAGGCAAACGCAAACACAGAGATTTATACTAGTTTTCCTCTTGTGACGACTAGTCCAGTCGGAAGAACTCTAGCTTCCAGTTGAATCCACTACTGGAAAATTCCGTAAGTTTTCATAAGAAGTCCTTGCAACTTCTACAGACGCGATCTTTGATACGAAGAACTTGACCATCTTCAGTTTTGAAGAGTCTTTCTTCAATCAAGCATCTGATTACAATTTCTTTAAAATCTTCTAGACCGCACCGTAACGACAAATTGACTAGAGAATTGTAACTGGCTTGGGATTTAAAAATGGAAGCTTTTTAGAACTCTTTGGAAGAAACGTAAGCTTTAGAAGAGAACAGATGAAAGTGAATTGGTGTTTTGAAATGATCGAAATTCTTCTCTATTTATAGTTTTTCCAAAGGCAGAACTCTGACAGAATTCGGACAGAATTCGGACATAACTCTTTGTAACCAACCGCAACTGAAGGGAGACCAAGTTCAAAATCAAACATTCACATAACGTTCACCATGACCGAACTCTGGCCGAACTCTGGCTGAGTTCTGTCAGGGTTTGGTCAGCTTGATTTTGTGAAAAATTATTTTGGCTTTTTGAAAATCCTTTGGAAGCTTTTTGTAAAAGAGATATTTTTTAAAAACATAGGTCATTTTAAAAAGATAGGTCAGTTTTGAAAAACGATTTTGGATAGCCTATTTGCCAGTACGACTTGGTGTACAATGTATTCCTAGACTCAATAAAAATGAAAATTATATTACGTAAAAAAATACAGTCTTGAGTGGCAAACAGATCTTCGGTCTTGAACTAAGTCTTGAACTGAGTAGATATCCAATCTTTGATCAGTGTCCAAAACGTCGTTAGTAAACATCTGAATTGATTCGTATATCGAGACAGAGTTTGATCAATTATTAAAATCAGGTTTGACCATAACCAATGGGCCAACATCCTGGTCGTATAGGCTGGTCGAGACGGTGACCCTTTCAGTGCGGGTAGCTAGCCCCGTTGAAAGTTTCGAATGACCCGTGCTAGCATCCAGCACAACTATCTTGCATTCCTCCTAGGTCGAGTCGGTCCTGTGGCCCGGGTTGCCATTCGAGGAAGCAAAATCTTATGCACAAGTTGTCCATGACCGTGCTAAACTAAAATTAATTATTTAAGCATGGTCTATGAAATCTTTTAAGTGTTACCCAGTTTTCAATGTGTGCCGCCTTATCGTTTCAACATTCTTAATCGATTTATCTTTATTTTTGCACAGATCTATAATAACTATGGCATAAGAAAGCATGCATCAGTTTTATGTTATAGCAGTTCTATGGCAAGTGTACGTGCCCACAATTTATTGATTCTAAACTATAAAGACAAGTATATCTCCTTTGTATTTATGATAGTTTTAACCAAAGGGTCGAGGGGAAGGAGGGTCAGCCACTCACCTTGGGTTGATTTAGGCGAGGGACCGGTTGGTTTGCGCTTAGACGTTGCCTACGTGATCACTTGAAATCGGTCAAGCAACTGGTCAGAATACTGCACTATTCAATGAGTTCGATAGGAAATACGAAATTTGAAGAATATAAGCCATGAAAACCATCGAAAACATTCACAAAAACGCATTCAAAAAAACCAAGCCAAAGCTAAAACCAAAGCCAAAGACGCAAGTGCGACATGAAAAAGCAGAACAAAGAGAGTTCTCTCCCGACTCAACCGCTGTAGTGCCCCGTCCCTCTCAGTCAATTGGAGGAATCAAAACGCCGACGGCGTTCGGACTTAGCCTTGCAACGGCTTGCTCGGGGACATCGCTCAGGTGGGGTAGTTTCGGTGAACTTGTCTCATCTTAGCCTTCACATAATAAATCACGTGTTTTCAACTTACACAAGTAGGCTTAATAATAAAAGAGACGAATCTACATAGCTAAGGGAATAATCCCGACGGATCGAATCGAGTTTTAGAACTTGAAAAACGTCCCACGGTCGGCTTAGAATTATTGCACGGTGTGCTTTAAAAATGACACTCAGTCCTTCGTCCCGTGGCTTGTGTCACGACCCGCACCCTAGAATAAGGGCACGAGACGTGGGTACGTCCAGCCTACGCCGCAGTGTCGGCGGTAGAACGCTGTCCTAGGTCACAACATCTAACAGTTGAAGGTAATAACAGTTATACTCCCCGAATGGGGGTGACATAACAGAAATATAACTCAATCACAACTAAGATAGAACAGGATAAAGATAGAATGATATAAAGATGCAAGATCCAAAATCCACAGGAATACAAATAGAGAGAAGCTAAGTGTCTATGATAAACTCACAACCATCCAGACATAATACAAATCCAAAATATATACAACTCAACTTCAAATACTATGAAATAAGATAAACTATCTATGGAGCAACTGTCTCTACTGCTAAGGGATCTGACTGGAAGTCCGAATCGCAAGTGTCCTCTAAGGCTGTCCCATAGTAAGTGTCTAAGCAGGCCTCCTCCCCGTTCTCTGTAAAATTTCAACAGGTCCAATCAGGACGGGAACGAGCACATATCTCTCAACAGTTCATAACAGGTTAGGAGTATAAAACATGCAATAGAGTAAAATACAGGAAGTGCTGAAAAGGAAGTACGGGTAAACATGAGATATTTGTAACTGAAAGTAAATACATGATAAGTAGAGACTGTAAGTGGCTAAGTGATTTAGAGAACAATTTGGTTATGTAAACGGCTTAGGAGCACATGAATACAACTAAGAGGCACATGAATACAGCTATTGGGGATAATGATCACATAACCAATTCTACTCACCCCGCCCCAATCAATACACAAGGATCCATTCAAGTTACGTTATAAGCACATGAATACAACTAAAGATACGTGAACTCATGTAATGAGTAGTACATGATGCACGTGATAAAGCACATGAAAGCACATGAAAACATGTAATAACATGAACTAGTACGAGTACAAGGAGTACCTGATGCACATGATAAAGTACATGAACATGAAATACCCGATGCACCCGTAGAGGGATAACATCTCAGGAAGGGATCCATATAGTACTAATCCGTGTAGATACGTGTCAGCATCATGTAGAGTAATCTAGAGCAAGAATATAGTCCAGACAGGTATGAAAAGATCAGAGAATGTACTCGCCTGCTAACTGAATGTCCAAGATGAAAGTACTGTCCGAGGAGTGGTGTCTGGCTCCTATTTAGAACAACACAAGTCACAACAAGTCCAAAATGATATGAAGATGCACTACTATGCATTCTACATGAATCTAGGTCAATCTAGACCAAAGTCAACTCTTGGTCAACTCTGGTCAACCCTAGAAGTCGAACTAGGTCAACCAAGTCAAACCTAAGTCAAACTAGTCTAACTAGTCTATTCTAGGTCTAACAAGCCATTCTAGGTTCTAACAAGACTAATCTAGGCTTACTAGGCAATATCATGCCCTAACAACCAAACAATAACATTATACACATGACAATATATCTATATTTAATACACACATAGATATAACTATATAATCTAGTATAGGAATACACATATAGTCTATCTATATACATATCACCCATACAACCATATTTATATAATAAATGATAGTACCCACACATTATCTAATATATAGGATATATATTACATCTCACATATAGATATACATGTATTTATGAAATAGGAACATATGTAGGTGTCCTTGGGTGTGTGTGTGTGTGTATGATCATTATCCTGAAATCCAGTGAGCATACCAAGCTGGAAATCAGTGAACCAATTAATCAGTGAAATGATACAATGTAAATTAAGCTATCATGGAAACTAACATCACAAATCACATTCAAATCTCAGGTTAGGACATGAGTGTAGTGACAGGAAGAATAAACCTCAGTTCACTTGAAACAGTACATACAACAAAAGGAAATCATAAATCTTAGGTTATTAGGAAAACTGGAAAAACAGTAACAGTTAAGGAAGGAAAACAGGGAATATTCATTCACTCATGAACAATCAGTTCATTAGGAGGAATGAAACAATTCAGTTATAAATAAGGAAAAAGGAAATCAGTGAATCAAATTTCATTCTCAGGTAAAGGAACTTGCTAGTTAACTAATGAAATATACATTCATTCAAAACAGTTCTAAGAAGGAAAGGAAACCAATAATCAGTTCAGGTATTGAATAACATTGATTCAATTCAGTTTTAAGAAGAAGTCACCTCAGGTTAAAAATCTGGAAACAGGAACACATTTCTCTAATCAATACCACTCAACCCAAGGTCCAAATCTCAGATTTTTACAACTCGATCCCATTCTAATCAAAGTCTAATGCATATGAATTGAATCATTGAAATCAGTGGCATGTTCAGAGAACAGTTCAGGAAAACAATGCACCACACTAAGGAAAATCTGGAAACTAACTCAGGATATCAATTTCCAGTTTTCAGCAAACCAATGCATCAGCTATCAGCCATATCGAGTAGAAACAGGAATTCAAAATCAGTTTAACATGTCATCGCCCAAATTTGAAACCAATTCACATGTCCAAATCCTTATTAACACATCCAAAGCCCATTTGAATCTAAATGCTTCATTAATATATACTAACAATCATGTAGGAGGAATTAATCAATGATAATAGCAATTAAAACTGGGATTAACAGTTGGGAAATACTAAAAAAAACTATGTATTAGAGAATAATAGTTAATATGCCATTTTAACCCAATTCGAACCAAAATTCCAATCAAAACCTAAACTAATGTGTAAACATAATCTAATACAGGTTATACATCATAAATAGGATCTATTTAGCAAGTAAAAACATAATTTAAACTATTTAAAACCAATTAACAGAGAATACAAACACTGTGCACACTGAACCGCACAGTGCACTACTCGTGCACACGCAATATCGTGTCCGACACGACACGAGGGGTCATGCCACTTGGGGGACCCCGTGTCAGTCATGGACACGACACGTGTGTCAAATTATACGTGTCGGGGTGGCGTGTGCACAGAGAAAACAGCCCCGAGTAGCAGGGCATGCTTCCTGTCCGCGCGCGCGTGTGTGCGACCGCGTGTCCGCATGTCCGTGCGACTCGACACGACACTAAAACGTGCTCAGTGCAATAGAAATGTATAAGCGAGGTCTAAACCTATTTTTCTATTCAATTACATTACAGAAAATGGATCAAAATGCCCTTTGGGGCATTTCGTCGAACACATGCCTATACGAACTGATACGTGTCCGATACGGACACGTATAGGACCCAAAACTTAGGGTTATCTAGTCCTACAGCTAGGGTAGACCTTGGGCTCCCTAGATATGAAATAAAATTAGGAATTTATGGAGTAGAATAGAAGTTTTACCTATGGTGCAAATCCACACAAAAGCTCCAAATGGAATGGTTCCTCAAGCTCCCAAAATATCCACAAATTGTATATTCCCTAAAATCTCTCAATAACAACAGCAAGTACAATAAAATTAGGTCCTAATGCAATTGATTTGGGTGGAAAAGGAGCTAAATAGGAATTTCTATGATCTAAGGAAGATGGGGACTCACCTCTTTCCAAACTTGCAATAATCCCAATGGAGGCTAGCCCTAATTTCTAGGAGGGATTATATAGAGGGGGGTGACCTAGTGGCCGGCCAAGTGGGTTGGAATGGGCTAGGTTCACTAGTGTTTGGTTGGGCCTTAAGGCTTTAAGTCACAATAATGACTTGTGATTTCACAAGCCATTCCTTAATCAAACTAACTCCTAATTTCCCCAAACTAATTCTAATGAGTTAATCCTCACTAACTTAGGTCAAGCTAGGGTTACTTAACCTAACCAAGTAGTCATGACCTAGGTTAGTCTCTAGGTTAGTCTCCTAGTCAACACTAGTCAAAGTCAACTATAGGCCCAAAATCAATTATACTAAAAATCACTAAAAATCATATTAATTCTAATAAATCTAAATAATACATAATAATTCTAAATTAATTCCAAAATTTTGAAAATGACCAAAATACCCTCAAGCTAGAAAAGTGGTAGTGACAAATCTACCCCCCTTAAAATAATTTCGTCCTCGAAATTAAAGGCGAAACCAAACTGCTGAGAAGGATAGAAGAGTATACCTCAAGGTCCAAAAAGATAGGGGTACCGCTCGCGCATCTCATCCTCCCGCTCCCAGGTAGACTCTCCTGGAGAATGATGCCTCCATGCGACGCGTACCAAGGGTATCACCTGGTTCCTCAGTACCTTCTCTCGGCGATCCAGAATCTCCACAGGCTGTTCTGGATAACAGAGAGTAGGTCCAACCTCAATCTCCGAATGATCGAGCACATGGCTAGGGTCAGCCACGTACCGTCTCAATTGTGATACGTGGAATACTTTGTGAACTCCCACTAGTGCAGGTGGCAAGTCTAGCCTGTATGCCACGTCACCGACTCTCTCGCTGATAACGAAAGGGCCGATGAAGCGCGGGCTAAGCTTCCCACCTCCACCAAAACGTATCGTACCACGATTCAGAGATATCCGCAGAAAAACCATGTCTCCAACCTAATCACAAGCAAAGTCTCACGTTACTAAAAATCAAACACGATCAATCAAACAAAACAAAAAAATACAACCTACTTCTAATCCTATCTCTAAATCTGTACCTCAAACTCCAACGGCCTCCGGTGGCTATCGGTCCAGTGTCGCTGTCTGTCATGCGCCACGCGAAGTCTGTCCCTGATGAGCTTCACCTTCTCGATTGCGTCAACAACCATCTCTGGTCCCAGTAAAGCTCGCTCTCCAACATCATCCCAAGATAAGGGTGTACGACACCTACGCCCGTACAGAGCCTCAAACGGTGACATTTCAATGCTGGCCTGATAACTGTTGTTGTAAGCAAACTCCACCAAATGTAGATGATCCTCCCAGGAACCTCCAAAATCCAGGACGCACGTCCGCAGCATGTCCTCAAGGGTCTGAATAGTCCTCTCTGACTGTCCGTCCGTCTGGGGGTGGTATGCAGTACTAAACTTGAGCTGAGTGTCCAAACTAGTCTGCAGACTCCTCCAGAAATGGAAAGTAAAGCGACTATCCCGATCTGAGATAATGCTGACGGGAACTCCGTGAATCCTGACTATCTGCCTCATATACAACTCCGCAAGCCTCTCTGTAGACGTACCCACCTTGAATGGCAAAAAGTGGGCCGATTTGGTCAACCTGTCAACGATGACCCAAATTGCGTCTTTCCCTCCTGGTGTACGCGGCAACCCTGATACGAAATCCATGGTGATATGTTCCCACTTCCACTCTGGAATGGGCAACGGCTGCAATAATCCTCCGGTCCTCTGCCTCTCTGCCTTGACCTGCTAACAGACCAAGCATCTAGCTACGAAGTAGGACACCTCCCGCTTCATCCCGTACCACCAGACATGCTCTCGTAGATCCCTGTACATCTTATTGGCACTAGGATGTATAGAGTACTGTGATCTGTGAGCCTCATGCATAATCTGCTCTCTGAGCTCCCCGCTAGGCATACATAACCTGGAACTGTGCCTCAATGCACCATCCTCTGCAAGTGAAAACTCGCCATCCACCAAACCTGTACGAACATGCTCTCGGATACACCGCAGAGCCACATCCTCGAACTGCGTCGCCTTGATCCTCTCCATCAAGTCCGACTGTATCTGAAGGCCCCATAACTGCATCTGCACTCCGGGCACAATCACCTCTATCCCAAGGCTCTCCAAGTCTGCAAGCAAATGCCGGTCCATAGTCAAACACATGGCTGTCAGATACCTACTCAAGGCATCGACAATTACATTGGCCTTCCCTGGGTGATACTGAAGTGAGATGTCAAAGTTCTTCATCAACTCTAGCCATCTGCGCTGCCTCATGTTGAGCTCTTTCTGTGTAAACACATACTTCAAGCTCTTGTGATCTGTGAAAATCTCCACCCTCTCGCCATACAGATAGTGCTTCCACAACTTCAAAGCAAAAAATCACCGCTGCCAGCTCCAGGTCATGGGTAGGGTAGTTCTTCTCATGGGGACGTAATTGCTTGGAAGCATGGGCAATCACCTTCCCAAGCTGCTGCAAGACACAACCCAGCCCCTTCCCTGAAGCATCACTATAAATAGTGAATCCACCTGATCCTGAAGGCAATGTCAGAATCAGAGCTATTGTAAGCCGCTTCTTTAACTCATCAAAAGCTGCCTGACACTCCTCTGACCAAACATACTCAGCATCCTTCCGGGTCAACCGAGTCAACGGCTCTGCAACCCGGGAGAAATCCTGCACAAATCTCCTATAATATCCTGCCAGCCCCAGGAAACTCCTGATCTCTGCCACTGAAGTCGGCGCTGCCCATGCCTCAACTGCTACAATCTTCTTGGGGTCAACTGAGATACCATCTCCAGTCACCACATGCCCCAAGAAGTCCACCCGGTCCAAAAAAAACTCATACTTGGAGAGTTTTCCATAAAGCTGCTCCCTCCTGAGAGTCTCCAGCACTATCTGCAGATGCTCCTCGTGCTCCTCTTCTGTCTTGGAATATACCAAGATATTATCAATGAACACCACCACGAACTTGTCCAAGTACTGGTGGAACACCTTGTTCATTAGATTCATAAACACTGCTGGTGCATTGGTTAGCCCAAACGGCATAACCAAAAACTCAAACTGCCCGTACCGCGTCCAGAAAGCGGTCTTGGGCATATCCTCCCTCTTCATCTTCACCTGGTGATAACCTGACCTCAAATCAATCTTGGAGAACACCCGAGCTTCGCTCAACTGATCAAAGAGGTCATCGATCCGCGGCAGTGGGTATCTGTTCTTGATCGTCAGGTTGTTAAGTGCCCTGTAGTCGATACACATCCGTACCGACCCATCCTTCTTGGGTACGAAAAGTACCGGTGCACCCCAAGGTGAAGAACTCGAACGGATGAAGCCCTTGTCCTGCAGCTCATCCACCTGCTTCTTCAGCTCCACCAGTTCACTGTTGTTCACTCGATAGACATGCTGAGATATCGGTTTCGCACCGGGAACCAAGTCTATCGAGAACTCTACATCCCTGTCCGGTGGAAGCCCTGGCAACTCCTTTTGGAATACGTCCATAAACTCTGCGATCAAGGGATGCGGAGCCACCAGCTCCTCGACTGATGCTTCACAGAAAACTCCGCCGTCCTGTTCTGCCTGCCACCGGGTGTACTCAAACTCTGGCTCTCCTGGCGCCCCGAACAAAACTCTACCCCCTCGGCAATTAATGCGGGCGTGGTGTCCACTCAGCCAGTCCATACCTAATACAATGTCGTAGTTCGGTAATGGCATGACCAGTAAACTCACTCCCAACTCTCGGTCTCCCAATATGACGCTCCGCCCTCTGCAAACATCAATCACGAGGATGACCCCACCCTCGGTCGTGATCTTGCAGGTCCTAGGCAATGGTTCAGAAACCAAACTGTGTCTAATAGCATACGATACTGACACAAAGCTGTGGGAAGCCCCGAAATCAAAGAGTACAAATGCTGGAAGGGAATCTAGGAGAACCGAACCTGCTATCAGCTCTCCGATGGCCTCGGCATCCTCAGCTGCCATGGCGAAAGCTCGCCCCTGCTGTCCATCTCGTGCCTGCTGCTGGTGCTGCTGGAACCTCTGCTGCTGGGTCTGCAGTGGCCCCCTCTGCTGGCCTGCTGGAGCCTTGGCTCCACCTCCCTGAGCTCCTCGCCCAAAAGCCCCAGGGCAATCCCTCAACTGGTGATCTCCCGTACCACAAAGAAGGCACTTGCCTAGCTTCTTCATGCACTCATGGATCATGTGCCCCGGCTTCTTGCAGAAGGCACAAACGACTACCTGCTGCTGATGGGGTGCCTGCTGCCCTCTCTGCTGCTGGTGCTGCACCTGCTGAAAAGGTGCCCTACCCTGCTGCTGATACTGCGGTTGGTGCTGCTGCTGATACTGCTGAACTGGCCTCTGCTGCTGAGGCTGGAAGTGAGGCCTTTTGGCCTGCCCCTGACTGCTGCTACCACCCTGAAAGTCACGACCCCTCTTCTGCTTCAGCCGTAGGTCGTCCTCTGCCGCCATGACCCCAGAAAATATTTCAGCAAATGTGGCGTTCCGGTCGCTCTTAGTCAGCGACCGAACCTCTCTAATAAGACCTCGGCGAAACTTTCTCGCCTTCGTCTTCTCAGTCAAGTCATCTATAAAATGGGTCAGTCTATAAAATCCGCAGCATACTCAGCTACCGTCTGGTTTCCCTGAACCAGACCCACGAACTGTGCCTCGATACCTCCCAAGGCCACATCAGAAAAGAACTGCTCCTTAAACAACTCCTTGAACTGGGCCCAAGTCTGGCCCTCAACTCCCATCCTGGGATTTGTCTGATACCACGCATGGGCTAAGTCCTACATCTGACTGTCCGCCGCCTCGATCTGGAGTCGATCTGGTATCTCCGCCAGCCTGAAGATCTCCTCGATATGCTCTATCTAGTCGTCTGTATAGTGGATGCCCTCCGTGCCGAAGAAATCCTGAGGGTGCATCTTCTGGAAGTCCTGAATATCCTTCTCCCTCCGACGGGGCTGCAGCTGGGTCCCCTGAGCTGTGATCATCTCGACTGTAGTACGAACCAACTGGTGTGCCTCATCGATCCCCTGACGGAAATCTACAGTTTGCCTCATCTGCTGCTGCTGGTGGGACTCAAGAATCCTCTCCACGAAGGAGAAGAGATGTGCAGCGTCTACCATCCTCGCAGGCGGAGGCTGCTGCGGTGGAAGGATCTCAGGAATCACAACCGGCCTCCTGACTGGTAGAGGTGCTCCTCCAAAAGTGGCAGAAACACCGACTCCTGAGGGCTGCACTGGCCCTGTGGCACCGGGAGCTGGCTGCTGCTGAGGTCGAGAGGTGCTAGATCCCTCTCCAGCGTCTCCCAGTCCAGGGCGATGCAATCGCGTCTCAACCATCCTGGAGACACAGATCAAACAAGAAACAATTACTGAGAATGAATCGAAATATCAAAGGAGGACAGTTAAAATTTCTAAGGAAGACAATAAGCAGCAAAATAGATATACGGAATCTGATAAGGAGTTTTTCCTAGTGTGATTGAGTACCTTCAAAAATATACTAATTCCTACTGCAGGCTGTAGTGACATTCTAGTTCGAATACCACTACATTTCTAACCTGGACCTGCATGGGCCACCACTAAAAACGTGTCACGACCCGCACCCTAGAATAAGGGCACGAGACGTGGGTACGTCCAGCCTACGCCGCAGTATCGACGGTAGAACGCTGTCCTAGGTCACAACATCTAACAGTTGAAGGTAATAACAGTTATACTCCCCGAATGGGGGTGACATAACAGAAATATAACTCAATCACAACTAAGTTAGAACAGGATAAAGATAGAATGATATAAAGATGCAAGATCCAAAATCCACAGGAATACAAATAGAGAGAAGCTAAGAGTCTATGATAAACTCACAACCATCCAGACATAATACAAATCCAAAATATATACAACTCAACTCCAAATACTATGAAATAAGATAAACTATCTATGGAGCAACTGTCTCTACTGCTAAGGGATCCGACTGGAAGTCCGGATCGCAAGTATCCTCTAAAGCTGTCCCATAGTAAGTGTCTAAGCAGGCCTCCTTCTCGTCCTCTGTAAAATTTTCAACAGGTCCAATCAGGACGGGAACGAGCACATATCTCTCAACAGTTCATAACAGGTTAGGAGTATAAAACATGCAATAGAGTAAAATACAGGAAGTGCTGAAAAGAAAGTACGGGTAAACAGGAGATATTTGTAACTGAAAGTAAAAACATGATAAGTAGAGACTGTAAGTGGCTAAGTGATTTAGAGTACAATATGGTTATGTAAATGGCTTAGGGGCACATAAATACAACTAAGAGGCACATGAATACAGCTACTGGGGATAATGATCACATAACCAATTCTACTCACCCCGCCCCAATCAATACACAAGGATCTATTTAAGTTACGTTATAAGCACATAAATACAGCTAAAAATACATGAACTCATGTAATGAGTAGTACATGAGGCACGTGATAAAGCACATGAAAGCACATGAGAACATGTAATAACATGAACTAGTACGAGTACAAAGAGTATCTGACGCACATGATAAAGTACATGAACATGAAATACCCGATGCACCCGTAGAGGGATAACATCTCAGGAAGGGATCCATATAGTACTAATCCGTGTAGATACGTGTCAGCATCATGTAGAGTAATCTAGAGCAAGAATATAGTACAGACAGGTATAAAAAGATCAAAGAATGTACTCGCCTGCTAACTGAATGTCCAAGATGAAAGTACTATCCGAGGAGTGGTGTCTGGCTCCTATTTAGAATAGCACAAGTCACAACAAGTCCAGAATGATAAGAAGATGCACTACTATGCATTCTACACGAATCTAGGTCAATCTAGACCAAAGTCAACTCTTGGTCAACTCTGGTCAACTCTGGTCAACCCTAGAAGTCAAACTAGGTCAACCAAGTCAAACCTAAGTCAAACTAGTCTAACTAGTCTATTCTAGGTCTAACAAGCCATTCTAGGTTCTAACAAGACTAATCTAGGCTTACTAGGCAATATCATGCCCTAACAACCAAACCATAACATTATACACATGAAAATATATCTATATTTAATACACACATAGATATAACTATATAATCTAATATAGGAATACACATATAGGCTATCTATATACATATCACCCATACAACCATATTTATATAATAAATGATAGTACCCACACATTATCTAATATATAGGATATATATTACATCTCACATATAGATATACATGTATTTATGAAATAGGAACATATGTAGGTGTCCCTGGGTGTGTGTGTGTACGATCATTATCCTGAAGTCCAGTGAGCATACCAAGCTGGAAATCAGTGAACCAATTAATCAGTAAAATGATATAATGTAAATTAAGCTATCACGAAAACTAATATCACAAATCATATTCAAATCTCAGGTTAGGACATGAGTGTAGTGACAGGAAGAATAAACCTCAGTTCACTTGAAACAGTGCATACAACAAAAGAAAATCAGAAATCTTAGGTTATTAGGAAAACTGGAAAAACAGTAACAGTTAAGGAAGGAAAACAGGGAATATTCATTCACTCATGAACAATCATTTCATTAGGAGGAATGAAACAATTCAGTTATAAATAAGGAAAAATGAAATCAGTGAATCAAATTTCATTCTCAAGTAAAGGAACTTGCTAGTTAACTAATGAAATATACATTCATTCAAAACAGTTCTAAGAAGGAAAGGAAACCAATAATCAGTTCAGGTATTGAAAAACATTGATTCAATTCAGTTTTAAGAAGAAGTCACCTCAGGTTAAAAATCTGGAAACAGGAACACATTTCTCTAATCAATACCATTCAACCCAAGGTCCAAATCTCAGATTTTTACAACTCGATCCCATTCTAATCAAAGTCTAATGCATATGAATTGAATCATTGAAATCAGTGGCATGTTCAGAGAACAGTTCAGGAAAACAGTGCACCACACTAAAAAAAATCTGGAAACTAACTCAGGATATTAATTTCCAGTTTTCAGCAAACCAATGCATCAGCTATCAGCCATATCGAGTAGAAATAGGAAATCAAAATCAGTTTAACATGTCATTGCCCAAATTTGAAACAAATTCACATGTCCAAATCCTCATTAACACATCCAAAGCCCATTTGAATCTAAATGCTTCATTAATATATACTAACAATCATGTAGAAGGAATTAATCAATGATAATAGCAATTAAAACTGGGATTAACAGTTGGGAAATACTGAAAAAAACTATGTATCAGAGAATAACAGTTAACATGCCATTTCAACCCAATTCGAACCAAAATTCTAATCAAAACCTAAACTAATGTGTAAACATAATCTAATACAGGTTATACATCATAAATAGGATCTATTTAGCAAGTAAAAACATAATTTAAACTATTTAAAATGAATTAACAGAGAACATAAATATTGTGCACACTGAACCGCACAGTGTACTACTCGTGCACACGTAATATCGTGTCCGACACGACACGAGGGGTCGTGCCACTTGGGGACCCCGTGTCAGTCATGGACACGACACGTGTGTCAAATTATACGTGTCAGGGTGGCGTGTGCACAGAAAAAACAACCCCGAGTAGCAGGGCATGCTTCCTGCCCGCACGCGCGTGTGTGCGACCGCGTGTCCGCGTGTCCGTGCGACTCGACACGACGCTAAAACGTGCTCAGTGCAATAGAAATGCATAAGCGAGGTCTAAACCTATTTTTCTATTCAATTACATTACAGAAAATGGATCAAAATGCCCTTTGGGGCATTTCATCGAACACATGCCTGTACGAACTGATACGTGTCCGATACGGACACGTATAGGACCCAAAACTTAGGGTTAGCTAGTCCTACAGCTAGGGTAGACCTAGGGCTCCCTAGATATGAAATAAAATCAGGAATTTATGGAGTAGAATAGAAGTTTTACCTATGGTGCAAATCCACACAAAAGCCCCAAATGGAATGGTTCCTCAAGCTCCCAAAATATCCACAAATTGTATATTCCCTGAAATCTCTCAATAACAACAGCAAGTACAATAAAATCAGGTCCTAATGCAATTGATTTGGGTAGAAAAGGAGCTAAATAGGAATTTCTCATATATGATTTAAGGAAGATGGGGACTCACCTCTTTCCAAACTTGCAATAATCCCAATGGAAGCTATCCCTAATTTCTAGGAGGGATTATATAGAGGGGGGTGACCTAGTGGCCGGCCAAGTGGGTTGGAATGGGCTAGGTTCACTAGTGTTTGGTTGGGCCTTAAGGCTTTAAGTCAAAATAATGACTTGTGATTTCACAAGCCATTCCTTAATCAAACAAACTCCTAATTTCCCCAAACTAATTCTAATGAGTTAATCCTCACTAACTTAGGTCAAGCTAGGGTTACTTAACCTAACCAAGTAGTCATGACCTAGGTTAGTCTCCTAGTCAACACTAGTCAAAGTCAACTATAGGCCCAAAATCAGTTATACTAAAAACTACTAAAAATCACATTAATTCTAATAAATCTAAATAATACATAATAATTCCAAGTTAATTCCAAAATTTTAAAAATGACCAAAATACCCTCAAGCTAGAAAAGTGGTAGTGACAAATCTACCCCCCTTAAAATAATTTTGTCCTCGAAATTAAAGGCGAAACCAAACTGCTGAGAAGGATAGAAAATATACCTCAAGGTCCAAAAAGATAGGGGTACCGCTCGCGCATCTCATCCTCCCGCTCCCAGGTAGACTCTCATGGAGAATGATGCCTCCATGCGACGCGTACCAAGGGTATCACCTGGTTCCTCAGTACCTTCTCTCGCCGATCCAGAATCTCCACAGGCTGCTCTGGATAACTGAGAGTAGGTCCAACCTCAATATCTGAATAATCGAGCACATGGCTAGGGTCAGCCACGTACCGTCTTAATTGTGATACGTGGAATACGTTGTGAACTTCTACTAGTATAGGTGACAAGTTTAGCCTGTATCCCACGTCACCGACTCTCCCGCTGATAACGAAAGGGCCGATGAAGCGCGGGCTAAGCTTCCCACCTCCACCAAAATGTATCGTACCACGAGTCGGAGATATCCACAGAAAAACCATGTCTCCAACCTAATCACAAGCAAGGTCTCACGTTACTAAAAATCAAACACGATCAATCAAAAAAAAATACAACCTACTTCTAATCCTATTTCTAAATCTGTACCTCAAACTCCAACGGCCTCCGGTGGCTATCGGCCCAGTGCCGTTGTCTGTCCTGCGCCACGCAAAGTCTGTCACTGATGATCTTCACCTTCTCGGCTGCGTCAACAACCATCTCTGGTCCCAGTAAAGCTCGCTCTCCAACATCATCCCAAAATAAGGGTGTACGACACCTACGCCCGTACAGAGCCTCAAACGGTGATATCTCAATGCTGGCCTGATAACTGTTGTAAGCAAACTCCACCAAATATAGATGATCCTCCCAAGAACCTCCAAAATCCAGGACGCATGTCCGCAGCATGTCCTCAAGGGTCTGAATAGTCCTCTCTGACCGTCCGTCCGTCTGGGGGTGGTATACAGCACTAAACTTGAGCTGAGTGCCCAAACTAGTCTGCAGACTCCTCCAGAAATGGAAAGTAAAGCGATTATCCCGATCTGAGATAATGCTGACGGGAACTCCGTGAATCCTGACTATCTGCCTCATATACAACCCCGTAAGCCTCTCTGTAGACGTACCCACCTTGAATGGCAAAAAGTGGGCCGATTTGGTCAACCTGTCAACGATGACCCAAATCGTGTCTTTACCTCCTGGTGTACGCGACAACCCTGATACGAAATCCATGGTGATATGTTCCCACTTCTACTCTGGAATGGGCAACGACTGCAATAATCCTCCGGGCCTCTGCCTCTCTGCCTTGACCTGCTGACAGACCAAGCATCTAGCTACGAAGTGGGACACCTCCCGCTTTATCCCGTACCACCAGACATGCTCTCGCAGATCCCTGTACATCTTGTTGGCACCAGGATGTATAGAGTACTGCGATCTGTGAGCCTCCTGCATAATCTGCTCTCTAAGCTCCCAGCTAGGCATATATAACCTGGAACCGTGCCTCAAGGAACCATCCTCTGTAAGTAAAAACTCGCCATCCACCAAACCTATACGAACCTGCTCTCGGATAAAGCATGCACGTTTTCTCGAAGCAAGGCTCAACGTAGCTTTGATCGTCCCATGAGCTAAGTTGTATCACACAGCTTATGGCATGAGTTTAGGTACCCAAAGACCTTGGTTGTTCAAGTTGAGCGCATGTTCGGTCCCACAGTTGTACGGCTGCATATAGCTATTTGTTTCCACGGTCTTAAGGCTCGTCACATAGAGTATGAGGCGGTCCCTCGGTTGGGAGTCTCACGTTCCTATACACGTTAAGAAGTATGAGGCGGTCCCTCGGTTGGGAGTCTCACGTCCTATACATGTTAAAAAGTATGAGACGGTCCCTCGGTTGGGAGTCTCACGTCCTATGCACGTTAAGAAGTATGAGGCGGTCCCTCGGTTGGGAGTCTCACGTTCCTATACACGTTAAGAAGTATGAGACGGTCCCTCGGTTTGGAGTCTCACGGTCCCGATACACGTTATGTAAAGTATGGTTTAGAGTACGAATTGCTAAGTATAGTTCCAATCGTACCAACAAATTAGGCCATGCATTTACGTGAGTCTAGATGTCTCGTAGGTGCGTGGTCATGGATAACTTGTCGACAAGGGCGATGTTTCTTCGAGTGGCAACCCGGGGCCATGGGACCGACTCGGCCTAGGAAGAAACATGGTATAGCCGAGCTGGGTAATAAGCAATTGGTAGTTCGGGGACTTGTATCGGGGATCGCTACCTGCGGTACAAGGGTCCCGTTTACCAGGCTATGTCCACAATGGCTTGTCGTGCCAGTAACCTTTCATATAGATAATTGGCGTGCTAAGCGGTGAATCCGCATGCACGGTATCGGTCGTAACAAAGGAAGTGTAAGCACGGTATGACTTGAGTTATGAAATGTGTGCCCGGTTGCACCCAAAGTATTATGAAGCCTAAGATTTGGCTATATGTAAAGACACGTGCTTCAGCGTGAGATATGGTGTCGTGCTTGAGTTCTCAATACCGGTTCCATAAGTTGGGTTAGTCGTTGCGAGTTAAGTCAAAAAGGACCGTAGGACAAGTTTGGTTAAGTTATGTTGAGTTGTAGGGCACGACCTCAATTATGAGGCACGGTCGTGCTGTCATAATACAAGTATGGGTAAGTCAGTAGGTTGCGAGGCACTGCCTCAAAGAGGTAGCACGATCATACGGAAATGGGGTCTATCGTGTAGTTGTGTCTCTGATTATGGCCGTAAGGCAAACACGACTTGATAGGTTAACGTTGTTGGCACGAAAAGGGTCTACAGGCAAAGTATGTGTTAACGTTGTTGTTGCAAGCATGGGATGGTCCTCAGATACAAGTATGCCAAGGCGTCTGTCATAAAACTGATCCTAAGGCAAGAATAGAAAGAAAATCGTAAAAAGGGATACGTTGCACAAAAGTAAATTAACGTGTTGGTTTTGTATGGGTGGGCGAGGAGCTCACTCCACCAGTACAGTTGAGTACTGACACCCACATAGTTTTTATGTGCACGTACAGGTAGAAGCTCGTGGTGCGGAGCTCGCTTGGATGCGTCGAGGCACGGAGTTCCTTGGCGATTCGAAGCATGCGGTCGCATGGAGTCAAGACTTATACGGGACATAATGTATGGACGTCACCTATCCGAAGCTTCCGCTGGCTTAAGCCTAGTAATCGAGAGATGAGAGAGAGCAGAGTGACTTGTATAATGAGAGAAAAGTGAGCACGAGAGACTTGTAATCATGGCTTGCGCCTATTGTAATCTGATTGTTCAATATCAATAAAGAGTTCTTTCGAGTAACTTGTGTTTTGATTCTAAATTTCTGCTGCATGTTCAATGTTTCTGCTTGGGGCTTCTGTGCGACGACCCCGTCGTCGCCGATGTAATCGACCGTTATGAAACTGCCTTGTACGAGCGCAATCTAGGCTCATGCGGCATCACGCTTTAGCGAGGATGATCGCTCCTACGGAAGCGGGGCGTGACATAATGGTATCAGAGCACGGCTTTACGTCCTTGGACTTTTGATTGAATTCGTTAACTCCGTTGTTTCTGCAAACTCTGAAGTGTTGCTTCCGTAAGTTGATATCGTTGGTGCGCTCTCTCTTAGTTGTCCCACGGAATGTCCATACAATAAGTCTAATTTTTTCAAAAGATCGTACAAGCGTTCAATCGAACGCATTGGTAGGCCTTTGTGCCGAACGGTGTCAAACTTGACTTGACAGAAAATGCGTGCTAGAGTTAGCAAGTCGCGTGCGTGCCTAACGAGTCCTACGTCGACATTAGCAAATGAGCGTGCAAACTCAGAGTATAGTCCATACGTGATGGTTATGCACACGGCCTTTTGGCTAAGTTGTGCCGCGTGTCGCGCACATAGACTTTATGGTGCAAATGAGTTGCGAGCGATATTGAGTACCGCTCGGTCGGGAACGAAACTACACTTAGAGTGACTATCGATAGAGTGCTATCGAGCGAGGATAACGTCTATGTGATATAGATGAGCGTGCTTGAAATTCGAGGAATGGTTCGAACGGGATTCAAAGAAGTCGATTTTGATTCGAATGATAGTTTTGAGGATTTGTTGAATGACTTCATTCCTGAGTGGTGTATGCGATAGCCTCAGGAATGTCGTTCGATCGATTGAGGATACGGAGTATCGATGAGTCTACTAGCAAGCGTCGTACGTATGTAAAGCCGTAGATTGAGTATCGTTGAATAAGTTTTGGTCTTGAAGTTTGACGAATTGATTCGAACAACCTAGAGTTGACGCGCACGAAATGTGCACGGGATCGAGGATTGCGCGTGTATGAAATACAAAATAATTGAGTAGGTGAAATCGAATCGAGAAAAAGTTAGGGTGTACGAATGGATGACTTGATCGAGGAAATTTATACGGATCATATACGAAAAGTTAGCACGACGAGAAGATAGCGTGCATAAAAAGTTTGATTCGAATGTTTGAAAATGACTCTAAGGATTGGAATGGATGTCGTTTGATAATTGAGTTAGCAAGGAATGATGTGAATTGAGGAAATACGTTGGTCGATGATTTAAGATAGACGGATGAACAATACGTGAGTCTGGGTTTGAGGAAAAATTGATGTTGTAAATGATTCGAGGGATAATGATCGAACTTGAACTGAATGTCGAGGACATTATCCAGTCGGACGATAGCATCATTCGCACGACTCGAAATTGGTTGCAAAGGAAGATCGTCAGGTTACACATATCATCGATGGTATTGAGGCGTATCAAAGATCGATATACGATAACTCGGGGGTACTCTGACTCGGCGAATGCCGATCGTGCAAGTGTTATTGTTCGGTTGGATGCTATACTTAGGATTTTGATGGAGATGAATGTTGGATAAAAACAGAAGTGTCTTGAGGGTTATGCGGATAACCACATCGTCGACATTCTTGTCTTGTGTGAGCGCGACTCCAGCCTAGTACATGCGTCGCGTCAGATTTGGGGCGATCGTTCTGCGTGAGCGCTGACATGGTGATTCATGTCGCGGGAATGATCGAACTCGGAAAATCAGGACGCGGCAACTTTGATTGTCTCGACTTGTTGGCTTGATGCGAAGATGAACTCGAGGATTTGTAGGACTTATGATTTACGAATGAATAAAACTTGAGGATTGAGTAGGTCCAATCTGCGCATCGAGAATAAATTTATCTAGACACAAAATAAGAGTTACGTCCCGATGAGAATGATTATCTCGCGGGAGCGTACATGGTGATTCGTGCCCACCATGGATAATCTGACTCGCGTGAGATCGGGGCACAACATATTGTTAAATTGATCGACCTTGTGATCGATTACGTGAATTGGGATGAATGACTTCGGAAGTATGGAATGTAAAATTTTGGTTTAGCGATGAATTGTGTCGTAGCGTGCTTGACTTGGAGATTGATAGACGGATTATGTCGAACGTGTTTGAAGAGATAGACTATACGAAATGGCTTGATGAACGAGCGATATGTTCTTATCGAGGATTGGTTGAACGTGAATTATCATAGGATGGCTTTGCTGAACGACTCGGACCCCATGCGACGAATATTGGGATGTGCGTAGGGAATCGATGCTCGATGTTTAGAAATTGGAGTGATGCAAGCTTGGATAGAAAATCCTGTATTATGGATTTGGCTTGACCTTAGGATGGGGTCAGTGTTGATATTGTTGTTTGGAAACTATCATTCCAATACTGACGGATGACCTTAGCCTAAAGACGTAGCCTAGCGGTTAGGCAGACGTTTCGACGCGAAGCGATAGGAATTATGGAGGCACTGCTCAGAGGCTCGGTTAACATGCATGTATATCAAGGACGCTTGAATATGTGCACGATCTGACTCGAGTGGTGATGGTGGATTCTCTATCACGAGGCTTGGCTGAAAACCATGTGTTTTGGGGATGCCTGGAATACGTGTACGATCCAACTAAGTGATACGTTGAATCAAGTAAGACTTGAGGAACGGGAAAGTGTCGAGGATTTTGAGATCGTGAGTTTCGAAGAAATGTCGTTGATCATTGAATTGAGACGAGTTTGAATGTTGGTTGATCGGTTGGTATGCCTTACGACTAAGTAAGCGATAAGCACGAGCATGGCTCGGATTGAGGGAACGCATAGGTGTAGTGTGTGCGAGAGTCCTTGAATGTAGAACAAAGTTATAAGTCGATAAGTGTACTCAGTAAGTTTCGAGGACGAAACTTTTTCTGAGTAGTGTATGATGTAGTGCCCCGTCCCGCTTAGTCAATCGGAGGAATCGAAACGCCGACGGCGTTCGGACTTAGCCTTGCAACGGCTTGCACGGAGACATCGCTCAGGTGGGGTAGTTTCGGTGAACTTGCCTCATCTTAGCCTTCACATAATAAATTGCGTGTTTCTAACTTGCACAAGTAGCCTTATTAATAAAAGAGACGAATCCACATGGCTAAGGAAATAATCCCGACGGATCGAATTGAGTTTTAGAACAGAAAAAATGTCCCACGGTCGGCTTAGAATTATTGTAGGTGTGCTTTGAAAATGACACTCGGTCCTTCGTCCTGTGGCTTGGGAGAAGGAAAAGCTGGTCTTCGTTACAAGCTAAGAGTTAGCCTAAGTCATAGGCGTCGCCCGCGTAAATGCTCGATAAAGCATGCATGTTTCCTCGAAGCAAGGCTCGGCGTAGCCTTGATCGTCCAACGAACTAAGTTGTATCGCACGACTTATGGCATGAGTTTAGGTACCCAAAGACCTTGGTTGTTCAAGTTGAGCGCATGTTCGGTCCCACAGTTCTACGGCTGTATATAGCCATTTGTTCCCACGGTCTTAAGGCTCGTCACATAGAGTATGTGGCGGTCCCTCGGTTGGGAGTCTCACGTTCCTATGCACGTTAAGAAGTATGAGGCGGGTCCCTCGATTGGGAGTCTCACATCCTATGCACGTTAAGAAGTATGAGGCGGTCCCTCGGTTGGGAGTCTTACGTTCCTATGCATGTTTAGAAGTATGAGACAGTCCCTCGGTTGGGAGTCTCACGTCCTATACACGTTAAGAAGTATGAGACGGTCCCTCGGTAGGGAGTCTCACGTCCTATGCACGTTAAGAAGTATGAGGCGGTCCTTCGGTTGGGAATCTTATGTTCCTATGCACGTTAAGAAGTATGAGGCGGTCCCTCGGTTAGGAGTCTCACGGTCCCGATGCACGTTATGTAAAGTGTGGTTCAGAGCACGAGTTGCTAAGTATAGTTCCAGTCGTACCAACAAATTAGTCCATGCATTTACGTGAGTCTAGATGTCTCATAGGTGCATGGTCATAGACAACTTGTCGACAAGGGCGATGTTTCTTCGAGCGGCAACCCGGGGCCACGGGACCGACTCGACCTAGGAATAAACACGGTATAGCCGAGCTGGGTAATAGACAATTGGTAGTTCGGAGACTTGCATCGGGGATCGCTACCTGCGGTGCAAGGGTCCCGTTTGCCAGGCTATGTCTACGATGGCTTGTCGTGCCAGTGACCTTTCATATAGATAATTGGTGTGCTAAGCGGTGAATCCGCATGCACGGTGTCGGTTGTAACAAAGGAAGTGTAAGCCTGGTATGACTTGAGTTATGAAATGTGTGCTCGGTTGTACCTAAAGTATGATGAAGCCTAAGATTTGGCTATGCGTAAAGACACGTGCTTCGACCCGAGATATGGCGTCGTGCTTGAGTTCTCAACACCGGTTCCAAAAGTTGGGTTAGTCGTTGCGAGTTAAGTTGAGAAGGGCCGTAGGGCAAGTTTGGTCAAGTTATGTTGAGTTGCAGGACACGACCTCAATTATGAGGCACGATCGTGCTGTCATAACACAAGTATGGGTAAGTCAGTAGGTGGCAAGGCACTGCCTCAAGGAGGTAGCACAGTCACACAGAAATGGGGTCTATCGTGTAGTTGCGTCTCTGATTATGGCCGTAAGGCAAACACGACTTGATAGGTTAACGTTGTTGGCACGAGAAGGGTCTACCGGCAAAGTATGAGTTAACATTGTTATTGCAAGCACGGGATGGTCCTCAGATACAAGTATGCCAAGGCGTCTGTGTAAAACCCCCTTCCTAAATTTCCTTCCTTTTTAGTATACATATTTTTATTATTATTTAACGTTTTGTTATTAATTAAATGGCTTTAAACCAAGTATGGGTATTTTACATATTATGGGTAACAAGCGATGATTATATATATATGTTTATTTTATATATATATATATATATATATATATATATATATATATATATATATATATATATATATATATATATATATATATATATATATATATATAAGATAGGTAATCCATATAAGGAAATTTAGTTAAATATTTTAGAAATAGATTTTGAAATTTTAGAATTTTTTTTTGTAATTTTTGGGGGCTATATATATATATATATATATATATATATATATATATATATATATATATATATATATATAATAGTTTAGAAAGAAAAAAAAATGGGGCCCGGCCCACACCCCAGCAAAGGGGCAGGCCATGGCTGAGCTATTGGCAGCTTAGGTGGTGGCATATGCGTTTAAATAGAAAAAAAAGAAGGGGGAGTACTGTTCACATGAATAGTACTTGTTTTCCCCCCCGCGTCTGAACAAAGCCGAGCGAACCCCAGAAGAAGTTTAAACTCATACTTCTTCATATCTACACCATTTGAATTGAATTCTTTTTTTACAAAATCTTAAACCAGATTCTCCTCTATCTAGTAGACCAAACCCGATCAATTCCTAGCCCCCTGTGGATTCAAATCCGATTTAAATTCGGAATTTAAACACCCTATAAAAATCAGTCGAAAATAGGGGTTTTGGAAAAACCATCGATCAAACCTCAACCCCAACCCGAACTCCGACTCCAGGACCTCCCCCACACCCTCGCGCTCACCGTCGACCGCTTGATCGCCGTCATCGACGACCAGATCGCCGACCAACTGCTCGAAGCCGACCGAAAAATAGAGAACCTATTGTTTTACGAAGAACCAGGTACCCATCTTTCGAATCCAAATTCTTTGCTTGTGTTCGACGAAAAGTCGATCTATCGACTTCTGTGCGTAGACAACATACCCATCTCTAAACCCTAGCAATTAGAAAAATTTCTAATGCATGGGAAGTCCCATAAAATTTTCGGAAAAGTAGAGGAAAATTCCTCGAAAACGAACCCGAGAAAACACACCAACCCCTGACTTTGGAAGGGCAATTTCGACCCAGATATTAAGAATTTATAGGAAAAAATTTAGACAGTCCTAGTTAACATATACGAGATGGAAACCCATCTGGTAGATTTAGTTTTTATTTATTATACAGGAAGTTACGGATCGATGAACTTCAGAGAAAAATTGTTTTAAAAACATTAAAATTTTAGAATTCTGTCCGATACGGCATGCGCTCCGACAAACCGGACGACGTGGTCGCGTGCTATACGCATCGAAAGGCGCGTATGGACGTTGCCGACGTGTGGGAACTGACGGAACTCTGTTTTGTCGTGCGTGCGCAACGAAATCAGTTCGTATCCGTCGAGATACCCCCGTATCACCAATTTGTAAACTTCGCCCTTCGTGAACAGTCGTCGATTCGAAACGAAACTTTCGCCAACAGGTACGAATCGAAATTTTGGTCATGTGTGCCAAGTTTGGTTCGATTCTGAGAAGGTCGAATCGGAACCCCTTTTTGGCGGGCCCGCGACCTACTCAAACGGGCGATTTTGTACACGGCTCATCGAAATCTAAAACTGGACATAACGTTGAGTTCCTCTCCTCAAACTGAATCCATAGACATCTACTTTGACTACTTTAGAAACCATAGACCTTGGTATGCATTTCGGTGCATAGCGGGTCCAACAGCGGACATCGTTTTGACCAAAAATTATGATTTTGCCCCTGTTCCAAAATTAGACTTTTGGGTAGGCGTTTCCTAGGTATATCTTTTATACTGATTACGTTTTTGATGTTTGTTTCAGCGTCAGAAGTTGTTTGGAGATTGTGACGTTTCTTGGCTGATATTGTAATTTTCAGGACTTGCCACTTTGCACCATCAGGCAAGATACCTTGCCACCTTACTCTGTGATTATTATATTTCTTATTTTCAATTGTTATTTTCAGTATTTTTTATTTTTTATATTTAAACTGTGCGTCCAAGTCACACTTGGGTGCAAGCGACTCTATCGGTCGTTTTTCTCGCTTTATTTATTTCTCTTGCATTGACTTAGTCTAGTGACCACCCATTGATGATGAGGTATTGGTATATCTCGTACGGCCTTGACACTTGCTTTACCACGTGATGTGAGTCACATGTAGGACACGTATCCGCGTAGTCGGCTGGCCACCGAAACATATGGAGCGTACGATGGATAGGAGTAACTGCCAATAGAATTGTATGCTAGAAGACTTGGCGGTTACTAGAGGTACATGTCAGTCATGGAGATGATGATACTAGGCATTGGGTGGAGAGAACAATACCTGACGTATGGGCTTCGATTGCACTTCCCTTGTAACTCGGAAGCTTCGCTGGAGATACGGGTATGTTTAGCCTCTCAGGTTGGCCACCGTCGTTTTTGGAACGTCATGCGCTTGGTCACTGGTGCCCAAGAGGGGACTATACCGGATCCTATATTCAGCCAGGGCTCATGCGTCGAAGGATTGTATCTCAACTGCATATTCACAGTAGAATGGTCAGGAACCCGATTGCATGCATACCTTTTTCTCTTATTATATTATCACCGTTTATATGGCATGGTATTTTCTTGTATCTTGCTACGTCCCTCTGAGGACCTGGTTATCTCTCCAGGGTTAGACAATTTTCCACAGGAGTACGGAGCGGCGTTGTAGCTATTCTACATCGATGACAAGGCAGTCTTTACTGATTTCTAGTCTATTCTTTATTTGAGACATTGTGGACATTATTTTTACATCTCTTTTCTTTCTATTTTGCGGAGGTTGGACTCCGATCCCGTGAGACTATTTTTATAGCTGTTTGGAGTTAGCATGTTCATCCGGCTATCTTTTGATACCCTTGTTTATTATTTGGACTCTATTATCTTCTGTGTTGAGCTGTGATGAGATTAGATTATATTATTCTGGCCTATGATTATTTTATTTACAGCTTATGTGCATATATGAGGATTTCATATATTGGAGTATTCTTCGTACATGTGCAGCTGGTATGTTCATGTGCTTGGTCCTATGTACTTTGGGACTGGGGCGTTACATGTTTTTGTGGTTGTCCATGCAGGTCAACATTAATATTGTTGGGTTACATGACTGTGCCTAACAAGCCTGCATATAGGAATATGAATATCTCATCCAGAACTACTACTACCTTCTTGACTTCCAATCTTTTCGAAACTTTCTTGATTATTTAATTTACCTCATATCTAATCTTTCCTAATATCAACTTATCTTTCTCGTGCTAACAATATGAATCTACGAAGTGGATGCACCCTAACCTTGACCACCAAGGCTGGTGATACGACTACCTATAAGGAGCAGAACCCTCTGATGACTCCGGTGACACCATACCAGCCAGGGCAGTCGCAGCCTACTACGACACCGACAACGGTACACCCAGAGATCGCAGCACCCCCAGCCAACCAGACTGGACGGACCACTGCTGTACCCCTAGAAGAGAATGTGCCCTCTACTACACCGTTTCAGCCAAATTGTGTGACTCAACCAGATCAGAGAATCCCAGCTTCTCAGCAAGAATATACGCTACTTCCTCTCCAGTCCCCATCATCCACGCCAGTTCCTTACTCCAACGAGGCTTCAGCATCAAGGTTCTTGCTAAGGTTATTGCAAGTACAACAACAACAGAATGAGTTTGCAAGGAGTATTATATCTGTAGCCCTAAACATGACTCTATCTACCTCACCAGCCTCAGTGCCAGTTAGAGAAACATGACCCTATATCTCGAGAAGAATACCTGCCACCCCCGCCACCCTATCCACCTCAGTTTCCACCACAGATTCTACCCCCATATCCACCTCAATATCCACCTCCCTATCCACCATCATATCCACCACAGCAGCCTCCACAGCATCCACCATCATATCCACCCCAGTATCCTCCGCAGTATCCGCCCCAATATCCTCCACACTACCCCCATCCATATCATTCATATCCCCCGCAGTACGGACCACAGTTTATGCCTCATATGCCATACATGTTTTCGCAGCAGCCCATGCCTCATGCTGGTGGGACTACTACAGATCAGATCCTCCAGAGCTTAGTACAGGCTCAGATGCAGCAGAGTGAGACTATTAGGAGGAGTTTGGAGACAGCACTGACCCGAGCACCCCAAGCCTCTGTGGGTACTATCGAAGGGTTCCGCAACATGAATCCTCCACACTTCAAGGGCACTGAAGACGTCATAGGAATTACCAATTGGCTGGTGAAGACAGAAAATCTCCTGAAGGCTTCGGAGTTATCCGCAGATTTGTGGATGACGGCAGTGAAGTTACAGCTGGAAGGAAATGCTTATGATTGGTGGGCCGCAGAGGAAAGACGACTAGGACTTGATCAAACATGGGAGGAGTTCAAAGAACTATTCAATAAGAAGTATTTCTCTGACACTGCCAAGGACACGCTTTATGACCAGTTCCTACACTTAGAGCAAGGAAGCATGACAGTTGATGAATACGATGCCGAGTTCAGTCGGTTGAGTCGTTTTGCTCCCGGATTAGTGTCGACGGAGTTGGAGAAGGCCAAGAGGTTTCATAGAGGCTTGAGCATAGAGCTGCAGAGATACACTAGTTCGGAGTCGCGAGTTTTACAGGCAGCCGTCTTGGCAGAGGCTAGGACTCAGGAGGCAATAAACAAAAAGGCACCAAGTCGACGATCAACAACCACAGTTGGACCAGCTAAAGATACTCAAGTAGGACCAGTGAGGCGACCCCTAGCACACCAACAACATCAACTGCAGAGGGCAGGACCATATCAGGTGCAGGAGAAGGTCATATGTCACTACTGTGGCAAGATGGGTCATGTTCAGAGAGATTGTCGACGACGTCTAGGGCATTGGTTAGCTTGTGGTTCTAGTCAGCATCATGCAAAAGATTGTCCACAGATGAGAACCGATGCAACTCAACAGCCGCCAAGGCCAGCAGCACTTGAATATCCAAGGGGCAACCAAAACATGGGTCAGGCGTTCAACATGATAGCGACAGGGCCACCAAACCAAGGAGCCATAGAGACAGGTATGAGGTCTTAGTTAAATTTACAATTGCATGACCATGATCATAGAATAACTTAGAAATTTTATGTTACAAACCTTGTTAGATATAGAAACACGAGGGTATCCTATATAGTTAGAAATCACACCAGTAACCCTTGTCAGCACCATAGATAGTTCCACTTCCACGGTTCGCATGTCATCGTAGTGCCCTGCTAAAATGCGGGAGTGCGAGGACGACATACACAACCGTATATCTCTTTTACACGAAAATCGTAACACGATCTTCGCGTTCTGTTCTTTCTCCATCTTGCACTTCGTTTCCATCGATCGTGCGTGATTTCTAATTTCGAGGACGAAATTCTTATAAGTTGGGTAGGATGTAAACCCCCAAAATTTTGTGGATTTTTATTATTATTTATTTTGGCTTAAATTAAATTTTTAGCATTCTAAATTATTTTTGTAAATTTATTTATCTATTTTTGTTGTATAACAATAATAGTTATTTCTATATAAAATGTATGTATAAAATCCCATTTTAAATATATATATATATATATATATATATATATATATATATATATATATATATATATATATATATATATATATATATATTTACGAAGCATTCATCTATATATATTATTAGGGTTAAGGATTTTTTCAGGTATTTTTAAAGATTAAATATAAAGAATATTTTCTAGATAATAAAAACAAAAATATTCCTTTGATTATAATATATAATTATGATCTTTTTCTAAATCATTTTACTCTACTTTTTGAATACTAGGATGCATATATAGGTGTATATTAAATATTAGAGAATCATATATAAATATATATTGGTTATTCATATATTAGATATTATATTATATTACATTAACATGCATATATATATATATATATATATATATATATATATATATATATATATATATATAGTTTTTTTTGTTTAAAAAAAAAATATATTAAAACAAATGGTGGCCGAGCCCCCATAAGCAGCAGCAGCTGCGGAATTGGGGAGGGGCTCGACCCCACAACACTAGCCATTGACAGCACCTGCTATGGCTTAGTGGACCCGACCCCCACAACACGAGACCAAACAAGCAGCTGTTGTAGCTGCAATTAATTAGAAACCCGACCCTCCCTAGTAGCAACCCGAGCCCCCAATACTCTTTAAGTCCTACTCCTAATTAGAATACGCAGCGGCAGTATATATACAACACTCCGCCAAACCAAACCCTAACTCACACAAAAATTGACGCCTCCCCTTCTCCTGAACCCCCTCGCCTTCACGTGCGCGCCCCGACTGCCGCAAGAGCTTTAGATCCAGCAAGGGAAGCCGCCCATCGACAGCAGCCACTGCCCGACCCCGAATTCGCGCCCAACTCCAACGACGCACGTTCCACCGTTTCCCGTTCCGTCTACTCAGGTACGAAGACGAACTATACGGCTATATATCTCTTCAAACGCTTTGATTTTAGACGATTTATACTGTCCCAGAAATTAAAGCCAAAACTGGCATTCGATTAGTCAAGAGCCAAACAGATTTCGTAATTAAACCCTCCACTTTTGAAGGCAAGAACTCGCCAATCCAAGAACAGATTCTGAAACCTATCTGAAAACTTTTTGTTAACAACATATAGGTCTTCGATTTTCTTTTTATAGTTCTCAGTTTTATAGAGTGTGTTTAGAGATATCGAATTGTAAAGTTCGCGAAAAACCTATAACTACTGTTTTCAAAAATCATAAAATTTCTCCGATACGCCGTACGTCCTGACAAACCGGGCGACGTGGTCGCGCGCTATACGCATCGAAAGGCGCGTATGGACATGGCGGAAGTGTGGGAACTGACGGAACTCAGTTTCGTCGTGCATGCGCGACGAAATCAATGCATATCCGTCGAGATACCCCCGTATCGGCGTTTTGCAAACTTGCCCATAACTTCGTGTACAGTCGTCGAATCGAGACGAAACTTGCGCCAACAGGTCCGGATCGAAATTCTGGTCCTGTATGCCAAGTTTGGTTTGAATCTGAGAAGGTCGAATCGGAACCCCTTTTTGGCGGGCCCGCGACCCACTCAAATGGGCGAATTTGTACACGGCTCATCGGAATCCAAAACTGGACATACCGTTGAGTTCCTCTCCTCAAACTAAAACCGTAGACATGTAGTTTGACGACTTTAGAGACCGTAGACTTTGGCACGCGTTTCGGTGCAAAGCGGGTCCAACGGCGGATATCGTTTTGACCCGAAATTACGATTTTGCCCCTGTTCCATAATTGAACTTTTGGACAGGCGTTTTCTAGGTATATCTTCTTCATCGAGATCATTTTTGATGTTTGTTCCAGCGTCTGGAGTCATCTGTGATTTGTGAGTTTTGGTGCTGACACTTGTTACTCTTGGATTGCCCTTCTCGCACCGCAGGCAAGTATACCTTGCTATGATTTCTGATTATGCATATTTATTTCAGTATGTTTACTTATTTATTTTCTATTCATTTGTTTAAACTGCGCGTCCAAGTCACACTTGGGTGTAAGCGACTATATGAGTCGTTCTTTTCGTTTCTTTTCTTTATTTTTGCATATCTACCTAGAGTTAAGAGACGACCTCATGTATATGAAGTATCCTATACTTTATTGGCCCTGACACTTGTGTATCACGAGTCACGAGTCTCATGTAGATCTCGGACGTACGTATCGACTGGCCATCGGTGCGCACATGCCGAGCGATAGGCAATAACTGCTAATAGTTATGGTTTTCTAGAAGACTTAGCAGTTATTAGGAATGACGTGATGTGGATACAGCACGTGCAGTGCATGGGATGGGAGGAGACAGTTATTAGGCGCAGGGGCTTTCACTTATTTACTTTTCTCTGGATGCCCTTAGTGACTCAGTCGAGTGCTAATGGGCCGTGCATTTACTTTTCTCTAGCTGCCGTTAGTGACTCACCCAAGAGCTAGTGGCCGTGCATTTATTTCTCTAGACGCCCCTTAGTTCTTGCTCGAGTGCTAATGGGCCGTGCATTTACTTTTCTCTAGATGCCACTAGTGCCTTGGTTGAAGCGCTAACGCGCCGTGTTTCTAGCTTCGGAAGGCCCTTGCGTGGAACGTTGTCTTCTAAGTGCATTTTCACATAGATGGTTAGAGAGCCCTGTTGTTATTTATATTTCAGTTATTGTAGCATGTTTTTCTGTATCTTGTTACGTCCCTCTGAGGACCTGGTGATCTCTCCAGGATTAGACGAACAGGACTATCCCGAGGAGTACGGTGCAGCATTGGATCCATCATACGTCGGTGATCGGGCATCTTCTGCTCATACTTAGTTTTTATTCTTTATTATCTGCGACCATGTATTGGACATCTTTTACATTTCCTTTCTTGCTATTTGAGGAGGTTGGACTCCATTTATTTGAGACTATTATCATAGCTGTTTGGAGTGGGTATGTCCATCCGGCTATATTTTGACATCATTATTTATCTTATTTAGTAGACTTTATTATATTCTCTACGTTGAGCTGTGGATGAGATTTAGTTATATTATTGTGGCTTATCATGTGTTATTACTACAGCTTATGTACCATGACGGAGATTACCACATATTGGTGTATTCTTCGTATAAGTACAGCTGGCATGTACGTATTCCTAGTCCTACGTATTTTGGGACTGGGGCGTTACATCTACCTCACCAGCCTCAGTGCCAGTTAGAGAAACTCAGAACGGGCCGAATAGACATCCCGAAGCACAACAACACCCTAGAGCATCACCATATCCAGATAGGGAGCTTCCTACCTGTCGCTTCTGCCATAGGAAGGGTCACCTTATAAAGGATTGTCGTCGTAGATTGGGACAGTGTATGATTTGCGATTCCAATTATCACGAAGCCAAAAATTATATGGAGACACCATATACCTCGTAGCAGGAGCAAGGAGAAGGACTATACCGGGCTCGAGAGAAGCCTACCTGCAACTACTGCGGAAAAAAGGGACACATCAGTAGAGATTGTCGAATTCGTCATGGTTTATGCTTAAGATGCGGATCGAGACAACATATGATTAAAGATTGTCCCGAGCCACGAACTCAAGTGCATGATCAGCAGACTCCCATGCCAACAGTCCCAGCACTTTCCACACCTCGACCGGTTCATCAGGTGTTGAGGCTCATGACACCAACAGTAGGAGCACCACGTCCACCACTACCTCCACAACATTTGCAGTTCCACAGGACGAGAGCACAGGGCCCTAGTCAGCAGCACGGGCAGGCCTTTCAATAGCGGTAGAGGGTGCAGAATTCCTGGAGGAAATCATAGCAAGTATGATTTTAGTTGCTACGTTCTTGCTACTTGCCTTATTTAATACTGGAGCCACACTACACTAGTTAACCATAAGCCTAGTCATGTATTTTCCATCTTACTCATCCTTTCCTAAAACATAGATCCATTGTTATTCTCTTTAAGTTGTTGATAATGGTAAATGATCAGAACATATGACGACATCGGAACGGGTATACTATCTTCTCTCAAGAAACTGTGCTATCAATAGGTACATAACTAATTATTCCTCACCTGGAGTTAGCCGTTTCGATTACGTTACTGTGCGGAATGGGCCTGCATATAGAATTAGAATCTAGGTACCTCATCCACACACTTGACCTCTATCCTGGATTCCCTTTGAACCCGTTGATTGTCTTTAATTACATATTGCCTGATTCCCTTTCTACCACAACTATTATCATTTCTCCCCGTGATGATAGACAGGTTAGGAAGATGACTCATACTTGGTATACGCATTTTATGTTGCTCAAACACGCGATTAGTTGAACTCTTATAAGTTGGGTAGAACGCCTCATGACCTATCATCCTCCTTTTCCCGACGACCTTCTTTAAAGAGAACACTCAGAAGATTACCTAGACTGTGCTTATTAGTTCAATCAATGCCTTAGGTAAGGAACCAGTAGGACAACTGTAGAGGCACGATCATAGGTCGAGTCTTAGAGTTTGATGAACTTGAACTACTTGTGACTTCTTTCAACTATATATCTCGCGTACTTATGTATTGAACTACCGTGACTAAACACCGCTATTATAGCCTAGATTTCGCAAGCTTCTTCTTTATCAAGCTTGTTCAGGACATGTGTTTATTGGGTACGCCCACTAACATATTGTCTAATTAGAATCGATGTACTATGGTCTGATCAACCTTAGTGCACACGGTTCGCTCTTCATATGATTATCCTACATGGATTGAGATATAGAAGTCTCTAGAGTCTCAACCATAACTACCTTGACAACTCACTTGTAATTATTCAATTCGCCCTCGGAACCTCGTATTCGCAATCGATCCCCTCCCTCGAAACTCCTTATTATTTTTCTGCCCTTACTAAAAATCGAAAAAACAAACGCTCGTATTGAGAGACGATAGACACATAATGACCCCTTAGTTCGCCGTACCACCTATGGCTACGAAGGCGATATATGTACAATTGTTTTGTATCCATTCAAAATTTGAAAAGGATCTTCATACTCGATCCATATCTACCATATCTCGTTACCTATTGCCTTGAGTATTATTCTTTTATAATCATAGTCAAGATACGATATTGCAACTTAAATTTTCCTGACCTTATTAATCCTAAAAACCGTGTCTTAGCTTCTAGATTGAGTAGGTTGTAAGACTTCTAAATTCTAGGATACACTAGTACAAATGATTGATTGGAATAAGTTGGTTTATATTAAGGTGTTAACTAGTGGCTCATGAACACCCACTTTCTATTTAGATCATTTGATGTCCCCTACCGTGACATCGACATTCGAAGCACGAGACTAGCTGTTACCTTCCAACAAATTTCATATGCAAGACCTAGACGAGCCTACCTTCATCTAGGCATACCATGTCCCACTCAAACATGTCCCCTTGTACTTTATTTTTATGATACGACTTCCGGGTCATGAAGACCAAATATAAACCTTACCATAAAACCAAGGTACTATCCGACTTTGATAAGAGACCCAACCTCGATTCGGTTCCCTTGACCCAGTATATGGCTATGAACTACTCGAAACCCACTACACACATACTACTAGAGTGACCAATAAATTGAGACCCCATGTTCTACTTATACACAAAAGTCACGGGAGACACATTTTCAGACTTACAACACCTATCAAACCAATTCGACTCCAAACTAGCCAACCACTCAATTCAGAACCTGTACTATGCTACCCTAACCAAGGAAGGATGGTATGAATGGACTCTGTCACGACCCACACCCTGATTAGGGGCACGAGTACGTGGTTACGTCCAGCCTACGCCGCAGCATCGGCGGTAGAACGCTGTCTAGGTTATCTATAAATACTACAACTAAACAGATAAAGGTACCTGTACAGTATATATACTCCGAATGGAGGTGACATAGCAATACAGTCTCAATCACAAAAGCAAACTAGGATAGATAGCATGAAAGAAAATATGATAGATGAAAACAGGAAATAAGTTCGAGATCCACACAAGCCCAAAGCTATACACAACACCACATAGTCACAGAATATAAATATGAAATACTACTGTCTGAAAAGTACTAGCTGGCTCGTAGGCCAGGCAACCCTAACTAAGCTACTATACTCAGGGTGAGCAAAGTCTAGTGGCTCTAATAACAAGCCATGGTCCAGGTCTACTCCATCAGACTCGACCCCATAATAGGTCAGGAAATCTGCCTCAGAATCATCTGTAATATATCAACGGTATCCTGTCAGGAAAATGAGCAAGTACAAACACTAACAGCAGTTCCATGTGAATTGATAAATTCTATAAGAGACAGTATAATGAAATACAAGACAAAGATATAGGAAGACTTAGGAACCGTTCGGAAGCTGAATTACAACCCTTAAACCAAACAAGGACCGGATTGTAACTCTTCCCCCGAGCAGAACTTAGTCTCCAATCAAGGTACAACATAAAGGAACCGTTCGGGTGCGCACTGCATGAATAAGTCCCCTACGGAACTTACGAGCCTTCTGCCCCTCATCCTGGATCATATCGGGAGCGAACCTACTAAGGCGGAAGATCTCTGCTGCATACTCGTCCAGCGACGAGTTCCCATGCACTAAACCCACGAACTGGCCCTCCAATGCTGTAAGAGCCACGTCCGGGAAGAACTTCTCCTTGAAGAGCCTCTGGAAGTTCTCCCATATCAGCCCTCTCACCGACGTACGAGGATCCGTGTGGTACCATGTCAGCACGATATCGAAGAATCGGCTGGCTGCGGTCGAAACCCAAAGTCCTCTAGGAAGCTCTGTCAGCTCCATACTCTGCTGTACGTCCTCTAGCCAGTCGTCTGCATAAAGGATGCCCTCCGTGCCCGTGAAGTCCCTGGAGCTCATCTTCATAAATTCTAATACTGTTCCTGGCCTGGACTGTTGCTGGTACAGCTGCTGGCCAGTAGGGCCTTGTACCGTACCCGGTGCCACTCTATCCACGGCTGCCAGTGCAAGCTGATGCGAGTTCTCCATGCTCTGCCTCAGCATCTCAATCTGACGGTGTGACGCCTCCGTCTAGCGCTGCGATGCCTTTGCCTGGGCTCGTTGTGTCTCCATCATCTGCTGAAGGAGAAGGAACATGTTCGTTATCGGAGGTGGTAACGGCAGTATCTCTGGAACAACGACCAAAACCCTCTGGGGTGGAGGTGGTAGACCTCTCTGTGCAACTGCCACGGCCTCCGGGATAGTGGAATCACTGGAGGCAGTCTCGTGAACCTGCTCCTCAGCCTGGTCAGATCTCTCGGGCAAGCTACTCGATCCAGTGGCCTGCGGGTGCATCTTCGTCATCCTGGAGACGAATTGAAACAAGGAGATCAATATGGCACATGAGAAGATATTATCAAAGAAGGACAGTTAATTTAATACAAGGAGAGTAATCATGATAATCAAAAGATCGAAATTTTTTCTAGGTGTGATTGAGAAACTCCTATCATATCCTAGGTCCTACGTCCTAATTGCAGGCTCGTAATTAGTACTCTAAGTTGAGCACCATTACGAGATCGCACTAATTGCGACACAGAACCTATGTGGGCCACCACAAAAACGTGTCACTACCCGCACCCTGATTAGGGGCACGAGTACGTGGTTACGTCCAGCCTACGCCGCAGCATCGGCGGTAGAACGCTGTCTAGGTTATCTATAAATACTATAACTAAACAGATAAAGGTACCTGTACAGTATATACACTCCGAATGGAGGTGACATAGCAATACAGTCTCAATCACAAAAGAAAACTAGGATAGTTAGCATGAAAGGAAATATGATAGATGAAAACAGGAAATAAGTTCGAGATCCACACAAGCCCAAAGCTATACACAACACCACAGAGTCATAAAATATTAATATAAAATACTACTGTCTGAAAAGTACTAGCTGGCTAGCAGGCCAGGCAACCCTAACTAAGCTACTCTACTCAGGGTAAGCAAAGTCTAGTGGCTCTACTAACAAGCCATAGTCCAGATCTACTCCATCAGACTCGACCCCATAATAGGTCGGGCAATCTGCCTCAGAATCATCTGTAATATATCAACGATATCCTGTCAAAAAAATGAGCAAGTACAAACACTAACAACAGTTCCATGTGAATTGACAAATTCTATAAGAGAAAGTATAATAAAATACAAGACAAAGATATAGGAAGACTTAGGAACCGTTCGGAAGCTGAATTACAACCCTTAAACCAAACAAGGACCGGATTGTAACTCTTCCTCCGAGCAGAACTTAGTCTCCAATTAAGGTACAATATAAAGGCATGTAGAATATGTGAGTAACTGAATATCATAGCATGGTGAGAAAGTACTGAATGTAGAACAGAACAGGATATGTGATAAGATAAGTAAATATAAAATGTGCCTTGAATTATTAGAGCGTTATGTGATCGGCTTGGGAAACATGATCAGGCTTTCCATCCGACTGGCTATGAACAACAATAGAACGGTAAGGCCGGTCACCATGGAAAGCTATGAACGATGTAGGGTAAGGCTTTACCCGTCGTGAGGCGAGGGTATAGCTATGAACAATGTGTACAATAGAACAATGTGGAAATTTGATCACACAACCACTAATAACTCTCCATCCCCCGAATAGTATAAAGGATCCGGACATAACAAGTCATGACACGGGATTCAAAAGCAGGTGATCAGCCCACTCCCAAGTCCATGTCTATACAAGTACAAGTGTCACGATCCGCTACCCAAATTGTTGGGCCGGACCGAGTCATGTCCAGCCTGTATTTGAGATAAAGCGCAGTAAGCTGTTCTAGAGATAACATGATAAGACTAAATGTGCTAATAGTTCTATAAGTGAATAAAAGTCATAAATGCTCCAAACACAAAAGTCGTCTCATATAGAAATAAGTCCAAAGTACAAGTCTGAAATGTAAAACTGGATACATATCCAATTACAAAATACGTAGTCTAATACATGACTACACTAAATATCCCAAGCAGCTATGCAAACTAGACGAGTTTCCCCGCAAGAACATCCTCGTAAAGCAAAGCCGGGTCCTCGGCAGTATCTCCATAATATGAGTCACAGAGCAACTCCTCCTCAGTAAGAATACCTACAACGTTATCCTGTCAGGACGGGAGCAAGTACTGATTCTAACAAACTAGCATATGAAACATGGAAATGAACATAAGAGGAATAACTGGAAACATGGCATCAATTAATCTATCATGGCAAGGACACATATGTCATAGAGACAACTGTATATATAATGTTTAAAACTGTAGCAGGTATGTGATCGTCAATAGGTGTACAATGTACAGGGGCACATGTAAATGAAATATACATACGTATAAGTATACAAGCATAGGTGTACCTCCGTACAGAAATGCGGGATAATGACCTACGGCACAGTAACATATAAAATAAAACTTTGCTCGGTACGATAAAGGGGGCATGATCACGTACTCTACTATCAGTTTCCCCATAACCCATATTCTAATCATGTGAGAGATACATAAAGACTGTTCTAAGCATGGTAGTAACTGAAAGTACAACATGTGAAGATTTAACTTGCTACCCCAAGGATCAGTATTTAACATGGTTGGATTTGCAGTTCATTGATGTAACAGTATGTAAAGTTTGTAGAGAGTATTTGCCTCCAGCAAAGCAAGCTGCGATAAAAAGTGCTATAGATGTCGGGTAACTCGTCACTGTAGAAATAAATACATAAACTTAGTTTTTATACTAAACTAAAATACTAAGACACTAATTGGTACAACACGACTTGTGACTGTGCACCTAGCCAAAATGATGACTTTAGCATAGGATACCAATATTGGGTGACACACTACTATAACTAACTTTCTAGGGTCTTTACACTAGTGAGGGGTGAGGTTCAACACGGCTATAACTCAAAATAACACAAAAAGTTGTAAGTCGTAATTATTTAATAATTAAATCAAATGAACATTGTGTTCTAACAATTTTTGAGATAGACAAAAAACTCAATTTTACATAAAATAAAGTACCAAAATGATCCTTATTAATTATAGAAATTTATTATAATTTTCTGAAATTTATTAACCAGTACAAGTATTTTATAAAAATCAGTTTTCCTAAGTACACAGAAAATGAGTTCTGGTTCATATGCCAAAACAGTGGCAAAACTGTAAATTAAATACTGTAAAAATCATACTAAATTAGCTAAATTAACATAGTATCTAAATACTATTTTTCCAAAATTTTAACAACAATTAAGTATTTTTAGAAATCCAAACCAGCATTGTACACAATTGAAATTAAATAATTAATTATCTGGTATTTTGTCCTGTACATAATTTGAACCAAAGTTCAAATACAGGACCCAGGCCATGAATCAAGTCCAATATGACTTGTACAGGTCTGAATGTGGGAAAACACATTTGAGCCCAAAAACCCATGCTAGGCTTGGACATCAAATGGTTGTAGTAATTAAAATACACAAAATACAAAGAGGTAAAAGTAAATAAATATTAATATTTTAACAAGGTAAATTATACATAGTGGTCATATAATATGACAAGTATATTTTCATAATAATAATTTAACTAGGTATAGTGAAATACATATATAAAATGTTATAACTACAATATTTATATATACATATAAATATACAGATATTTACATAATGGATATACATACATATGTTAAAAATACATACATATATATATATATATATTTTTTTTTATTTTTTTTTTTTATATATTATATTATATATATATAGATATAATATATATAATATATATATATATATATATATATATTTACGTATATATAAGAAAATACTTAAATAAAGTATATATAGATAATATATATATTCTATATAATATATATATAATATATATAGATTTATATATATATATATATATATATATATATATATATATACAAATATGTATACTATACATAATAGTATATATATAATAATATATACACATGAACATATATACATATATACATTATATACGTAAATATATATATTAAATATACTATATATATATATATATATATATATATAAATATATATATATAAAAAATATATTATAGATATAATATATATATATATATATATATAATATATATATAGATATATATATTATATATATACACACACACACACACACACACACACATACATAATATAATAAAGTACTAAATATAAATATATATATATATAAAAATAGCATATATATATAATACAGTATATATAATATATATATATATACAAATACATGTATACATATATATATAAATGTATATATAAATAATAAAACAAAAGAAAAAGAAAAAGAAAAAGAAAAAGAAACAAACAACAAAGGGGGGCTCGAACTCGGCCCACTGGGTCGAGTTCTCAGACTCGGTCGGGCTGGCCAGGGGGGTCAGCCCGAGCTTGTGTTAGGGGTTAGGGTTCTGTTTAATTTATTAGGGTTTTAGTTAATAATAATAATAACCCGAAAAATCAACTCTGTGTCCTGACAGTTTGGGACACAGAGTCTGCGTGTTGGTGCTATATGCACGACACGTACGGGTCATGAAATGCGTGTCCAGTCCTACCCTCGTGCTCGCCAGGACACGGCGAACCACATAGGTGTGCACGAGACACACACGACACGAATTCGACACTGCTACTTACGTGTCCAGCTTCGGAGAGGGTTTTCGAAGGCGGTGACGGCGGCTAGGGGCGTCGGTAAGGCGACGCTTGGGCGGCGATCGACTCGCCTCGTCACGGCATGTCAGTTGATGGTGGTTGGGGGCGGTGCCGGTCGTCGTGGGGGTGGATTTGGGTAGATGACCGGAGTTAGGGTTTCGGTTAGGGTTTGGAGAAGAATTAGGGCGGTGGTCGTCGTAGATGGGTCGGGGTGGTGGTGGTTGGGTCGGGGAGGATGAAGGGGTTCTTATAGGGGGTCTGAGTCGGTCGGGCTGGGGCTAGGTCGGCCGGAAAACGCGGGGTCGTCGTCGGCGTGGCAGTCGGTCAGCCGAGTCGTCGGGGGTGGGTAGAATAGGATTTTCGTTTAGGTCCCCGTAGTTTAGGATATTACAGATAGGTCCTTCCAGTGTCTAAATGCAAAAATCAAATTTGCATTCCGCATTAAAAATAAATTATTAATTACAAACTGATATTATAACAATTTAATAAATTGCAGTTTGATATAAAAATAATTCTAATTATTTACAAAATGATATTTTAACTATTAAAACTCATTTAAAAAATCATTTAAAAATTCTAGAAAAATTCCTAAAAATCATAATAAATATTGTAAGGCTAAATATGACATTAATAATTAATTAACACTAATTAAATAAGTTTTTGAAAAACAGGGGCTTACAACAAGTAACAAGTCGAGTCATGTACCAATATACTAAGTAACCCGGGAACAACATCTCATGACAGGATCCGATATATACTAGTCCGTGAACTATCGTGTCTGGAAATCAAGTAAGACACTACAACTGAATCGGATATAGCAGAAATCAAGACAATGAAAACTATCAGTGAATGTACTCGCCTGCTGTCCTGAGCTGTAGGGTATATCAATGCTCAGAGTGGTAATCAGAAACCTAACAGATGAGATATTGCATGTTAATTTAGGTTTAACAAAGTTATGAATGATTATAATGAATGACATGAAATCTAGGTCAAACTAGGTCTCACTGAGTCACATTAAGTCCTGTCAAGTCAATCTAGGTCAAATTAAGTTATATCAAGTCAATCTAAGTCAGACTAAGTCAACCCTAGGTCATACCAATCATCGCAAGTCAAAACAAGTCGAAGCAAGTCAAACGGGGTCAAGAGTTGGCATACAGTTGACTTTCAGTCAACTGGTCAACCCTGGTCAACTCTGGTCAACTCTAGGTCAAACTGGTCAAATATTGACCAACAGTTGACTTTTGGTCAACTGGTCAACTCTAGTTTGGATTTGGTCAAATTTAGACAAAGTGTTGACTCATCGTTGACTTTTGGGTAAAAAGTCAACTCTGGGTCAACCGAGCCAGAATCGGTTCAAATATGACATTTGTAGGGTGTACCTAACAAGTCACCTAAGTTTCAAGTTAATCCGAATACCCGAACCCCGTATTTTGAAATTACCCGATTACCCTTTATACATTACCCTTAAACCATTCTAACCTTGACGCCAAGTGGCTTTCCCTTAGGAATTCCACTCCCGGATTCCTAGGATAGTAGGGTACTAGCCTATACAACCATTACCTACCAAGTTCTCCGGGTAGAGTGGACGTCCAGTCCATCTTTCGGTCCATATTGGTCGTTTACCCGTTATCTCGAGTACCGTAGGATACTCAACGGTATCGTGCGATACCATCTTCCTAATCCCACACGAAGTCCCGATTTCCACCTAGGAGCCTACCCGCAAACTCTATTTTATACTAAGTCCCCTCCAAGTTTGGATGCGTTCCGACGCTCCTAACTCAAAATTACCCTCTCACTAAATCTAATTCAACCATTCACTCACTCACTCAATCTCACTTTTCACACACTCACTTAGGACCAACTTAGGGGTTATTTTAGTGGGTTTTATAGGTGTATATATAGCTATATATATGGGTATATATATGTATATATATAGGTATACATACATAGGCTTATAGGGGGTGAATCGGGGGTCAAATGGGGGGGGGGGGGGGAGGATTAGTGCCTTTGTTGCTGCTACTGTTGCTGGTACTGCTGCTTGCTGCTGCTGCTAATACAGCTGCTGCTGCTGCTGTGTTGGAGGGGGGCAGCAGCCCCTTGGTCCCTCCTAGCTGCTGCTCTTGGCTATCCTTTTCCTCCTCCTTCTCACACTCTTTCTCCCTCTATTCTCCTTCTCTAATCCTCTCTAAACTCCTCTCTAACTCTCTCTAAATATATATAAACTCTCACACATACAAATCTCTCATTCCTTCCCCTCTCTATATATAAATACACACACAAGTATATATATATATATATATATATATATATATATATATAAATATATATATATATATATATATATATATATATATATATATATATTTATATATAGACACGCACACATATATATATAGGAACACACACACATATATATATACACTCACACACATATATATACAATCACACACATATATATATATATATATCTATATATATAAACACACACACATATGTATATATATATAGACACACACTCATATATATACATATATAGAGACACACACACACACACAATAACACAAATAAATTTAGGAGTGCCTAACCACTTAGATACAAACCTAATTATTCTAGAAGTGTCTAAATTTGGGGGAAACTCAAGGACACAATCACAAATCCAAACTTCTCCTAGGACACTCCAAACAGACTCAAACTTGACACGAAGAGGGACACAAACACAGGGATCAATCCTACGGGGTCCAATCTAGTTTACATGATGAAAAGAATAGATTAGAGGATAGGTTGTACCTATCGGGAGATGGATCTCAATGGAAAAATCCTCCGACACGGCTCCGATACAAATCGAATTGTTTAGGACACACCCTTGCACTTCTTGCTCCCAAAAGCTTGGAGAATCACTACTTGGGATAGAGGAAGAGTTCGATGGAAGAAAAATGGGAAGAAAAGCTTATTTTGGAGATGATTTCTAAGGAAATCACTTCTTTCCTTTGGAAAGAAACTTGGAGAAGAAGAAGAAGAAAATTTAAAGTGGGAAGAAGGAAGAGGGAAGGGGATGTGGCCGGCCCTATGTGGGAGGGTTGGGGCACTTGTTATTTACAAGTTTGCCCCTTTCTATTACTTCTTAGCTAAGTTAACCTCCTAAATTGGTTTTGGGAGTTAGTTTAGGCTAAATAAAAATCCTAATTAAGCCTAAACACTCATGGAGGACTAGTCCAAACTCCTAGACCTAATTGTTAAGTTTGGTGGGCCATGGTTAATTAATGTGTTAATCACAACTCAAGTCGAAATTCTCCGGAGTCCCGAATTAAGTTGGAATGCGATGAAATTCGAACCCGACTCCTATAATCATTAAATATTAATATTCATGAAATAAAATTCCCAAAAAATATTCTAAAATAGAAAATGACAAAAATACCCCTGTTTTTGAAAACTGGGGGTGACAGACTCTAAGTGGTCTTGTCCTGCCTATATAGATTAAACCCAAGGATCATCCAAAATGAAATCCATCTATCCCTTTTCGACCAATACAATATCTACCATCTTGCTGGAGCATGACCTTAAATTAGCAGTGTTAATCAGAATTTTTTTCTTATTGTGTTAAGGACCACCCCAAGGAACCTTGGCTCCTTCGAGTCCATGACTATGATCAGGAAAGCCAAACATTCTCATACCACTCTTTAAGAATTATCCTTCTCAGAAGTCTTGTAATGACGATTTTATGATTAGCCAACTTCTATAAGTTGGGTAGAGCCTTGAACCAAGAATACCTGGACATGGAGCCAATTTGGATTCTTTTTATATAAGATATCCCCCACTAGAGGCACGATTCGATTCGGAGGACGTGACAAGTTTAGTCCAAGGTACATAGGACCTTTCGATGTCCTGGAACGTGTTGGAGAGGTTGCCTATAAATTGGCCTTGCCACCGTCGCTAGAGGGAGTGCATGACGTATTCCGTGTATCTCAGCTGAGGAGGTACGTGGCGGACAGCAATCATGTGCTTGATCACTCTGAGATCATAGTTGGACCGAACTTGTCGTACGAAGAGCAACCAGTAGGCATTCTTGATCGTCGAGTGAAGGTGTTGCGGAATCAATCTATATCATTGGTTCGCGTGGCATAGAAGCATCACTCGCCAGGGGAGTCTACGTGGGAGCGCGAGGACGACATCCGAAATCGTTACCCGCATTTGTTTGACAACCAAGGTATGCCTTCCCATGTTAGTTCCTTAATAGTTCTTGCTTGCATTGCATTCGACCCGCTACATTAGTTTAATTTCGAGGACGAAATTTCTTTAAGTTGGGTAGGATGTAAAACCACCTTCCTAAATTTCCTTCCTTTTTAGTATACATATTTTTATTATTATTTAACGTTTTATTATTAATTAAATGGCTTTAAACCAAGTATGGGTATTTTACATATTATGGGTAACAAGCGATGATTATATATATATATATATATATATATATATATATATATATATATATATATATATATATATATATATATATATATATATATATATATAAATAAGATAGGTAATCCATATAAGGAAATTTAGTTAAATATTTTAGAAATAGATTTTGGATTTTTAGAAATTTTTGTTGTAATTTTTGGGGGCTATATACTTATATATATATATATATATATATATATATATATATATATATATATATATATATATATATACACATATATATATATATATATATATATATATATATATATATATATATTTCTTTTAAAATATATATATAGTTTAGAAAGAATATATAGTTTAAAAAAATATATAGTTTAAACTATATATATAGTTTAAAAATATATAGTTTAGAAAGAAAAAAAAATAGGGCCCGGCCCACACCCCAGCAAAGGGGCGGGCCATGGCTGAGCTATTGGCAGCTTAGGTGGTGGCATATGCGTTTAAAGAGAAAAAAGAAAAAAAAAGAGAGGGGGCAGTACTGTTCACATGAACAGTACTCGTTCCCCCCCCCCCCCCCGCGTCTGAACAAAGTCGAGCGAACCCCAGAAGAAGTTTAAACTCATACTTCTTCATATCTACACCATTTGAATTGAATTTTTTTTTATAAAATCTTAAACCAGATTCTCCTCTATCTAGTAGACCAAACCCGATCAATTCCTAGCCCCCTGCGAATTCAAATCCGATTTAAATTTGGAATTTAAACACCCTATAAAAATTAGTCAAAAATAGGGATTTTTAGAAAAACCAACGATCAAACCTCAACCCCAACCCGAACTCCGACTCTAGGACCTCCCCCACACCCTCGCGCTCACCGTCGATCGCCTGATCGCCGTCGCCGATGACCAGATCGCCGGCCAACCGCTCGAAGCCGACCGTAAAATAGAGAACTTTCTGTTTTACGAAGAACCAGGTACCCATCTTTCGAATCCAAATTTTTTGCTTGTGTTCGACGAAAAGTCGATCTATCGACTTCTGTGCGTAGACAACATACCCATCTCTAAACCCTAGCAATTAAAAAAAATTTCTAATGCATGGAAAGTCCCATAAAAGTTTCGGGAAAGTAGAGGAAAATTCCTCGAAAATGAACCCGAGAAAACACACCAACCCCTGACTTTGGAAGGGCTATTTCGACCCAGATATTAAGAATTTATAGGAAACAATTTAGACAGTCCTAGTTAACATATACGAGATGGAAACCCATCTGGTAGATTCAGTTTTTGTTTATTGTACAGGAAGTTACGGATCGATGAACTTCAGAGAAAAACTGTTTTAAAAATATTAAAATTTTAGAATTCTGTCCAATACGGTGTGCGCCCCAAAAAATCGGATGACGTAGTCACGCACTATATGCATTGAAAGGCGCGTATAGACGTTGCCGACGTGTGAGAACTGACGGAACTCAGTTTCGTCGTGTGTGCGCGACGAAATCAGTCCGTATCCGTCGATATATCCCCGTATCGCCAATTTGCAAACTTTGCCCTAACTTCGTATACAGTCGTCGATTCGAAACAAAACTTTCGCCAATAGGTCCGAATTGAAATTTTGGTCCAGTGTGTCATGTTTGGTTCGATTCTGAGAAGGTCGAATCGGAACCCCTTTTTGGCGGGCCCGCGACCCACTCAAACGGGCGATTTTGTACACGGCTCATCGGAATCCAAAACTGGACATACCGTTGAGTTTCTCTCCTCAAACTGAATCCGTAGACATGTATTTTGACTACATTAGAGACCATAGGCCTTGGTACGCGTTTCGGTGCAAAGCAGGTCCAATGGCGGATATCGTTTTGACCCAAAATTAAGATTTTACCCCTATTCCAGAATTAGACTTTTGGACAGGCATTTCCTAGGTATATCTTTTACACCGAGTATATTTTTGATGTTTGTTTCAGCGTCCGAAGTTGTTTGAAGATTGTGACGTTTCTTGGCTGACATTGTGATTTTCGGGACTTGCCACTTTGCACCATCAGGCAAGATACCTTGCCACCTTACTTTGTGATTATTATATTTCTTATTTTTAGTTGTTATTTTCAGTATTTCTTATTTCTTGATATTTAAACTGTGCGTCCAAGTCACACTTGGGTGCAAGCGACTCTATCGGTCATTTTTCTCGCTTTATTTATTTCTCTTGCATTGATTTAGTCTAGTGACCACCCATTGATGATGAGGTATTGGTATATCTCGTACGGCCTTAACACTTGCTTTACCACGTGAAGTGAGTCACATGTAGGACATGTATCCGCGTAGTTGGCTGGCCACCGATACATATGGAGCGTACGACGGATATGAGTAACTGCCAATAGAATTGCATGCTAGAAGACTTGGCGGTTACTAGAGGTATATGTCAGTCATGGAGATGATGATACTAGGCATTGGGTGGGAAGAACAATACCTGATGTATGGGCTTCGATTGCACTTTCTTTGTAACCCGGAAGCTCCATTGGAGATACGGGTATGTTTAGCCTCTCAGATTGGCCACTGTCGTTCTTGGAACGTCATGCGCTTGGTCACTGGTGCCCAAGTGGGGACTACACCGGATCCTATATTCAGCCAGGGCTCATGCGTCGAAGGATTGTATCTCAACTGCATATTCACAGTAGAATGGTCAGGAACCCGATTGCATGCATACCTTTTTCTCTTATTATATTATCACAGTTTATATGGTATGGTATTTTCTTGTATCTTGCTACGTCCCTCTGAGGACCTGGTTATCTCTCCAGGGTTAGATAATTTTCTACAGGAGTACGGAACGGCGTTGTAGCTATCCTACATCGATGACGAGGCAGTCTTTACTGATTTCTAGTCTATTCTTTATTTGAGACATTGGTGGACATTATTTTTATATCTCTTTCTTTCTATTTTGCGGAGGTTGGACTCCGATCTTGTGAGACTATTTTCATAGCTGTTTGGAGTGAGCATGTTCACCCGGCTATCTTTTGATACTCTTATTTATTATTTAGACTCTATTATCTTCTGTGTTGAGCTGTGATGAGATTAGATTATATTATTCTGGCCTGTGATTATTTTATTTACAGCTTATGTGCATATATGAGGATTCCATATATTGGAGTATTCTTCGTATATGTGCAGCTGGCATGTTCACGTGCTTGGTCCAATATACTTTGGGACTGGGGCGTTACAGTCTGTCATAAAACTGATCCTAAGGCAAGAATAGAAAAACAATCGTAAAAAGGGATACGTTGCACAAAAGTAAATTAACATGTTGGTTTTGTATGGGTGGGCGAGGAGCTCACTCCACCAGTACAGTTGAGTACTGACACCCACATAGTTTTCATGTGTAGGCATATGTAGAAGCTCGTGGTGCGGAGCTCGCTTGGATGCGTCGAGGCACGGAGTTTTTTGGCGATTCAAAGCGTGCGGTCGGATGGAGTCAAGACTTATACGGGACATAATATATGGACGTCGCTTATACGAAGCTTCCGCTGGCTCAAGCATTGTAATCGAGAGATGAGAGAGAGCAGAGTGACTCGTATAATGAGAGAAAAGTGAGCACGAGAGACTTGTAATCATGGCTTGCGCCTATTGTAATATGATTGTTCAATATCAATAAAGAGTTCTTTTGAGTAACTTGTGTTTTGATTCTAAATTTCTGCTGCATGTTCAATGTTTTTGTTTGGGGCTTCTGTGCGATGACCCCGTCGCCGCCGATGTAATCGGCCGTTATAAAACTGCCTTACACGAGCGCAATCTAGGCTCGTGCGGCATCACACCGTAGCGAGGATGATCGCTCCTACGGGAGCGGGGCATGACAGCCGTAGAGTCCATCCTCGAGGCACAAACCGCTGAATACGGGACTTGATTCCAAAGAAGCTATTACATAACGAGAAAATGATCTTAATTCAATCTATCTCGTTCAATCGATTCAATCGATCCCGACCAATCGGGTCCGACCAAATTGATAGCGACAGTGTTCTTTATCGTGCATCCCATGGACAAAAAATAGGGCACGGTGTAGGGATGGGGCACTACAAGAGAGGACATAGCCTTCCCCTCCCCTAATTTTTTTAGGAAATGCTAAATAGCCCGCAGTCTGTGTCCGCCGGCTGTGACCGCGGGCTGAGGTGTCTTAACTCAATTTGCCCTCCCATATTGTCTTTTTTTAAAATATTAAAATTGTTGTTATAGTTTTGAAATTTTCTAAAATTAGTGTATTGACTCCTTTAAACTTGTGTGTTTATGTTCTTAGCTATTATTCAACTATGGTCGATCTCTGAGTGTACTATTTGAAAAATGTGACAAGTTCCTCAACAAAATGATAATTATTTTCTACTTACGAGTAGAGATTTAAGTCTTATCTAGAAATAGTGTCGCATGTCCATATGTGTTAATATTTAAAATAGAGAAGATTGATATTTTGTTTCTTACTCTCAACGTGAGAGATAATAATATAATTGTATCGAAATATATAGATAAATGTTACATGATTTGAAACTAAAGGGTAAGTACAAAATCAAAATCTTACCCAAAAGAATAAACTAAACCTACCAAGATGTAACAACAAGATCAAAATTCAAACTAACAAAATATAATCCTAGAACAAATATAATCCTATCAAATATCTGACTTGGTCTTCTGGACCTTTGGGAGACGTAACACCCCCCTCAAGTGGAGAACCTTCGTGCGCACACCCAACTTGCTAACTAGTCGGCGAAATTGTTCGGCCCCCAATGGCCGACTTTGTAAAAATGTCAACAAGCTGGTTTTGGGAGAAAATATGAGTTGGAGAGATGAGTCAGAAAATAATTTTCTCACGAACGAAGGAGCAATTGGAGCTCAGGGAAGACAGGGTTGCTGAAAATGTGGATTGTCGCAGTAGACTGAAATGGATCAGGATGGGGAAGATCGAGATCAAGAAACAGATAATGAAGCCATTGGAGCTCAGTAGTTAGATTACCAGGAGCTCTATATTCGGCTTCTGCAGAGGATCAAAGAACTGTTGGTTGTTTCTTTGATTTCCATGAGATTGGAATTGCACCAAGCATGGTAAAATAATCAGTAGTGGATCGATAAGTTGTGGGGCATCCTGCCCAATCAGAATCTGTGTAACCTTGTAACTATAAGTTGTTCGAAGAAGATAGAAAAATATCGTGATTAATTGTTCCTCGTAAATAACGTAAAACCCGAAAAGCTGCATCAAGATGAGATGTGCGAGGAAGTTGCATGAATTAGCTGAGATAATTTACCGAGAAGCTTATATCTAGTCTGGTTACTGTGTGATATAAGAGTTGACCAATCAGGCGACGATACTTACTTGGGTCAGGTGCGACTCACCATCAGAAGGAAGCAACTTTAAGTGTTGTTCCTTCGAAAAAAGAGACGCTTTGGCATCAGTAAATCCAGAGTCATATAATATGTCAAGAATATATTTCCTTTGACATAGAAATATTCCTGGAGAGGAACGAGATACTTCAATACCAAGGAAGTATCGGAGATTACCAAGACTTTTGATAGAAAACTTTGATTCAAGACGTGACATTAAAGAGGAGAAAGAAATTAAATTAAAATAAAAGCATGTTATATGATATACATTAATCAAAGGGGGAGACGGTGAGAATGTAACATCACCAATATGCATCATAGTGGCACTAGAGCCATCTGGGAGTTGAACATTGACTGGACGGTCAATGGATTGATATTGTGGCATCTTCCATCCCGATTATAATTTAGTTATATGTTTTTTTATTTTTATTTGATTAGTTTACATTAAATTTTTCTATGATCATAGGAGTTGTGACTAAGCCCACAGGTGATTTATGACCAGCTTGTGGTCACATGATCTCTAGATAGGGTCTATAAGCATTCTATAGCTATAATATATTTTATTATGATTTTTAGACATTTTTATATATTTTTAAATATTTATTCTATGAAGATTTATATTTATGAATGACTTTCATAATTTATTTTGAGGCCATTTGTGTCTATTTTGAGACCCAGTATTTTTCTTTAGGCTCTATTAGGTTAAATATATTTTTTGTATTTTTCTACAATTTTTTTGGATTTTTTTAGAATTTTTGGGATTTTTTATATAATTAAAACATATATAATTTATATTTTATAGGTTTTTGAAATTTACTGCGAGGTCACACGATGATATTTTATGTTAAAATATTTTATTTATATTCTAGACACTTAAAAATATTTTCTAGAATTTTTTTGGACTTTTCTGCAATTTATTTTTATTTATTTGTACTTAAAATGATTTTTAAATAATTTTCTGAATTAAATAAATAAATACCCAGAAATCCACCCGGGGGGCCCACCTGTCGGCGCCAACTGCTACAGTGGCCGCCTCTCTCTCTCCTATATATATATATTATTATATTCGCCCACCCTAATTAAATTCCAGCAGCCTTTTGTGGGAGAACTCATCTAGGATTTTCGACTTTCCGAAGCGATTCCCGCCAACTCCGACGTGCTTTTCGCACGCCGTTTTTTTTGGATTCGTATCGAGGTTGACAGCTCTAGATCGGCATCCCCTCATCCTCGACTTGTGACTACGGTTTGTGCAAGGACCACATGCAAGTATGCCTTGCCTTCCTCTACAGTTTTATTTATATGCATTGTATTTCATTTTCCAGTTTTGATTGTTATGGACATGTGCTTTTCGTATTATATTTTGTCGAGCTGGTTACATTGCAAATAGCCGTATTTATGTTTGGTCTTGTGGTTCATACTTGGAGTTTCTCACCAGTACCTTGCTTGAGTCGTGTCATAGAACAAGTGCGTGTAGTGAACTGCTAAATCCTTGACTATCGTTTTACCCAACCAGAGAGTGTAACGCCCCAATCCCAAAATACGTATAGGACCAGGATACGGTACATGCCAGCAACACTTCACCAATGGGCCAAATCTCAAAATAAGCCCATTAGCGGAATGCTTAAGCTGTAAATCATGATAACAACCCAGAATATAGTACAAGCCACAGGTACACAACTAATCTCATCCACACAGAACAGAAAATATGAGATATCAAGTCCAATAAAATGATACTAACAAAGAAATCTGTCCAACATGAAATATGAAAGTAACTGTGCGGGTAAGACATCCCGAAACCACAGTAAAAGGAAATAAATAATCTACTACATGTCCACTGAAAAGAAAGAAAATAAAATAACAAGTCTATGAATGAAGAGACATGTCTCAAGAGAAGTCTTCAGCCACTATCTCGTCCTCCTGCGAAGGTGCGTCACCAGTCTCGACTCCTGAACCATAAACCTCCGGGTAGTCCTCGTCTCTAACTATCTCGTCCTCTGAACCATAAACCTCTGGGTAGTCCTCGTCTCTAACTATCTCGTCTCTAACTATCTCTACCCACAAGTCCAATTCTGGACACAGGGGCAAAACGGTAATTTCGGGTCAAAACGGTGTCCGTCGTTGGACCCGCTTTGCACCTAAAAGCGTGCCAGAGTCAACGGTCTCTAAAGTCATCAAACTACATGTCTACGGATTCGTTTTGATGATACGAACCCAACGGTATGTCCAATTTTGGATTCCGATGAGCCGTGCACAAATTCACCCGTTGAGTCGGACCGTGGGGCCCGCGAAACGGCGATCCGATCAACTGTCTCGGAATCGGACCAAACTTGGCATACAGGACCAGAAAAAAGATACGGTCCTGTTGGCGCAAGTTTCGTCTCGATCTGACGAACATGCACAAAGTAATTGGAGAATTTCGAAAAGGGCCGATACGGTGATTTTTGACGGATACGCATCAAATTCGTCGTGCACACGCGACCAATTTGAATTCCGTCAAAGCCCACACGTCCGCGAAGAAGTTACGCAGCTTTCGATGCTTACTACTCGCGACCACGTCGCCCGGATTGGCGGGACGCACGTTGGCTCGGAAGAATTTTAAAGTTTTTGAAACTGTTTTTAATGATAAAACCTTGATTTTGCAAACTGATTTCTCTTCACATAATTGATAAAAATTAAAAATACAAAATAGGTTAGGAAGCCCTACATTTTGTCTTTAAGTGTCTTCAAATAGTTTTTTGAAATCCCTATCGGGTTGACAGGAATCGATCTCCAAAGTGGGCAACTTGGGACTGAGTTGAAACTGTTTTCAAACAGTTTATTGTCGACTTTGCGTCGATATCACGGACCGGTTATTCTACGATCCTTGAAACTATTTACTGGGATGCCTAGAGGGTTATATAGGCTTCATGTAGGATTTTCTAGTTCGAGAATTGGTCGAGTATCGAGGAAGAAAATAGGGTGCGAATACGGGTACCTGTTTCCTATGTTGCTGCCGGCTGTCCCCTGCTTTTGCGCGCAGGTTGGCCGTCTCTGGCGTTCATCCGGCGGTTGCAGGCGGTGGCGCGCGTGCGGGAAGGTGGGGCGGTGTCGTCCAAGGTCGGGTGGATGTCAAGGGCGATCTACGTCGAGAATCGAAGGTTTATTCTTCGAAGAACTGGGATCGGTCTGCTTCACAGATGTAGGTTTATATATACCTGGTTTTAAATCCGATTTTTGATAGGATTTCTATGGGATTTAAGTTCCAAATCTGAGTTTAAAAGGAAGAGAATCTATCCTATTTTTGGTAGGAAAAGATTGGAGAGATTTGATTCGAGAGATTGATCAAATAAAAATTAAAAATTAAAAAAAATAGTCGGTTGCTCTGTTTCGAATAGAGGCTCGGGAGGGGGTGAAGTGAACAGTGCATTGCACTATTCACAATTACTTTTTTTTAAAAATCTCTTTTTCCTTATCTTCTATATATCTATATATCTATATATATTCATGTATAAGTATATGTATATATCCATGTATATACACCATAAATCTATTTAAATCCAAATAAATTTAATTGCTATCTATCAAATATATAATTAAACATATATATATTAAATTTATAATAAATCAATTCAATAATAATAATAATAATAATAGTAATAATAATAATGATTATTTAATCACAAAAATCACTTTAATAATAATAAAATAATAAAAACTTAATAATACTAAAAATAAACCAATGGTAGTGTTTGGTGAACGTAACCTACGCACTCCTCATTTGGCTCCATAAAATCGTACAATACTGTCAAACATCTATTTAATAATATTAATACCATTATTGTACAATATTTAATAATTAGAAATACAATATCAAATTCTAAAATAATTTAAAATATTTGCACACATAAAATATGTCTATATGGCCGTCCTTGGTCTCACTATATGCCTACATAGGCTTAGGTTGGTTCGGGCCCAGTTTGGACCAAATTAGTGCAACCGGGTCACCTAAAAGTCAATATTCTAATTAATAAATAAATCAATCATCGGTGGGGGTTAAGTCGCAACTTGGCCTGGTTTTTCTAGTTCGGGCATCACTATGGCTAGACCTACCTTAGCATGGCTAATACACTAGTCAAGGCTCACTGCTACATCATCTGTGCCACAATTCCTAGACGTCTTGTGCTCCAAAACTCAACAATGGCTAAGGTCATATTTAATAATAATTTAATTTAAAAAAATACTCATAAATTTCATAAAAATCCTATTTAAGGCAATTAAATAATAAAAAATATTTTCAAAAATTCAGGGGTTTTACAGAGAGTCCACTCGGGACGAGGGTTGATCCGTTGTACCAGAGAGTCCACACTCGGGACGAGGGTGTTTGTTTCCTTGGCACCAAAGGGTCCACTCGGGACGAGGGTGTTTGTCTTGATCTATTTGTATCAGAGAGTCCACTCGGGACGTGGATGTAGACTTATACTTGCATCAGAGAGTCCACTCGGGACAAGGATGTTGACTTATACTTGCACCAGAGAGTCCACACTCGGAACGATGGTGCATTGCCGTGAACTAACCAGAGAGTCCACACTCGGGACGAGGGTTAGTGATTAGTTCAAACCTGCAAGTCCACTCAGGGCGAGAGTTTGGTTCTTCTATTGATCTCGTGTTCATTGTTCACTCGGCAGTTCATTTATACGTAGTTGTTCTAGTGTTCGTGTTCGTGTTAGTGTTCGTAGTCATTTGTCGTGTTTCTATTTTTTTTGTTTATTTTCTTGCACATGATAAAACTGCTAGATTGGCATATTTTTATGTATCTTGCTATGTCCTCTGAGGACCTGATGATCTCTTCAGGTTTAGTGATTGCATGGAGTTAGCTAGTAGCTCTGGATGGCGGATGTGAAGATACGCTTGCGGGATTCAGGTATCGTTATTACGTTTGTTATCCTTTCGTGCTTTACATTCCTTATCATGAGATATCTTACTTATTGATTCAGTTTAGAGACTCTTGTTATATTTTTTGGAGTCCCATCGAACATATATGCTAGTGGGCTACAGACTACGACCCATAGTGTTCATTCATGTTTCGCACACTTATTGTGGATTTGAGATATAGATTTACCTTTGCCATGATTTGGTAGTTTACCATAGCCGTGACAGCGTTTACGTATTCGAGTCGGGCTGGAGTCCGCTTGTTGCGTAGCTGGCTTGCTCACGAGCTCGCGTCCGAAAAGCGGGTGCGGATCGTGACAGATATGAAGAAAAGGAAGATAAAGAGCAACAAACATGGTGAGTGGCACCACCATCTATATATCAAGAAGAAATGGAGAGATCAGTACTGCGAGGTTTACCCTTGCAATCACTACCAAAATATGTCGATTTAGCGACGGCCAGATCCGTCGTCCATCCGTCGGCAATCAGTATTAGTGACCGATCACTGACGGATCCTGGTCAAAATAATCCGTCGGCAATCAGCTCATCGCTAAGAAAGATCCGTCGCTAAGTAGTTGAAAAGCGACGGAATAGCGACGGCTTTTCTTCGTCACAATACGATGCATTAGCGACGACTTTTCGACGATCTTTCGTCCATTTCAAGTATTAAATACTTAAATGTGTAGACGCTAACGACGGAAAGTCCGTCGACAAACCGTCGTAACAGTGTATCAGAGGGTATCGTTCCGTCGCTTTTCCGTCGATAGCCGTCGCTAACAAAGGACGGATTAGCGACGGAATCCTAACGGATTATCCGTTGACCATGTTCTGGAAATGCTTGACATTTCCAGAACCCTGGCGACGGATATGTCGTCGCGACTCCGTCGCTCCTCCGTCGATATAGCGACTGATTAGTGGCGGATAATCTGTCGCCATGGTTCTGAAAATGTCATGCATTTCCAGAACCTTGACGACGGATGTTCCGTCGCTATTCCGTCGAACAAGGTATTTCCAGAACCTTGACGACGGATTTTTCGACGTGAATCCGTTGACCATGGCGACGGATTTCTGACGGAATATCCGTCGCTAACATTCTGTTCAGCTATATACCACCAGAACCTTGCCGACGGATATTCCATCGGCAGGTCGTCGCCATGCAAGATATGCCGTCGGCTGGCCGTCGACCACCCGTCGCTAACTAGAAACAGTTTCAAATCTCCAGTTAGCGACGGATATTCCATCGAAAAGTAGTCAGAAACTGGAAATATCCGTCGCTAACCGGTCACTAGTCCGTCGCTAACTAAGATTTTTTTTGGAAAAAAATTGCAGCACTTTCCCTGTTTACAAAAATATGCATAAACCAAACCAATATATAATGCACACCAATTATCCAACAATCACATAGACCAAATATATAATGCACACCAATTATCCAAGAATCATATAAACCAAATATGCATATACGAATTTAATGCACACCAATTATCCAAGAATCACATAAACCAAACCAAAACAATATAAAATAGACATCAATTATCCTGAAATCATAAACTAATATCCGTCGTTATAATCCAAAATTCCTACAAATATTCCAAAATTCCCACAAATATTCTAAATTTTATTAATTACAATAATTCAAGGAGGAGGAGGAGTTCGATTGTCCGGTGGTGGTAATCCCTCCTGCGCCCGACAAAAATACAGCTCCACTAGGTACGGCGACAAGCCTTCGAAGACACTGCTCGGAAGTCGGCGTAGCTGCTCTGGCGACATGAGATCAAGGAGTGCCGTCACAGTCGGAGGCGGGTACCAGAGGGGCAACAGGGTTGAAAGAAAGATGACCGACGGAAGAAGGACCGGGAGCAGCAGTCGATGGGCCGGCACCAGCAGAAGACGGACTGACACTAGCAGTAGACGGACCGGCAGAAGCAGACGGAGGCGAAAAGTATGTGGCAATTTGCTCCCGCAAGGACGATACCGCCTCGTGTAGCTGCGTAAGCTGCGACCTAACATCGTCGTCTGCCAGGGCCGCGGGAGGAGGCAGTGTCGGTAGAAATCTCTGAGTCGCCATATGCAACGGCCCTAGGGAGTCGACTCCGTACAGGTGCCCTTTCTTAAAGCCGTCGACGGTATCTACAAACAAGTCGTTTCGAGCGGCCAAAGAAGAGGGCATCCGGGCGGGCGTCGTTTTACCGACATCATCGGTGTCTCTTAACTGAGTTCGACTAATGGCCTCACGATACGTAGCCTATCAAATGAATGTGTTTATATTATAAGATTTACCTAAGTTGTAATCTAAATCCTATGTTTCTCTAAGTTAAGTGTGAATCCTAAGTTTACCTAAGTTATAATCCGAATACTTTTAATTCTAACATAAATCTCATAAACATAAGTACTTACATCAGTCTCCTTGGCCCTCTCTTCGACGAAGCTCCCGTCCTTCCGTTTTTTTTTGCGTATTCTGGAACACATCATATATGGTGACCGATTCTGGCGCCCTTTTCTCCTTCACCGCCCGTTGGGTCTGCATACAAAATTTTCGTAGAACTTAATTAACTCCGTATATTAATAATACCTAATTCGATAGTGAAATGAATTTACGGTATCTCACCAGATCTGCAAGCGTCGCTGCGTGGGGCCTTGATCCCCCCGTATGAATCCCCGTGGCCCGTCGGTTCGCCTTCGCCTTCTCCGATTTCTCCTTGTACGCAGGAGTATTCATCATATCTAAGAGGTCCTCATAATAGTCCTACCGGATCCAATTCGGCATCGTCTGCCCCATTTTCAGGTCATGAATCATATCCCGTATCTTCTTAGAGGCAGCGCTTCTGTAGGTCCTGTGGATCGCGTCCTCGCGATGGGGTGGCCACCAGTACGTCGTCTAACATACAAATTTAATTATCACGTAATTTAAAAATAGTTGATTAAAGAGTAACTAATAATTAACTAGAAGATATAGATATATACTCTCAACTCGTCGAGCCAGACGTACTTCAAGTTTGGGGGCACCGACGAAAAGTTGAGGTAGGGACCATGAAAGTTAGCCCTGATAATTTTTCCAAGAGCTCTGGCAACATTAAACGAAAAAAACTACAAAAAAGAAACGACTGGATTATTAACTTGAATAAATGAAAGAAATTTAATAAATTATCTTAAATTTACTTACGAGGTCCCCGTGGGCCATAGCTCTCGTCGGAACTCGTCTCTCGGCCTCTCTGGTACCGTCGAAGGATCCGCGGGTCCGTGCATGTACTCCCTAGTAACCGGATGGAACCGAGTATGGGGGTACTCCGAGGCCCACTGTGTAGTAACTGGGGGATCCACTGGTGGATCCGCTGGTGGGTCCGATAGCGCAACGGATCCGCTAGCAGATCCAGACTCATGCCTCGATGAAGTTGTCGATCGACGGCGGGATGCGTCTGTGCCCGGGGTACTCTCCGGGTCGGGATCGCTGGATGGGGTCACATCCCGGGAAGATTGAAGCCAAAAATTTGCATAAAGAACATCAAAGTTTTTTGATACTGCTCTACTAGGTACGGCGACAAGCCTTCGAAGACACTGCTCGGAAGTCGGAGTAGCTGCTCTGGCGACATGAGATCAAGGAGTGCCGTCACAGTCGAAGGCGGTACCAGAGGGGCAGCAGGGTTGAAAGAAAGATGACCGACGGAAGAAGGACCGGGAGCAGCAGTCGATGGACCGGCACCAGTAGAAGACGGACTGACACCAGCAGCAGACGGACCGGCAGCAGCAGACGGAGGCAGAAAGTATGTGGCAATTTGCCCCCGCAAGGACGATACCGCCTCGTGCAGCTGCGTAAGCTGCGACCTAACATCGTCGTCTGCCGGAGCCGCGGGAGGAGGCAGTATCGGTAGAAATCTCTGAGTCGCCATGTGCAACGGCCCTAGGGAGCCGACTCCGTACAGGTGCCCTTTCTTAAAGCCGCCGACGGTATCTACGAACAAGTCATTACGAACGGCCAAAGAAGAGGGCGTCCGGACGGGCGTCATTTTACCGACATCCTCGGTGTCAGTTAACCGAGCCCGACTAATGGCCTCACGATACGCTGTCTATCAAATGAATGTGTTTATATTATAAGATTTACCTAAGTTGTAATCTAAATCCTATGTTTCACTAAGTTAAGTGTGAATCCTAAGTTTATCTAAGTTATAGTCCGAATACTTTTAATTCTAACGTAAATCTCATAAACATATGCACTTACATCAGTCTCCTTGGCCCTCTCTTCGACGAAGCTCCCGTCCTTCCATCTCTTGTGCGTATTCTGGAACACATCATGCATGGTGACCAATTCTGGCGCCCTTTCCTCCTTCACCGCCCGTTGGGTCTGCATACAAAATTTCAGTAGAACTTAATGAACTCCGTATATTAATAATACCTAATTCGATAGTGAAATAAATTTACGGTATCTCACCAGATCTGCAAGTGTCGCTGCGTGGGGCCTTGATCCCCCCGTATGAAGCCCCGCGGCCCGTCGGTTCGTCTTCGCCTTCTCTGATTTCTCCTTGTACGCAGGAGTATTCATCATATCTAAGAGGTCCTCATAATAGTCCTGCCAGATCCAATTCAGTCTCGTTTGCCCTATTTTCAGGTCATGAATCATATCCTGTATCTTCTTCGAGGCAGCGCTTCTGTAGGTCTTGCAGATCGCGTCCTCGCGATGGGGTGGCTACCAGTACGTCGTCTAACATACAAATTTAATTATCATGTAATTTAAAAATAGATGATTAAAGAGTAACTAATAATTAACTAGAAGATATAGATATATACCCTCAACTCGTCGAGCCAGACGTACTTCAAGTTTGGGGACACCGACGAAAAGTTGAGGTAGGGACCATAAAAGTTAGCCCTGATAATTTTTCCAAGAGCTCTGGCAACATTAAACGAAAAAACCTACAAAAAAAAATGACTGGATTATTAACTTGAATAAATAAAAGAAATTTAATAAATTATCTTAAATTTACTTACGAGATCTCCGCGGGCGATAGCTCTCGTCGGAACTCGCCTCTCGGCCTCTCTGGTACCGTCGGAGGATCCGCGGGTCCGCACATGTACTCCCTAGTAACCGGATGAAACCGAGTATAGGGGTACTCCGGGGCCCACTGTATAGTAACTGGGGGATCCACTGGTGGATCCGCTGGTGGGTCCGATAGTGGAACGGATCCGCTAGCAGATCCAGACTCATGCCTCGATGAAGTTGTCGATCGACGACGGGATACGTCTGTGCCCGGGGTACTCTCCGGGTCGGGCTCGCTGGATGGGGTCACATCCCGAGAAGATTGAATGCGACCACGACCACCAGCACCACTACGACCACGACCACGACCACCACCAGCACCACGACCACGGCCAGCCATCATGACGTGTGAATAGAACACATAAACATAATTAACAATATAAACGTGTAAATAAATATAAAATTCTAAACTAAAATATACACACCAGTAGTAGGAAGGCGAGTGCCGCCGCGACGAAAAAGACTAGGAGTGCCATCTGCAATAAGTAAATAATCGAACAAAAAAAAACATGAATTCACGTAATTGCTTTTATGAGGTCAAACTTAATTCACGTAATTGGAAGTGTTTTTAATATACAACAATATTTAACCTAATTGTCGTCTTCGTTCTCATCCTCGGCCTCGTCTTCATCATCATCCTCCTCCTCATCCTCATCCTTATCTTCATCGTCGATTTCATCTGTATCCTCATCCCTATCAAATTCGTCTTCTTCTTCTTCTTCTTCTTCTTCTTCTTTTTCTTCTTCTTCTTCTTCTTGTTTGTCTTGTTCTTCTTCTTTTGTCTCAATATTTGGGACAAGACGTCTCTTTCTTTCCTGGTTGACAGCTAAGTCTTGTGTATCAACCTCTTCCTCCCCTCTATTTTCCTCAACAATATCTTCAACATCCATTGTATCCGAGTGTTGTCCCAAGTATTGGAACTTTTCGATCTGGTCCTCTTGGTATGCTGGGTCTCCAATGTTGAATGTATTTCTAGATTTAATCTTGCATATGGCCACCAGTCAAATCAATCTCTACGACGCCTTGGGTAGCTTGTATAGTAGACTTGAACAGCCTGATTTGCTATCACAAATGTATTGGACCCTCTATACCTCCTGCAATGATTTATATCGACAAATCCAAATTGTTTATCGATTCTCCAAACGATATTTGGTGTCGTATCGAACCACTCACATTTGAACATCACAATATGCATATCATATGGGCCAGTATATTGTAAATCTACAATATCCCGAAGCACTCCATAATAGTCAAAGTTCGGTTCGTCGTCATAGATGGTGCCTCTTATGCAAACCCCGAAATCCTTGGTACTGATGGCGTCATTGATAAATTCGACATTTATAGCATTCTGAGTTGCCTTAAACCTGAAGCCATTAGCGACATAGCCTGGCCAAGTCTTTGTTTGCTTCTTCGGTCCCAATGCCAGATAACGAACACTCTCATTAGTGAGTGTTGTTTCTGGCAATAAAACCTGTAAATAAATATTTATAATTTAAATATTTTAGATTATATATTTCTAATCTCAGTTACTTACATATTTTATAAGAATATATAAAATCAACCTCAATTATAATCTCAGTTACTTACGTATTTGCGAAACCATGAAGGAAATGTACAATCAACCTCTCTTTGAAGTCCCTCATCGGTAATATCGGGTGTCCTTATTTTGACTTCATCTCTAAATACACTATTAGAGAAAATAAGAATATATAAGTGTAGTCACTTACTTCATTAAATTAGAGATTATAACGAGTGCAAGTGTACTTAGTTACTTCTCCAAATCTCTCACTTCTTGTATGTCACAGTTTAACAAGACATATCGGTGAGCGACATCATACTCGTCGTCAGTCAACCACCGTTTTTTACTAGCCCCAATAGGCTTGCCCCTTACATTGAATATACCTCCATCCTTAACATCCTCGTCATTCCTTTGAGGTCTATTTTGATTTGTCCTAACATGAGTATCGAAATAAATGGAGCAGAAGTTCGACACCTCTTCGATAAGATATGCTTCGCATATCGAAGCCTCTATATGAGCCTTGTTGCCAACTTTCTTCTTTAGATGGTGTAGGTATCTAGAGAGACAAATTATCTTGAGAATTAAGAATGAATTTTAAAACCCACTAAAATTTAACTTAAATTATATCGATTTTTATGTACCTTTCAAATGGGTACATCCATCGATAATGAACAGATGAAACGACACGGGCTTCGTATGCTAGATGAATCGGTAGATGCTCCATGCTGTCGAAGAAGCCAGGAGGAAATATTTTCTCCAACTTGCAAATTGTTAAGATAATCTTCTCCTCAAGTTCAACCATGTGTTGCACAGTCAACTTAGTTGAACAAATATCCCTAAAGAATATAGATAGTTCGGCCAACGGAACCCATACAGCAGAAGCAACAACTTTTTCAAAGCAATGGGCAGTAATCTTTTCATAAACACATGGCAGTCATGACTCTTCATTCCCGTTAGCATGCGTTCATTGAGATCAACGCATCTAGAAAAATTCGACACATAGCCGTCGAGAAATCTTAAAGTAGATACCCACTTGCAGATTATTAATCTATCTTCCTTGATCAATGTGTATTGTGCTATCGGCTTACTTAATTGTCCACCAGCTCCCCTTTGTATCAAGTTCAGATAAGGACGCTTACATATCTCGGCAATGTCTTGTCTTGCTTTTGGATTGTCATTCGTCTTTCCTTTAATATCCATGACGATATTAAAGACATTATTGAACACATTCTTTTCGATATGCATAACATCAAGATTATACCTTATAAGATTATCTTTCCAATAAGCCAAGTCTCAGAAGATACTCCGTTTGGTCCAGTTATGCCTTTGTCCGAACCCATCGACACGATTGTTCGATGGATCTTCCATTACAGTGGACAAGTCCTTTACATCTTTCCAAATATCGTATCCCGATAATCTGGCAGGCGGATGAGAAAATTCTTGTTTTCCAGCTCTGAACGCGTCCTTTTCTTTCTCCAAGGATGACTCGCGGGCAGAAATTGACGATGACAATCAAAGAAAGAAGTTTTTTCTCCATGCTTAAGGCGGAACGCCTTACTATTTTCTATGCATATCGGACAACACATGGTGCCGTGAGTACTCCATCCCGACAGCATACCGTATAGGAGAAAGTCATTGATTGTCCACATCAGTGAAGCTCTCATCTGAAAGTTCTGTTTCCTGGAAATATCATAGGTCGCGACGCCGATCTCCCACAGCTGTTTCAGCTCATCCACCAACGGCTGTAAATATATATCGATATTCTTCGTCGGATTTTTGTGACCCGGTATGATAGCTGTCAAGAACATATAAGGAGTCTTCATACACATCCATGGTGGCAGATTGTAAGGGGTCAGAATAACCGGCCAGCAGGAGTATTGAGATCCCGACTGCCCGAAAGGGGCGAAGCCATCAGAACATAGCCCCAGACGTACATTTCTAGGCTCTGCAGCAAAGTCTGGATGACGCAAATCAAAATATTTCTACGCCTCTCCATCCGAAGGATGTGACAATTCTCCATCGTCCTTTGTACGTTCTTCGTTGTGCCACGTCATGTGTTCTGCTGTATTCTGAGACATATTTATCCTCTGCAAGCGCTTCGTGATCGACAAGTAATGCATATACTTGTAAGGACGTCGTTTTCTAGTTGACTTTCCTTTTCTCCTGACTGGCTTGTAACAATCCGTATTACAAAAGCTGCAACTTTCTATATCCTCGTTCTCCTTGTAGTACAACATGTATCCGTTGCGACAACAATCTATCTTCTTGTACCCTAGTCCCAGTTGTCAGACCATCATCTTTGACTTGTAGAAGTTTTTTGGAAGCTCTTTTGATTCCTTTGGTAACACCTCCTTGATTAGTTGTAGAATCCGATCATAGCAAGTTTGTGGCAAGTTAAAGTCGAACTTTATGTTCAACAACCGCATCGTCACTGACAGTACGGAATGTAGCTCACAACCAGGATATAAAGAAGTTTCAGCATGCTGAAACATATCATAGAACTCCTTCGTCTCGGGATTAGGATCCTTCGGATCAAAATTAGGCCCTGCTGCGTCGTACACCATATCTCGTGCAAGGTTCTGCAGGTCTCCATAATCAACAGAGCATTCGTCGTCTTCGACGACAAAATCTGTTGTAGCATTATCATCAAAAGCATAACTAACAGCATTCGCAACCTGTCTTTCTGCATATAGTTTACCTTGCGATGACCACAGGCCGTAATCACGTACGAAATCCTTACGGGTCAAATGATCTCTTACACTCACCACTTCTTCGTAACGTCTATTACGACAATAACGATATGGACACTTGATTTTGTTACCGTCTATATACTGAGCTTTGCTCATGGCATACTTAAGAAACACTTCTACGCCTGCCTGAAAATCGTCACTCACACCTATTCTGCTCTCGTGTTATCGTTTGTACATCCATGTACGATCAACGAAATAACGATCCATCACATATTGGATGTGAAAATCTGTATCGTATGACAAACTAAACAGAATTAGTATATATATAATCATATAACTGGTGGATCCGCTGGTATATAGGCCGGATGTACTTAGTATCGACCGCATCAGATTAGTATCGGTCTATAGGTTTGGTATAGGCTGTATCAAATTGGTATTGACCTTAGCGAATTGGTATCGTCCTATCCGATATGTATCGGCCGTATAGCTAGGATTCGTACCGGCCTTATCGATTCGGTATCGGCCATATCCGATAGGTATCGGCCGTATCAATATGTATCGGCCGTATCAGATTAGCATGGTGGAAGGTTTAGTAACAAATGTACTTAGATTTTTCTCTTCTCGAGCTAGAATACCATTACAAGAGAGTCACGAGAGAGTAAAAAATCTCCTACATAATGATGTTTACGAGAGTGATTGGCCAATTACAGTAACACACATACTATATTTTCCATCAGGGAAGGAGAGATTGAAGGCAATAACATATAGAGTTGTATTTCGGAAGAAGACGAACTCCTATAAACTCTTTATTCACTAAGAGTTTGTACGAGTTCTTCTTCCGAAATACAACTCTATATGTTATTGCTTTCAATCTCTCATTCCCTGATGGAAATACAGCATGTGTGTTACTGTAATTGGCCAATCACTCTCGTAAACATCAATATGTAGGAGATTTATTTTACTCTCTCGTGACTCTCTTGCAATGGTATTCTAGCTCGAGAAGAGAAAAATCTAAGTACAGTTGTTACTAAACCGTCCACCATGCTAATCTGATACGACCGATACATATCTGATACGGCCGATACCTATCGGATATGGCCGATACCGAATCGATAAGGCCGGTACGAATCCTATCTATACGGCCGATACATATCGGATAGGATGATACCAATTCGCTAAGGTCAATACCATCCGATACGACCTATACCAAAATACCGATACTAATCTGCAATGATCGATACTAAGTACATACGGATACCGATACCGATAGTTCGATACCGATACCGATAGTTCGATACCGATACCGATAGTGCGATACCGATACCGATAGTCCGATACCGATAGTGCGATACCGATACCGATAGTGCGATACTGATAGTTCGATACCGATACCGATAATCCGATAGTCCGCTAGCGATACCGATAGTTCGATACCGATACCGATACCGATAGTTCGATAGTCCACTAAGTCCAAATGATTCCTCTTAAGCGTCGAACATGTTATACACGGTTCAACTTGATGAGTCAGTATATATATATATATATATATATATATATATATATATATATATATATATATATATATATATATATATATATATATATATATATATCAAGGTTCAAAATATATATATATATATATATATATATATATATATATATATATATATATATATATATATATATATATTTTAATATATATATATATATATATATATATATATATATATATTAAATATATATATATATATATATATATATATATATATATATATATATATATATATATATATATATATATATATATTTTATATATATATATATATATATATATATATATATATATATATATATATATATATATATATATATTTTTATATATATATATATATATATATATATATATATATATATATATATATATATATTATATATATATATATATATATATATATATATATATATATATTTTTTTTTTTTTTTTGAGGGTGTCCACTTCTTAATGGTGCTTGGAGGCATGCCTCCAAGGGGGCTCGAACCCGCGCCACTGCGCCGGGGTGCTCCACCGTTCCCAACGGGCTACGGCCACTGGGACATATATATATATATATATATATATATATATATATATATATATATATATATATATATATATATATATATATATATATATATATATATATATATTTTATATATATATATATATATATATATATATATTTATATTATATAAATATTTATATATATATATATATATATATATATATATATATATATATATATATATATATATATATATATATATTATATATATATATATATATATATATATATATATATATATAAAGCAATAGACTTTCTCATCCTATTTCTTAAAGTAGGATAATTACTACTACTTACACTTACAAACCCTAGCGTACCCCTCCCACCCCCTCGTCCCCCCCAGCCCCGTGCTGCCCCGCGTGCGCCACCCCCGCAGCCCCGCGTGCGCCAGCGTACCCCTCCCACCCTCCGCCGCCCCCTCACCCCCCGCCTCCCCCGCCGCCCCCCAGTCCCCGACGCACCCGCCGCCCCCACAGTCTCCGCCGCCCCCGCAGCCCCCCGATGCCCCCGGCCCACTGCACCCACGACCACCGTGCGAGAGCGAGAAAGTGAGAGAGGGGATTACCATTGGGAGAGAGAGAGGAGAGGTCGCCGATCACCGCCGCGGAAGAGAGAGAGAGAGAGAGAGAGAGAGAGAGAGAGAGAGAGAGAGAGGAGAGGGAGGTCGCCGACCGCCGTGGGAGAGAGAGAGAGGAGAGAGAGGAAAATTTGGGGGGAATAAAAAGTTCCCCCCATCGTTTTAATTTAAGTCTGGGTCGTATATTTAGCGACGGACTCGCGTCGAATTTTATCCGTCGCTTGTCCGTCGCTCTTTTGATACTTGCCGATGGAATATCCGTCGCTACGTAGTTGAAAAATTGTACCGCCACTTCTCCCAATAATTCCCGCCAAATAATCGACTGCATAGCGGCGGCTGCTTATCCGTCGCTATATCTCCGACGCCCTAGCGACGGATGAGCGACCTTTTCTCCCCCTTAAAATAAAATAAAAAATGTATCGGCTTGTCGTCGGTACTTCCGTCGGCTATTTGCCGCAAATCCGTCGCTAACGCCGACGAAAATTATCCGTCACTAATGTGCCGTCGCTAATTGACTGTATTTTGGTAGTAAATGGATTCTCCATTATTTGTTGGTGGTGGTAAAAAGCCATCAATGAAAGCTAGCTTTCCTTTTTCATTGAGGGCTTTTTACCACCACCAACAAATAATGGAGAATCCATTTACTACCAAAATACAGTCAATTAGCGATGGCACATTAGTGACGGATAAATAATGGAGAATCCACCAACGGCCTGAGATTGATATTTTGTTTATTACTCTCAGCGTGAGAGAGAATATAATTGTATTGAAATATATAGATAAATGTTACATGATTTGAAACTAAAGGATAAGTACAAAATCAAAATCTTAACCAAAAGAACAAACTAAACCTATCAAGATGTAACAACAAGATCAAAATTCAAACTAACAAAATATAATCATATCCAATATCTGACTTGGTCTTCTGGACCTTCGGGATAACGTAATAATATGACATTATTAATTTGATTATTGTTTTGAAGCCAAAAATTTGCATAAAGAACATCAAAGTTTTTTGATATTGCTCTAAGAGGATAATTTTTGGATAAATTATATTTTTGAAAATCAAAATGTCCATCGGAACAGCGTAATAAATAATTTAGTTGTTAAAAAATTACAATAAATTAAGATATACGCATTTTGGAAGGACGTATTGTGCACAAAAAAAGTTCCTTCCGAAGGATTTTTTTTCATATATTACATTTTTTCACCGTTGTTCGCCACCTAGACGAGAATGGAATGAGTAGTCTTATATATATATATATATATATATATATATATATATATATATATATATATATATATATATACATATGTGTTTGTAAAACCATGTTATATGGAGAAATTTGGTTATTTTTTGATTTTGTAAAATTAGAATATGGAGGTTGTGGGTTCGAATCTTTCTATATGCAGTTTTTTTTTTAAAATTTTAGCATTACGTATGGAAAGATTCAAACTCACAACATCCACGTACTGATGATGTTTTTACTTCAATAGTAAACAAAAAATTCATATATATTCTAATGTTACACACACACACACACACACATGCATACTACATTGTAAAAACATATAGCGTCACTTCCCGTTCCCAGAATACGTATTTTAATACGTGTACTGCTTGAATGTATTTATTTAATATTTAATCATGCATTTGTTCTGTATTTAATTTCCGTTAATTCTATGCTAATTATTTTCTTGTATTTATTTTCTGCTTTAGTTTTGCTCTTGGGTTCGGCTTGGTTTGTTTTCGAATTTTTGATGGTTCATCATGAACCCGACCAACCTACCATCATTTCCATTTAAAGCCCCAATCCTTTCTCTCTCTTCATTACTTCTTCTTTTTCATTTACACTTCGTCTTCCTCATAACTCTCTCCACCTACCAAACCCATAGGCAAGTACATCTTGCTTCCACATGAGAACCTATTTTTATGGTTCAATTATCTTTCTCTCGTGATTCTAAGAGAGATTAGAACTTGACATTTTTACATTTGAAAGTTTTATTTTTTTAGATCTAAAAATTTGTCATTTTCGAATTTTTGGGGGTTTTGATCTGTAAAACTCCCTTATTTTTAAGTTTGATCATTCCAGGTTGTCGGTATTCTTTACGCTCCCGTTTAGACTGAAGGTCTCAGGAATTTGGAGTTCTGGAAGAACTCTACGCCCACGTTTTTACGTGTCAGCGTAATATCCGGCTCTACGCACACGTTTATACGTGCTCGCGTAATATCAAGCTCTACGCCCACGATCATTCGTGTCAGCGTGAATCTGTTTTGCGCAAGTCGACTTGGCTTGGCGTATTACTCTTTACGCGTATTCATTCGTGCGTAAACCTGACCCTTTACGCATGCAATGTTTTACGTGTAACACTATTTTTTACGCGTATGAGTTTTTACGCGTAACGTTACTTTTTTATGCGTATGAGTTTTTACGCGTAACGTTACTTTTTTACGCGTATGAGTTTTTACGCGTAACGTTACTTTTTACGCGTATGAGTTTTTACGTATAACGTTACTTTTTACGTATACTATTCTGGCTTGGCATAAGATGAGTTTTTACGCGCAACTCTATTTTACGCAGACAAGTTTTACGCGTAACGTTGTTCAATTATTGAGCGTACTCCTTCACGCGTGAGCTTTATTCATTCACGCGTAAACTTCCTTCACGCATAAAATTCCTTTACGCATATTTCAGTAGGCGTACTCTTCTGGCTTGGTGTAATTTATCGAGGGTACTCCTTTTGACATGAACTCGATAAAATCATGATATGTTAATATTTTAATACATATTGTTGTGTGGAATGTGCCTTGTGTCTCGATTGATTCATGGATACCCAGTATGACTGGAACTTAACCCTGAGAGTTAGAGACTCGACCATACTAAATACTAGTTTGACTTTCATGCCTTGGCACGAATTGACATTGATTGTTACCTTGACTAAATGATTGATCATGCGTTCCTAGTTGGAACTAAAGAGACTAGCTAGTCGTCTTATTGAAATTAAATAAGACACGTTCATATTAACATGAACTATTGCAATCGACTAGCCGATCCCGAACATTGACATATGGACATGTACAGGCTTCAACTGATTTTTCTGCAAAAGCGACATGTGTACTTTACAGTCAAGGCATGATTATTCCGTGGCTAGGTCTGATTGTTGCATTACGCTATATGAGACCTACAACCTAACCGCACGGGCATCGTTGTAGAGTGTTGCATATCGTACTTTGTACGAAATTACTCATTCTGAATGACTATGATCCACGGCATGAGATTTCAATCAACATAGGGACTATTAAGTTAAATAAAATAACGATTGCATGGAGAGAGAATGGATTCCCGAGTTCTTATATGGCAACCATCCCGGGACAATTGGTGTCCCGACATGCCGGCTGGTTCCCACAGATACTGCAAATCTGCCACACGGGCAGGGAGCGGTATCTGCTTATATTATTTATTATATATTGATGACGGGCGTCCCGCGGAGACTCGTCTAATTGATGATTGGCACAATTGATTGATTGGGTAGACTAGCCTTGCTTGTACATAGTAAGAACTGAGGAATCCTTATTGTATATTTCCAGGATAACTTGGAACTTACAGTAACAAGCCGTAGTAGTTGAATGTTCGTTTAAATTGATTTGTTGTATACTGTGCTTACTCTATTAACTACTGAGATGATCAGAATATCAGGGCATGACGGGTCAACTTCTGTCCTTGTTTGGTTGGGAAGTTGGTTCGAAGTGTCGTGATGTTGTGTGAATCCCAGTAGCAAGCGAAGACTTATTATAATTCTTAACTCTTATCACTAGTTTTTAGTTCTCATGTCGTGCTTCCTTGTGGTACTTGCTATTAGAGGTCTAACCTCTCTGGTTTTGCATGGCCAGATCTAGAGCCAGTTCCCGAGGACTCAGCTTACTTCTACCTCCAAGATGGTCAATACTAGAGGGACGATCGCAGGAGGACACGAGTGGGTTCCTTACTTCCCCGCTCAGTTTGCTATTTACTTTACCTATTGTCGTTTGGCACCGACATGTTAGTCGGATTGTCTTGTATTTACTTTTGCATAATTATAATTAAGTCAGACTGCAGCTGATAACAATTGTGTATACCTTGCTATATCATATGGCTATGTTTTGTAAAGCCAGATCTTAAGAACATTTTGACTGAGCATTTGGGACGTCTTACTGCTTTATCTTACATGTTCTCCATTATTGCTTCTTGTTTGAATGATTGAGACAATAGATGTTGATTGACCATAGTGAGACTTTCATGTAGTATGCACCCCCTCGTCTTTTAGACAGCATTGATCGTGTTATACGGTATTCATCTACCCGTAATACGTAGTTGGCTGAGTCATTCCTCCGCTCTCCGGTATTCTTGTTCTGGGACGTGACATATAGTCATTGGATAATCGAGCATATTAAAAAAATGTCAGAAATACACCATTCAGAAGGGTTTTTTTTAACAATTATGTAAATTAAACATCATTCTGAATGACTTTATCTACACATTCTTAATTAAGTACTGTATATTAACTGAATGGGAAGGATTATTGTTTGTTAATAAATATCCATGCATAGAAAATACGGGCATTTTCTTTGCAAAACAAAGAAAATGCGGCATTTAGGGTCTCTTATCATAATTTCAACAAACCTTATGCTCTTATAGCAATTTCATGAAGCTTTGATGCTCTCTATGCAATCTTTTTAAGTTGTTGTGAAATCTAAAAAAAGATATATATTTTCTTTTCTGAGCTAATTTGCAACTAACTAATCCCAAGTGTGTGTATTTTAATATTCGAGTATTCATTTATTATTTTGTATACATGACATGTGTTAGCTTAATGGTTGGTATGGTTGGCAATTTTTATTAGTGGGCAAGCTTCAAATCTCACAATAATTATTTGTTTTGTCACATATTTTTTGGAGAAATCTCTTCTTAGCTAAGGGCATAGCTCATACGTAGATGGAGGGCGAAAAATGACACTTTGATGGCACACTTCGCACGTTCGCGGAGATCAGTGCATTTTGGCGCTTCGTGCCCGCAGCGTAGGAGCTTCGCAGAACGCATATCAATGCAGAGCTGGCGGGTAGCCTCACGACAGACTGTTCTGTTCCCGTAACCTACTTTCATGCCCACGTTCATGTAACAACGCATGCTTTCAAGACACGCCTTCATAACTGCTCATATCTTTACGACACCTTTTACGACCACTTATGTGGTCAGTTGTAACCGACCAAGGAGTGGGTCTCTTCTATATAAAGCGGACGTCAGTCACATGTAGAACTATAGAGAATAGGAAAAACTCTCTAAAGAATTCGAGTGCTTTGTTCCAAGTGCCTTTGTTAAAGCACGTACATCAGTGCTCTATCCAAGGAAGGGTGGTGACTTACAAGATCGTTCTAGAATTTCTTCAAAGTTGTTGGTTTCTGGGAACGGACCGACGGAGACGGCCGAATCTCGCTTTGAGTCCAGCATGCTATTCGGCTAATCTTATTAGCGAATTTTTCATGAGTTTTCATTGCTAAAATCATTGATAGTTCTCGGCAACTCTATTGTTAGCTTTTCAGCAGTTCTAACTGCTATCATTTTAGCATATTTTTTGGTGGCAACTTTGCTACATTAATATTGTTATTTTTGAAACAGATCGTTTGATGGAAATTTCGATCTCTTAGAAAGAGTGAGATGGATAAAAGCAACTTAGCAGGCAAAATATAGATCACCGCAATTCTGTTGATCGTTCTCAACCAGAGTTGATGCAACGAAAATGAATAATCGTTCTCAACCGGAGTTGATGCAACGACTTTGCTGGGGTGATAAAGATCACCGTTGCTCAAAGCATGATTCGCCCTATTACGATATGCTCCCAGGAACTAGCAAGTTCGAAAGAACTTCTAGAACGCTCACTGTCACCTCCTTTCACGAACTCAAATAACTTCAATGGCAGCGGCGGCACAACTCTCTTCGTCTCTTTATTTTAGCGTAAGTCCTCAATACTTAAGGCACAAAGAGAGTATTTATAGGGAAGGGTCGAAACCCTAATTCTATTCCTGGCCGTAACTGATTACGAAAGGATAGAAGCGAATAATAAAAAGATTTGAATGAATTAAATTCAAAACCCACAAAAGATGGTTCTGATTAATTGACTCAATCTTTCTATAATCGCTAAAATCTTCCAATCAGTCACATCAATAGCCGCTTGTGCCCCTTAGCCCACTCAGTCCGTCAGCCCGCGAGCCTGCTACAGCATAGACGCGCAGAAGCGCAATACTGTAGCACAGACGCGCAGAAGCTCAGCGCACAGCAGTACCGCGGTCTCGCGGCTCCTGTGTAGCTCATGTGTGTGCACCTGCGCATGTGACTCATACAGAGACGAGCGCACGAGTGCACAAGACACCTTGTGTCGATGCTGACGTGCTAAGTGCAAAGTGCCCCAACAAAGCACCACTTTACGCCCTTGAGTCCGAGTCCGAGTCGCTAAGCTCCTTCGGGGCTTATCTCCATAAGAGAATTATCCCATGAGCATAACAAAAAGCATTAATGCTTCTTTATTGGTTTTGCCTTCTTTCCACTAGAAAAATGCCCCCACATGGCACCCATGTGCCTCTCCACACTTCATGTGATCTCTCAACACAAGCAAAGCCTTATATAGAGATACCATCCATTTGGTTTTTCTAATGTGGGACTATCTTTCTAGTTTCTAAAGAAAAACACCAACAACAATAAGCAAAAACACCAACAATCCCCCACATATCTCTATATATGAGTTGAGCGTTCCTCACAGTGACTGTCCATCATGCATTAGGTTAGATGTCACTACGACTTGAATCTTCCCGCATGGATTAAATGACAGCATGATACAAGAATTGACTAAGCCTTGAATTCTGTACCGTAACTGTAATTCTTTCCACTCACATAATGATAACAACTGCGTTTCTGGCTGCATATTAAAGACCTTGTGCCAGCCTGGTTTTGGTGTATATATTTTGGGTGTCTACAAGATTTCCCTCAAGAGACGACCAACATCTCTATCCATACACTTTAGGTGAGTACTTTTAAAGAGTCTTTGGTATGAAGTCTTTTGCTTCTTTGCGGTGCTACACCACTATAACATTGCCCAAGGCCGAGGCACTGCCTCATGTGGTGTCATACCACCTGTAGCATGAGGCCCAACCTCTTTGTAGTGCCAAACTATCCAGCATGAAGCCTTTTGCTTCTTTGCAGTGTTATGCCACTGTGATATAGCTTGCAAAGCCGAGGCTCTGTCTCATGTGTTGTCATCCACTATAACATGAGGCCACACTACCAAAATATCTCATATTAGCGATGCCTAACAATGTAGCTAAACAGCAAAAAAATGTCGCTAACTTCTTACAGCGACGTTTCGGGCATATCGCGTTATTCATGGTCGCTAACTTGTAAAATGTCGCTATTCGTCGCTATAGCGACGTCATTCGGTGACGCCCGACGTCGCTATATTTAGCGACATTTACCGACAAAAATGTTGCTAATTAGCGACGTAATATTTCGTTGCTGATTGTCGCTATCCATTCAGGTTTTAGCGACATTACAGTCACAGATTAGCGACATTTTTCGACTCTACATCTGGCAATTTTTTGGTTGCTATGTCATCATTGTTGCGACGTTACGATACTTGAACACCGACGTTCGGATACTAGATTTGCTGACCTGTAAAGTTTGCCACGTCAACATATCTGCGACGTTCTGCGCATTTTGTTTCTCAGTTTTGCGATGTTCTAGCGACGTATGTATGCGCCGCTGACCGTCGCTAAATGTCGCTAATTCCAAAAAAATTGTAAAAAAAAAAAGAATGCAGTATGCATTTAACATAAATAACAGTTACATTAAAAATATTGTGCCTGCATTTAGAGTTTCAGTTTGCAAATAATAGACCCGGAGCAACCCTCCGTAGAATTCCCTGGGTTCGCCCACCCCTTCGGTAGAACTCTCAACACCGGTAAACCAATATAGAGACAAATAATAATGTACTAACAATAATCAAATAAATAGAATTGAACGATCAGAAAGACAAAAAATAGCCGGATGGATATAAATCTACTACCAAACGGCTATAAAAAGTGATCCCGATAATATTCAACATAACATAACACACCAGGATAAAATAAATACATAAAGACCCAAAAATGGGTCACCAACAAATACATAAAGACCCAACAATGTGTCACCAACACAACAAATGAAAACAAGTCCAATAAAAGACTACGCCTGGTCAGGATGAGGAGGAGAAGGAGTAGGCAATGCCTGTACCTGGGACACCAGGAACCTATACTGCTTCGGGGTCAGCATCACCGGTGACGACCCATCAGTAGGAGGAAGAGAAGGAAGTCGAGCCGCTGCAGTCGGTATGGATGCCGAAGCACAACCAGGAAGTGTCCACTCCATGGCCAGCAGTCTGGAGTTGGTGGAATCTATAACAGCCGCCAGCCTCGAAACTTGCTCGCCAATGGCTGCTTGCGTCCCGTGCAACGCATGAACGGCAAGATCTTTCCTCTCCTACACCGCCTGAACGGTACGATCCGTCCTCTCACCCGTCTCCCTAATGGTGCGCTCGAGCATATCAAATTGTGCGGTGAGGGCCACATCGTCCGTCTGCGGCTGAGACTGGAGCAGCTCCTCCATCCTCCGCCACCGCTCGTCATGCAGCTCAGTAAGCTGGCGACATAGTTCCCCCACTCGGACCGACTCCTCTAAGGGCCGTAGAGAATGCACACTGGCAGAGGAGGCTCTGGATGACTGCGTCGCCACAAAGGCGCCATAGGATCCCGTACGGTAGTACGTACCCCTCTGAAGACCACCAACAGCGGTCATCCAGAGCTCGTCCATCGTCTGAACTGGAGGGGGCAGCGAGGAATTACAAGCCCCTCCCTCCGCAGATGCACTAGTAGGCTCATGCTCTAGCCTAAGATACTCATCCTAGAAAAGTATACATCTTGATAAGCATAATATTTACTATCAACCTAGTTGTTCCATGTCTATGGATATATTTACATATTTTTTAAGTTATAATAAAATTAGTGACATGTAAAGTAATACTTACATAGCTCTGTGTGGCCCGATCATCGATGAGCTTTCCGTCCTTCCGATGGGTAGCCAGGAAGACCGTCACCAAATTGGGGTTTGCACCCTTCTTTACCTGTTATAATAAAATATTTGTCATTGAAATTAAACATTTTATTACTACTTTCATTAAAATAATATATTACAATAAAACACGTACCAGACGACAGAAATGTTCCGTCATGGAAATTGAGCCACCACACCAGTTTCCTGCCCTCATCCTAGCCACCTTCGCCTTCTCCGACCGTTCCTTGTACCTAGGTGCGTCGAATCTAGCCTTCATGGCAGTCTACTGCTCGGGCGTGATCCAACCTTGGATCCCTTTTCCGGAACGGTCTCGAGTCTTCTGGTCGTCAATCGCATCCCGGATCATCTTAGCGGTAATGGCAGGAAATTGCTTCTCAATCGTCTCAGCTCGGCGTGGTGGATAAAAACATGTTTTCTACAAGAATTAATTTAGTTAGCTATACAATATGCATTAAATATGATTTATACTAAAAGCAATATACTTTAGTTACCTTAAAGTGGGCAAACCAGAATGCCTTCCTCTCGTCCGAGGCATCCGAGTAGTTGATCCAAGGGCCCCCGTAGTTGGACCTCAGAAATAGCCCCAATGTCCTCTGAACTGACAGGGGACGATATCTACACGACGATGATTAAATTCATTAATATATAGATATAAGTATATATATTAACTAATTGACTTATTTTGTAGGCCCGTCGTACCAAATCTCCATCTTCGTCTCGTCCGGAGGAGCGCATGGGGGATCGCTCGGATCATATGGAGACGGCGTAGGTGCGACCTCCTCCACCTGCTCCTCCGTCTCCATAGTACCATCTGCAGGAGGAACGCTGCTGGACGGAATAGGTTCAGGCCTGGAACTGTCCGTTCCAGGAGTACTGTCACGTACCGTCGACGCAGGCGGAGATCTGAGTGGCTGGTACACTGGAGTACTAGGAGACGAGGGACCGGTTCCGTCATCCACTAACGGAGTACCACTCCGTCCACCGGTGGAACCTCTACCTCCACGGGATACTCCTCTACCGCTACGGTGGTACGATCTTCTGCGTCCTGCCATACCTGATAGAAATAGATATCTACAAGATAATAACTATGCATTTAAAATATCACAGTTTATAAAAATAGACCCGGAGCAGCCCTCCGTTGAATTTCTAGATAATAACCATGCATTTAACATATCACAGTTCATAAAAATAGACCCGAAGCAACCCTCCGTTGAATTTCTAGATAATAACTAAGTCTAGATAATAGCATCCAAAAATATCCAAGTCTAGATAATAACCATGTCTAGAAAATAAGAAACATCAAGAGTTGTAAAAACATCCAAGTCAAACCCAGAAATAAGTTTACCGAAAACAAATTCGATCAAAAGTCATATCATACTGCTATACCCTCTACGCAGGCGCAGATAGATCTCCCTCCTCAGCCACTGCGTATAAGTAGGATCCATGCCAGAAAGATCAATATCCGTAGGAGCTAGATGACTGGAACTCCTGGTGTAACTGCCTTCTGGTGCCACCTCCTCCTTCACAGCTATTTCAGCTTTAGGAATCACTTCCTCCTTAATAGTAGGAGGAATTTCTTCTTTGACCTTTATCTCTGCTTTTGGTACCACTACCTCCTCAGCAGCACGAGGAAGCACTACCTTCTCAGCAACAGGAGGTACCTCTACCTCCTCAGCAGCCATCTGTGCCTCTCTCAAGCGACGTGCTCGGATCATAGGTGCCATCTGGATAGATTGATGGAAATATAGAGATTAATTAGGGATTAAACAAAATGACAGTATTAGACGTGTAATGTGGAAGATTCATTATTGTATGAAGATTAATTAGTGGTTAAATATATTTTATATTTTATTTTACTTTCAATCATCTTCTGAAAATTCATCTTCTTCGTCCTATGCGTCCTCATCTTCCTCTTCCTCCTCATCTTCGCTTTCATCTACTTCGTTTTTCTCTTCGGATACTTCTATCTCTTCTACACGATTAGACGTGTAATATGGAACTTCTGTTGTGTCCACGTCAACTGTATATGTTACGAGAGGTAGCTCATCCTCCTGATAAGCTATTTCGTCAATATTGTAGGTATTTTTGGCTTTAGTCTTGCATACTGTCCACCAGTCCAACCTAGTTATTCTCCGTCTAGGATAAGTAGTGAAGTAAACTAGTTGAGCCAGACTTGCTAGGACAAATGGTTCGTATCCTTGATATCGACGGCGGTAGTTAATATCCACAAGACCATGCTTGTCAATTTTTTAATCTTGATCTTGGATCGGATCGAACCAATCACACCTGAACAACACGATCTTAGCTGGCTCTATGCCGTAGTTATATGTCAACTCAACAATCTCCCATAAGACACCATAGAAATTATTGCCCGGATCTACATCTTTGTAGTTTGTAGATCGGATACACAAACAACTATTTTTGGTCGAATCAAGATCTAGAAATTTCTCTCTGATCGGAGCATTTGTTGATTTGAACCTAAACCCATTCACACAATAGCTTGGCCATATTTTGACGGAATAAATAGGCCCTTGGCTAGAGTTCTAATAGACTCATTCTCTAGTATTGCATCCAGACGATCGATTTAAATACCACAAGACAAGAAATTAAATTCAGCGTTCCGTTAATTATTGTGCAAAGTGCATATACGAGAAGTAATTACTGCATCTTCTTACATATGCACTCAACCATGAAGGAAAATGACGTATCATTTCCTGTTACAGTTCTTCATCCATTATGTATTGTCTACTCGACCTCACCTCATCATTAAATGTGCCAAAAATAATAACACGTATACCAATTAGTGTAATAATAATATTAGATACTATTACATGCATAGATGACGTAAATGTGGACGTATTAGTTACTTACCTCTCGAGCTTCTCCATTTCATCCTCATCGCAGTTGAGCAATATATATAACTGAGTAGCCCTTCGTTCCTCGTCATTCAGATATCTTTTTTTCATTTTCCCGGAAGGCTTTCTGAAAGCATTGAAGACTTTCAGTATTGCACTATTAGATTCAAGATATCCATCGTCGTTTCTGGGAGCTCTTGTTCTATTAGTAGCAACATGTGGCTTGAAATACATTAAGCAGAAGTTTGTAATCTCCTCGAGAACATAGGCTTCACAAATAGAACCCTCGATCCGAGCCTTATTTTTTACTTTTCTCTTTAGGTGGTTCAAATGCCGCTCAAATGGGTACATCTACCGATAACCGACGGGCCCACCAACACGTGCCTCGTAGGATAGATGAATTAGAAAATGCTCCATGGAGTCGAAGAACCCAGGAGGGAACACCCTCTTAAGCTTGCACAACGTTCCTGTAATGTCCTTCTCCTGCTTTTCTAGACGATCGACAAGCAACTTAGTAGAACAAAGATCTCTGAAGAATATGCTCAACTCTGTCAACGGATCCTAAATGACCGACGGTAATAATTCTTGAAATGCGATCAAAATTAACCTCTCCATAAATACATGACAGTCGTGACTCTTCATACCCGTCAGTTTGTTCTCCTTCGGGTCGACGCATCTTCTTAAATTTGACACGTATCCGTCAAGAAATTTTAGGCCCTGAATGTAGTGCCCTGCTCCCTTGGGGCGAAGCACTATGTAATAGGCTCGTGGCAAGTCAGACATGGTCGGGAACATAGATGGCTAGTCTGACTCAGCGACAAGTTTGGTATACGAAAACCATAACATCAATAAAATCGATTTGGATGAGTGATATGAGTACCGTTCCAACTAATGGATCAGCTACTACTGAAATAAGTCCTAGATGCAGTAGGCTGTGTCTTGGCGAATAAACTCTAAAGAGAGCGACGCAACCAGTCTGCTGTTGGTTTTGTTGGTTTTCTTGGCTTTCTGAATGAATTGTTGCGTAGGTTTGATAAGTGTGCTTTCGCGTCGATTTCTGAATGTGTCTTTGGCAATTTCGAAGGAAGGATTGAAGGAAGGGTTCTAATTCGATGCACGTGCCATTGCAGGAGTTCGTGCAACTGACACTTGACCGTCGCGAAGCGTTCTCCTACTCTCGGCACAGTCTCTTTAGGTGGGTGGTTCTTCGGCCCCTTCTTTTCTACTCCTTCCCGCCAACAAAATTCTTAAATTTCAACTTCAAATCGATGATGCTAACTGGGTGTATGCTTTGCCACTAAGATCAAGAACTCGGGATAATATATCAACTTAGAGAAGTTAACTCTGAATCTATAAGTTTCACACTAAGTAGAGAAAAGATAAAGTTCTAGGAAAGAGATAGAATTTACTTCATGCTCTGCAAAACACAACGAAGAAACCTTAGTTGCGGTATATTACGCCTTGGAGAATTTGGTGCCTACGGGATGCTAAATCAGAACGTACGGCTTCGGGGAAAATAACCCTTGCACGAGTAGAAATGATTATGTGGTTTAATATTGTCTACGCTATGCAATTTACTTCATACATATTAAACTGTTCATACATTCGCATGGTCATGGACGACTTGTACACAAGGTGAACTTTCCTCGAGACGGTACCCGGGGCGCTGGGACCGAATCGACCTAGGAGGAAATTATGGAATCGTGCTTCGGCGTGAGGCATTACGAGACCTCCAGTTTGGCTCGCAACCTCGACTGGTAGGGCGCGTCGCAATGCTACGTAATTGTCCTTCATGGTGTCAATATCACCAATGATCACATATAATTTAGATTGCATGCTCACCTATTATCTTGTACAGGTGGTAAGTATTATATATATTTTGTGCAGGAAAGGAGCACGGCCGTGGTAAGATAAGTTGAAATTGGTTATGTTGTTACTGTTTAAAATGTGCCTTCGATATGAACTACAATTCATATAGTTCTAAATAGAAAGATCACTTCATATGCTAGAATCCTTAATAAGCAATGTCGGTTTAGACGAGTGGGTTCGTCCCATCCACTAGCAAGTGTGCTAACCCCCAACTCCCCAGGTAACGAGCGCGCTGCGGGAGCTCGAGACTAGACTGAAGCTGAAGAACGGGAGGCGGCACGAAGCTCTCCTATTTTAAAGTATTTTGAAGCCCAATTCAGATCGAAGGCGTTTTGTTCAAATGTATAAAGGGGCATGAATGTATGGAACGACAAGGATTATTTCATGGTAGCTTGTCGAGAGTTTTCTATTGTGTTCAAAGATGTAGCCGCAACGGCATATGTAATGTAAAAATGACCTTGCACATACTTTGCAAGTTTTATGAATAAAAAGCTAAATTTCTTCCTATTCTACGTCTTCAACTCTCTGCACTATTTAATTTCAACATGTCGTCTCAAAGGAAATTTCAAGTGCACATTCTTGCCTTGTACAAGTCCAATAAAGACATATACGACATCATGTCCCGACTCGTGGGATCGATTCATCTCGAGTCAAGGCGATGACGACCGATTGGGCGAGTCGGGGCGTGACAAGTTGCTATCAGAGCACGGTTCACACCTTGGACCTTTCAAAAATACTTTCTTTTAGATGCTGTTGTAATTTTTCAAAAACTATGCTTTTCGACATATGCGGCATGTAATAATCGTTCCATACATATAAGTCCGTAGATTTTTTGAGAATACTAACGGGTTTGCTCAATTTTGTAGGAATACCGAAGAGAACAGGTGTCCCCGATGTCAACGCCACATTGATTAGCACGGATAGCACCAAAGTTGCGACGCCTAGCGAATCCACCATGGAGCGATTTTTGCGCCTCAGGGAAGTCCAACAGCGCCATGCGGAGATGCAACATCGACAACTGCAAGAACAGATCCAGGCCCAAATCAGTACCCAACAAAAGCAGATGGAGGCCCTGACCCGGATCATGAGCACCATAGCGATCAACAGAACTCGACGACCGCCATGTCAGAAGAAGAAGTGCAACCAGCAACGACGAAGCATGTCTTCCTCCTCCCTGCTCAAGGCGAACAAATTCAAGAAGATGAACCCGCCTGAATTTAACGATCGAGCAGAGCCTAACGAAGTCATGGGGTGGCTAGTAAAGATTGAGGGTCTGTTCAATCTTCTCAACATCAAGGGGTCCAAGAGAGTCGGGTGTGCAGCCTTGCAGCTAAACTTGAGGGCCTACGACTGGTGGGAGGCGAAGAAACAATAGCTCCACGAGGCCAACCCCAACGCCAAGATCTCGTAGGAGACGTTCAAACTGGCCTTCCTCGAGCAATACATTCCTCGTACCATTTGTCGACAGAAGAAAGAGGAATTCATGTCCTTGAAGCAAGAAAACATGTCAGTTAAAGATTATGATGCGAAGTTCGCCAAGCTTGTGAAGTTTGCCGGGGCCTTTCTACCGAACAAGGAGGCATGGTGCGAGTGCTTCCAACAAGGCTTGAATGACGATTTACGTCAGATCGTCATGAACCAAAGATGCCAGACTTACCGGGAATTATATAATGCCGCCCTTGTAGCGAGCAGATCTTTGGTCGAGCTTCGCAAAGGACCTGGTCAGGCGTCCGTAACAACTTCAACAAGCGCCCTCACGATGCGGAAGGATCTGGTGTGCCAAAGCGCCAGAACACGTTCGAGTATCGGGGGCCTCACCCCGACGTGCGGTGCCATCGCTTCAGCAAGATGGGACATCTGGCGGTCGATTGCCAAGGGGATGCTTCAAGTGTGGCCAGCTAGGTCACAAAGAAGTAGATTGTCGAATGGAGAGGGCGAACAAATATCCACCAAGGAACGTCCAGAATCAGAACAGGGCGTCTCCCGCCCATGGCGCAAGCGCAGTGCCCGTGAACCCACAAAATCGCCAAGGGGCGCAAGGCCGAGTCTATGCACTGACTCGGAATGAAGCGTTCGCGTCCGACACTGTCGTGACAGGTATATTTCTCTGTAAAAATATGCATGCTAGAGTACTATTCGATTCGGGTGCTACGCATAGTTTCATATCTGCCGACTTTGTAGAAGAGAATAAATTATCCATGCAACTTTTAGATATGAATCTTAGCGTTAGCACTCCATCGGGAGTAGATATGCCTGCCACTAAAATTTGTAGGGATGGTTACAACTACATCGGAGGAAAAAATCTATCCTTGGAAGTTATCGTCCTCGACATCAAGGAGTACGATATAATTCTCGGCATGGATTGGTTGGGTGCATGCCACGCAACAATCGAGTGTGCGAAGAAAAGGGTTATGTTCCGCCTTCCGGGCGAAACCGAGTTCTCCTATTCGTACGGAGCAGCGTTATAGACAGCAATAATGATATCAACGATTTCGGCAAGGTGTACGTTGCATTCTGGTTGCAACGGGTACCTAGCATCAGTTCGAGACACGAGAACGGAGATTGCAAGCATGGCCCAGACTGAAGTCGTGGCCGAATTTCCTGATGTGTTCCCAGACGAGTTGCCAGGGATGCTGTCGGATCGAGAGATAGAATTCAGCATCGACACATTTCTGGGTACCCGACCGATATCCAAAGCACCCTATCGAATGGCGCTAGCGGAGCTGAAGGAACTAAAAGCACAACTACAAGAGTTGCTAGATCGCGAATATATTCGTCCTAGTGTCTCCCCGTGGGGTGCTCCAGTGTTGTTTGTAATGAAGAAGGATGGATTGATGCGGCTGTGCATCGACTATCGGGAACTTAACAAAGCCACGGTACGAAACAAGTACCCGTTGCCAAGGATAGACGATTTGTTTGACCAGTTGCAAGGGGCGACGGTAATTTCCAAGATTGATCTTCGCTCAGGCTACCATCAATTGAAGATTAAGTCCGAGGACGTTGTCACGACCCGCACCCGCTTTTCGGGATACGAATGCGTGTCCAAGCCAGCCTACGTCGCAGTGTCGGTGGTAGAACACTCTATAGCCACAATGCTCAAAATCACCAATAATGCTCATTCACACAAAATAATTTAATTTACAATATTCACAAGTTTTACATTTGCAGAAAAATATAAAACTCTTACAAATATTGAAATGATACAACTCATCTATCTAGCTAATCTCTAGGTTTTCGTCTGCAAATACACCCGTATCTCCCAATGCTAAGTGAAGCCATAGCTAACCTGAAAAATATTGGTTTTTAGTCAGGAATGGAACGAGTACAATTCACTGAATGCAGTTTTAATATATGAAAATGACTATACAACATAGGTCAGCCTTTAAATATATGATTTAAAAAATAAACACAGAAAGATAAATAAAACTTAACAAAAGAAAACAGTAAATAAATACAAAGACAATACTCACCAACTGACTGAAGTACCTTTGATATGTGATAGGTCTCGAGATAATTACACGACACGGTCTACGATATCTACATTTTATAATGTACATGATCTACACTGTATAAAGCAATAATGAAACACTGTCTACACTGTATAAATCAATAATAAAACACTGTCTACACTATATAAAGCAATAATAAATTACGGTTTACACGGTATAATGCAATAATGAAATACTATCTACACTGTATAAGGTCAGATCACACATCCTTGGTACTTCACCTCCCTGATACGACAAAATATAACAAACATAAAAGACAGAAATCACATATCTATAGACTAACAATGAGGTATAGTTAAGCTCAATATCGAAAACAAATAATAAATTGTACTCACCTGAGGTCCTTTGCTGGTAAAACCGATAATCCAAACCACTCAATGTGTCACAATAGTCAAACTCGTACAACGGTCTCCAGATGCTAAAATAGACATCACCAACATTCTCAGAATATTCAAATTAGCTAGAATTGCCTGTCCTTAAGTCCAATTCTGGACACAGGGACAAAACGGCAATTTCGGGTCAAAACGGTATCCGTCATTGGACCCGCTTTGCACCGAAAAATGTGTCAGAGTCAATAGCCTCTAAAGTCGTCAAACTACATGTCTACGGATTTGTTTTGATGATACGAACCAACCGTATGTCCAAAGTTGGATTCCGGTGGGCCGTGCACAAAATCGCCCGTTGAGTCGGATCGTGGGGCCCGCAAAACAGCAATCCGGTCAACTATCTCAGAATTGGACCAAACTTGGCATACAGAACCAAAAAAATGATATGGTCCTGCTGGCACAAGTTTCGTCTCGATCTGACGAACGTGCACAAAGTAATTAAAAAATTTGCACAGAGGCCGATACGGTAAATTTTGACGGATACGCATCAAATTCGTCGCACACACGCGACCAATTTGAATTCCGTCAAAGCCCACACGTCTACGAAGCTGATACGCACCTTTCGATGCTTTCGATTCGCGACCACGTCGCCCGAATTGGCGGGACAGATGTCGTATCGAGAGAATTTCTAAGTTTTCAAAACTATTTTCCATGGCTTTTCTTCATTTTCAAACAGATTTCTACTACTGTCTAATCCACGATAAATAAAACTAATAAGGGAATTTTCTTCATGGTTAGGTTGTCAAAACTTCTGTTCAATCAGTTTCTCATAACTGTCGATCGCTTGACAGGAAGTCACCATCCAAATCGGGTGTTTGAACCAATAACCGTTCTGTTTTTCGAGCAGTTATTCGTCAGTTTTGACGTCGACCTCTCGAGAAATCTAGGGCATATAAAAATAAACTAATTGAAGAGACTTACAGTCCTATATGTTGTGCACGCACACGAGGCGACGACTCGAAGAACGACCGATCCTGCGTCAAGAAATTGCCATACGAAGTCGAGCTTGTGAGGCTGTTGTTTCTGTCACCTCACGTGCGGTTTGGTCAACCCAGGCGTGCTCCGGCGAGCGATGGTGGCCGGCGGCAGCTCTTGGCGATCGCGCGCAGATGTCTAGAGGGTCGCGGGGCTTTGGGTTTAGGGTTTTTATACGAGATTTTCTCTCGATCTCTCTATCCGACCTATATATACATATACATATACATATATACGGATTGGCAACTGCGTGGGTTGGGTTGATCGGCCTGGGATGGTTTGGAGGGTTTATTAGTTTTCAATTCTTTATTAATATATATATATATATATATATATATATATATATATATATATATACATATATATATATATATATATATATATATAGAAAAAAAGGAATGTCTCTGCTTCTTCTTCCGGAGTTCCCTTTCCTTCCCCTCCCGGGAAGCCCCAAGGGCTTCCCTTCTCCGGCTCTCCTCCAGTGGTTAGTCCCTGCCGATGGCCCATCCTTGGCCGGCCGACTGCGTGGAGTTGATCAGTCAACTCTACACCCCTCATATTCCCCCTCATCCCCCTCTCCCCCTCGACTCTCCATCTGCCCTCCCTCCTCCCAGTCTTCATCCCATTCCCTCGGCGTCCGTCCCTCCGGCCGCCCCCCCAAGCCCTCTGCTCCTCTCCCTCACAGGCCCCTTCCCGCCCTCTTTCTCCAGTCCTATTTCCAGCAACCCTCTGCCATCTCGCGTTCTCCACGCCTCCACACCCGCGACCGCGTTCGCTGCTCCTGCGTCCACTTTGGCTGGTCGACCAGCATCTGGGTTCGCCCGCAGCTCCCATCCTCTTCACCAGCTCTCCACCGCCTACTTGCCCATTCCTGCTTCGGTTCAAAATTTGAATTGGGCAGCCTTCTCCTCGGGCGGTCGCCCACCTGCGGTGCAGGCATGGGGGGCCTTCCCTACTGGCACCACGTGGACGGTTCAGTCTACCTACACCACGTGGTGGGCCATCCTCATTTATTTTCTGATGTGCATAATTCTCCCACGCTCGCGGTTTCTCCTGGTGGGGCCCACTCCCCCTATGGTTTCTACGTGCCAGGCCAAGTCGCTCATCCCTCTGGTGGAGCCTACCCTTTTATTAATTTTTATGCGCTTGGTTCTCAGTTCGCGTATCCAGTGGATGGAGCCTCTCCCTACCCTTACGCGTACGCATGGACCTCTGCAACCGCCGCTCCCCGTGCGTCCTCCTCATTGTCGTATGCCTCCGAGGCCCCGTCGAGTGGGCCGATCTCCCCCTCATTCCCTCTTGGGGTCCCCGTCGCCTTCCCAGAGGGCCCATCTTCGTCGTTTCATGCCGTCATCGTGGCACTCGAGGCCCCCGCATCCCTACCAGATTCCAGCTCGATCACCCCCCCATCCTCCCCTCATCCTCCGTGGCCTCCCCTCGGCTACCAGCTCGATGTCCCTTGGTCAGGTGCCTCCCACCCCCTCCCGTAGTTTCGGCGAGTCAGCTCGCCTCTGGCGGCACGGGGCGTGGTAGCCCTTCCATGGCGGTCCCGGCGGCCTATCCTCTCAAGGGAACGGATAGATCGTTTGAGGCGTCTCCCCTTGTGCTCGGTGAGGCCTCTGGATCCTTGGGCCCTTCTTCCCGCCCCGGGCAGTCACCTTCCCCGGCAGCTCTTCCACCCCCCTGCGGAGAGATTCAGGATCCTCCTTCGTCAGGAACAGCTCAGATTTCTTACGCCGCCAAGTTACGCCTGGACTTAGCGTCAGCCAAAGGTCTCCTTTTTTCGGTCGTCCCACTCCCGGACATTGAGTACTCCCAGGAGTCCTCTGTGCCTTTGGTTTCGTTTTCCGAAGCGGAACTGTCCTCTCTTTCAACCTCTTTCCCCCACACTTTTATCCTCAAATTTTCGAATGGCTGCCCCAAACTCTCCAGGGTGCAGGAGACGATTGCCAGTTGGAGACTCTCAGCAGAATACCACGTGGCCCCCCTCGACCCTAGACATATTCTTCTCCACCTATCATCCGATGGCGACCACAGGACCGTATGGTCCAAAGGAACATACAGAATTGATTTCCACCAGATGAAGATCATCAAGTGGTCAGCTGACTTTAGCACCAAAGAAGACTCAGCGCAGGTCGCCGCCTGGGTTACCCTGCCTAATCTACCTCTCATTTTCTTTGTTCCAGCTGCGCTTAGGTGTATAGCCAACTCCTTCGGAACATATGTAGCCACAGTGCCTGAGACCAGCAACCTCACAAATGCTCACTATGCCAAAATTTGTGTAGAACTTGACCTCAACATCGAACCGCCCAATTTTACCTCTATCGAGCTGGGCAACCAAACCCGCACCCAAGAAATCCTCTATGACAACCATATCATATTCTGTAACCACTGCCATTTAAGAGGTCACCTCCCTAAGCACTGCCACCGTCTTCACCCGGAACTAAAAAAGAAAGCTCCCCGGAACGACACCCAACCATCAGAGGGAAGGACTCTCAAGCCACCCCTACTACCTCTTACGAACTCACACATTCGATTTGGATCCAGCGACGGAAAGTCAGAGAAGAGTGTATCCCCTAGCAAAGCCTTGGTCCCCTTCAACACTCATGCCATAACTCTCTCCAACCAATTTGACGCTCTCGATTCGGGAGACGCGAAATCGGAGACTGAATCCCCCCAAGTCGACCGTGCTCTCATCGAGTCGCCCACCAACCCGGAGGATGTAGAGGCGACCACGGCCATCGTTGACCCAGATCAACAATAAACCAACGAAGACGCGGTGGAAGAAGCCCTAACAATTCTAGGACCAGACCCAGTGCAGAGAGGACTACACGTCCTAGCCGCATGCTATCCTCTACAGCATACTATCCTCCATATAGGGAATGCCAATAACTCCATAGTGATTCCTCCCGAGAACCCGATCCTGGACTCCGTTAGGGAATCAGTAAGCCCTCCCCAGAACCCACAAGATCAATCTATCAGTGAACCCACCACCTCGTCAAAGACAGGAGCTCCAGTCACTGAGGCCAAGTTCAAACAAGGTGTAGCAGAAACCACAACAATCCAAACTAGATCCGCTGCCAAGCAGATCAAAAAACCCATCCACAACATCCTTAATGCTTAACATCCTCTCCTAGAATGTCCGCGGCCTAGTGAACAATCCCACAATAAAGAGAATAACCACTCTTCGGAAAATCCAAAAGATCGACATCCTCATTATTCTCGAACCCAAAATTTCCCCCAAAAGATTAAAATCTATACAGTTGCAACTAGGCCTCCCTACGGCCGTAGCATGCAGATACGACATTTGGATCCTCTGCACGGAGGACGTCAACATAGGAGTCATCCAGGACTCCGGGCAGGCCCTCTCCTGCTGGTTTGAACACCCCGTGATCCCAGAGCGCGCCATCATCTCAGCGGTCCACGGCAGCTGCGACATCGCAGAGAGAAAAAACCTCTGGAATGACCTTCTTGACATCAACCTCCACCACAGCAACACACCATGGCTCTGTATTGGGGACTTTAACGCGGTTACTTGCAGAAAAGAGAAAATCGGTTGTCGCCCCCACCCATGCCGGCCATGCAAGATTTTAACAACTTTATCTTCAATTCTCATCTAGAACCCCTTCAGTTCACAAGCAACGCCTTTACTTGGTGCAACATGCAGGAAGGCGACCGTCGATAATATTTCCGGCTGGACAGGGCCCTCATGAACGCCTTCTGGAACGGAATGGGGTTCAATAGCAACCTGTCCCACCTCAATTCCACTGAATCTGACCACACCCCTCTGCTGGTAGAAATTAAAAACAATACCAATCCATTCAAAAAAAACTTCCAATTCTTCGACTTCTGGATCGAGCACCCATAATTTCTAGGCATCGTGACGGAAGCGTGGAACCGCGAGGACTCCTCCAACCCCCTCTCTAGAGTGAGCAACAAGCTAAAAGCTACGAGAAGAGCTCTGTCCTATTGGAGCAAACAAGCCTATGGGGACATCTTTCAACCCGTTCGGGTTGTAGAGGACGACGTCTCCTGTGCCGAAGCCAAGTTCGCCACGGACCACTCTTTAGCGGCCAGGAAAGCTCTGAACCTCACCAAGGCTATGCTCAAATTCAGGCTCAAAGTGGAGACTGATTTCTGAAAGCAGAAAGCGAGGTTGAAATGGGACAACAAGGGGAATAAAAACTCAAAAAAATTTCATAACTGCGTCAACGGCCGCAGACAGAAACTTTCGATTCACAAAACTGCCGACGATAACGGGAACATCATCACTGACCAAAAGAGCATTCAAGCAGCAGCCACGGATTTCTATTCCAAACTATTCTCCAAAGAGACGGTTAACAAAGATAGCTCGTTCCTTGATCAAATCTACCTCCTTATTAATGCTACCAACAACGCCCAGCTGGAACGAGCCCCTACTGTCCAGGAGATGAAAGGTTCTGTGTGGGCTCTGAAAGAGCACAGTGTACCAGGCCCGGACGGCTTCTCGGGGGTAATCTTTCGTACATGCTGGGATATTATCCAACATGACATCACCGAAACGGCTATTGCTTTCTTCGAAGGTGCCATATACCCCAAAGCCATATCGAGTGCCAAGCTGATCCTTATCCCGAAAAAAGATAACCTAGAGTCCTTTCGCTACTTTCGCCCCATCAGCCTGTGCAACATCACCAACATGATCATTTCCAAGATCATCGCAACCAGAATGGCAGGAATTCTCCCCAAGATCATCTCCGAGGATCAAAGTGGGTTTGTTCGCGGGAGAAACATCCAGGAAAATATTATGCTGGCCCAAGAGTTAATCACCTGCATGAAATTCCCAGTAAGAGGGGGCAACATCGCAGTCAAAATAGACATGGAGAAAGCTTATGACAGACTGGATTGGCAATTCATGATCTGGGTCTTTCGGACTTTCGAATTCTCGAAAACCTGGACCAACATCATATGGAGATCCATCAGCAATTCCTGGTTCTCTACGGTCATCAACTGCCAAGTTCAGGGGTTTTTCAAATCCAACCGAGGAGTTAGACAGGACGATCCTCTATCATCTACTGTCTTCATCATCGCAGCAGATGCACTGAGCAGGAACCTTAACAACATGGTCAGAACCCCGAACTTCCAACACTACCACACATCCAGCGGATTCTCCATCATCACTCATCTGGCATTCGTCGACGATTTACTCATATTCTCCTTCAGGGACGAAGGAGCGGTGGAAGTGGTCCATAATACCTTGCAGAGGTACGCGTGATGCTCCGGACAAAAGATCAATACCTCTAAGAGCGTCATCTACGCCCACCACAACATCAAGAGAGAGCACGCTAACATCCTTGCCAACTTAACATCCTTTTCTATAGACCATCCTCTATTCAACTATCTCGGAAGCCCTCTTGTATACGGGAAATCCAACGTGGGCATCTTTGAGAATTTGATCTCGAGAATCAGGAAGAAACTTGAAGGATGGCATAATGCCACTCTATCCCCCGACGGTAAGATGACCCTCATCAATCACGTGCTCACATCCATCACCATCCATACTCTGGTGGCATGCTCCCCATCCAAGAAGGTTCTTTCTTCGATCGAACAGATCTTTATAATTTCTTCTGGGGGCACTGCGACGGCCAAGACAATCATCACTGGGCAAGCTGGGACACCATGGCTCATCCGACTGTCGATGGGGGGCTGGGATTTACCAAACTTACTTACATCTTTAAAGTTTTCTTGATAAAATTATGGTGGAAACTCCGTACGAGCAACAACCTGTGGACCAGGTTTATGAAGGCCAAGTACTTCAAGCACATCCACCCTGCTTTGGCCATATCCAACTGTAGATCCTCAGCGACTTGGCGTCGGATCCTTATCGGGAGAGACCTCGCTGAGCCCGCAATGAGACTCTACCTGGGGGAGGGCGACTCGGATCCATTCCTGGAGCGATGGGTTGGGGATAGCATGATCCCGAGTCTCACGGAGACCCCGAGAGACAGCAGGATTAAAGACCTGTGGAATCCCACAACCGACGACTAACTAGGATAAAATTTAGGAATGGTCTGGCAACGGAACGACGGATAGCATCCGTACGTACGGATTAAGAATCATCCACGAGGGCGACGCACTGAAATGGTCGTTAGAGGCCTCAGGAGGATTTTCAGTGAGGTCGGCAAGAAGCGCAGTCCAGGGATCCTGGCAGCCGCACCATCCCATGGCACACTATTGGCAATCCTGCGTCCCTAAGAAGTGGTCAATCCTAATGTGGAGAGTCATTAGAAAAAAATTGCCCACTGACGATATCCTCAACACCATCAGCATTAGCTTAGCATCAGCCTGCTCGTGCTGCTCTGAGCCCCAGATGGAGACTATTGACCATATATTTTGTCAGGAGAGCCTACCCAGCAGTGTCTAGAGGTCTCTTAACCAGCTATACAATATTGAGTAGAGCGGTGGATGCTTCAACGATCTCGCATCCTCCTGGGGTTCAGCCTCCCATGGCCACCAGATCGTCGCAGCAGCCGCCACGTGGGCAATTTGGAAGAATCGCAACAAGGCTAGATACGAAGGTCACCAATACTCAGCAGAGAAGCTCACTCGGGAAATCTTTCGCCAATGCCGCAAAAGGAGCAACGGGTGCTCCCACAGTCCGAGAGCATTCTGGTCCTCGCTCAACCCCTAACTCTTGGTGGTTGAGTTGTTTCTCCCCCTCGTCTTACTTTTGGTGGTATACTTCTATAGGCGTAGTCTTTTTTGTTTGTGCCTTGTATACGTGAGCAGGCTTCGGCATTTTGAGCCTTCTTTAATAAAATGAGGAGGGTTTTCTTAATATATATATATATATATATATATATATATATATATATATATATATATATATATATATACATACTTATATAATATTATCCATAAAAATCTAAATAAAACCCCAATATTATCTATTCCTAGTGTAGGGCCTATTTATATAAATATGAATATATATATTATAACATTTATTTGACGAAAATAATATAACCAATAAAAATAATATTATATAATAGTAACCTCAATAATATTGATAATAATAATAATAATAATAATAATAATAATAATAACAAAATTAAGTAAATCAATAATGGTGTATATACAATTATGTACAGTCTAAAAATCCCAAAATGTACGAGGACCTATTTTATACAAATGTCACTGAATATCAACTAATAATGATATTTATAATATTTAATTATGAATACTTAGAAATATTCATTAAATCATTAAAACGGAATACAACACACTCATACCAAATTACATCAACACGAATGTCATTGGACGTGCCGCATGACTGCATAGGCTTGGGCTTATTTTGGGTCCAATCTGGACTAGTTTGGTACAATCAGATTTCCTAAAACTCAATAATATAATTAATAAATAAATAAATCTTCGGTAAGGGTTAAGTTACAACTTGGCCTGATTTTCCTAGTTAGGACATCCCTATGGATCGACCTTCCCTACCAGGGCTAATACACTAGTCAAAGCATGCCATTGCACTATCCGTGCCACGATTTCTAGTCACCTTGTACTCCAAAACTCCACCATGGCTAAAGTCATCTACCGTAATAATTAACTAAGTAATTATTTATAAAAATTCTAAAAATCACCATTCAATTCAAACAATTAAATAAAAGAAGAATATATTATCAAAAATTTTGGGAAGGGGAGCTACAAATCTACCCACCTTAAAAAAATAATTTCGTCCTCGAAATTCTACTTCATAACTATTCCTTAAAATTCAAAGTCTACTATTACCTTAATCTCCTCTAATTTAATTCCTCAAAATATTTTATAACCTTCTCTAGCCATTTTATAGCTCTGAATACTTGAGGACTTTTACCCACCTTTGGTCATACTACTCCCTCAAATCTCCTGTCGCTAAAATTTTATAATCTTCCAACTAATTGCTAAAATTGCTACCAATAGATATCTATTGTATATGGCATCTATAATCCTCTCCTATTATTCAAGCAATCCAAAATTTAACGAGCAACAAGTTTACACAAGTAGGTAAGAAATATTGGTAAATTCTAATAAGCATGACCTTCGACGCTCTGTAATAGGAAGGACAGGAAGATAAAAAAATTGAGAGCAATTATGAAATTTCAAGAGCGGTAGAGAGTATCCAATGATGCAGATAAAAAGAAAGTCTATGAACCATTGACTTATTTGCTAGATTGGGCTACTCTAGTCTAGTCACTTGCCAAATCGAAGAACCCTTCGTTTCTCAGAGGGTATTTGCAATCCGTGCAATACAGAAGTTTCGTTCTCGAAGTTAATCTAAACAAGATTCTATAATGGAACGAAATTTGAGAGATCAAGATTGTGATCTTTTCTGTGGTTATTTAAACACACGAGCAAGGGATATAAATGCAATACAAGATCGTATCGCAACTTTCAGGTAGATGGAATAAGGGTTACGAATGACTTCACATTCTAAGAAGGGGAGACTACATAATAGGTATAGGGACCTATTTCAAATAGTTCGGTTTCATAGTACAAATATAGCGGTACGTATAGATGGGTTTTACTGGGTCTTAATGGGTTTTCTGATTGGACATCAATCGTTGGTTGGATGAACCTTGGATTTCAATCTATATTGACTGGATAAGATTCCATTGATAAAACTATTTCTACTAGGTTAGGGTACCCTAGAATAGATTTCTACCCAAGTGGTCGAGCTAGTTGCCAGTCAGGTTGGTTAGCTAGGTCCCTAAGGCCCAAAAATGCGCCTTCAGTGACTTTTGTGTTTAAGTAGCACATGAGGCCTCAATTGAGTGGCACACTAGTGACATGTGCGTAGTGAGATTCGAGTAGATCACAACCATATATTGGGTCGGATGAATTGAGTCAAGGTTGAGGCTCTAATGGAAGTCGGGAAGTATACCGGTATTATGGTAAAGGTTATAGCTAGTCCTTTTGACTTGAAAGTTGTATCCTAAAATAGAGTACAAGAAGAGGTGTTTGAGTGGGACATGATATGTCTACATAAAGGTTGAGTCGTCTATGTCTTGTATGTGAAATTTTTTGGAAGGTAACAGCTGGTCTCGTGCTCCGATTATTAATGATACGGCCGGGGACAAAAAATGATCTAAATTGAAAGTGGGAGTCCATGGGGCACTAATTATCTTCCTAAGGGAAATTATCCTAATCAATAGGTATTCCTCATATATCCCAAAATTTTAGAAGGCTTATAGTCTACTCACCTTAGAAGCTAGGACATGGTTTTAGGAATAATGAGGTTAGAAGAATTTTAAAGTCAGGATATTGTACCCCGACTTTTGTTAATAAAGAATATGGTACGGCGTAACGGGATACGGTAGATATAAGTCAAGTCAAGGATCGTTCCTCAATAAATGAAAAACGAGTGTGTATAATGACACATGGTCGATAAAATAGAATGATCTACTCGTCCATAGTATACAAAAGGTATGGACAGGGTAACCAACTCTAAGGCACATCATATGAAGAATTTCTAACAACTGAGTCGTGAATTTCTATTTGTGTCAAGCCTGCCAGACTATTGTCGCAAGGGTTCTAGTGGTATGGGCTGTAGTGATCATGTATTTGTTGTTGATAACTGGTAGATCATAAGATGACGGGGTATTTAAGCTATGGTATTGGCTAAGCTAGTGACTGTGGTGTTCCAATACTAGTTAGATTTTAATAATAAAATTTACATGACTAGGGTAATATTTATTGGAAACCAATCTCGGGATGAGTGTCTGCCATAGTCATGGTGAATGATTGTCCTTACCTTTGTCTATTCATCTCATGTCTAAACTGTGGGCTTTGGTCGAGGAAAGGTTGGGTTAAGGCTTAAGGGTTGCTAGTTATAGCAAGCTTCAAGCAAATAATTAGAGACTCACAACATTTGGTTTCTTTAGAATAGATAGTCTCCTAGGTTGGCATTTTGACTAAGGGTAAAATACTAATAATTCTCAAATTCAGATGGCTAGAAGGTCCCAATAGTAGTTTGAGGGTCGAAAGGAGAACGAGTAACTCAAGGCAAGGTTCTAGTCACATGACTGGCCGATGGTAGCTACACTTGTGTATACAACTATCATAGCCATGGGGGATACTCTGTATTCTATCTACCAATCACGAGCTTTCGTCTTTCCAAATCAGTGAAAGACAAAAACAATAAAGAGTTCAAGAAAGACGTCACTGAATACAATTACGTGATCCAAAGGCGAATGTATAATTCAAGAGGAATTGTCAATACAGTTGCGGATGAGATCATAGATACCTCGATATCTCAATCCATGTGATATAATCAAAGAGAGAACGAACCGAGTGCACTAAGGTTGATCAGACCGTAATACACTGATTCTGATTAGATATTATGTTAGTAGACGTCCCCAATAAACATATGTCTCGAATCAAGCTCGATAAAAGAGTAAGCTTGCAAAACTAGGCTGTAATAGCAGCGTTGGTCAAGATAGTCAAAATACAAGCATGTGAGATTTTTGAAAGGAGGCACAAGTAGTTCGAGTTTTATGAGAATCAAAATCTCACCCGGTGTTCTTGCTTATACAGTCTTCCTACTATCTTCTTATCCATAAGGCCTTGGTCGACTAATGGGTTATGGACCTCTAAATTCTATATTCCAGGTAAACCTATTAGTGTCGATCAATTACCTCATCAATAGATCATAAGGACCACGAAATGCTAGGTTGGAGGACATGCTACCCAACTTACAGAACTTTCACTAGTATTGGTTTTAGATCTTAGGGGACATACAGGGCATTTTTCTATCCTCTATAGTATCCTAAACTTGTAATCATGTCTGAAGTCATTTCATCGAGGATTATGTTTCGTCCGTATACTCTGGCTGTGGTAAACCCTTGGTTTCGTAACTCAAATATGATACAAAATCGACCATTTCTTAACTCTATCCAATATTGACTCAAGGGTAACTACGACCAAAAGAGGACCACTAGCCATAGTTTTAGCAATATTCTATAACCTATATTTTTTTAAAATAATTTCAACTCTAGGGGTCGTGCCTCGCCAGAGCGCTGCTGGCTGCAGTGAGTCCATAGTCTCCATAATTCAAATAAATGGCGACAGTGCACTGTTGTCCTGCCATTATGAGTTAACTAACATTCCTTTAACTATATATTGTAAAAATTCATGAGCTTCTGGAGATTCAAACAAGTTGACTATGAAATAAAGCGTAAGTATTTGTCCTATCAGTCACAACCCTTAAAATAAAAGATTGAACATGGAGAAAATAACTGAAGACAAAAGAAATACAAACATTCTAGTATCTATTTCATGTGTATTCAAACCATGGAGGAAAAACTTTGAATCGAAACTAACTCGAGGTCCGTATATGGATAACATAATCAGAAATTATATAAAAATAATAATTCTTAGGACAAAATAGGAACTAAAAAAGCAATTCGGACTAAGATATGAGGATGATATCTAAAGGGACAAAGAGAAGAAATTGAACAATTTATCAAGGTTAGATCATTAATTCTATGAAGCCCTGTCTCACCAAGTGAATAACCTATCTACATTGGATCATATCGTCATATCCCAAGGTAATAGTGTACCTACGGGGATCTGACAAACTATCAAAATTAATAATTCCTTATCTAAATTGCATGGCCTAGACAATCCATCGGTAAATTTATATATGGGACTCCTAGTCCTAGTCATTCTCTTAAATTAAATTAACCCTAACTCGTGAATGAGCATTTTCTAGTCGCAGGCTCGCAATAGTACGACTAACTTAAGTACTATCACGAGTTCGCATGATTTACGAAAACTGACCTGCATGGGCCACCACAGATGTGCCGAAGTCCGCCTTTCGAACTCGATATGGTCACTACGAATTTTTGGTCATGCCTTTCGGCTTGACAAATGCTCCTATCGCTTTCATGGATCTGATGAACCGGGTGTTCCGACCGTTCATAGACAAATTTGTCATCGTATTCATCGATGACATTCTCATATATTCAAAAAGCAAGGACGAGCATGTGGAGCACTTGAAGACGGTACTACAGACTCTGCGTGAACACCAACTTTATGCCAAATTAAGTAAATATGAGTTCTGGATGAGCAGCGTGACGTTCCTTAGGCACGTTGTTTCAGCTGAAGGCGTCACGGTGGACCCAAAGAAAATTGATGCGATAGTTAAATGGACGCGACCTACCTCGGCAGGCGATATCCGAAGTTTTCTCGGCTTGGCAGGCTACTACCGAAGATTTATGAAAGACTTTGCCAAGATTGCGTCGCCTCTGACTCGCCTCACCCAGAAGGGAGTCACATTCGAGTGGAACGACGCCTGTGAATCTAGCTTTCAGGAGTTAAAGAAATGGCTCATCTCAGCTCCAATCCTTGCACTTCCGGACGGACCAGATGGGTTTCAAATATTAAGGGATAAGGTGATTTCGTTTGCATCGAGACAATTGAAGCAACACGAAAAGAATTAACCTATGCATGATCTTGAGCTAGCGGCGATTGTGTTCGCATTGAAGCTATGGTGGTACTATCTTTATGGTGTGGCTTGCAGCATCTATACGGATCACAAAAGTCTGAAATATATCTTTACCTAATGGGACTTGAACTTACGGCAGCGGCGTTGGCTTGAACTCATCAAAGATTATGATCTGACTATCGAGTACACGCCGGGTAATGGAAACGTTGTAGCGGATGCTCTGAGTAGAATGTTTGCAGGATGCCTGGCTATCAACTGTGACATACAGCGAGACTTGGCAGAAATGGGTATCGAACTCCGAATTCACTACCGTAGAGCACAATTGGCCCAATTGTACCTTGAGTCGAGCTTGCACAATAAGATAAAGACCGCACAGGCGGACGACCCATTCCTGAAGAAGATGTGCGAGCTGATTTTGACAGGAAAGGCGATCGACTTTTTGGTGGACAAGGACGGAATGACGCGGATGAAAGGGAGAATATGCGTGCCGGACCATGCCGAACTTAGAAAAAAGATTCTGACGGAGGCCCACTATGCGAAGTACTCGTTGCATCCCGGGAGTACCAAAATGTACAAGGACTTGCTCACGACCTTTTGGTGGCACGGCATGAAGAAAGACGTGGCAACTTTTGTGTCACAGTGCATGGCCTTTCAACAGGTGAAGGCCGAGCATCAAAGACCAGGTGGGGAGCTACAAAACCTCGACATTCCAGTGTGGAAGTGGAATGACATCTCTATGGATTTTATCATAGGCCTTCCAAAGACGTCGCGGGAAAATGATACAATTTGGATCATTGTCGATCGATTGACCAAATCCGTTCATTTCATCGCTATCAAAGCATCATGGAGCGTCGATCGGTTAGCTCAGATCTATATCAATGAGATTGTCCGACTGTACGGGGTACCTGCCACAATCATTTTGGACAGAGATGGGCGATTATTATCACGTTTCTGGACGAGTCTGCAAGCGACAATGGGCACTAAGCTGAACCTTAGCTCCGCATACCACCCGCAAACCGATGGCCAGACCGAAAGAGTAAATCAGATCCTGGAAGATATGTTACGTCTGTGTACGATAAATTTAAAGACTAGTTGGGACACGTACTTGTCGCTCGCAAAGTGTAGAGCCTAAAAATCAAGTTGTGCCATGTTTTTATTGCTCAGCAATTAAGTTGCGCCCCAAAAATCAAGCTGCACCACTGTTCAGGTTACGCCAAATATTAGACTGCGCCCCATCACATTGTTCGAAATCTACATAGCGTCTGACAAATAATTTCTATCATTAACTGACAGCACTGACAACTGACAGAACGGTGAACAAAGAAAATCTCTTCGAATCCCGTAAAGCGCGACACTCGAGACGATCTGTTATGATTTGATGACAGCTGTCCCGCGCACTCTGTGAGTTGCTTCTAGGCACAATCTAAACAAATTCTTCTCACACATTTAAAAGCTGACCACGTGCCTATGCACTGAGTTGCGCCTAGGCGTAACCCAATCAAGCGCAGTTTGACTCGTTGACTGAAGCTCGTGAAACCTGATAAAGTTAAGATAACTTACGTTCTGAAGCAGCATGATGTGGCACACATGCCACTAATCTCTCAAAACGTGTCCACTACTCTGTACACGACCATGCGCATCTCAATCATATGATGCCACGTGTCTAAATACAGTTAGTACACGTTTGTGTAACTGAATGGAAATTGGCGCAATTTAAGGTTGGCACAACCCAAAGTGGCGCAGTTCAATCTCGCGCACATAAGAATAACTGCTAAAACAATTATTTCTAGAACTCTATAAATCGGGTTTTCAATCATTACCAAAGCATGACAGAGATCAAGAACTCTTGCAAAATTGCTGTTGCATTCTCCAGAGGCTCTAGTCTTCAAGTTCACATAGTCCAAGGGATAAAGTGATCGTCTTCTGATCAGATTTCTAAAGTTGTACTTCCCCAGAATTCATTATACTCTTGTACACTTTTCTAAGTTTGTAATCAAACTTTTGTTTTTACAAACAAAATGGCGACTCTGCAGGGGACGACCTTTTCCTCCGATGAGAAGGTGACAACTCAATATGATGCTGCGTCGATCGGCAAGACGCAGAAGACTCTGGTTGTTCAAGTCAACGAGACAGCCTACGAGGATATGATCAATAAGAAGAGCAACAAACGCTCTATGGCTATCACCAAGAACAAAGCTGTGTGGACTCCTAAGTCTTCCACCGTTGCTGTTGCTCAGGCGCAACCTGCCTCTGTTGCTCAGGCGCAATCTGTCTTTGTGGCTCAGGCGCAGCCTGCTTCTGTTGCCTGCACGAAACCTACTCCCTCTGTTGCCAAGGCCCAGTCCACTCATGCTGCTGACAAGGCACAGTCTATTCACTCTGCTTCTGTTGCCCGCACGCAACACACTCATCTTACTACCAAGGCATATTCAACTCACCTTGCTGCCAAGGCGCAGTCTATTCACTCTGCTTCTGTTGCCCGTACGCAACCCAATCATCTTACTACCAAGGCACAGTCAACTCACCTTGCTGCCAAGGTGCAGTCAACTCATCTTGCTGCCAAGGTGCAACCTGCTGCTAAAGCGCAACCAGTAGCCCATTTGGCTATGGCGCAACCTAAGCAGTCTGCTGTTCAGGCACAGTTTGCACACCATGTTGCCCTGGCACAACCTAAGGGAACTAGTCTTTTAGCTATTTCCTCTTCTTCTCTAGTTCTGAACTTGGAGAAGCAATGTTCTAGTGCTAGTACTAGACAGAACAAAGGGAAGGGTCCTTTGACACTTCCTTAACTGGCGCAACCTGCGCCTAAGGTGGTTCCACAACAAAACAGAGGAAAACATATTTTAGCTAACCCTTCACAAAATAAAAGAAAGCACCATTTGGACTTTTCTCAATCTTCCCTAGTCTATGACTCAGAAGAAGTTATATTAGATTGTATTCCCTTAAACAGCGATCTTCAAATCTCTGTCAGGGGAAATAGTACTGATCAAAGTGGCATTTAGCCTACCCATATCGCAACTGCTCCAGATCTTCCAACTTTGCATATTTCAAGATCCAAGCAAGGAAAGTTACTGGTATCTCAAACAGATGCACCAGGAGCAAAATTTTCTGATTTACGTGCTTATCTCAACAGACGTCAATCAGTATCAACTTCGGTAAAACGCAAAAATTTTATGCCAAGGGCCAATTTACACCAGAAACAAAGGTTTGAAAAGAAAGACCCAATCACTTATGCCAATGAGTTAAGTACTTCTTTGTACACTCACCGAATGAAACATCTTAAGAACCGGAGTCATGTTCCTAACATCATTAAGGAATATGTTCCTCCGACTTCTTCTCGTCTCGTGGTAGTAACTGATCTCCGGGAACGTCTTACACAAAGATGGGAGATCACAGAGACGTCTCACTCACCTATGAATCATCCATCAGAACGTCACTGCCTTCATGAAGTAGTCATCAAGTGTTGTTGCCAATCAGCTAAACGATCTGTCTTCGATCGGCTAAACTGTACTTCAATTCCCGAACCCATGACGAAAGATAAAGGTAAGCTATTATATGCTTCTGTCGATATGACTTCCCGAGACACCGGGGGTAGAAAATCCTCAAAGCGTGGCACGTCTCATAATTCGAGTCAGCAGTACTTGGGACAACTTTGCGAATCCAACGAAGGGGTCTTTCAACATACCAGATCGAAAGATCGAAACTTGGATCATGATGTCTTCAATCAGGAAGATTTTCCGATTACTCATCTGGGAGAAGATTCTTTGTCTGACTTTAACGCAGATAGTAAAAGTTCTGAATAAACTATCTCGTCAATAATGGCAAGAGAGGTGACAGCATATGCCATTACAGAAGACTAAGATGCTTCTAGTTCAGCCAGTCAAGAGCAACGAATTGCTGTACTAGAAGACAAATTGAAAACCATGGCTGAAATGGTCGCAAGTATGCACAATATAATCGTGGCTCAACATGCAGTGCCACCGGTTATAAATTCTACTAAAAATCCCGAGCTCATAGCATCTTCTGTACCTGTTACTGTTGGTCTGGGGGTACCTCCTCCCCAGGTTGCTTCTGTACCAATTCAAGCTACTCCCAGTCAGTCTGGTGCTGGGGGTGGTAATTATCATGTTGTTCCTCCTCCTAACAACTCAAATCAACCCACAAATTCCCAGACATCAGGGGATGCTAATGAGGCTGTAAAACTCTTACGTACTCAGTTTGAGGCCTTCAAACAGAAGGATGGTCTACAAAGACTTGGGATAAAACAACCTTATCTTGCAGAATGGAAGGAGGTTCAATTTCTTCCTAAGTACAAGCTTCCTACCATTATGCTGTTTGATGGCAGCACTTCTCCAAGTCAGTACATCAATTACTTTGAGGTGATGACTGACCAATTGTAGCCAAATGATGCCCTCCTTACCAAGGTGTTCGTCGGTTGTTTAGTCGGTACGGCATATGACTGGTACCGTAGCTTGCCTGATAGCTGCATAACTTCTTTTGTTGGTTTTAAGCAAATGTTCTTGGAACGGTTCTATGAGGGAGTCAACGATATAATGATGTCTGCCCTTATTAAAATTAAACAAAGACACAATGAATCCACGGAGACTTTCATTGAAAGATTCCGCCGAAAGGCACTTAAAATGCCTCTAGGAATTCCATCTGTTGTAACAATAGACACTTGCAAATCAAACTTGTTTCCTATTATCAGCATATGGACGGGATCAACACAATTCCAAGATTGTCCTTCTTTCATTGTGAATGCCAAGGCGGCAGAGGTTAGTGTTAAAAAGTTCAAGCAGTTAGGAGTTCAAATGAAACATCCTAACCAAGATGAATATTCCACACCCAGTGGTAATAATCGCTAGAACAATCGCAAGGGTAAAGAAACATTGGCCACCAATCTCAAGGGTAAGGAGTCATTGGCTGTTAATGTGGCTCAGACAACACCCACTCCATCAGCACCACCACAGAAAGCACCTCGTCCAAAAGAAGAGTATTCTTTTGATGAAGATGATATTATGGGCATCTTCGATTGTTTAATCAAAAGCAATAAGCTTCAACTACCGGAGGCAAAATGGTCAAAGGAAGTAGGTAAGACTGACCACCTTAAATATTGTGTTTATCATAGATTTATAGGGCATCCAACCAGAGCATGTTACGTGCTCAAAGGCAAAATCCAAGAAATGGTCAACTCTGGTGCAGTTACTCTCCAACAGGATGAGAAGACTGTGACGACCAATGTCGTCTCTGTACAGTTTGGTAATTTCCCACCACAACTAGTACAAGACGGTGTTGTTCCCATTCCAAGGGCTACTCTCGAGATTGTGAATCTTCCACCTTCCCAAAATGAAGGTCTTATTCCACTATCCACTAACAAAGGAGAAATCATGTAGATTCATCCAGATCTAGTGGAAGACTTTGAAGCGCCTTCCTCTTCCAATCAAAAGAAGTGCTCCAAAACTAAATTCAAGAGCTGCAACATGGTATCTTTTGAACCAATGACAGAAGAAAAAATTCTAATCGGCACCAGATCTGGGAAACCTAATTACCTCAGAGAGTATCTCGAAACTCAAGAGAATCCTATCCCATCTCCTGATGCTCCTCCTACATCATCTTCTCCTGCTGAAAATATACCATCTACATCCTCACCAGTGGTAGAACCAATTCCTCCCAAATCGACATCAACAGACAAGGAAAAACAACCTATCTGCTTTGATAAAGCATTAAAAAAGTCCTCATCTCTCGGACTTGAAAAGCCATATAATTTTGACATACTAGCTCAATTGGCTAATACTCCAGCGAGACTGTCAATCTTCGAACTCTTACGTCTCTCAAAAGAAACTCGAGAAACGTTAAGTGAAGCTTTAATGCAGGCTGATGCTTGTCTTACTCTCCTCAAGAAGCCTGAAAAGGAACCAGTCAGCTGTACACATTGTCATAGTATATTTGAATTAATACCTAATATCACTTTTACGCAAGATAACATGTTGTTAGAAGACAATCGTCATGATCGTCCTCTCTATTTCATGGGATATGTGGACACCATATAAGTTGATCGTATTCTGATTGACCCAGGATCTGCTCTTAGTATCATGCCAAAGTCTTTGTTGGATGCCTTGAAGATTCCAGTGCACAACCTTTCTACAACTATCACTACCATCTTGGGGTTCAATCAAGGAAGAAGTGAACCTTTAGGGAAGATACGCCTGAAACTCCAAATCGGCAATCTTCGTACCAAGGTGACTTTCTATGTGATTGATAATCATGGCTCATACAATACTTTGTTGGGAAGACCATTCCTCCATGAACACAATATTGTACCTTCTACTCTCCACCAATATTTCAAATATGTAGATGGCAATAGAGAAGTACAGAAAGAAGTTGCTGTAGCACCCAGTTTTCCAAATGAGGGTAATTTTAAAATTTTGTATTTATAATTATTTTAATAATGATATTTAATTCATGATATAATTTTTGGTGATTTTAAATCATTTTAAAATTATTTAAATCAACGACTTGTGGTTTTGACGTTTTGCTAGTGAAATCCTAGAGACTGTTTGACCTAGAGCCTAACCATGTGATTATGATATTTTAATATCATTTCTGGCCTAAGGATATTTTTGCATTTGACCTCTTTGAATTATTTTGATATTATTTTATTATTTATGATATTGTTATGGGATTATTTGAGTCGGGTTCGAATTTCATCTCAATCCGACTTGTAACGGGGACCCGGGGTAACTTAGACTCTAGTTGGACCCATGCATTAGTTAGCCATGGCCCACATTTTAATTAATCATGTTAGAAAGATTAGTCATATTCCTAATTATTAGGTTAACCATTTAGAGTTTTTTATTGACCTTTTTACCCCCAAACCCTAACCAAAAATTGTTTTAAACACTTGTAACTAAGGGAGGGGCAAACTTGTAATATTCAATGAGGGGGGGGGGGGGATAACCATTGTGGCCGGCCCTAATATGACTCCAATCTCATTTCCTTTCTTTGAGAAGTCTTCTTCCCCAAGTGCTCTCAAGCTCTCCCAAGGAAGAAACCTTTCTCCTTGGATTTTCTCTCCTTTAGGTAATATTTCCTTCTCTTTTATTTCTCCATTTTGTATTTAGGAAAGTTTTAACCATAGGAATGACCCCTATTATTGTGTCCCTATTTTGTGTCCTCTTGTGTCCATTATGTGTCATTTAGAGATTTCTATTGTATTATTGTTGTGTCTTGTGTTCATGGGGAAAATCCCCAAACTTGGACACACTTTATATTTAAAATATTGATTAAATAAATTAATTCATATTAAATCTCAGATTTGAATATGTAGAGATGTGTTCTTGAGTACTTTACATTTCATTCATGTATCTCTTATAGATGTGTTCATGTTACATATATAGATTTGCGTATGTATATATATATATATATATATATATATATATATATATATATATATATATATATATTGTAATGAGAGTGTACCTATATTTATATATGTAATAAATGGTTCATGATGATTATATAATCAAGTTTGTGAGTGTGGTTCCTCATATTATTATTGTCATTATTGTTGTGGATAATTAGGATATATATTGTGTATTCTTTTGGCTCAAACTATCTAAATCCGTCATGATTTTTATCCACGTTTTTAATTTTAGCCCTAACTTAGAAATGTCATAACTTCTAGATCAAAGCTCGGTTTAATCTTCTGTTTTTTTTAAAAGAAGCGTATTGAAGTTAGCTTTCCAAAAACATGTATTAATAGGCCTAATTCTTTCTGTAACTTTCTGGAGAATTATTTGAGTGTCAGCTGTATGAAAGACAAATGCGTTCTCGGTGTTTTTGCGATTTCGGGAGTTTCCGGAAACGAAAACGCGATCCGTTTGAAGTTTTGGAAAGCTAACACATAGATCTATAACATACTTTAATCCTAGATTTTAATTCATGTTGAGATGGTACAATATTGATTATTAGTAGGAGTTACTATTCGGCATATGTATTTTGTGCACCCTTATGTGTAATATAATATTCTATTTGATTTTAACCCATGTTAATGTATATACATTATGTAATTAAATAGAGAATGCAAGCATGAGTAAATGTTTAAATAAATTATGTATGAGGTATAAGTATCCTATCTAATGTAAGCATGTATAAGTATGGCTTGTAATGAATATGTAGGTTCCATAGTATGTAATGTATGGTGCATATAGTAGTACAAGAGAATAAATGAATGATGAATGAATGCAAGCATGAATGTAATGTAATAATAGATATAATGTATGCAATATACAAGTTAATGAGATGTAATATTTTATGTTAACACAAATCCTATATTACCTCATGTACCCCTTACACTATGTTGACACTATCACACTTGACACTTTGTTCACTTACACTTTGACACTCTTTGATATGTATACACTATGTATGCCCATTTAACCCTCACTTGCCCCTTTGCCATGTTCACATACACACACATAGCCTCTTAAATAAGTATTTATGAATATAGTTAACTTAGCTATGTATGTATATTATATATATGTTAGCATATTGTGTTGTAATATATAAGTTTATATAACCATTTGAAATGCCATGATTATAGACCTAATGTTGAATACCAATATATGCATATGTATATATGTGTAGACATATATAGCTTAAAGTAATAGATTACCTAGTGTATATCCAATGTGAATTCTTGCCTATTTGAGTATTGAATAATTGCATGCTATATAGAGTTGGGTGTATGTTGGCTTGTATAGCCTTGTATTGATGTGTGCTTGCTAGGATAGTCTTGGTTAGGCCTAGTAAGACTTGCTGGGTTAGGACATGACCTAGTTTGACCTAGTTTGACTAGTGCAGTTGACCAGAGTTGACCAAGGGTTGACTTTGGCCTAGTTTGACCTAGATTCATGTAGAATACATTGTAGTGCTTTATATTACCCTTCTGGACATGTTGTGACTTGTGCTGTTCTAATTAGGAGCCAGACACCTCTCCTCGGACAGTATCTTTACCTTGGACATTCAGATATCAGGCGAGTACATTCTCTGATTATTTCATATCCTGTTTAGAATTATTTTCCTGCTTTAAATTACTTTACTTGATAATGTCACGTTGGTCACACGGATTGGTACTATATGGATCTTTTCATGAGATGTTATTCCCCTCGGGAGCATCGGATGCTGCAAGTTTTGTGCGTTTCACGAATCATCACGTATCTCTATGCTTCCTCTGATTCACGAATCGCTTGTGACACATGTACTCTCATGTTCACAGAGCCATCATGAATCACCTTCACGTATCACTCATTTTATGAGCCATGTGAAGTTTCACGAATCTTAACATAACTTGAACAGATCCTTGTGTATTGATTGGGGATGGGGGAGTGGAAATAGGCATGTGAATATTATCCAAGTAGCTGTAGTCATGAATGACTCTCTTAGCTGTAGTCATGAATCTCCTATGCCATTCACATGTTTATAATTTACTCTGACTCACTAGTCACTATTAGCTCTCTACTTATAGTAGATATTTCTATTACAGTTCTCTCTCTCTGTTTACATATTGTATTTCTTCAGTTCATGTATCTTACTTTACTGTATGATTATATTTTCTAACCTGCTATGATCTGTTGAGATGTACTGTGCTCGCTCCAGTCCTGACTGGACCCGTTGATAAATTTTACAGATAGCCTGGAGGTTGCCTGATAGCCTAGAGGAGACACTTTAGAGGTTGTTTAGTTAGTTATTTCCATTGTCTGGAGTTGTATTTACTTTGTGGATTACTGTATTTGAGTTTTGAGATGTATTTTTGGGTTTATGTATCTTAGACACTTAGATTCTATCTCTTGTATCTCTTTTGGATTTTATGTTTTATCTATCCTTATCATGCTCTACCTTAGATGTGATTGAGACTGTATCTGCTATGTCACCCCCATTCGGGGAGTATAAACTGCTTAGCATTATATTGTTAGATGTTGTGACCTAGGACAGCGTTCTACCGCCGACACTGCGGCGTAGGCTGGGCGTTGTTACGTTCTCGTACCCAAACAGTGGGTGCGGGTCGTGACAGTTGCAGACCTAAATCCTTTCAAGGGGGTTAAAGCGTACTGCAACGACTCTCGTATGTATAAAGAGGAATTCACGAAGGTGGTGTTAGCAATGGATACTGATGAAAAACATAAAGGCGTGCCGAATGATACTCTGGTGATTCCTGTCAAAGGACGTACTTTCTATCCTCAGTCTTCCAAACTATTGACTATCTACCTTCCTTCTCACAAGAAGCAGCCTCCTGGTGTTAGTCAGGAACAAAGGGAGCTCACCTCTTCTGAGCCACTTGCAATCGACCTTCGTCGTAAAAAGCTCCCTCCTTCTTCTCGTTCTTCTTCTCCCCCTCTAGTTATCAATCTGACTAAGCCTGTTAAGGCTAAAGGTCCTATTGTAAATGATGATGTAAAGATCAATAAAGTATCTCCTTTGCTGTATACTGATGTCTCTTATTATACTCAATATTATTTGGATATGCTAGATAGCTTTAAACTACTTACAGTAGGAGTCATATCATCTCTCCAAAATGTGGTATCACTGGATTCAATACAAGAATCGTACTTCTTAGTACCATCTCGAAAGAAAGGCGAAATGCCTATACTTTTTAATAAACGAGAAGAACAAAAAATCATGCCTGACAACAATGATAAGGATGATACAGGAAGGCTACAATTACGTCGCTATAGTCTGCAATCCAAGGCAATCATCCATAAAATGGGCTATGATTTCAGAACTGGTCTCAATAGCTGTAAAGGAAGGCGAACTCCTGTTCGTACTTCTGTTCCAAAAGGAAAATTACAACAATACTACAGCAAAATGAAGCGGGGATTAGGTTATACTTCACCACTTTCGACTCCAGAAGCTTCCGAATCCGATGAAAATGAACGATTTAACTCTTCTGATTCCATTTCATGGGATTCTGATACCAGTATTGGTCATGTTCATTGGGTAATAGTATCTTCTAACATGGTCTCAGCCGAATTCTTAGACAATGACGAAGATGATATTTAGGAAGCTCCTGAAGTAGATCCTTGGGCACAAATGATGGACAATCAGTGGGAACTCCATTTTGAACAACGAGAACCACCTACCGAAGATCAACTAGATCGATGTTGGAGAGAAGGATGTACCACGACCAATCTTCACTAGGAAAAATCTTCCAGAGAATGATAAACAAGAACTGATTCACCTCATTCGTGAATATATCGATGTCTTCGCCTGGTGCTATGAAGATATGATGGGTTTAGATCCTCAGGTCGCAACTCATAAATTTAATATCTTGCCTAATGTCAAGCCAGTAAAACAACAGCAACGACGATTCAAGCCTGAAATAATGGATGCGATTGATGATGAAGTCAAAAAACTTATCGCTTGCGGTTTTATCAGAGAAGAACAACATCCTGACTGGGTAGCCAACGTTGTACCAGTTTTGAAAAAGACTGGAAAAGTACGAGTATGCATAGATTTTCGGGATCTCAATGATACGTGTCCTAAAGATGAATTCCCTCTCCCAATTATTGATGTCATGATCGACAATACATGTGGATTCGAACGAATCTCTTTCATGGATGGGTTTTCTGGATATAATCAAATCCGGATGAATCTTGAAGATGAAAAACACACTTCATTCCGTACTCCTCGCGAAGTATACTGTTATACAGTCATGCCTTTTGGTCTTAAGAACGCTGGTGCAACTTACCAGCGGGCAATGAGCACTATCTTTCGAGATCATCTGCGAAAGAATGTTGAATGCTATGATGACGATATTGTTGTCAAAAGTCGTCTAAAGGAAGATCACATCCAAGATTTAAGAACTATCTTCAATCTAATGCGTCAGCATCAACTCAAAATGAACCCCACCAAGTCTTTCTTGGGTGTCTCTAGTGGCAAATTTCTCGATTTCGTCATTACCTCTAAAGGTATACATGTTGATCCCGAGAAGATAAAAGCCATTCAAGAGATGCGTCCTCCATGCAACCTAAAAGAGCTACAAGGATTCCAAGGTCGACTTGCGTACATCAGGAGGTTCATTTCGAATTTATCTGGATGTTGCAGACCATTTACTCAGTTAATGAAGAAAGTTGTATCTTTCATTTGGACAAAAAAATGTCAACGAGCATTTGATGACATAAAACGGTATTTGATGAGTCCACCGGTCCTTGTACCACCGATCTCAGGAATACCCTTCTTGATGTATGTCCGAGCAATGGACCATTTATTGGGTGCATTACTGGCTCAGAAGAACAAAGAAGGTCATGAACAAGCCATCTATTACCTTAGTTGGACGATGATTGGGGCTGAACATCGTTATAGTCCTGTGGAGAAGGAATGCTTAGCCTTAATATTTGCTGTTCAAAAGACAAAACATTACATTATCGGCCAAACTATTCATGTTATTTCTCGAGTCAATCCTCTTCGGGTCCTAATGAAGAAGCCCAGCACACTCAATTCTAGACTTGCTACATGGGCCATATTATTAGCATAATATGACATGGTGTATGTTCCTCAAAAGTCTGTGAAAGGCCAAGCACTTGCTGACTTCTTAGTAGCTCATCCTGTCCCTGAAACATCTAAGCTCTATGACGAAATTCCAGATGAGACAATGGAATCAAATATGATCTCAGAAGAATTGCCTATTTGGCGGTTGTTCTTTGACGGAGCTTCTAGAATTGGACCCGGAGGCACCCTTGTCGCTGGAGTAGGAATTATTCTTGTTTCACCAGATAGATTAGCTATTTAGAGGGCTAATTCCTTAGATGAGTCGTGCTCCAACAATGTAGCAGAATACAATGCCTTGCTCATTGGACTCCAATTAGCCAAACAACTGGATATTGAATATCTCGAAGTATATGGTGATTCTAAACTGATTGTTAATCAGGTTAGAGGTACATACGAAGTTCGACATCAAGATCTGGTACCATACTACGAAGCAGCAATTTAAATAGCTTTTTCATTCAAAGGGTTCTTTATCGAACATGTACGTCGAGCATGTAACATAGAAGCTGATGCCTTAGCTAACCTAGCTGCGGTCTTGGCAATTCTAGTCAAAAGACAACAAATGGTTGTTACCTCCAATAGAGAACTGTTTTGTGTTGAAAACAACCATAACATTGAATTCAGTAATTCAACTGAAGTCAATGTCATCAGCGAAGACTGGAGAGCACCTTTCAACGACTTTGCAGTACATGATATACTACCTGAAGATCCTAAAGAAGCTACAAGTATTCGTCGCCGATCGCTTCGATTCTATTATAATCATACCACCAAAACCCTCTTTCGAAGAACTTTTGATGGATTATTCATGAGATGTCTTGCTGGTGATGAAGCAAAGCAAATATTACGCGAAGCTCATGATGGCATTTATGGAGCACATCAGCTTGGTCCTAAATTACAGGATCGCATCCGACGTATGGGTTACTACTGGCCCTCTATGGTATCAGATGCCATTGACTATGCAAGGAAGTGTCGTGCATGTCAGGTTTATGCAGATTTTATTCACCAACCGTCAGAATTTCTTCATCCAACTGCTTCCTCGTGGCCCTTCGAAGCTTGGGGCATAGATGTAATTGGTCCAATCAATCCTACTTCGTCTAAAGGACATCGGTTTATCTTAGCTATAACCGATTATTTTTCTAAATGGGCTGAAGCTATACCTTTAGCTGAAGTGAAGACTAGTAGTGTCATTAATTTCATCAAACATCATGTTATATACAGATTTGGCATACTTCGTCGGATCATCCATGATAACGGACCACAATTCGTCAGCCAGAAATTTACTAGGTTCTGTGATGACAACAAAATCAATAATGTTGCTTCTACGACCTATAATCCTGCGGCTAATGGGCTAGTTGAAGCATTCAACAAAACTATCATCAAACTCCTCAAAAAGTTTATCTCTATTAACAAATGTAATTGGAGTAAGAAACTTCGAGAATGTCTATAGGCTTATCGCACTACAGTCCGTAATCCCACAGTTTGTACACCTTTTTCTCTTGTATATGGATACGAGGCTGTCTTACCGCTGAAAATTCAAATTCCATCCTTGAGAATTGCTATTGCTAATGAACTTACCACGAAAAACAATGATCGTCTTCGGCTTCAAGAATTGGAGGCGCTCGATGAGAAAAGGCTATTGGCCCAACAACATATCGAACTTTATCAAGCCCTTATCTCAAAAGCTTTCAATCGCAAAGTCAAAGTGCAAACATTTCAGGAAGGCGAGCTAGTTCTTACAGTCAGACGTCCTATAACTATGACCCATATGAGCAAAGGCAAGTTCGAGGCGAAATGGGAAGGTCTGTATATGGTAAACAAGGTTTTCTCAAATGGAGCCTACCAATTAACAGATATGGATGGCAGAGTTGCTATGATGCCTATCAATGGCAAATTTCTTAAGAAGTATTATGTATAAAAGTAAAATATTCTTCATTCAGAGAAATAATATAAATAAAACTTATTTTATTTCAAAAGAAGAAAAGAGTTACATAATATTAAGGACGGGGACGAGGACCCGATCCTTCATTATTAAATACATGATTTGCCAGCAACTCAAACATCTCGTTGTCTGAACACACTAGCAACTCACAGGTGGCCATTCTTACAGCTTCCTCTTCAGCAGTCTTCCCAGGCTCCACCAACTTGGCAATCAGGTCTTGCTCTGGTGTAGGAATGGTCGAGCCTTCACCCACTTCTTTCTGAGGAAGAACCAGAGCCTCAGCAGGAGGCTTCTCAGTCATATCTTTGATCGTCGGAGTGAACAAATCTTCGAAAGACATTTTGACAGAAAGAAAAAAAGGTGACGATGACAGAACGACTAGATGATCGGTTTCGAGAACCGATGCGACTTTTCTTCTTCAAAAGAAGTCCAACTGTTCATTCATTCATTCTCTTTCTCGAGAATCGAGATGACTGTTCATTCATTCATTCTCTTCCTCGAGAATCGAGATGACTATTCATTCATTCAGTTTCTCCTCCTAGAAAATCGAAGTGACTGTTCATTTATTTACTTTCTTTGACTTATCATTCGTTCATTCATTAGTCTTGGCATTTATTGTCTTTTATTTTATTGTAAAAAAAAAGAATTCACGTTCTTCACACCTCTGAATTCCTATTATCTACATCAGCAATTTGTCACGTCCCTAGTACATCTGATAAAGTTGTCTATTGAAATAACAGTATTGTTAAACGTTATATTCTGCCACGTCCACATTACCTCTGAGCAGATATAATAAATATTGTTATTTTCTAAATCAAGAAATATATCATGTCCAGTACCTCTGAATATATTTTCTATTCTATTACTTATATCTATAACAAGATATGCAATAAGTAATGGAACCACATAAAAAGTTTCTTATTTTATTTCTATTTCAAAAAAATACATTGTAATGAAAAAACAACAAACTTTGCTCATTCTATTCTGAAGGATAAGTAATAAGTTCTACAATTTGTTTCTTCAAAACTTGAACTCTTTCATTACGAGAATCTAGCACTCGTTGTCTGGCTTCAACCCTTCGTGACTCCGGATCGAATGGGTGCAGAGCAGCAGTTTGACGTGCTAGCTCTTCATTCTGGACCTGTTCAAATTCAGTCTTCTGATGCTTCAGAGCATCTATTTGATTAACAGCAGCTTGATGTAATTGACTTTCTTGTTCTAAGTTCTGCTTGACAGTCTTGAGTTCTGCTTGAAGCTGGGCAATTTTAGCCTCCAGATCAGTAGCCTTCTTCTCTTCATCTGCAGCCCTACTCTTATGACTCTCAGCAATAGAAGCTGCATCAGCAATTTGAATGTCTAGTTCAGAGGATTGTCTAGTAAAAGCCAGCAAGAATGCTTCAAAATTGGCTTTACTAGTCTCTGCTTCTCGAGCCATAGCCTCGTATTCTATGTTTACTAGCTGCTCGATATCTCCTCTTTTTAGCTCCTTGTAAGCTTTAATTGAGCCCTCCAGCTCATCTAAAATGTGTTCCAAAAGGGTAGCCTGAGCCTAGTCTCCTTGGCTGCGGATACCTCCGATCAAGAATAAAGAAGGAGTTCTGATTGTACTAAAAGGAACATCTTCTCTCTCCATCACTCTATGAACTAAGGGCTCCAGAGACGTGAAGAAAACTTTTGTGAAAGAAGCCACCACGAACTTGTTAGTTGCCACGGCTCCTGGAGTGGCTACTACTTCCGCTGGAGTCTTTACAGTTTTAATAGGTGGAGACACTTCATCTTGAGCACTGATGTGAGAAGTGCTTCCCTCCCCTGCTACAGTCCCTGTGGGATCTTCTGCAATTTACATGTCATATGTATTAGCAATATACAAAGGAGCTACGACAAATAGATCATGTTTAAAAATTTACCTGAGCTGGGTATAGCATGAGGAGTCTCAAGAGGTTTAACTTTCTCTGGCTGAAGCTTTGACATGGTCTCTGCAGACATAGTATCTTGACTACTTCCTGCTCCAGATTTAGTCTGAAGTGGCAGAGTCATTGGAGTTTGATATGTTAATTTTGCTGCCACTCCAAACATCTCAGGTTTCTCAGAGATTATAGGTTCATCGATCTTGGGATTGATATGTTCTTCATCGATAGCCACATTTTCCTTCTCTTCAGCAGTGGAGTGATCTTCATCAACCGGGAGCTCCTGAGGTGATGGTACATCTACTAAGGTTTGTTTCTCTTTAATGATGTCATTCCGATCATCATCATATGCTTCATCACCAAAGTCGTAACCGGCTACAGCTTCAATCATTGCCTCTTCTGAATGAGTAGGCTCTTAAGCGTTAGGAGAATCTTATGGAAGTAGATCCTTCTCTGGAGGGGTAGCTTCCGGAGTCATAGGAGTTGGTGATGGAACCGTTATCCCCGCCACAGCAAGTACATTGGCAGGAATACGTACCATCACAGCTTCTGATCGCGGAGGCTCTGCAGTGGTAGTAGACGGTCGAGCATCCTCTGAAGTAGCCACTGCAAAGAAAGAAATCAATTTACTATACATCTCTGAAAAAATAAAAATATATATATTATTAGGGTATATCACAATCTTGATATTATCTTCTTGAGATGGTACCTCTTCGGTAACTACCAACTTTCTTCTGACATCTCTATGTGAAGATGCAACCGGCTCTTCAGCAGCTCTGGTGTGATCATCCTCCAGATCAATCAGAGTGGTAGATGTTCCTCCTTCTGTGGCTCTTTCCTGCTTCTGAATAGAAGAAGGAGTGATTTCCTTCTCTCCGGAGGAGGAACTGAGGAGCACCTATTTTGACTGGGAACGAGTCATTTTTGTAGTCGTTGGTTCATTTATAGTCAAAGATGTCCTTCTTTTCTTCTCCAGAGCCCTTAGGGAAACAGGTCTATTATCCAGTTGAGGAGGAGCCATCGTCTCCTTAACCTTTCTTTTCTTCAATCCCTTGGCAGGGGATTTCTCTTTCCGTACCTTTAAGGATACGTCTAGAGGATCCTAAACTTCATCGGGATAGTTCTTTTGAATGGAAGCTTCTAGTGGTGGATCTGCAGGATCTTTGTCCTCTGCATCCCGAAAAGAGTGAACAGTGTGTTTTCTCTGTTTGGATCTCTTTTCACTTACGAAGCTGTGTGCAGGATGGAAGCTTTTAGTGGATGTGTTCGCTGAAGTATAGAAGTTTGCGTATGTATATAACATACGCGGGCCTTGTGGAAGATTGTAGGGAATGGAAAACAAGCTTTTGTACCCCAGGCATTGTAATAGCTCCAGGCCCTAGCCCCATCGATCAGATAACCCTTAGCCTGTAGGCAGGTGGTGGCGTTACCCACATGAAGCTGATTATATATGAACTGCTGTGCAAATTGACTTGGCAAGTACGGTTTCAAGTAGCACTTTTCCTTAAATCTGTAGACCAAATAAGAGGGACGGATTGTCTGCAGCCACGAAAAGATGGGTGGACTTAAGCGAAGTGGTTCTGCAGTCAAATCCATCAGCAATGGAGGCATATTCTCATACCCATGAGGGGGCTGAACACACTGAAAGCTCCATCCCAATCTACGGTTTAAGGAAAATCTGCACTCTGAAAGAGCAGTGTATTGCCAATGAGCGCTGGAGTAGCGTCTGATAAAATCTTCGCCGACACTGCCCATATTAGGGTTCATCAGACAAGGATGGTGAAGCAATAGCCATCCGAATAGATAAGTGTACGACATCTCGGTACGAGAAAAGTCTTGCCTCGTCGCCTTGTCATTTAACATAGTTTGTACAAAAGAACGCAATCCTGCGTTCAAGCGGCAGGTAATAGGCAATAAGAGATCTATCTTGTATTCGAAGACAAGACGTGCTGCAGTAAACAGGACGCCCTGATGGAATCTGTCGACTGTAATGTCTCCTGGAACTATAAAGCATCGTAGCCATAAAGAGAGAAAGCCCGCTAACTGGGCCTCTTTGGACATAGATCTGTAACCCTGTATGAGATAACTCTAAAGGGTGTCACCAGCCTTGAATGGATGCAAGTCCTCATCCAGTTTGACATGTTCGTGCTCATGTTGCTCCATCAGATATAGCATGTTGCTCTGACTTAAGGGTTCAAAGAAGCGAGAAGCACAGGCTTGATTTTCAAGTGGCTTGTCCTCCCGTACATAACCCAAAATGAGATATGGCATCCACTTGGTGGTATAACAAGTACCTGCAGTGGCACTTTGTAATAGAGCGAGCAGATCTTATAGTGACACAATAATTCTTGGAAGACGGCGATCATCTGAGGGTTCTCCTGTGCCATAGCATCCAATTCGTCATTTGTGGGCACATACTGTAAAACCCCTATTTTTTAAATATTTTTTTATTATTTTATTAGACTTCAAATTTAATTTATACAATTTATGGCTTTATTTAATTATTAAAAATGGCCTTAGCCATTGTTATGTTTGGAGCACAAGACGACCATGAATTTTGGCACGAAAGATGTAGCAGTGTGCTTTGACTAGTATATTAGCCATGTCATGGGAGGCCTAGCCATAGTTCAGTCCGAACTAGGAAAACCAGGCCGAGTTGCGAAATAACGCATTTAAAATATTTTATTTAGATATTATTTTATATATTGATTTTTAGATGACCCGATTTGTCCAAACCAGTCCGAATTGGGCCCGAACCAACTTAAGCCCATGTAAGCATGTAGTGTGACCAAATGTGGCTATGTAGGCATATTTTATGTATGTATATACAAATATTTTCTAAATTATTTTAGAATTTTATGTACAATTTCTAATTACTTAATTATTTGTACTAGTACTGGTATTTTATTATTAAATAATATCGTGCAATATTTGTACAAAATTTTTGGACCCGGATAAGGGTGTACGGTATAAGTTCACCCATTGGAAAGATTTTTATTAATTTATTATTATTAAAATTTATTTTGCGAAGATTTAATAAACATGATTTTTCTATAGAGATATTATTATTATTTTTAGTTGATTTATTGTGATTTGAATTTTATATATATGTAGATATGTTTAAATATATTAAATAATTGGGTAGATAATATTTGATTTGGTATTTAAATTTTTAAATAAGATTTATGGATATATGCATATATATACATGGTTATAAATATATAGAAAAGATTTAAAGAAAAAGAAAAGAAAAAGGAAATGAAAAGAAAAGAAAGAAAGAAAGTCAAACCCACCCCTTAAAGGGGCGGGCCCCACCCCCTCCATGCTTGCTGCGTACAGCAGCAAGCCTCGAAAAATTTTCGTGAGTGGGCCATTGGGTTATTAGTATTAGTAATAATAGTAGTGTTAGGTTTTTACCTAATTTGTTTTATATATAACTTTCTCCATAGACCTCAAAACCCTAGACTTCCAAAATGAAAATTGCGGCAGAACATACCCTCTTCGTCTACGAGTTCGTTTCACCAGTAACGGAGTTGTGTGCGCGACGAACGGAGCATCGAAAGTCAGTCCCTCGTCATCCATGCAACTGTTTTCCACTTTAAGGTATCCCATTTCCCCGATCGATATCTCCCTCATTTTAAATCCGTTTTTACATCCGTAAATTCGTGTATAAATCCCACATGACCCTCTTCGAGATCCCCCAGGTGGATTTCAACATGGCCATCCAACTTGCTCGAAAAATCGAAGCAAAGTTGGAGAAAAATCACTTTTTCTGGAATATTAAAAACTGTTTCAAAATACCAACTTGTCGGCCACTTTTCTCACTGTCTATTAAACTTTCATAAAAACTAATTAAAGACAGTAAAAGACAACATAATCGAGATTGTAACGCACCTTCTGGATTCACTTTTCATCTAGTGTGTAAAAAGTTGGACGTTGTTAAAGTTTTACGAAAAATTGTAAATTCTGTTTTCAAAAAGTGGAAAAAAAAAACCCGATACGGCGTGCGCCCCGACAAACCGGGCGACGTGGTCACGCACTATATGCATCGAAAGGCGCATATGGATGTTGTCGACGTGTGGGAACTGACGGAACCCGATTTCGTTGCATATGTGCGACGAAATCAGTGCGTATCCGTCAAGATTCCCCGTATCGACCATTTGCAAATTAAGTCACAACTTTGTGCACACTCATCATATCGTGATGAAACTTGCGCCATTGGACTCGAAATATTTTTCTGGTCTTGTGAGCCAAGTTTGGTCTGATTCTGAGATCGTTGATCGGGACGCTATTTTGGCGGGCCCATAATTCCACTCAACGGGCGATTTTGTGCACGGCCCACCGGAATCCAAAATTGGACATACCGTTGGGTTCTCTCATCAAAACAAATTCGTAGGCATATAGTTTGATGACTTTAGAGACCGTAGGTTCTGGCGCATATTTCGGTGCAAAGCGGGTCCAACGGCGGACATCGTTTTGACCCGAAATTATGATTTTGCCCCTGTTCCAGAATTTAACTTTTGGACATGCGTTTCCTAGGCATATCTTTTATTCCAAACTCATTCGTGATGTTTGTTGCAGCATCCGGAGTCATCTGCGGCATTTGGCTTTTCTTGCTTCGTTTATTAGTCTGTTCGAGCTACTGGATTATTCTCTTTTGTACATAACCTCAGGCAAGATACCTTGCCATTATACTGTTTATATTCAGTTGTATTTTTATTATATATCACTGTTCATTTATTTTAAGTTCTTATCATTCTTGATTTACTGTCTGCTCAGTGATATTGGATATACTTTGTTATTATCGTTTGATTGCATGTGGACTTAGAGGTAAGAGACTACCGTTTGTAGTGTGTTGCATATACCTTGACACAGTTGTACCACGAGGATGTGTAAGATGAGTAGCATGTAGAGGTTCTTGCATGTGGGCTGATCCTCCATGCACATGCGTTAGGGCTAACTGCTAATAGAGGCATGTTAGGAGACTTAGCAGTTAGTAGAGGTATATGAGTCATGGATGTGACTCTGTTTGGCATTGGGTAAGAAGAACAGTTCCTTAACGTATGGGCCACGTATGCACTTCCCTATTGCCGGTTATCTCCGTGGGAGATACGGTCCTGGATCCTGATTTACTGCTGGCCTCTAACATTCGATGAATGTAATGCTTTAAGGTCCCTGTTATCCTAATGGGACCATACCTGAGATTACTGCTACTGAGCCAGAGTGCCCATGCGTTGAAGGTTTGTTCTTACTGCATAAACACATTAGATGGTTAGGTAACCCTCGTTAAATATCATATCATCCCATCCCATTAGTAGCTTGGGACAATGTCTCATCGCGGCATAGTGTGCTACCCCTTGTCCTTGTTTGGTTGTAGGAGTAGTCCACTGTTTCGATGGTGAGGTATTGGATCTTGTTACGAGTGGAACTATTTACTTTACTTGTGATTTATAACATAGTATATATATTCAGTTATGTGGCATGTTCTTTATGTATCTTGTTACGTCCCTCTGAGGACCTGGTTATCTCTACAGGTGTGTGCTTCTGTGATATTGCAGGTGTTCTAGACGAGGTCGCGATCTTCTCTATTCATTCGGAGATGACGTGTCTTGGGTCTTCCTTTGCTACTCCCACCAAATCATTTCCATTTCCATGTATATTTTTCCTTACTTGTTGGTAGTAGATTTATCTCCGCCCAACGTATTATACGAAGACTTATTACAGTTGATTATATGATATCTTTTATTCTTCATTTGTGGATGAAATTAGATTACTCTTGGTTTACTGCATTTTACAGCTTTTGTATTCATACGAGGTTTCCATATATTGAAGTATACTTCGTATGTATACAGCTGGCATGTCGATGTACCTAGTCCTACGTATTTTGGGACTGGAATATTACATATTTTTGTGGTGGCCCATGCAGGTCGAGTTTGTCACTTCGATTACGTAATTGTACCGATGTGAGCCTGCAATATAGGATTAGAATCTAGGAATCTCATCCATACAGCTTGACCTCTTCCCTTGGCTTCAAATTCCGAACTCTCATTCGACTTCCTTGAATTGCATCTTGCTTGATTCCTTTCTACCGTTGATTCTTATTTTCGTGCTTAATGTCAACTAGGAAGATGACAACACTAGTATATGCTCATAGGTCAAACACATGGCTAGAATGGTTATATTAGCAATTGGAATACATTCAAGACTCTAATTGAGTTAAAAAGGCTTTTTAGTGTGATTTAATGATTAGTAATTGGTAAAGTAGGATATTACTACGAAAAGTTGTAACCTTGAGATTTCTAAATAGTAAACACCAGAGGATTTATAGAATTTCATACTTGGTTTAAGAAATTGATTAATTTTCAAGATTTGATATTTGTGATTTATTGGATTATAGCTATACATCCTTGAATAGATATAAAGTTAGTTGAAAAGAATTTTTAAATTTTAAATGTTGTTGTAAGATTATGAGGGCAGTTGATAAAGCTTGGTTTTAAATTGGGTTGTATGGTTCCCAATTAATAAGTTCGTAAAATTTTGAATTTTAAGTTTGGAGTAAGGCTATTAAGAATTTTGGTTAAAAATATTTTGAAGGATATATAACCAAATTGAGGATCTACTTTAAACTTTTGTATGAATTACGATTGATAACTCCTATTTAAAATTTTGAGTTTAAGATTTGGATTAATGATAGAAGAAAAAAAATATATAGATTTGATTTGTGACACAATAAAGGTTTATTCGAGATTGATTGGAAATTTTGGAAAAAAAAGATTTGATGACTGATAAGATCATTTGAATATTGAGTTTAAAGTTAGATTGCTAATATTACAATCTTTGCAAAAAGTTACTAAAGATGTGGTGAAAAGTTATTTTGATTGATTAAAGGATTTACCATTTAAAAAGTTGTCATTTTGTTTGAATGACTTAGAAATAGAAGTTATGTGATGAGTGCGTTAAAATATTGAGCTGTAAATTTTAGATTATTCGTGATATGTTAAAAGTTTATCTTGGGGGTTATTGGAGAAATTTTTGGAGTTTTAAAGTTATGAAGTGATATAAATTTTTTTTTTGATTCATGAGTTTCTTGTGTTTAAAAGTTGGAGTGGAAATGTAAAATTTTGAAAAAAAAAAGTCAGTAGTAACATGAAAAAAAAATTTGCTTTGAGGTTTATGAAAGTGATTTAAATTTTTGTCATGATAAATTTGAACGGCTTGGAGTGAGTACAAATTTTGGTGGTTAAATTTTTATATTTATTCAAAAATTGTTGGAGGAAACACGAGTTAAAATATTAATGGTAGGCCACAAAGGTAGCCCTAATGAGTTAGAAGTATTCCACACTAATTGCCATGTCACTCATGACCATGATAGTAGTATATACACAAGCGTTGCTAGTCATCTACCAACTATATTGTATCTCAATCTTTACTTACTCGACCTTCCTTCAATTCTAGATCTTTTAATTGCGACCTAACCCATTTGCAATTTGAATAATGAGTTAATGGTTCCTTAACTGTATTCATCTAGGAGACTATCTTCTCTCCGAAATTGTGTTCCTAAGTTATTTTTACTGGATTCTCTAATTAATTTTATTTCATGCTTTAACTTGATCTTCTTTATTTTTGTGCATTAATTATCACCTCGTGAACTCCCACTTTCTATTTTTGATCGTCTGGCGTCCCCTACCGTGACTTGTATATTTGGAGTACAACACTAAACTTTTCCTCTCAACAAATTTCATATGTAAGACCTAGACAAGCCCACCTTCATGTAGATATATCATGTCCCACTAAAACACGTCTCCTTGTGCACTATTTTCATGATATGACCTTCTCTTAAAATAGCTAAACTATAATCTTTACCATGATACCGATATGTTTTACGACCACGGATAGGGATGCAATCTCGACTCAATTCTTTCGACCGATATGTGATTGTGTTCTATTTGTCTCCTTAAAATGCCTAACTTATACTTTATCTTGGTTGCTTGACCTGTTGTCCCATCACACTATTAGCTTAACTCTTGTGAGTTGGGTAGAATACCTCACGGCCCAACAAAGCCTTTGTCCTTGTGACCTATGTTGATAAGTTTACTTAGACTAGAAATTCAGAGGACCCTAAACTTATATAGGCAACCAAGCCATAAATGAAGAAATACTAGGACAACCGTGTAGGCCCATACTTCGAGCAAGACTTGATTTTAAAAGATCTTGGACTAATTAAATTCCTTCGATATTACCTCCCTTACTTATATTTCAACAACCTGATGCTGCTAATTTAGCCTTGGTTTTGCACGCTTATCTTTTCCGAGCTTGATCATGACATATTTTATTGGGTGCATCCACTAACATATTGTCTAATCAGAACTGGTGCATGATGGTCTGATCAGCCTATTTTACTTTGGTTCGTTTTTATCTATCGTTCTACGTGGATGGGGACATAGCTAAACTTGTCCTCTAGAGTCCCATCTGCGACAGCCTTGGCAATTCTTTTTGAATTACTCACTCACCTTTGAACCACATATTGGTATTCGAAAGCAACTTCTTTGGACTCATATTGGTTTTCGTCTTTCACCTATTTTAGACGAAGACTCGTACTTGATAGATAGACCCAAAGTATCACCTTTAGTTGTCCCACCATCTATTACAAAGATAGTTAGCCATGGACCAACCAAGGTGACTATATCCTCGCTTTGAACTACTCGTCGATTCCATATCTACTATCGCGACCTTCTAATCATTCTTGATACTTGAGGATGATTCAAACCGTTCTTTTAATCATGCCATCAACCTGGACGACCAATATATAACTATTCTCAAGGAACCATCTCTCTTAAGTCTCCAAATTATTGTTCCCCTTAATCTACTCGATTCTTTTCTATTCCTTAAACTCGTGTTTTATCTTGATCTACTTAAAAACCTTGATCATTTTCATTCTTGCATTAATTTGCTATATCCATGATTATTTTCGTATTTATCTAAATCACGATTTTCTAATTCATGTTTTGTTGAACGTTGTGATTTGATGATTCCTCATCGACATACCCATGTGACCTTTTTCAACCCCTACTTATTTTTACTTTCGAGGACGAAATTCTTGTAAGTTTGGTAGGATGTAAAATCCATATTTTTTAAATATTTTTTTATTATTTTATTAGACTTCAAATTTAATTTATACAATTTATGGTTTTATTTAATTATTAAAAATGGCCTTAGCCATTGTTGTGTTTGGAGCACAAGGCGACCATGAATTTTGGCACGAAAGATGTAGCAGTGTGCTTTGACCAGTATATTAGCCATGTCGTGGGAGGCCTAGCCATAGTTCAGTCTGAACTAGGAAAACCAGGCCGAGTTGTGAAATAACGCATTTAAAATATTTTATTTAGATATTATTTTATATATTGATTTTTAGATGACTCGGTTTGTCCAAACCAGTCCGAATTGGGCCCGAACCAATTTAAGCCCATGTAAGCATGTAGTGTGACCAAATGTGGCCATGTAGGCGTATTTTATGTATATACAAATATTTTCTAAATTATTTTAGAATTTTATGTGCAATTTCTAATTACTTAATTATTCGTACTAGTACTGGTATTTTATTATTAAATAATATCGTGCAATAGTTGTACAAAATTTTTGGACCCGGATAAGGGTGTGCGGTATAAGTTCACCCATTGGAAAGATTTTTATTAATTTATTATTATTAAAATTTATTTTGCGAAGATTTAATAAACATGATTTTTCTATAGAGATATTATTATTATTATTAGTTGATTTATTGTGATTTGAATTTTATATATATGTAGATATGTTTAAATATATTAAATAATTGGGTAGATAATATTTGATTTGGTATTTAAATTTTTAAATAAGATTTATGGATATATGCATATATATATATACATGGTTATAAATATATAGAAAATATTTAAAGAAAAAGAAAAGAAAAAGGAAAAGAAAAGAAAAGAAAAGAAAAAAAAGAAAAAAAAGAAAGAAAGTCAAACCCACCCCTTAAAGGGGCGGGCCCCACCCCCTCCATGCTTGCTGCGTACAGCAGCAAGCCTCGAAAATTTTTCGTGAGTGGGCCATTGGATTATTAGTATTAGTAATAATAGTAGTGTTAGGTTTTTACCTAATTTGTTTTATATATAACTTTCTCCATAGACGTCAAAATCCTAGACTTCCAAAACGAAAATTACGGCAGAACATATCCTCTTCGTCTACAAGTTCGTTTCACCAGCAGCGGAGTTGTGTGCGCGACGAACGGAGCATCGAAAGTCAGCCCCTCGTCATCCACGCAACAGTTTTCCACTTTAAGGTATCCCACTTCCCCGATCGATATCTCCCTCATTTTAAAACCGTTTTTACATTCGTAAATTCGTGTAGAAAGCCTACATGACCCTCTTCGAGATCCCCTAAGTGGATTTTGACATGGCCATCCAACTTGCTCGAAAAATTGAGGCAAAGTTGGAGAAAAACTACTTTTTCTGGAATATTAAAAACTGTTTCAAAATACCAACTTGTTGGCCACTTTTCTCGCTGTCCATTAAACTTTCATAAAAACTAATTAAAGATAGTAAAAGACAACATAACCGAGATTGTAACGCACCTTCTGGATTCACTTTTTATCTAGTGTGTAAAAAGTTGCACGTTGTTAAAGTTTCACGAAAAATTGTAAATTCTGTTTTCAAAAAGTGGAAAAACACCCGATACGGCGTGTGCCCCGACAAATCGGACGACGTGGTCGCGCACTATATGCATCGAAAGGCGCGTATGTATGTTGTCGACGTGTGGGAACTGACGGAACCCGATTTCGTTGCATATGCGCGACGAAATCAGTACGTATCCGTCAAGATACCCCGTATCGACCCTTTGCAAATTAAGTCACAACTTTGTGCACACTCATCATATCGCGATGAAACTTGCGCCATTGGACTCAGAATATTTTTTTGGTCTTGTGAGCCAAGTTTGGTCCGATTCTGAGACCGTTGATCGGGACGCTATTTTGGCGGGCCCACAATTCCACTCAACGGGCAATTTTGTGCACGGCCCACCGGAATCCAAAATTGGACATACCGTTGGGTTCGTCTCATCAAAATAATTCTTAGACATATAGTTTGACGACTTTAGAGACCGTAGGTTCTGGCGCGCATTTCGGTGCAAAGCGGGTCCAACGGCGGATATCGTTTTGACCCGAAATTACGATTTTGCCCATGTTCCAGAATTTAACTTTTGGACAGGCGTTTCCTAGGCATATCTTTTATTCCAAACTCGTTCGTGATGTTTGTTGCAGCATCCAGAGTCATCTGCGGCATTTGGCTTTTTTTGCTTCGTTTATTGGTCTGTCCGAGCTACTGGATTATTCTCTTTTGCACATAACCTCAGGCAAGATACCTTGTCATTATACTGTTTATATTCAGTTGTATTTTTATTACATATCACTGTTCATTTATTTCCAGTTCTTATTATTCTTGATTTACTGTCTGCTCAGTGATATTAGATATACTTTGTTATTATACTTTGATTGTATGTGGACTTAGTGTTAAGAGACTACCGTTTGTAGTGTATTGTATATACCTTGACACAGTTGTACCATGAGGATGTGTAGAGGTTCTTGCGTGTGGGCTGATCTCCCATGCGCATGCGTTAGGGCTAACTGCTAATAGAGGCATGTTAGGAGACTTAGCAGTTAGTAGTGGTATATGAGTCATGGATGTGACTCTGTTAGGCATTAGATGGAAAAAACAGTTCCTTAACGTATGGGCCACGTATGCACTTTCCTATTGCCGGTTATCTCCGTGGGAGATACGGTCCTGGATCCTGATTTACTGCTGGCCTCTAACATTCGATGAATGTTATGCTTTGAGGTCCCTGGTATCCTGATGGGACCATACCTGAGATTACTGCTACTGAGCCAGAGTGCCCATGCGTTGAAGGTTTGTTCTTACTGCATAAACACATTAGATGGTTAGGTATCCCTCGTCAAATTTCATATCACCCCGTCCCATTAGTAGCTTGGGACAATGTCTCATCGCGGCATAGTGTGCTACCCCTTGTCCTTGTTTGGTTGTAGGAGTAGTCCACTGTTTCGATGGTGAGGTATTGGATCTTGTTACGAGTGGGACTATTTACTTTACTTGTGATTTATGACGTAGTATATATATTCAGTTATGTGGCATGTTCTTTATGTATTTAGTTACGTCCCTCTGAGGGCCTGGTTATCTCTCCAGGTGTGTGCTTCTGTGATATTGCAGGTGTTCTAGACGAGGTCGCGATCTTCTCTATTCATTCGGAGATGACGTGTCTTGGGTCTTCCTTTGCTACTCCCGCCAAATCATTTGCTTTCCATGTATATTTTTTCTTACTTGTTGGTAGTGGATTTGTCTCCGCCCAACGTATTGTACGAAGGGCAGGTTTCTTGTGGACCACAGTATCCAGACTTTCTAAGGGTTCTCCGTTCATTAAGCTCAGCAAGGTTTGGTTCTCTCGGGCCATGAGAAGGGTCTTTCGTGCTTCAGGACAATCGTACTGAGGAAATGTGACATGAGACAAATTCTCCTTGTACTCCGGGATATTGAATGCTGAAGCAAATCTTTCAGCATTAGGGTCTCCTCTGAGATCAACTGCAAAGAAATACACGAACAAAAGTTAGAAGCAACAAGAGTGTACAGATTTTTAAGAGCCAATCAATTAAGTTGCACAAACATCTTAGGTTATGCAACATTTAAGTTGTGCAAACATCCTGAGTTGTGCGATATTCTAGGTTGCACAACATCTTAGGTTGCGCAACATCCTAAGTTGCGTCACATCTTGGGTTGCGCAACAATTCAGTTGTACAACATTCTGAGTTGCGTGACAACCTGGGTTGCGCAACATATTGTGTTGCGCGAAACTTAAGTTGCACAATATCTCAGGTTGCGCTACATACATGTTGTGCCACAAATTATTTGCGTAATATTTTTGATTACACAACACAACTGAGTTGTGCAACAACATGCGTAACACGGTTCATAAAAATGAACAGTGTTCAAATAAAGCAACCACACCCTAAGAAGGGGTGGCACAGAGTTTTTGTTGTGCCAAACACTCTAAGAAGAGGGGCGCAAGTCAATTTTATCCTACATAAAGTTCAATTCGATCACCTTCTAGAGCTGGGTTTGCAGTCTCTCGTCGAGAAGAGGGCGGCACATATTGTGACACGCGGGTTGGCGGAGCATGAGTCGAAGGGGCGGCGACACCCTTCCCTTTGTCGGCGACGGTCTTCTTGGGGGCCATGTCGTCGAGGAAGAAGTCGGAGAAGAAGGGTTGCAATAGTTCAAAGTATTCTCTCAAAAGATTAAAAGTAAATATAAATAGTTACAATCGATTAAACGGGGGTTATTTATAGCCTAAAAGACAGAATCCTAACAGTCAACCGGAGTTGCGCATGAAAAATCGTAACCGCTTACAACAGACTGCGCGAGACAGGCGCAACTTGACTCAGTCATTGTCATAATTCAAAGTACTTCAAAGTTTTGTGACCTTTAAAAATTTAAAAACTTTGAAGGGGGTCTTGTAGAGCCAAAAAATTAAGTTCCGCCATGTTTTTATTGCTCAGCAATTAAGTTGCGTCCCAAAAATCAAGTTGCGCTACTGTTATGAGGCTCACAGATCAAGTTGTGCCACTGTTCAGGTTGTGCCAAATATTAGACTGGGCCCCATCACATTGTGTCGAAATCTTCGTGGCGCCTGACAAATAATTACCATTATTAACTGACAACACTGACAGCTGACAGCACGATGAACGAAGAAAATCTCTTCGAATCCCTTAAAGCGCGGTGCTCGAGACGATCTGTTATGATTTGATGGCAGCTGTCCTGCGCACTCTGTGAGTTGCGCCTAGGCGCAATCGAAACAAATTTTTCTCACACATTTAAAAGCTGATCACGTGCCTATGCATTGAGTTGCGACTATACGCAACCCAATCAAGCGCAGTTTGACTCGTTGACTGAAGCTCACGCAACCTGATAAAGTTGAGATAACTTACGTTCTGAAGCAGGATGATGTGGCACACATGCCACTAATCTCTCAAAAAGTGTCCACTACTCTGTACACGACCATGCGCATCTCAATCATATGATGCCACGCGTCTAAATACAGTTTGTACACGTTTGTGTAACTGAATGAAAGTTGGCACAATTTAAGGTTGGCACAATCCAAAGTGGCGCAGTTCAACCTCGCGCACATCAGAATAATTGCTAAAACAGTTATTTCCATAACTCTATAAATAGAGTTTCCAATCATTACCAAAGCATAACAGAGATCAAGAAGTCTTGCAAAATTGTTGCTGCATTCTCCAGAGGCTCTAGTCTTCAAGCTCACATAGTCCAAGGGTTAAAGTGATCGTCTTCTGATCAGATTCCTAAAGTTGTACTTCTCTAGAATTTATTGTACTCTTGTACACTTTTCTAAGTTTGTAATCAAACTTTTTTTTTGCAAACACGGAGTTTGCGTACAACAACAATTATCATTCGAGCATCCAGATGGCTCCCTACGAGGTACTTTACGAAAGGAAATGCCGATCTCCGATTTGCTGTGATGAAGTCGGGGAGCGACATATGCTCGAGCCAGAATTAGCCGTTGAGAAGGTCCGCATGATTCGAGATAGGCTCCGTATTGCTCGAAGTCGACAGAAGAGTTATGCATATACTCGTTGACGACCGTTAGAGTTCTTGGTTGGGGACCATGTGTTCCTGAAGGTGACGCCGATGCGGGGCGTCATACGATTCGGGGTAAAGGGCAAACTGAGTCCGAGATTCATAGGGCCCTTCGAGATTCTCGAAAGAGTGGTGACAGTTGCTTACCGGATTGTGCTACCTCCTGTCCTGGCTGAAGTGCACGACGTCTTCTATGTCTCCCAACTTTGGAAGTACGTACATGACCCAAGTCATGTGGTTAGCTTCGATCAGTTGGAGCTGTGCGTCGATCTATCATACTCGGAGGAGCCCGTACAAATTTGGACCGTAAAGAAAAGATCCTGCAGAGCCGATCGATGTTCGTGGTTCGCGTACTTTGGCGCAACCATTCAGTTGAGGAGTCGACGTGGGAACTAGAGGCGGAGATGAAGGAGAAGTACCATTCACTTTTCGCCGACGAAGGTCAGACCCTAGTTCTTAAGTTTCGGGACGAAACTTTTTCTTAGTGGTATATTATGTAGTGCCCCGCTCCCGTTGGGGCAAAGCACTATGTAATAGGCTCGTGGCAAGTCAGACATGGTCGGGAACACAGATGGCTAGTCTGACTCAGCGACAAGTTTGGTATACGAAAACCGTGGCATCAATAAAATCGATTTAGATGAGTGATATGAGTACCGTTCCAACTAATGGATCGGCTACTGCTGAAATAAGTCATAGATGCAGTAGGGTGTGTCTTGGTGAATGAACTCTAAAGAGAGCAACACAACTAGTCTGCTGTTGGTTTTCTTGGTTTTCTTGGCTTTCTGAATGAATTGTTGCATAGGTTTGATAAGTGTGCTTTCGCGTCGATTTCTGAATGCGTCTTTGGGAATTTCGAAGGAAGGATTGAAGGAAGGGTTCTAATTTGATGCTCGTGCCATTGCAGGAGTTCGTATAACTGGCGCTTGACCCTCGCGAAGCGTTCTCCTACTCTCGGTGCAGTCTCTTTAGGTGGGTGGTTCTTCGGTCCCTTCTTTTCTACTCCTTCCCGCCAACAAAATTCTTAAAATTCAACGTTCAAATCGATGATGCTAACTAGGTGTATGCTTTGCCACTAAGATCAAGAACTCGGGATAATATAGCAACTTAGAGAAGTTAACTCTGAATCTATAAGTTTCACACTAAGTAGAGAAAAGATAAAGTTCTAGGAAAGAGATAGAATTTACTTCATGCTCTGCAAAACACAACGAAGAAACCTTGGTTGCGGTATATTACGCCTCGGAGAATTTGGTGCCTACGGGATGCTAAATCAGAACGTACGGCTTCGGGAAAAAGAACCCTTGCACGAGTAGAAATGAATTTGTTGTTTAATAATGTCTACGCTATGCAATTTACTTCATACATATTAAACTATTCATACATTCGCATGGTCATGGACGACTTGTGCAAAAGGTGAGCTTTCCTCGAGACGGTACCCGGGGCGCTGGGACCGAATCGGCCTAGGAGAAAATTATGGAATCGTGCTTCGGTACGAGGCATTGCGAGACCTCTAGTTAGGCTCGTAACCTGGAATGGTAGGGCGCGTCACAATGCTACGTAATCGTCCTTCATGGTGTCGATATCACTAATGACCGCATATAAGTTAGATTGCATGCTCACCTATTGTCTTGTGTAGGTGATAAGTATTATGTATATTTTGTGCAGGAAAGGAGTACGGCCATGGTAAGATAAGTTGAAATTGGTTATGTTGTTACTGTTTAAAATGTGCCTTTGATGTGAACTGTAATTCATATAGTTCTAAATAGAAAGATCTCTTCGTATGCTAGAATCCTTAATAAGCAGTGTCGGTTTAGACGAGTGGGTTCATCCCATCCACTAGCAAGTGTGCTAACCTCCAACTCCCCAGTAATGAGCACGCTATGGGAGCTCGAGACTAGACTGAAGCTGAAGAATGGGAGGCGGCACGAAGCTCTCCTATTTTGAAGTATTTTGAAGCCCAATTCAGATCGAAGGCGTTTTGTTCAAATGTATAAAGGGGCATGATTGTATGGAACGACAAGGATTTTTTCATGGCAGCTTGTCGAGAGTTTTCTTTTGTGTTCAAAGATGTAGTCGCAACGGCATATGTAATGTAAAAATAACCTTGTACATACTTTGCAAGTTTTATGAATGAAAAGCTAAATTTCTTCATATTCTATATCTTCAACTCTCTGCACTGTTTAATTTCAACGTGTCGTCTCAAAGGAAATTTCAAGTGCACATTCTTGCCTTGTACAAGTCCAGTAAAGACATGTACGGCATCACGTCCCGACTCGTGGAATCGATTCATCTCGAGTCAAGGCGATGACGACCGATTGGGCAAGTCGGGGCGTGACACTGAATCCACCTACAAAGTCTCACTTTATCCTCCCTGTCTAATGAGAAAATTGTCTTTGACTGCTTACACTTTCTATTGCCTTTCTTTATCAAATTCAACGCAGGACATCTGCATGTATCTTCCAAGTCCAACCTAGCCTTGGAATTGTCTTTCGTCTTTCCCTTTACGTCCATCACAGTATTGATTATATCGTCAAACACATTCTTCTCGATATGCATGGCATCAAGGTTATGTCTGATCAGATTGGTGCTCCAATAAGGCAGGTCCCAGAATATAATTTTTTTCGCCCAATTATGAGTGCGGCCAAATTCATCACATTTGTATCCCTTTGTAGGCTCTTCGATAGCACTTGGAAAATCCTTGACCTCCTTCCATATCGTGCCTCCGGTCTACCTTGGAGGTGGATTAGCCTTCTCCACAACGCCGGCACGAAATGCATTTATGTTCCTCCGGAACGGATGGTCCTGCGGCAAGAACTGTCGATGACAATCGAAGAAGTACGATTATCCTTTGTGTTTTAAACGAAAAGCCTTCGTTCGGTCCATGCAATACGGATATGAGAGACGACCATGAGTGCTCCATCCAGATAACATTCTATAGGCCAAAAAGTCGTTGATGGTCTACATCAGTGCGGCCCCCATCTGAAAATTCTTCTTTCTAGAAACATCGTAGGTGTTGGCAGCTACTTCCCACAGCTGATTTAACACATCTATCAATGGCTGTAAATACACATCGATGTTCTTCTTTGGATTGTTCGGACCCGGAATAAAAATGGTGAGAAACATATATGGAGTCTTCATGCACATCCAAGGCGGTAGATTGTACGGAGTGACGATTACAGGCCAATACGAATACTGGGAGCCCGAAAGTCCGAATAGGGTAAAACCGTCGGAGGAGTGACCCAATCTAACATTACACATATCCGAAGCAAAATTTGGATACTCTCGATCAAAGTGCTTCCATGCTTCTCCATCAGATGGGTGATCCAACACTCCTTCGATCTGTTCCCATCAGTTCCAGCTCATATTTTCTACAGTCTCCTTTACCATAAACAACCTCTACAACCGCGGCATCAACGGCAAGTAGTGCATCGAATCGGTAGGCTTCCTTGCACCGGGAGTCCTACTTGAACTTGTTGCCTTGTAGCGATTAGCACCATAAAATCTACACACGTCTTCATCCTTGTCGTCTTTATAGTACAACATGCACCCGTTACGACATACATCAATTTTCTCGTATCCCATCCAGAGAGATCTCACCATTCTCTTAGACCGATAGAAGTTTGTAGGTAACTTTGCACATTCTGGCAAGATCTCTATAATCAACTCGATGATTCGGTTGTAGCATTCTTGAGACATGTTAAAATTGGACTTGATGCTCAGTAGTCTTGTAACCACCTCCAATGGTGAATGATCCTCACAACCAGGATACAAAGGAGTCCTTGCATTCTCCAGCAACTCCATGAACTTCGCAGCATCGGCATTCGGTGCCTCATCTGCCGTATCATGATTGTCTGGATCAAAACTAGACCCTGCAGCGTCAAAAACCATGTTCATCCACCCTTCGTCGTAACCAGCATGGTCATGGAAATTAGGCTCCAGCTCCGATGCTAAAGGCATAAGTTCTCTGTGTGACGTCCACTGATAGTAATTCGACATAAAACCTCTCGAGTATAAATGATATGTCACATCCACTTCTTGATGATATTTTATGTTGCGACATCTCACACATGGACACTTAATTTTGATACGGTCCATGTACTGAGGGAACGCCTTGGCGAACTGCAGGAATTGCTCTACCCCATGTATAAATTTATCCCGCACACCGCACATGTGATCAGGATAACGATTGTACATCCGCGAACAATGCCGCAGATAGTAATTCACATCCATCTGACAATAATTATGCAAAGATAGATACACATTATTCGAGTATATTCTAAATTGATGCATATAGACATATGAGTATCAAATGAGTGTCGTCACATGTTCAACAAGAAGGCCCCCTCTCTGACCCACCCTCTTTGACCCCCCTTTACTTCTCTACTTCTCATTCGACTCTCTCAGCATCCTATTCAGCGTTATATGATATCTTCCTCAACCTCAGCCTAGAGAAGTGTGGAAATATTAATGTTAACCAAGGTCACAGTATCTGTAGCGGTATCGGAATCGGTTTCGGTATCATTTACGGTTGATATCATAAATCTCATAGCTTCCGCTAGTAGAGCACAATGTAGAGCAAAACGTGTAGCAGAGCTTCACATTGAAAATATTAGAAGTAACAAGTTTTCGATTGGTGGTGGGACGAGTCAGAATCCTTTCTCGTCCCACCACCAATCGAAAACTTTTTACTTCTAATATTTTGAATATGAAGCTCTACTTCATGTTTGGCTCTACATTGTGCTCTGCTAGCGGAAGCTATGAGATTCATAATATCAATCGTAAATGATACCGATAACGATACTGTAGGCCTCAAAAATATAGTCACGCTGAGTTAATACAGCCTATCAGGAAAATGTCTAAAAGACACGCTGAGTTCTATCAAATCATTTCCTCAAAAGTACGCAGAGTTCAAAATGGTACTCAAAGACAGCTCACCATTTGTCAGATTGTAATTATGACTGACAGCACGACATTCAATAAACGTCTTCTCGTATGCCACGTATGCACGGGATTCAAGAGATCTCAGCCGACTATTGCGTGATTTTTGAAATCTTCTTCAACAAGATTCGGTCTTCATCAAGTTGGCATACCAAAAAGAGCTTATCATCATTTAATGTGACTGACAAAGCAATCAATGTCAGAGATTTTGTGTCAGTTGAGGCATGTCGAATCAAGACAGCTGGCCGTTCTGATTCAAGTCTGCGTGCATTTTGAACTTCAGTGTTCCTGCCTCAAGTTTGCGTGTATTCTGAGCCCTCTGCCTCAAGTTTGCGTGTATTCTGAGCCCTCTGCCTCAAGTCTGCGTATATTTTGAGCCTAAGTATTTCTGCTGTAAGTCAGCGTGGATTTTTCATCTCAACAGGGATTTCATCCTCAACCAGTTAACGGATTATCATCTCAAATTATCAAATTGGAGTATGTGACAGACATGCCACGGATCTCTCGTATGCGTGCCCAGTAACTTGCACACAACTCATGCATGATTGCCATGTGTCCAACAGTTATGAGCCACGTCCAGTAACTGCTCATCAACCTTGCGTATGATTGAGTCCTGCGTGATTATCAACTATGCATAGGTTATGAAGACAGTTGTCTTTTTAGTTATTTTTTACTCTATAAATAGAGTTCTTTTCTCATTCATTGTACAGATATACAGAATATCTAAATTGCTGTCGAATTCTTGAGAGCTTTTCTTCTTCGCATAGTCCAAGGGATAAAGCGATCGTCTTCTAGATCGGATTTCTACAGTTGTATTTTCCCAGAATCAAAATAAATAAAGTGAATTTATTTATGGAAAACAAATTGGCGACTCTGTTGGGGAAATCCGTCTCCTCTTCTGAGATGGCCACAACTCAATGCGACGCTTCGTCGGTCGGATCGACGAAGAAGGTGATATCGATTCAGTTCAATCAACTCGCCTATGAAGAAATATAGTGGGCTAAGGGTGGCAAACACACTTCAGCCTCTATCACCACTGCCAAATCAAAGGGACGATCTGTCTACGTTTCTAAGAATCTGTTGGCGACCAAAGATGGTAAAGTTTCTGCCACAGTGTCCATTACTAATACTGGCAAGAACTCCACTGCAGGCATGCATACTCCTGTGTGCTCGAAGACGACAGCATCCAAAAGACACGCTAACAGTGATGGCTCCTTAGCCACATCTGTTTCCGTAGTCACACAGTCCAGAAGTCACGCTGACAGCACTGGCTCTTTAGCCAAACCTGTTCCAGCGTGCATTTCTAAACCCAAAAATCACGCTAACAGCACTGGTTCTTTAACCAAGCCTATCTCAGCATGTATTTCGCACGCATCATCCACCAAGTCAGCTCTCCCTGACTCAGCATGTGTACCGAAATCTGACTTTTTAGCCAAGACTTCATATGCTGACAGCACTGGCTCCTTAGCCAAATTGTCGCCAACATATTCTAAGACGAATAACTCTTTAGCTATTTCTTCCTCCTTGCCAAGTTCTGCTAGAACTGGGGGTAGTCTTAATATGGCTCCTCTACAAATGGCTCACAAAGTCCCTTCGAATAGGAACAACTCTTTAGTTGTTTCTTCTGCTCCTGTAGTGTTTACTTCAGGAACAGCTTTGGCTGACAGTTTTGTTAGTCAAAAAAAGGAAATAGTCTTTTGACTACTCTTCCTTCTGGACATTCTATGTCTCAAAACTTGAACAAGTCTAAAAAACATTTCTTAATGTCTTCTTCTACGACTTCTTCGAATTGGGCACAGAATTTGTCTCTACAAAATGGGTTGTTATCAACTCCTAATCAAGGGGATGGTTCAACTCTTCCTTCTCTGCAAATATCCAGATCAATGGAAGGAAAACTTCAAGTATCAAAGACCAATGTTTTACCTCCAACAGATCTAAGAACGAAACTTAATCAATCCCGTTTGGGGAGCACTTCTGGTGTTAAGAAACCATACCAATCGGGAAGGAAAGTAAGAGATCCAGATGCAGAATATGCCAAAAATTATGTTGCTCAGATTAATCACTCTTTGTATAATCAAGAGCCGACAAAATCTAAGAACAAGAAATACGTTCCTAAAAATGCACAAAGATTGTTCACAAATATACCTCAATCTTCACATACAGATTTGCGAGAACATCTTCAACAAAAGAGGAGGAATAATTCTTTGTCAATGGATTATGACCATACTGATCATGATTGTGACTTCCAACCTAGGGTCATAATTCAATGTAGATGTCAAACTAAACGACAGTCTGTTTTTAATCGGATCCAGTGTGAACCTATGTCTGATGAAGATGAACCTCTTTTTGCTTCTATCAACATGGCCTCTCGGGATACTGGGGGTAGAACTGATAGTCAAGATGGGGTATATAGAGGCACCAGATCAAGAGTCCTGGCTTCTAATCAAAGAACTTCGGTTTCTGAAGACTATTCTGAATTCCTTGGAGAATCCAACTTTCCACCTCTTTCTACTGGGGGTAGTTCTCCTACAACTGATTTTGATACACAAAGCAATAATTCAGAACAAACAGTATCCACTAGTTCATCAATAATCCCTCGTATAGTCACAACTTATATGGTGGATGGGAATACTGAATTAAACAATGAACCTTCTTCTTCAATGACTCCCCAAGACCAAAGAATTGCTTCTTTGGAACAACAAATGAAGTCTATGGCTGATACTATGAAGTCAATGTATGAACTTATGACAGCCCAGCTGCAAAATCAACAGACTGTACCTGACGCCATACCAATTGATACTGGTGTAAGTCCAGTACATGTTCCTCTAGCAGTACAATCCAATATCCCTGGGCAAGCTCAACCAATTCCTAGCCATTCGGGAGCTGGGGGTAGCGCTTATAATGCTGTCCCTCCTCCTAACTATTCTCTACAAACTACAACTCCACAATCTTCCGGAGTCGTTACTGAAGAATTGAGGAATCTCCGAACCCAATTTGAGGCATTCAAACAGAAAGACGGTTTACAAAGGTTAGGTATCAAGCAACCTTATCCAATAGAATGGAAGCAAGTATCATATCCTCCTAAATACAAGCCTCCTACTATCTCATTCTTTGATGGAACCACTTCTCCGAGTCAGTTTCTCAATCATTTTGAAGTGATGACTGACCAGCTACAACCAAGTGACGCCCTCCTTACTCGGGTGTTTGTCGGATGTCTCAAGGGAACGGCTTACGAATGGTATAGAAGTCTCCCTGATGGGTGTATTACCTCATTTGCCGGCTTCAAACAAATGTTTCTTGAACGGTTCTATGAAGGGCTCAATGACATGACTATGTCTCCTCTTATAAGAATCAAGCAGAAAAATAATGAAACTACTGAGGATTTCATTGAACGGTTTCGAAGAGAAGCTCTGAAAATGCCTCTTGGAACTCCTGATGCTGTCACCATTGACACATGTAAATCGAATCTGTTACCAATCATCAGCATGTGGACAGGATCTACTCAATTTCAAGATTGGCCTTCCTTCATAGTTAATACCAAAGCCGCAGAAATTAGTGCTGAAACTTTCAAAGGTTTAGAAGTGCACATGACTCCCAAAGAAACAGGTCAAAGTACTAGCAATAGTGCTAAATCCAATACTCGCAAGGGAAAAGAAGCCCTTGAAGTTAATCTCCAGAGTCAAGATGCATTGGCTGTTCAAACTACTCTTGCCTCTACGAATCAACAACCAAGAGCACCTCGCCCCAAAGAAGAATACTCTTTTGACGACGATGACGTCCTTGGTATCTTTGAGTGTCTACTTAAAGGTAATAAAATACAATTACCTGACATCAAGAAACCTGATGAAGCTGGTAAGACAGATCATCCTAAATACTGTCCGTACCATAGAATGTTGGGTCACACAGCTCGTACATGTTTTGTACTGAAAGGAAAAATCCAGGAAATGATCAAATCTGGAGCTGTCACTCTCACTCCGAAAGAAAAGACCGTCACCTCCAACGTTGTCTCTATGCAATTCGGAGATTTTCCTCCTTAACTCCTTGAAAGCGTGATCATTCCTATTCCCAAAGCAACTCTTGAAATCGTGAATATTTCCCCTCCACAGTCTGAAGTATTAGTACCGATCACTATTGAAACATGAGAAATCATATGGATTCATCCCGATCTAGTGGCAGATTTTGAATCTCCTCCCCTTCAAAAGACTACTTCCCTAAAATCTAAGAAGGCTGAAAAAACTAAATTATGTCATATGACTTCTTTCGGATCTACTTCCGACACAGAACCAAAAGATGAAGTAGAAGCACTTGTTGGTGTTACTAGAACATGGAAACATTATCTAAAGGATTATTCCAAGAGTCCTGAAGATACTCCTGATATCTCTCCAGCTGACAAAGATACTCCTGATGTTCCTCGTGAGGAAGAATTATCCACTGCACCTGTTCCTTCAACTACACCGGTGGTACCTATTCCTTCCAAGCCCACAGCACTTGAGAAAGGCAAACAACAAGCTCGCTTCGATAAACCAATCAGGAAGTCCCCTCCCCTTGGACTTCAGAAGCCTTATAACTTTGACATTTTAGCTCAACTCGCTAATACTCCAGCTAGAATGTCCCTCTTTGAACTTCTACGTCTTTCTAAAGAGACTCGGGAGACATTAAGTGAGGCACTTCTTCAGGCTGACTCTTGTCTCGCACAATTAAAGAAGCCATATGAAGAACCTGTTACTTGCTTACATTGCAATAGTGTATTGGAGATCATCCCGAATATCACCTTTATACAAGATGACATGTTATTGGAGGATAATCGACATGATCGGCCTCTCTACTACACCGGTTATATCGATACAATGAAGATAGATCGTATTCTTATTGATCCAGGGTCTGCTTTAAGCATAATGCCAAAGAGTCTGCTGGATGAATTAAAAATCCCTCTTCACAAACTTTCCAAGACGGTTACTACTATATTGGGATTCAATCAAAGCCGAAGCGAGCATTTGGAAAAGATTCATCTGAAACTTCAAATAGACGATTTCAGATCCAAAGTCACTTTCTATGTGATCGAGATCGTGGGATCTTATAATCTTCTCCTGGGAAGACCCTTCCTTCATGAAAATAATGTGGTGCCTTCTACTCTTCATCAGTGCTTCAAATACATTGACAGCGATGGAAAGGTACAAAAGAAAGTTGCTGATATAAATCCTTTCCGTGGGGTTGAAGCTTATTTCAGTGATTCTCGGATGTACAAAGAGGAGTATACAAAAATTGTACAAGCTATAGAAAAAGAAGATCCGCAAAGTGAGACCTTAATAATTCCTGTTAAAGGTCGAACTACTCAGCAACAGTCTCCTAAACCCTCTGGAGAAGGTCCTTTCATTATTCCAGTGAGCGGACGTATCTCTCCATTACCACAATCATGTACCCAAGATACACTGATCATTCCTGTCAGTGGGCGTACTACATTTCCTGCATCTTCACCTATAAAACAGGACACTCTGGTAATCCCTGTTGGTGGGCGAACTACTTTTCCATCCCAAGCTTCAAAGGAGCTCACCTCTTCTGAGCCATTTGTGATCGATCTTAATCGAAACAAAACTCCTTCTCGTTCTTCTTCTCCCCCTTTAGTCATTGATTTGGCTAAGATTTCTAAGGTTCAATCTCCTTCTAATGTAAATACTACTACTTTTGAACTTAATGAAATATCTCCGTCTTTGCAGTATATTAATGTTTGTAATCATGTTCATAGTTATTTGCATTTGTTAGATGACTTAAAAATAATAACCATAGGAGTTGTACAGACTTTTCATACAAAAGTATCCTTAGATTCAGTACAAGATTCATGCTTTCTAGTACCTAGCAGAAAACCAGGAGACATTCCAATATTCTTCTACAAAGGACCAAAAAACCCTATCAACCTTGAAGATGATGATAGAAATGATGATTCTGGAAGATTACAGTTGCGTCGTTACAGCCAGCAATCTAAAGATATTATCAAAAATATGGGCTATGACTTCAGAACTGGCCTCAGTAATGGGAAAGGAAGAAGAATGCCTGTTCGGATTCCTTCTCTAAAATATGGAAGGACAAAATGCGGATTGGGTTATATTGCTCCTACTTCCTTCATCAATATCATCCATAAAGATCCCGAATCTGACGAAGATAAAAGATCCGATTCTTCTAATTCCTCCTCTTGGGATTCTGATACAATTATCGGTGACTTCCACCGTAACATTCTGTCTTCCAACATGGTTTCCGTTGACGGTCCTGAAGAAAATGACGAAGACGAATTTGAAATCTCATCCGAATCAGAACAATGGGCCCAAAGGTTAGATAATCAATGGGAATTTAGATTCGAGCAAAGAGAACCTCCGACTGAAGATAAACTCGTTCAAATAGATGTTGGTGAAGAGGGATCCCCCAAACCAATATTCATTAGTGAAAGTCTTTCAGAAACTGATAAGCAAGACATGATCAAACTTATTCATGAATACATCGACGTCTTCGCTTGGAGATATGAAGATATGTCAGGACTTGATCCACAGATTGCAACTCACAAACTCAATATCATGCCAAATGCTAAACCGGTCAAGCAACAACAGCGACGATTTCGTCCAGATATTATGGATGCAATTGAAGCCGAAGTTAATAAACTCATGGCTTCTGGGTTTATCAGAGAGGAACAATATCCTGATTGGGTGGCTAATATAGTTCTTGTCCTTAAAAAGACTGGCAAGATCAGAGTATGCATAGACTATCGTGATCTCAATACGGCATGTCCTAAAGACGAGTTTCCTCTACCAATTACTGATGTTATGATCGATAATACCTGTGGTTTTGAACGGATGTCATTCATGGATGGGTATTCTGGATATAATCAAATAAAAATGTTTCCAGATAACGAGAAACACACTTCCTTCAGAACGTCGATCGGTACATACTGTTATACAGTGATGCCATTCGGTCTCAAGAATGCAGGAGCAACCTATCAACGAGCCATGATCACTATATTCCGTGAACATTTGCAGAAAACAGTCGAATGCTACGTTGATGATATTGCAGTCAAAAGTCGACAAAAGGAGGATCACATCCAAGATTTGAAAACTATATTTGATCTATTGCATCAGCATCAATTGAGGATGAACCCTACTAAGTCCTTCTTAGGCGTCTCTAGTGGCAAATTTCTCGGCTTCGTTATTACCTCGAAAGGTATACACGTAGATCCCGAGAAGATCAAAGCCATCCAAGAGATGCATCCTCCACGTACCTTAAAAGAGCTACGAGGATTTCAAGAAAGGATCGCTTATATCAGGAGATTCATCTCTAATCTTTCAGGACGCTGCAGACCATTCAATAAACTTTTGAAGAAAGGTGTTTCTTTCGTTTGGACTGACGAATGTCAGAAAGCATTTGATGACATAAAATAATATCTGATGAACCCCCCAGTATTGGTACCTCCTATTTCAGGAATACCGTTCCTTCTATATACCCGAGCAATGAGTCATTCATTGGATGCGTTGCTCGCTCAAAAGAATAGAAATGGTCATGAACAAGCCATTTACTATCTCAGTCGTACCATGATCGGAGCTGAACCTCGATATTCACCGGTCGAAAAAGAATGTCTAGCCCTTATGTTCGCTATTCAAAAGACACGATATTATATCATTGGCCAGACCATTCATGTCATTTCCAGGATCAATCCTATACGAGTCATGATGAAGAAACCAAGTGTTTTAAATTCTTGATTGGCTAACTAGGGAATTTTACTTGCTCAGTATGATATGCACTATATCCCTCAGAAATCGGTCAAAGGACAAGCTTTAGCTGATTTTCTGGCTGCTCATTCAATTCCAAAAAATTCAAAACTCTACAATGAAATCCCAGATGAAGTCCTAGACTCAAATCAAATTGCTGAAGAAGATTCTACTTGGCGTCTATTTTTTGACGGAGCTTCAAGAATAGGTCCTAATGGTGACATTGTCTCTGGGGTTGGAATCGTTCTTGTATCGCCAGAAGGTCTTGCTATCCAAAGAGCTTATTCTCTCGATCAACCATGTTCAAACAATGTAGCTGAGTACAATACATTGTTTATTGGTCTTCAACTCGCTAAACATCTGAATATTCAACATTTAGAAGCTTATTGAGATTCTAAACTCATCGTCAATCAGATAAGAGGTACTTATGAAGTTCGCCATCAAGATCTGGTTCCTTACCATAGATTGGCCATATCTATGGCTTCTTCATTTGAAGGATTCTTCATCGAGCATGTTAGGCGAGCATGTAACACAGAAGCTGATGCTCTTGCTAATCTTGCGGCAGTGTTAGCTATTCCGGTCAGACGTCAACAAATGATTGTTGTTTACAATCAAGAATTATTTCATCTTGAGAACAATCTAACTCTAGGACTTCCAGTTGATATTGAAGAATCAACATCTCATGATGTCAATACAACAAGAGGATTCGATATTGATTTAGAGTTCGACAGATTAAATCGTAAATCATCTTCAACTTCATCTGATTCTAGTATGGAATTCATCTTCAGTAATTCAGCTGAGACTCAGAATACGGATAAAGATTGGAGACTTCCTTTCTTAGATTTCGTATTGTATGATATCCTTCCAGATAATCCGAGTGAGGCAGCATCTATCAGACGACGATCACTCAGATTTTATTACAATCATACTACAAAAACCTTATATCATCGAGCTTATGATGGTTTACTTCTTCGATGTATTGCCGGTGATGAGGCCCAACAAATTATCTGTGAAGCACATAATGGAATTTGTGGAGCACATCAGCCTGGACCTAAACTTCAAGACCGTATTCGACGTATGGGTTATTATTGGCCTACTATTGTAAATGATGCTATTCAATATGCCCGTAAGTGTAAAGCTTGTCAAATCCATGCAGATTTTATCTATCAACCTTCAGAATTTCTACACCCAACAGCAGCATCATGGCCCTTCGAAGCTTGGGGCATGGATATTATCGGCCCAATCAATCCGCCGTCATCAAAAGGTCATCGGTTTATTCTCGCAATAACCGATTATTTCTCCAAATGGGCTGAAGCTATTCCTTTATCTGAAGTCAAAACTTCCAACGTCATCAACTTTATCAAACATCATGTCATCTACAGATTTGGTGTTCCCCGACGCATTATTCATGATAATGGACCACAGTTCGTCAGCCAGAAGTTTACTCGATTTTGTGACGATCATTGGATCAACAATTTGGCTTCTACCGCATATAATCCAGCAGCTAACGGATTAGCAGAAGCTTTCAACAAAACCATCCTCAAACTCTTAAAGAAGTTTGTTTCTGCCAACAAACGTAATTGGAGTGAGAAACTCGGTGAATGTATGTGGGCTTACCGCACTACAGTTCGTAATGCCACCAGATGTACGCCTTTCTCTCTGGTGTATGGATGCGAAGCTGTTCTCCCATTAGAGATTCAAATTCCTTCTTTAAGGATAGCAATCGCTAATGAACTTATCTCTGAAAATAATGATCGTTTTCGACTTCAGGAATTAGAAGCTCTAGATGAAAAGCGGTTATATGCTCAACAGAATATCGAATTCTATCAAGCTAGAATCTCAAGAGCTTTTAACAAGCAAGTCAGAGTTCGAGCATATCGAAAAGGGGAACTTGTTCTTGCAGTCAGACGTCCGATGACTATGACACATATGAGTAAAGGCAAGTTCGATGCAAAATGGGAAGGTCCATTCATTGTGAATAAAGTATTTTCTAATGGGGCATATCAGCTTACCACCATGGATGGTAAAGTTACTATGATGCCCATTAATGGCAAATTCTTGAAGAAATATTATGTGTAATATTTTCATCTATCGAGATTATTCTCCTAATCATTTCGATATCTTTTATCCCCAGTGGAAATAGATATTCTAATTTGTATCATTTTCTTAGTGAATTTGATATCTAGAAAATCACGTCCATATTACCTCTGAATTTTCTATCTCAGTATCATATTTTCTATTTTATGAAAATGATATCTAGTCTTTTGATTTCCGAATCCAAAGATCATGGAAAATCGAGTTCAAAGATATTTTTATATCTGAATTCTATTTTTTCTAATCAGTATTAAACTAATATTATCTTTGGTTTAATATCATCTGATAGAATTACAAAGTTCATTTGTATATTCTATTCTATTGAAATATGTCATGTATTATTTACCTCTGAACATATTTTCTATAGATACATCATTACCAAAACAATAAAGTCAAAAATCAGATCAAAGTTCTCATTTCCTTCATTCAAGATCAAAGTGCTGATTACAAGTAAATGCCAAAAAATTTCAAAATATGAGAAGCTTGAAAATTTTATTGAGTAGTAGGAGTTATTAACTCCTGAATACGATCAAGTACAGTGTTCATCTTCTCCTCATGAGTTTTACGGACTCGTTCTGCTGCCTCAACTGCGACTACTTGTTGATCAAAAATAATAATAGCATATTGGCGACGGTTAGCTTCTTCTATCTGCTCGGCCTGCATCTGTTCTCGCTCTTGTTGAAGAGTTTGATAGCGTCCAGCTTCGGTTGTACGAGCAGTGATAATCTCATATTGCTCCTTTTCCATGGATGCAATACGCTCCTGAAGACGAGCCAATTCCTCTTTCAACTTCTGAAGTTCTTCAGCTTTAGATGTTTCATCTTTCTCCAGATGTTATACCCTCTGAGAGTTGTTAATATTTCTTCATCCTTCTCTATTAACTTCTCAGATGAAGAAGCAAGAAATTCTTCTAAAGCAACTTGCTGAGCTTGGGCTTCATGTTCCAATTGAGCGATCTCAGCCACAGTCAAAGATTTAACATCTTCATTCTTGATCTCCCAATATTTTCGGATAGTTGTCTCCAATTCATCTAGGAGATGTTCAAAGAAGATACATTGAGTCTCACAGCCAGCATGTTGCAGTGCCAAAAGTGGGAAATTAATCACCGTTCGGAGTTCGGAGAAAGGCATAGTTTCGTCTTTCATGAATCACCTGGAGAACGTATCCAGATATGAATAGATAATATCTGAATACATTGCCAGGGTCCTTGCCAATCCCGTTTCAAAATCGGGAGTTGCTGTCATTATTGAGGAAGAAGCCTGGATGTTCTCTGTTCTGGGAATAGAAGTATGTGCTTTCGGAGAAGTCGGTAGATGCGAACTTCCTTCATCAACATCAGTCCGAACAGGCGGAGCATGAGTCGAGCTCATTGCTGCAGCAGTTCCTACTAGTCAAAGGAAAAATAATCAGCATATAAAGGGAAAAAAAATAGTAAAAAACAAAATTGAAATAAAACTTTACCCGGTTGAGGTTCATATTCTATATGCTTGGGAAGTCTCGCATCTTCTCGCAGTCAGTCCATAACGGTATCTGATACCTGCTTTATATGACTACTTCCAGCTTCAGAATTACTAGGTACTGGAGCATTGTCAGGAGATTGAACAGGTTCAGGATTAAGCTCCATTCTATTCCCTCTAATCTTGTCTTCATCGTAATGAGTAGAAGTATCAGGGTGACAATCCTCTTCCTCTTCAACTTCTTCTTCTTCCTCAAAATATTCTTCTTCAGAACTCCTTTTGTCAGATTCATTTCTTTCTTCATATTCTCTTTGATCCTCAGCTTCGTGATGAGTCTCCGATCCAGAATCTAAGATGTTTTCATCAACTCCTTGAGAGGGATGAATCTCAGGAACAGCAGCAACAGTATTAGTAAGCTCAGGTTCTTGAGCTTCAATCTCCATAGACTCAGCATTGACTGCAGAAATGTATAGAGGCTGAGTTTCAACAATAGTTTCTTCTTCCATCGCAGCTTGAGTAGATTCAATCTCTTTTGGAATACTAGTTTGAAGAATGATGTCTTTACAAACATTCTTCAGTAATTCATCAGCAGTTAATAGCTCAGACGTTTGCACATCTTCATCGCCTCTGACCGAAGAAATGTTCTCTTCAACCTGAGTTTCTTAAACTAGATTAGTTTTCTCTACAGGTTGAAAAGATGGAGCTTCTGGTTGTTCCCTGACTTCTGTCCTGGATGCTGATTCCTCTTCCGAATCTTCAATTTGATCATCCAACGCCTGAATGACACCCTCTTTCCCGTGCTCAAAGGGAATGTTAATATTCTCTCTCCTTATCTCTGGAGTGGTACCTAACCCAAGATCGAATGTGGGTTCTGCAGCTACTCCACTAGTCGTTCGGACAGTCGTTTCCTGAAATCGAGTTGATTCTACCTCAATTGGTTCAGCGGAAGTTACCGGAATATGAGCGTGATCAGATTCTGTTCTTTCAGTAGAAACTGCTTCTTCGATTTCTGACAATATACCTCCGCTCATAATGGTTTCCAGAAGTTCATTACCCTTCATTTTTCCGACAGTCCTCTTGACGAGTCTGGCTCTCGATTTCCTTTTTATTAAAGGAGCATCATCTTCATCCGTCTCTTCATCTTTATCAGCAGCATCATCTTCATCAACTGGGAGACCACTTAGAGATGAAGTGGCAGTTATTGAAATCCCTTTCTTCTTAGAAGTCTGAGATTTAGTGCTCTTTTTAGATACCGTCTCAGATTCATCACTCCGTTTTCTCTTGGAGATGGACACAAATATCGAAGGAAGAACTTTATTATGAAATATTTGCTCTTTGGATACTTCATATAAAGGCTCGACCTCCGTAGTCTCATCCTCAGGGTCCAGGGAAAATTGTGAAGTGATAATTTTCTTCTTCGACCTCTTTGACGAAGCTGGGTCATCCTCTGCGACGAAAGTCTTCAAATGGAAATTTGGCATAAAAGTGCTCGATGAAACATAAAAACGGGCATATGTGTAGAGCATTTTTGTTCCCGTCTTGGATAAAGGATTCGGCATAGAGAATTCAGCCTTTGTATCTCTAGCTATGAAATATCTCCATGCCCGAGCACCATCGATAAGTCCTCCACGAGCAGAGAGGCAAGTAGTGGCATTTCCAACATGAAGTTGATCATATCCGAACTGTCGAGCAAATCGACTCGGCAAATATGGTTCTAAATACGTCATTTTCTCATGACGATATACCAAATGAGATGGTCGAATTCGTTGCAACCACTGAAAAGCTACATCACTTAGCCTGTGACCTTTCTCTCCATCTATCATATTCACAGGCATACTCTCATAACCTGGTGGCAGAGGAATACATTGAATTGACCAATGTGATGCTCGGTTCAAAATGTTTCTGCATTCTGGAAGTGTATGAACTTTCCAGAAAGTTTCTCCAGCATATTTCTTTAAAAAGAGACTGCTGCTCCCTTCCGCTCCCGGAGGTATCAAACCGTCATGATGAAGAAAAAGCCAACCATACAAATAAGTATATGGCATCTCTATTCTCAGGAAAGGATCGGTCATATTCCTTTGATCAGACATCATGGTGGTTACAAAGTTTCGAAGACCTGCATTCAGCCTGCAAGTCATCGCTGATAACAAATATATCTTATAACCGTACATGAGGCACACTGCTGCAAAAATGACGCCTCTATGTATTCTATCCAAAGAGCAAGAGCCAGGAACAATAAATCTTCTTAGCCAGAGGGAGAGGAATCCAGCTAAATGACCTTTCTTCGATAAAGGTTTTCCACTTTGTCTAACATATGACTTGAAAGTGGTTCCAGCTTTAAATTCATACAAATCTTCATTGATTGTAAAATCTTTACAATCATACTTCTCCAGCAGATTGGTGATCTCACTTTCAGAAAGGGGTTTGAAGGAATTGATCTGATACTTCCTCTTTTCATTTATCTTCTTCTCGTCTTTGTCACGATTCATGAACAGATAAGACATCTACTTCTGGATATGGCAGCCGGCTTCATCCTTATTATTTTTATAATAAAGAGTATATGTGCCGAAATGATACATCATTTTTTCGAATAGATACACCATTTCCGAGTTCTTCTGCGACAAAAAATTCAGCTCCTCTGTTGTAGGTACATATTCTTCATATGGAAATGTGCCTGTGGGTAGATGAGAGATGTATTCCATCTCGTGAAGAGCAAAACCCATCTCCCCTTTGGGAGTCATAAAAGTTCCTGTTCGGTGATTATATCTCTCAACCAAGGCCAGGAATAAAAATGGATTGGGTTTGAAGCCGTAAGAAGAATTGACGATTGCATCATAAAGATTTATCTGCTTCAAATCATTCTCATATTTATCCAGAACCCAGCGGACTAGAGTCTTCCACCTTATGTTCTCCTAATTCATCAAGCCTATCATCCTCGGCGTTGAGTCAGTAGGATAAAATGCCTTATCATTCACCATGAATTCATTTATGAAGATAGGTGTTCTGAATGGTATCAACAGAGACGAATCTTCTGGTGGCACACATCCCGGCTTTAAACCACGAAATAAAGATACGTGATTCTCTGGAGCACTATAAAACCGTCTTTCTTATAGATAATTCGGCTCGCCTTCGCTTGTTGATTTTCTGTTAGATGCCATGACATTCTTCTTGGGTAACTAGTGTGCATGAATCGCATTATAGATAAACCCCGAGACACTTTCGGCCAGTACATGGCTTTCCTCGTATCACCTTTAAAATAGAAACAAACTTTTTCCCTGATTCCTTTGGGTTGTGATTTGTGTGCTATGGCGTACCCAAACAGAAAGGCCGGTTTCTTATGAAATACCAAATCAAGACTCTGGAGTGGTTCACCATTTATCAGACAGAGCAGAGTTGTGTGGTCTTGATTCTTCAATAAAACCAATCTGGTTTCAGGAGTGTCAAATTGAGGAAACTTTACATGAGACAAGTCATGTTTGAATGAAAAGCTCATATATCCTTCATATTCAGCCTCTTCACTTCGGATGTCCACTACAGAAAAGAAAAGAAAAGATCAGATATGTTTTGTCACGCAGACTTCAGAAAAATCTACGTCTATGAGCCTTATGCGTGCTTAGCAGTGTTCAAAGAAAATTTCATAAGGCACGCATAAATCAGACAGATACGCCGCCAGATTTACGCAAAGATCAAATAATCACGCATGTGATTAATTCACGCAAAGTCTAGACAGATTAGAATGAAAGTCACGCATCATTGCCAGAATCACACTGAAGTGAAAATGACAAAAATACGCTGACAGATCAAGACTAATCTATCCAGAGGATGGCTCTCAGAAGTCTGCGTGAATAATTCAACATCGATATCTCTGTCAACTTATAAAAAATCACGCAGAGTCATGAGAGCCATGCTCATTTGCGTAAAACACAGAGCTTCGTAAACACGAAGATGTGAAGTATAGCCGACCCTAAAAAGGGGGGCATACTTTATTAAAAATCCTTTGCCCTAAGAAGGGGGGATATATTTTGAAAGTTCAGTATCATTTTTCTTAGAATCCTAAAGAGATTTCTATGTGGAGTTCATCTTCATAAATTCATATCCCCCATCATCAGCACGCTTACGTTGCATGGGGGATGAATGGTTTCACGACGAGGAAGTCGATCGGAGGTGGCACGCGAGGACGTTACAGGGGCCTTGCCCTTAGCTTGAGCATCGATCTTGGGAGCCATGGCTAAGAAAGAAGAAGGAGAAGACGGGGAAGACGATGAAGAGTTCTGTGGAGTTCTTTCTCTAAAGCGAGTAAAAGAAATAATGGTGGTTTATGACCTTTTTATAGGCTCGCAGAGAAGTCCAAACGGCAAATTCCTTAATCATTTGCCTCGATATAGGGTTTTTCACGGGATCCTAAACCGCACAGAATCCCAACGGCCCAATCTTCTCGAAAAAAATCTCTCTCTGTATCATTTGAGCGTGACTAAATTCATTTTTTTCATCTCAATTTCAAAGTATTTCGAAACAATTTATCATTTTTCGAAAACTTTGAAGGGGGTTTTGTAGGCCTCAAAAATATAGTCACGCTGAGTTAATACAGCCTATCAGGAAAATGTCTAAAAGACACGCTGAGTTCTATCAAATCATTTCCTCAAAAGTACGCAGAGTTCAAAATGGTACTCAAAGACAGCTCACCATTTGTCAGATTATAATTATGACTGACAGCACGACAGTCAATAAACGTCTTCTCGTATGCCACGTATGCACGGGATTCAAGAGATCTCAGCCGACTATTGCATGATTTTTGAAATCTTCTTCAACAAGATTCGGTCTTCATCAAGTTGGCGTACCAAAAAGAGCTTATCATCATTTAATGTGACTGACAAAGCAATCAATGTCAAAGATTTTGTGTCAGTTGAGGCACGTCGAATCAAGACAGCTGGCCGTTCTGATTCAAGTCTGCGTGCATTTTGAACTTCAGTGTTCCTGCCTCAAGTTTGCGTGTATTCTTAGCCCTCTGCCTCAAGTTTGCGTGTATTCTGAGCCCTCTGCCTCAAGTCTGCGTATATTTTAAGCCTAAGTATTTCTGCTGTAAGTCAGCGTGGATTTTTCATCTCAACAGGGATTTCAACCTCAACCAGTTAACGGATTATCATCTCAAATTATCAAATTGGAGTATGTGGCAGACATGCCACGGATCTCTCGTATGCGTGCCCAGTAACTTGCACACGACTCATGCATGATTGCCATGTGTTCAACAGTTATGAGCCACGTCCAGTAACTGTTCATCAACCTTGCGTATGATTGAGTCATGCGTGATTATCAACTATGCATAGGTTATGAAGACAGTTGTCTTTTTAGTTATTTTTTTACTCTATAAATAGAGTTCTTTTCTCATTCATTGTACAGATATACAGAATATCTAAATTGCTGTCGAATTCTTGAGAGCTTTTCTTTTTCGCATCGTCCAAGGGATAAAGCGATCGTCTTCTAGATCGGATTCCTACAGTTGTATTTTCCCATAATCAAAATAAATAAAGTGAATTTATTTATGGAAAACAGATACCGATACCGATACCAAAATCGATACTGTGAACATTGATTAATATTAATATTTCTACACTTCTCTAGGGTGAGGTTGAGGTAGATATCCTATGATGCGGAATAGTCGGCTCAATGACCCGAATGAGAAAAAATGAAGTAGGAAAGCTCACTCTATACACTCTAGGATACTACGATATACTACTAGTATACTCACTCTATATGCTCTTACTTATGCAAGCATTTTGAGGCAATCAGCGTTATACTAGATTTTCGAAAAAATCTATAACTCTGATAGTCCCAAAAGGCTTGGCATAAGTAAATTTAATTTCTATAAAAGGGCTCAAAATACAGTACCAATCATATCTACACTTCTAGGATACTTTATACACTGTAGGTAATAGGATACTTCTTAGCAAGGTTCTCAGAGTAGGTAATCCCCAATATCTTAGGATACTCTATACACTCTAGAGGATACTCTATAGGTACTAGGATACTCTATACACTCTAGGTACTAGGATACTCTATATATAGACTCTAGGTACTAGGATACTCTATATAGTATATACTTCTTGGGATACCTCATGTTCTAACCTGTCACAGGATACTCACCTCCTAGACACTCAAGTTCACTCATAGGATACCTCACTCTAACACTCACTCACTAGGATGCACATTAGCCCATAGCCACTCATGTGTTCTCACAATGGGGTTGCCACGTAAAACTATTTTTTGACAGTCCCCTCCTCTCCAAACTGTCACATACTCACAAGCATGTGAGTGTGACACACTAAACAGCATGTCATGTCAGCGTGTGTGTGTCGTATCAGCGTGTCATGTCAGTATCGTGTCAGTATGTCGTGTCAGCGTGTGTGCGTATCGTGTCAGCGTGTGTGTGTCGCGTCTGTGTCAGCACGTTAGAAGGAGGGAGCTAGGGTTTGGGTTTACCTGCCTTGGTCGGAGTCGGGTCGGGGTCGCTGGGGATGGAGCAGCGGCGGAGGGGACTGGTCGGGTTGGCGCCGACGAGGGGACTCGACGGTGTAGGTGCGACGGAGGGACGGGGGTCGCCGATGGTGGGGGGTCGCCGAGGGGAGGGGCTCGCCGCGGGAAGGGGTCGCTGGAGAAGAGGGGGGAGGAGGTCGCCGGAGATGAAAGGGGGAGGGGGAGGGAGATTTAGGGCTCGAGGCACGCGGGAGATCGAAAATTTTGGAAGAAAGAAAATGAATTTGATCGGTTACCGATACCCTACATGAAAGATTTTAGCGACGTCTACATGAAAGATTTTAGCGACGTCTTATAAAGACGTCACTAAATGTCGTTGTTAACTGTTAAACTTGCGACGTACTGGAGTAAGAGTCACAAAACGTCACTGAATAAAATCAATCAGCGACGTTCTACAACTAAACCACGATTTGTTCTTTCCAAACCATAATGCTAGCCGCTATCAGTCGCTAAACGTCGCTGAATACGACGTTCAGCGTCGTCACTTTTATACGTCGCTCAATACACAAAATAGCGATGTATTTAACTGGAGTCGCTAATATCGTCGCCAATATGACTTATTTTGGTATTGCCCAGTCTCTTTGTAGTACTGTCTATCACTCTTCATTATACAGCATTAGGCCCTCTTGCCTATGTACGGTGCTACGCCACTGTGACTTGGCCCGAAGCCGAGGCTTTACTCTCACTAGGTACCTCATGTGGTGTCACCCCACTGTAGCATGGATTACTACGCTCCTTTGTAGTGCTGTGCTACTTGTGCTTCCTGTAAAGCATGCCAGACATCCCAAATGCCCAAGAACTCATTAAGGCTTCCAAGCCATCCTCCCACAGGACTTTGTTCTTTGTAAAGAACAATCAGTAGACAATAGTGGTTCTGGGTAAATAACCCTGCAACATCCCAAAGGGTTGTCCACTACTCCTGATATTCTTCCAGTCAATGGTCCTTCTTTGAACTAAAAGTTATATGCCTAATAGATTTCTCTTTGAACTAATAGCATAAAACTTTATAGTAGAATTACAAAGACATAATATCAGAGTGTCTTTAAGCCCATCTTACCGAATGTGTCTTCAACCAGCTGGCGGTTGAGACCTTTAGTGAACGGATCTGCTAGATTCTTCTAACTCTGAACATCCACTACGGCAATGACTCATCTTTTAATAAGATTATTTACTGTCCTGTGCCTTAGACGCACAGTCCTCTTCTTGCCATTTAAGAGGTCTTTCGATGCCACCGCTGCAGTCGTCTGGTTGTTGCAGTATATCGGTACTGCCGGTATCTGCGTACCAACCACTGGAAGATCATACATGAGTTCCCAAAGCTATTCTGCTTCATCTGCTGCAGTCGCCAGTGCATAGAACTCAGTTTCCATAGAAGAGTATGATAACATAGTCTGCTTTTTCAACTTCCACGATATAGTAGCTCCATCCATGAAGAAAATATATCCTCCTGTGGACCTTTCACTCTCTACTTTTGAGCACCAGCTTGTATCACTGAAGCCCTCCACTACTTTTAGATCTTCGCGGTAGTGCAGTACATACTTCTGAGTCCTTTTGAGGTATCTTATGACCCTCTTCACAGCTTTCCAGTGCTCCATCCCTGGATTGTTCGTGAACCGACTCAGCATTTCCACGGCAAAAGCTATGTCAGGCCTTGTAACAGTAGTTGCATACATCAAACTTCCAATGATGTTTGAGTACTCCAGCTGTCTGATGCTTTTCTACTACCAAAATAAGTCAAATCAGCGACGAATTTAGCGACTCCAAGAAATAACGTCGCTAATATTTGGGGGTTTAGCGACGTTTTACTAATACGTCGCTGTTAGTCGCCAACAGCGACTAATAGCGACGTCTAGCGACTACAGTTTATTAAATGGGAACCTACGTCGCAAGTTCGTCGGTACACGTCGCTGATGTAGCGACGCGTAGTGACGTAATTTAAGCGGCGTTGCCGTATATTAAATTTCAACGACATTTAGCGACGTCCTTTTCGGACGTCGCTAAATGTTTTATATAGGCTGCGAGGGTTTCCTTTTCGATCATTCACAAATTTCTCCCCCAATTTTTTGCGCGCTCCGCCTCCGCGGCGCTCCTCCGGCGATTTTCCTCCTCCGGCCTCCTCCTCCGTGGCGCTCTTCCGGCGATCTCCCTCCTCCGGCCTCCTCCTCCTCCTCCCTTCTCCTCAGGTTGCTCCCCCATCTCTCTTTCTCTCTCACACACACAAACACACACACACACTCCCCTGTCCCCGTCGCCCCGGCTCCGACGTTTTCCAGTTTAGGGAGATCCCTGCACAGCAGGGTAGACCTGTTGCATATGAGTGCAGGGCCTTGAGAGGAAAGCACCTAGGGGTTCCTGCAAATGGCTGGACATATACAACAGCAGGGCAAGTGGTTTTAGATAGGGGTTCATATGGTGTATCAGTAATTTTAGATGAGAATTCCAAGAATATGTAGGTTCAGTCAAGTGCCATATATGGAGAGTATATATATTTGTGTTTTGTGTATGTATGGTAGTGTATATAGTAGATAAGTATGTGTGTATAGTTATATATATCTATATAAGCTTTTGTGTGTGAGTGTGGCCAACATCTTGATATGAGAAGAAATAGGGGCTCGAGTTACAGAATTGGAGAGGTGAGGGAGACATTAACAAATAATAATATGCAGTGGCAGTAGGAGAAGCACATGCAGCAACATGTATAAGCAATTGCAGCAGTTGTGAGGGGTTTGCTCTGTATCAGAAAATACATATATTGTATCCACTGTACAGCGGGAAAAAGAGTTGGTTCTGAGGTATCAGATGGGAGAGGCAAGACAGCCACTTTGGGAGTGAGTTGAGGAGCAGTCCATATGGATGCTCTGAAAATTAAATCATGTTAGAAGGACAGACTAGGTTATGTAACAGAGGTAAGGGATATGCATATAGGTTTGTGTGTGTGTATTAGCTATAGGTATATACATGTGAAATATATCAATATCTAAAGCATAGTGTAATATACATATTAGCTACCATTAGGCTTTGTGTGTGTGTATATAAATATATATATATATTTTTATATATATATATATATATATATATATATATATATATATATATTTTATATATATATATATATATATATATATATATATATATATATATATATATATATATATATATATATAAAGGGGTTAAGAGGAGTGGTTTAGAAGTTAGTTCAAGTGATGGTTTGAACTAGTAGTAGAGGAATGTAGATGGAGTAGGGGCTATGAGGTTAGAGTAAGGGGCTTTAATGATGTGAACCTATATAGTATCACATAGTTATACATAAGGTAATATAAATATATATGTATCTTGTTTAATGTGTGGGCTAATAGGATAAAGAATGGCAAAGTAACATATAGATATCCTAGTATCCTGTAATTTAGATATTAGTATCCTAGAATTGGATTTTAGTTGAAGCAGTTGTTAGGGGCAGAGGTATACAAATGTGGAAATAGTGGCTATAGTGTAGTATAGAAGGGGAACCCAACAGTAGTTGGAACAATTTGAAAGGAATGTTAGTGTGAGTGTAATTGGTAGATAGATAAGAAATTAGATAGATAAATAGATGGAGATGAGTGTCTTGTTGTGTGAGGACAGTAGGCCATCTCCAATGGGGTATTTTTATGGTTTTGAAATGAAGAATAAAACTCATCTCCATCTATATATTTGGATTGTTATTTATTTGTTGTTCATTCGTGGATTCTCTACATTCGTGGATTCTCTATATTATTATAAGCTGTGTGAGGACAGTAGGCCATCTCCATTGGGGGTCTGATTTTGAATTACATGTTTCTAATGTGAGGGGTGTGTCTGGGTTTGGAAGTAACTGTCCCATTAATCTGATTTTGAATTACATGTACCAGCCAGACACTGTCCCTGCAGCCATTCGACTGGCGAGGCAGAAATCTATGTACGACATTTGCTATAAGGAATTTGTATTAATCTATGGTACGACATCGTGATCAGGACATAGTCTCTACAGCCATTCGACTGGCGAGGCAGAAACTATGTATCCGTAGATAAAGTTGACTGTCCTCCGACCCCCATCACTCGGCAATGATGATACGACAACCTAACACTATATCTTTTAGTAGTAGATAATGTCTTAGTATTACATTTTGTGGGTTCATCTTATTGATTCTGTTACATCCTTCAGATACTAGATTCAATAAGAACATATACTACACCATATGTACAGAACATAGATGATTCACACTAATGTATGCTAGACTGAATTTTGGGTTACGTTCTGAGCCATTTGTCCCCACACTTGGCAATTAAGCATGTGAAATATATCGTTGAAAAACATAAAATTTTGGGTTGTGTTCTGAGCCATTCTTCACTTTCTGCAGTAATTATCTTAAAATGGATATGAATTACTATCTGCGGAACCGTTTGTGGATGTACAATCGTCATCCTGACGAATTACTATCTGTGTCAATCTTTGCAAAATTATCTTAAAATGGATATGAATTACTATCTGCAAAACCGTTTGTGGATGTACAATCGTCATCCTGATAACATGTGCGGTATGCGGGATGAATTTATATATGGTGTGCAACAGTTCCTGCAGTTTGCCAAGGCGTTCCCTCAGTACATGGATCATATAAAAATTAAGTGTCCATGTGTGAGATGTCGCAACTTAAAATATCATTCGAAAGTGGATGTGACATATTATTTGTATTCGAGGGGTTTCATGCCAAATTATTATCAGTGGACCGCACACGGAGAACTTGTGCCTTTAGTCTCCGAGCCAGAGCCTTATGTGGAGCCTTATGTAGATATCCACGAGCATGCTGATTACGACCAAGGGTGGACGAACATGGTTTTCGATGCTGCGGGACCTAGTTTCGATCCGAACAATCAATATGCAGCTGAGGAGGCACCGAACGCCGATGCTGCAAAGTTCATGGAGTTGCTGAAGAATGCAAGGACTCCTTTATATCCTGGTTGTGATGACCATTCACCGTTGGAGGTGATTACAAGATTGTTGAGCATAAAATCAAATTTTAACATGTATCAAGAATGCTACAACCGAATCCTGGAGTAAATTAAAGATATATTGTCGGAGGGTGGTAAGTTACCTAAAGACTTCTACCGATCCAAGAGAATGGTGAGATCGCTCTGGATGGGGTATGAAAAAATTGATGCATGTCGCAACGGATGCATGTTGTACTATAAGGACGACAAGGATGAAGACGTCTGCAGATTTTGTGGTGCCGATCGCTTCAAGGCAACTAGTACAACAAGAACTTCTGGTGCACGCAAGCCAACAGATTTGATGCACTATTTGCCTTTGACGTCGCGGTTGCAGAGGTTGTTTATGGCAAAGGAGACAGCTGATAATATGAGTTGGCACAAGCGGGAACAAATAGATGGAGTACTGGATCATCCATCCGACGAAGAAGCATGGAAGCACTTTGATCGAGTGTATCCCGATTTTGCTTTGGAGCCGCGTAATGTTAGATTGGGGCTTTCCTCCGACGGTTTTACCCCATTTGGACTTTCGGGCTCACAATATTCTTGTTGGGCTATGATTGTTACTCCGTACAACTTGCCGCCTTGGATGTGTATGAAGACTCCTTATATGTTTCTAACAATTATTATTCCAGGTCCGAAGAACCCGAAGAGGAACAACGATGTGTAATTACAGCCCTTGGTAGATGAGCTGAATCAGTTGTGGGAAGTAGGTGCAACCACATATGATGTTTTCAGAAAGCAGAACTTTCAGATGAGGGTCGCATTAATGTAGACCATCAATGATTTCCCGGCCTATGAATGTTATCGGGTTGGAGCACCCATGGTCGTCTCGCATGTCCGTATTGCATGGATCGCACTAAGGCTTTTCGTTTGAAACACGGAGGAAAACCGTGCTTCTTCGGTTGTCATCGACAGTTCCTGCCAAAGGATCATCCGTACCGGAGGAATCGGAATGCTTTTCGTGCTGGCGTGGTAGAGAAGTCCAGTCCACCGCCGCGGTGATCTGGGGACACGATATGGAAGGAAGTTAAAGAATTGTCAAGTGCTATTGAAGAGCCTACTACGGGGTACAAGTGTGATGGATTTGGCCGCGCTCACAACTGCACGAAGAGGAGTATATTCTGGGACCTACCATATTGGAGTGACCATCTGCTCAGACATAACCTGGATGTCATACATATCGAGAAGAATGTATTTGACAATATAATAAATACTGTGATGGACGTAAAGGGGAAGACGAAAGACAATCCCAAGGCCAGGTTGGACTTAGAAGAAATATGCAGACATCCAGAGTTGCATTTGATAAAGGAAGGCAGTAGAAAGTATAAGCAGCCCAGGGCTATTTTCTCACTGAACAAGGAGGACAAAGGTAAACTTTGTAGGTGGATCCAAGGCCTAAAATTTCCAGACGGGTATGTATCGAATTTGAGAAGATGTGTTGACCCGAAGGAGAACAAACTACAGGGTATGAAGAGCCACGACTGTCACGTTTTTATGGAGAGGTTAATCCCGATTGCATTTCGGGAATTCTTACCTCAGGTCGTTTGGGATCCACTGACAGAGCTTAGCATATTCTTCAGAGATCTTTTGTAACGCTCAAGTCCCAAATACTTAGGACTAGATACGTATCCATGCCAGCTGCATACAGACGAAGTATACTCCAATATATGGAAACCTCGTATAAATACATAAGCTGTAAAATGTAGTAGAACCATAATAACTAAATCTCATCCACTAGATAAATAAATGATATAAAAGCGACTTTAAATTTTGTCATGTATACAATCGTTGGGCGGAGACAAAGTCTACTACCAACTACCTCAAATAAAATGTACAAGAAGTGATCGATAAAATAACGAGACGAACCAAGCGCAACCATCTTCGAAAGAATGGAGAAGATCACGGCCTTGGCTAGAACACCTGCAAAATCATAGAAGCACACACCTGGAGAGATAACCAGGTCCTCAGAGGGACGTAACAAGATACAATAAACATGCCATATAAATACTGAATATAAAATATGCCACAATCAAAGAAAGTGACAAGACATAAACAAGGTAACCTAACCATACTAAAGTGATCATGCAGTTAAGAACAAACCTTTCGTCGCATGAGCCCTGGCTGTAAATGGGATCTGGTATAGTCCCCACTTGGGCAACAGTGACCTAAGAGCATGACGTTCAAAAACGACAGTGGCCAACCTGAGAGGCTCATACCCGTATCTCCAGCGGAGCTTCCGGGTTACAAGGGAAGTGCAATCGAAGCCCATACGACAAGGAAATGTTCTCCCCACCCAATGTACCTGTCAAATCACATCCACGACCATGTACCTCTACTAACTGCTAAGTCTCCTAACACACCTCTATTAGCAGTTAGCCCTAACGCATGCACATGGGGGATCAGCCCACATGCAAAAACCTCTACATGCTACTCATCTCACACATCCTCATGGTACAACTGTGTCAAGGTATGTGCAATACACTACAACGGTAGTCCCTTAACTCTAAGTCCATATGCAATCAAAGAATAAATAACAAAGTACATCTAATATCACTGAGCAGGCAGTAAATCAAGAACTAAAAATAAAAGAACAGTGATATATAATAAAATGCAAACTGAATATAAACAGTAAAATGGCAAGGTATCTTGCCTGAGGGTGGTACGAGAAGCAACAAAAATCCATCAATCAGAATCGTCAACACGAAAGTCAAAATCCACAAGAAGCTCCGGATGCTGAAACAAACATCACGAATGAGTTTGGAATAAAAGATATGCCTAGGAAACGCCGGTCCAAAAGTTAAATTCTGGAACAGGGGCAAAATCGTAATTTCGGGTCAAAACGATGTCCGCCGTTGGACCCGCTTTGCACTGAAATGCGTGCCAATATCTATTGTCTCTAAAGTTGTCAAACTACATGTCTACGGATTTGTTTTGATGAGACGAACCCAACGGTTTATCCAATTTTGGATTCCGGTGGGCTGTACACAAAATCGCCCATTGAGTGGGATTGTGGGCCCGCCAAAATAGCGTCCCGATCAACGGTCTCATAATCGGACCAAACTTGGCTTACAGGACCAGAAAAATATTTCGAGTCCAATGGCACAATTTTCATCGCGATATGATGAGTGTGCACAAAGTTGTGACTTAATTTACAAAGGGTCGATACGGGGGTATCTCGACGGATACGCATTGATTTCGTCGTGCACATGCAACGAAATCGAGTTCCGTCAGTTCCAACACGTCGACAACATCCATATGCGCCTTTCGATGCGTATAGTGCGCGATCACGTCACCCGGTTTGTCGGGATGTATGCCGTATCGGGGTATTTTTCTACTTTTTAAAAATAGAATTTACAGTTTTTCGGAAAACTTTAACAACGTGTAACTTTCTACATACTAGATGAAAAGTGAATCCAGAAGGTGCGTTAAAATCTCGGTTATGTTGTCTTTGACTACCTTCAATTAGTTTTTACGAAAGTTTAATGGACAGCGAGAAAAGTGGCCGACAAGTTGATGTTTTACGACAGTTTTTAATATATCAGAAAAATGGTTTTTCTCCAACTTCGTCTCGATTTTTCGAGCAAGATGGATGGCCATGTCAAAATCCACCTAGGGGATCTTGAAGAGGGTCATGGGGGCTACGCGTAGAAATTCGTAGATCGAAAAACAATCGAACTAGATGGGAGAAAACTAGGAGAGAAGGTGAGTACCTTGTTGTTCCGTTACTGCTGCCGTTGTCGATGGTTCCTTTGTCTTCTTCGCGAGCACGGCTTCGCCATGGTGCGTCCGAGCTTGGCCGTGGAGTGGGGAGGAGGAAGGAGAAGAGGAAGAAATTTTTTTTTTAGGGTTTGTATATATATATATGTATGACTACACATATATATATGTTAAAAGGGGAAGGAAGTCGGCCAATACTTGCTACTGTTGCTTGTTAAAAGGGGTTCGGCACCCTCCCCCCCCCCCTCTTCATGGGCGCACAAGAGCACAAGAGATGCTGCTCTTACTTAGCATGCATGTGGCGGTCCCCAAATTGTGGGGCCGGCCACTATCTAAATATATATCATGTAAATCTCTATAAAATTTAAATAAAATTTACATCTTATCTACATATATATAATACATTAAATATATATATATATATATATATATATATATATATATATATATATATATTTATATATCCAATTGACAATAAAATTGACAACTAGTAATAATATTAAATATCAATAATTATGACTATTTAATCATAATAAAAATAACCATAATAATAATAAAAGTATTCAAGTAATACATGGTAGTCTAGGTGGGCTCACCCTTATCTGGGTCCAAAAAATGTACAATCAAATAAAATATTATTTAAAAATAAAGCACCACTAATTGTACACATAATTAAATAACTGAAAATTGTACATAAAATTCTAAAATAATTTAGGAAATATTTTTACGTACATAAAATATGCCTACATGGCCACATTTGGTCACACCACATACCTACTTGGGCTTGCGTTCGGTCCGGGCCCAGTTCGGGTTGGTTTGGTCTAACCGGGTCAATAAAATCATTAAATAAAATAATAGTTAAATAAAATAAGTTAAATGAGTCATTACACAACTCGGCCTGGTTTTCCTAGTTCGGACTGAACTATGGCTAGGCCTCCCCCGACATGGCTAATGTACTAGTCAAGGCACACTGCTACATTTTTCGTGCCAAAATTCATGGTAGTCTTGTGTTACAAAATTCAACAGTGGCTAAGGTCCTTCTAAAAAAATAAATATAACCATAAATTGTACAAATTAAATTTGAAGTCTAATAAAATAATTTTAAATAATTTTAAAAAATAGGGGTTTTACATCCTACCCAACTTACAAGAATTTCGTCCTCGAAATTTAGGATTAATAGGGTAGATAGGGTTGAGGGATAGGAAGAGTTTGTCAATACCAAAAATACAATTAAATTTGGTGGAGGCGATAAAATGGCGTTCAACACCACCATGCCGTAGAAAATTGTGGAGTCGATATATACAAAAATATATCATGGTTATGGAATTGAATAAGAGTTGCTAGTAATGGTAACAAAATTTGATAATCCAGTTTAGGAAATAGTAAGGATTTGAGTAGACCAAAGAGAATAAATTAGACATTTAGGAAATGTGATCCTTTAAGGGAGAACTGAATACTAATCGTCTTGGTCGAGGTTTTGATTAAGTGAACGATTAGAATAATTCTCGAGTGCTCAAGAATACTTGGGAGGACACGATAACAATTCTAGGGTTAAGGAATGAGGAGTAGTTAAAGGCGAGGATACAGCCACATGAGTCGGTCGGTGGCTATCTATATTTGTGTATGATTAGCCGATTGTGCAACCAAAGATGATACCTTGAGTCTATCTAGCAAGTACAGTGCCTTGTCTTTCCAAAATAAGTAAAGTCCACAACAAAAAGAGTTCAAAGACGATGCTATTTAGTACGAAATACGAGATTCATAGGTGACGAAAATAATTCGAATGAGAGTTGTCAATGCTGTCGCGGATGAGACTCTAAGGCAAGTTTACTATGTCTTTATCCACATAGAATATTATGTGATAAGCGAACCAAAGTGCAATAGGTTGATCAGACCATCATGCACCGGTTCTGATTAGACAATATGTTATTGGGTGCACCCAATAAAATATGTCATGATCAAGCTTGATAACGAAATAAGCTTGCAAACTGAAGCTACATTAGCAGCATGAGATAGTCAAAATATGAGCAAGGGAGGTACTGATGAAGGAATTTTTTTAAAAAAAATAGTCCCAGATCTTTTAAAATCAAGTCTGCCCGAAGTTTGGGTCTATACAGTTGTCCTAGTTTTCTTTACTTATGGCTTGGTAGACTAGATAAGGTAGGGTCCTCTGAATTTAGTCTAAGTGAACTTACCAATGTGGTTCACAAGAAAAAATGTTTGTTTAGGTGGTGAGGTATTCTACCCAACTTACAAAAGTTAAACTAGTAATGGGATGGGACAATGGGTTAGGCAATCAAGATAAAGCACAAATTTGAGCATTTACGGAATTAAGTAGAACAAAATCACATATCGGTCGAAAGAATTGAGTCGAGATGGAATCCCTATCCGTGGTCGAAAAATATATCGGTATCATGGTAAAGATTATAGTTTAGCCATTTTGACCAGGAGGTTATATCATGAAAATAGTGTACAATGAGACGTGTTTTAGTGGGACATGATATATCTACATGAAGGTGTGTCCGTCTGGGTCTTACATATTAAATTTGTTGAGAGGAAAAGTTTAGTGTTGTGCTCCAAATATCCAAGTCACGGTAAGGGATGCCAAAAGATCTAAAATAGGAAGTGGAAGTTCACGAGGTGATAATTAATGCCCAAAAAAGAAGATCAAGTTAAAGTATGAAATAAAATTAATTAAAAAATCCAGTAAAAATAATTTAGTAACACAATTCCGGAGAGAAGATAGTCTTCTAGATGAATACCGTTAAGGAACCATTATTTTATTATTCAAATTGCAAATGGGTTAGAAGGTCACAATTTTAAAAGATCTAGAATTGAAGGAAGGTCGAGTAAGTCAAGGTGGAAATACAGTCACATAGCTGGGTATATGACTAACAACACTTGTGTATATACTACTATCATGGTCATGAGTGACATGACAATTGGTGTGGAATACTCAGTAGGGTTATCTTGGGGCCTACCATTAAAATTTAACTCAAATTTCCTCCAAAAGTTTTAAAATTAAACTTTCAAAAATAAACCACCAAAATTTGTATTCACTCCAAGCCGTTCAAATTTATCATAAAAAAATTTAAATCACTGTCATAAATCTCAAAGCAAATTTTATCACGTTACTACTAACCTTTTCCAAAATTAACGTTTAAGTTCAACTATTTAACTCAAGAGTTCATAATTTACGAATCCATAAAAATTTCACAATCAATCAAAAATTTAACACTCTAAAATTTTCAAATAACTCATAATAAAACTCTTAGCATATTAAAAGCAATCTAAAAAATTAAGCTCCATGCTCTCATAAATTTTAACTTCTATTTATGCTAAGTTATTCCAACAAAATCATAACTTTTAAATGGTAACTTTCTTTAATCAATCAAAATAACTATCCATCACATCCTTCAAAATTCTCTCAAAAATTTTAATATTAGCAATCCCTCATTAAACTAAATTTTCAAATAATCTTATCAGTCAAAATCTCTTTTTTTAACCAAAAATCTAAATAGATTTGTAAATCCTCAATAATAGGACACCATTTAAAATAAAATTTTCTCAAAAATCGTTTTCATAACTTGCAAATATTTTAAACCAAAATTTACCGTCATACTTGCACTTAAAATTCAAATTTTACTAAACACGAAAATCGCAAGTTGTACTATTCCGTTTAAATAATTCCTACGACCATTTTTAAAAGCTAAGATCATTTTCAAACCAAATTATAACTGTTCAAAGGCGTATAACTATAATACAATAATCATAAACATCAAAAATCAAAAATCAAATAAATTTTATATTTGTTCAAAGATGTATATATATTACCCAAAACTCATAAATATCACAACTCGAAAAGCAAATCAATTTTATACTTGTGCAAAGAATTATAACTATAACCCAATAAATCATAAATATCAAATCACAAAAAGACAATCAATTTCTTAAATCAATGGTATAAAGATTCTAGCCATTTTTTTTCCTGCAGTATCAATCCTACGGTGTTTACTATTCAGAAATCTCAATATTAAAACATTCTTTGGTAGCATTCTACTTTACAAATTATTAATCCTTAATTCATAAAAAGCCTTTTTAACTCAATTAGAGTCTTAAATGTATTCCAATTGCCAATAACCATTCTAGCCATGTGTTTGATCTACGAGCATATACTAGTGTAGTCATCTTCCCAGTTGATACTAAGCACGAAAATAAGAATCGACGGTAGAAAGGAATCAAGCAAGATGCAATTCAAGGAAGTCGAACGAGAGTTCGAAATTTGAAGCCAAGGGAAGAGGTCAAGCTGTATGGATGAGATTCCTATAATTCTAATCCTATGTTGCAGGTTCACATCGGTACAGTAACGTAACCGAAGTGACAAACTCGACCTGCATGGGCCACCACAAAAACATGTAACGCCCAGTCCCAAATACTTAGGACTAGATATGTATCCATGCCAGCTGCATACAAACGAAGTATACTCCAATATATGGAAACCTCGTATAAATACGTAAGCTGTAAAATGCAGTAGAACCATAATAACTAAATCTCATCCACTAGATAAATAAATGATATAAAAGCGACTTTAAATTTTGTCATGTATACAATCGTTGGACGGAGACAAAGTCCACTACCAACTACCTCAAATAAAATGTACAAGAAGTGATCGATAAAATAACGAGACGAACCAAGCGCAAGTTACGCAACCATCTTCGAAAGAATGGAGAAGATCACGGTCTTGGCTAGAACACCTGTAAAATCATAGAAGCACACACCTGGAGAGATAACCAGGTCCTCAGAGGGACGTAACAAGATACAATAAACATGCCATATAAATATTGAATATAAAATATGCCATAATCAAAGAAAGTGACAAGACATAAATAAGGTAACCTAACCATACTAAAGTGATCATACAGTTAAGAATAAACCTTTCGTCGTATGAGCCCTGGCTGTAAATGGGATCTGGTATAGTTCCCACTTGGGCACCAGTGACCTAAGAGCATGACGTTCAAAAACGACAGTGGCCAACCTGAGAGGCTCATACCCCTATCTCCAGCGGAGCTTCTGGGTTACAAGAAAAGTGCAATCGAAGCCCATACGACAAGAAAATGTTCTCCCCACCCAATGTACCTTTCAAATCGCATCCACGACCATGTACCTCTACTAACTGCTAAGTCTCCTAACACACCTCTATTAGCAGTTAGCCCTAACGCATGCACATGGGGGATCAGTCCACACGCAAGAACCTCTACATGCTACTCATCTCATACATCCTCGTGGTACAACTGTGTCAAGGTATATGCAATACACTACAACGGTAGTCCCTTAACTCTAGGTCCATATGCAATCAAAAGATAAATAACAAAGTACATCTAATATCACTGAGCAGACAGTAAATCAAGAACTGAAAATAAATGAACAGTGATATGTAATAAAATGCAAACTGAATATAAACAGTAAAATGGCAAGGTATCTTGCCTGAGGGTGGTACGAGAAGCAGCAAAAATCCATCAATCAGAATCGTCAACACGAAAGTCAAAATCCACAAGAAGCTCCGGATGCAGAAACAAACATCACGAACGAGTTTGAAATAAAAGATATGCCTAGGAAACGCCTGTCTAAAAGTTAAATTCTGGAACAGGAGCAAAATCATAATTTCGGGTCAAAACGATGTCCGCCGTTGGATCCGCTTTGCACCGAAATATGTGCCAATATCTATGGTCTCTAAAGTCGTCAAACTACATGTCTACGGATTTGTTTTGATGAGATGAACCCAACGGTATATCCAATTTTGGATTCCGGTGGGCTGTGCACAAAATTGCCCGTTGAGTGAGATTGTGGGCCCGCCAAAATAGCGTCCCGATCAACGGTCTCAGAATCGGACCAAACTTGGCTTACAAGACCAGAAAAATATTTCGAGTCCAATGGCGCAAGTTTCATCGCGATATGATGAGTGTCCACAAAGTTGTGACTTAATTTACAAAGGGTCGATACGGGGGTATCTCGACGGATACGCATTGATTTCGTCGTGCACATGCAACGAAATCGAGTTACGTTAGTTCCCACACGTCGACAACATCAATACGCGCCTTTCGATACATATAGTGCGTGACCCCGTCACCCGGTTTGTCAGGATGTACGCCGTATCGGGGTATTTTTCTACTTTTTAAAAATAGAATTTACAGTTTTTCGGAAAACTTTAACAACGTGTAACTTTCTACATACTAGATGAAAAGTGAATCCAGAAGGTGCGTTAAAATCTCGGTTATGTTGTCTTTGACTGCCTTCAATTAGTTTTTACGAAAGTTTAATGGACAGCGAGAAAAGTGGCCGACAAGTTGATGTTTTACGACAGTTTTTAATATATCAGAAAAATGGTTTTTCTCCAACTTTGTCTCGATTTTTCGAGCAAGATGGATGGCCATGTCAAAATCCACCTAGGGGATCTTAAAGAGGGTCATGGGGGCTACGCGTAGAAATTCGTAGATCGAAAAACGATCGATCTAGATGGGAGAAAACTAGGAGAGAAGGTGAGTACCTCGATGTTCCGTTACTGCTGCCGTTGTCGATGGTTCCTTTGTCTTCTTCGCGAGCACGGCTTCGCCATGGTGCGTCCGAGCTTAGCCGTGGAGTGGGGAGGAGGAAGGAGGAGAGGAAGAAATTTTTTTTTTAGGGTTTGTATATATATATGTATAACTACACATATATATATGTTAAAAGGGGAAGGAAGTCGGCCAATACTTGCTACTGTTGCTTGGTAAAAGGGGTTCGGCACCCTCCCCCCCTTCATGGGTGCACAAGAGCACAAGAGCTGCTGCTCTTATTTAGCATGCATGTTGCGGTCCCCAAATTGTGGGCCGGCCACTTGGTGTATATATATATATATATATATATATATATATATATATATATATATATATATATATATATATATATATATATATATATATATATATATATATATATATATATATATATATATATTATCTTTTTTAAATCTATATATATATAAATATATATATAGATATATCTATATGTATATGAATATATCTAAATATATATCATGTAAATCTCTATAAAATTTAAATAAAATTTACATCTTATCTACATATATATAATACATTAAATATATATATATATTTATATATCCAATTGACAATAAAATTGACAACTAGTAATAATATTAAATATCAATAATTATGACTATTTAATGGTAATAAAAATAACCATAATAATAATAAAATTATTCAAGTAATACATGGTAGTCTAGGTGGGCTCACCCTTATCTGGGTCCAGAAAATGTACAATCAAATAAAATATTATTTAAAAATAAAACACCAATAATTGTACACATAATTAAATAACCAAAAATTGTACATAAAATTCTAAAATAATTTAGGAAATATTTCTACGTACATAAATATGCCTACATGGCCACATTTGGTCACACCACATGCCTACTTGGGCTTGCGTTCGGTCAGGCCCAGTTCGGGTTGGTTTGGTCTAACCGGGTCAATAAAATCATTAAATAAAATAAGTTAAATGAGTCATTACACAACTCGGCCTGGTTTTCCTAGTTCGGACTGAACTATGGCTAGGCCTCCCCCGGCATGGCTAATGTACTAGTCAAGGCACACTACTACATTTTCCGTGCCAAAATTCATGGTAGTCTTGTGTTACAAAATTCAACAGTGGCTAAGGTCCTTCTAAAAAAATAAATATAACCATAAATTGTACAAATTAAATTTGAAGTCTAATAAAATAATTTTAAATAATTTTAAAAAAATAAGGGTTTTACATCTTTGTTCTACTAAGTTGCTCGTCGATCGGCTTGAAAAGCGGGAGGACATTGCAATAAAATTGTGTAAGCTTGAGAGGGTGTTCCCTCCTGGATTCTTCGACTATATGGAGCATGCCAATTCATCTTTCCTATGAGGCACGTGTTGGTGGGCCCGTCGGTTATCGGTGGATGTACCCGTTCGAATGCCATCTAAACCACCTGAAGAGGAAGGTAAAAAATAAGGCACGGGTCGAGGGTTCTATTTGTGAAGCCTATGTCCTTGAGGAGATTACAAACTTTTGTTCAATATATTTCAAGCCTCATATTGCTACAAATAGAACAAGAGCTCCAAGGAACGACGATGGAGATATAGAATATAATGATGCATTATTGAAAGTCTTCAATGCTCTTGGAAAGCCTTCTGGAAAACTGAAAAAGAGATACTTGAATGATGAGGAACTAAAGGCTGTCCAGTTATATATATTACTCAACTGCGAGGAGGATGAAGTGGAAAAGCTAGAGTGGTAAGTAAAAATCTTCAACGTTCAAGTCATCTATTTGTTGATTACGTTATTATAATTTAACGAGTATATCTCGATATTTATTGGTTTTCAGTAAATTTAAAGATGAGGTGAGGTCAAGTAGACCATACATTGCAGATGAAGAAGTAGAAGAAGAAATGAGACTTCATTTCCCGTCTTGGTTGAATGCATATGTACGTAAGAAGCTAGTTAGAATCTTTCTCTATTTGTATTTGCACAAGAAATAACTTAACATTGAACTTAATTTTGTATCTTCTCGTATTTAGGTCGATCGTCCGGACGTCATCCTTGAGAATGAATCTATTAGAACTCTTGCCAAGGGACCAATTTATGTCGTCAAAATATGGCCAAGTTATTGCGTGAATGGGTTTAAGTTCAAGTCAACAAATGCTCCCATCAGAGATAGCTTCCTGGATCTTGATTCCACAAAAAATAGTTGCTTGTGTATCAAATCTACAAACTACAAAAATGTCACTCCAGGCAATGATTTCTATGGCGTCTTACGGGAGATCGTGGAATTGACGTACAACTATAGCATAGAGCCTGCCAAGATCCTGTTGTTCAAAGTTGATTGGTTCGATCCGATACAAGATCAAGGATGGAAAATTGACAAGCATGGTCTTGTGGATATTAACTATCGTCGTCGATACCAAGGATACGAAGCATTTATCCTAGCAAGTCAAACTCAACTCGTATACTTTACAACATATCCTAGACGGGAAACAATGAGATATGACTGGTGGGCAGTATGCAAGACTAAAGCCAGAAATACCTACGACGTCGACGAAGTGGCTTATCAGGAGGACGAGCTGACTCTTGTACCAAATACAGTTGATGTCGACTCAGCAGAAGTTCCCCATTTCATATCTACTTGTGTAGAAGAGGTACAAGTATCAGAAGGGGAAGACGAAGGAGATGCTAGTGACGATGAGGAGGAAGAGGAAGAGGATGAGGATGAGGAGGAGGAGGCAAACGAAGAAGATGAATTTTCAGAGGATGATTGAGAAACTGTGAATTTTAATGTATTCATATTTCTGTAATCTTAAATTATGAACTATGATCATTTCTATTAGTATTCAGATTTTTGTAAACTTAAATTATAAACTCCAATGTATGCAGATATTTCTAAACTTTTATTGTATTTATTTATTTTTTAATCATATGTTATTATCAGCATGGCAGGACGACGCGGAGGCATATCAGGACGACGCGGAGATAGGTCAGGACGAGCCGTGTCCTTAGTGTTGGCCCAATAATTACATTGTGTTTTTGAATATGGCTAATCAGTTAAGTTTAACATAATGATGTCACTAATATTCACATACTCACTATCATATTGCTACTTAAACTTAGCATTGTCCTAATTGTCCTATATTATATTGCTCTGCTTGTATCGTACTGCAACATATTTTACTGGCCTAACATGTATTTGTAGACATGCAGTAAGCATGATCAAACATAATCAAACCAGGACATAGGCAATGAAGAATTAATGATGGAGCAAAGACGGCGTCATACAAAAAGATTTCTCCGAACCGCCTAGCGACCTATCTGGGGCCTCGCTGTCAAGGAAAAAGACGTCTTCAGTTCTGCTCAGATATCAGAAGAAAGGCGTCATCACAGGGCTCTTAGTTTTCCTACTTGTTCCAAGTCTGTAATCTTTAATTTATTGAGTCTAGGAGAATGTGTACGTTGAGTCGCACTGAGTTATCTCAACCCCTAGACATATCTCTCCAAAGCTCTACCATTACAACAGACCAATTCCTGAACCAAGCCCAAGCTCCACAAAGCCAAAAAGCTCAATGGACCAATTCTGTCTCCCGGAGACAGAGTTCGGGCCGAACTCTGCCTCCACACAGAGTTCGGGCCGAACTCTGTCCCCTGATTTCCAGCACCCTAATTTTTAGGGCCTGCTTGCTACAAGCTGTCCAACGTTCAAAAATTTGAATTCTTGGGACAGAATTCTGGCCGAATTCTGCCTCTCCAGAGTAGTATAAATAGAGCTTGAATTCTTTCATTTCAAATCATCTCTTACCTTCAAATATTCAAGCTTTCTAAGCTCTACTACTCCAAGCCTCATTCTTCCATATCTCCTAAGCCACAACTCTCCTTAGCCCAAGGTGCTCAGTGCGATATCAGCTAGAAGTTGTATGCAAGAGAGAAAGAAAAGTCACTTGGACATTCCAAGTTTTGCCACTGCGAATCTGTAAGAAGTTGACGTGCTCTTCTGAAGAAAAGGCACGGGGTGTAACTACTATTTCACAAATAGTGGATTTAATCCTGAGCTAGAGTTCTCAGGCCTGGACTAGTCCTCCACGAGGGAAACCAGGTTAAAACTGCTATGTTTGCGTATGCTCTTCTTGATCTTTATTTACTTTCGTATTTCTCTCTGATTTATTTACTATCTTGATAGTTGTTTGTGGAGGTGATATAGAGTTAAATTTTTATTTGGTGATTATCGACACAAACTCTATTCACCCCCCTCTAGAGTTGCCTACACGTTATTTCACTTAGGTGGGCAGAGAGCTCCGTTACCAGAGGATGGCTCCGGACCATCGTCTGACCCGAGCACTCCATTGTACCATACGATCGCAGGTCCGGGTGGAAGTACACCTAGGAAGAGCAGTTCCAGGCTTGCTGATACTCCTTCCTATAGCCTTCCTACCGCTGACAGCAGCATGGCGGGTGGGGAGCAGGTGGAGGAGGTAGTCCCTACTCCCGCCCGGGTGGATCCATACCAGAGCGACCCTCCATGCGCACCTTAGGACGAGACGAGGATGGAGATTTGGGCCGACGGTCCTACGAAGTAAGTTAAATGAATATATATATACTAGTCATAACCCGTACCCATAGGGCATGGTTCATTTAAGGAATTCCCCCTCAAAATCTTGGACCCCCAATTTTAAACGAACAATAATAATTATGAGGCCCCCATCAAAATATTAAATCCCAACTACTGTTGGATGTGAATTTTCTTTGGATTCTCCATAAAACCCCACTCTCAATAATGCTCATCCACAACCATTATGAGTGCAAACCTCACTCTTTGGATTCCCCATAAAACCCCACTCTCATTATGAGTGCAAACCCCACTCTTTGGATTCCCCATAAAACCCCACTCTCAATAATGCTCATCCACAACCGTTGATTCACCAAGATTAAATCCCAACCACTCTTTATCTTGGCACAGTCAGCCCTAGGATTCAAAAACCTTTGTATTTTGTATAATAGATATATATATATATATATATATATATATATATATATATATATATATATATATATATATATATATATATATATTATGCATGTCTGTATATTTATATATATATATATGCCAATTCATTAATATAATTATCGTTATATAAAGATATTGTCCCTCGTCGGTACAGAGAGCGTTGGGCTCCTTTCTGAGGTCCAACTATGGGGGTCCGTGGATCAACTACTTGGATGCCTCGGAAGAGAGGAAGTCATTCTGGTTTGCCCACTTCATGGTAATTAAAGATAGTTAATTTAGTATAATTAATATAATTTTAAGCATTTTTAGAACTTATTATTTTAATTTATAATTCTTATAGAGGACTTATTTTTATCCACCATACCGGACCGAGCAGATTGAGAGGCAGTTTCCTATCGTCGCCGCCAAGTTGATCCGTGATGCAATTGACGATCAGAAAGCTCGTCAGCGCTCCGGAAAGCCGATTGCTGGTTGGATCACGCCTGACCAGTGGACCACGATGAGGGCTCGATTTGAGGAGCCCCGGTACAGAGAGCGGTCGGAGAAGGCGGAGACGGCTAGGACGAGGGCCAGAAAGTGGTGTGGTGGATCGATTCCTATGACGAAGCATTTCCGTCGTCTGGTATGTAATTTATTGCAATATATAATATTTTATTGATAATAGTAGTATATAATTTTCTATTTTACTAAAGAATAAAATATAACAAATATGCAGGTACAGAGGGGTGAGGACGCGAACATGGTGACCGTCTTCCTGGCCACCCATCGGAAGGATGGGAAGCTCATCGACGACCGGGCTACTCAGAGCTATGTAAGTACTAATTTAGATTTCGTTAATTTTTAACACAACTTGAAGAATATATAGATAACCATATAGTTAATAATAATTAAATATTTTAGGCGTTTATTAGGCTAATTTAGGTAAGTACTGATTTATAGAGATGTATAATAATTTCTACGATGAGTTTGTTAGGCTACGTGAGCGTGCGAGTGCTAGTGCATAGGCAGAGGGAGGGGTTGGTACATCGCAGCCCTCTCCGCCTTAGTCGGAGGACGAGCTCTGGAAGACCACCGTTGGTGGTCTTCATAGAGGTACGTACTACGGTACGGGATCCTACGGCGCATTTGTTGCGACGCAGGCATCCAGGGCTCCCTCTGCCAGTGCGCATTCACAGCCATCACAGGCCGAGTCGTCCCGAGTCGAGGATACCATTGCCCGCCAGATTGCTGAGCTACGCGATGATATGCTGAGGAGGATTTCTATGCAGCCAGGGTCTCAGGCGCAAGGGGACGCTGCGTCGGTCACTGCACGCTTTGATGAGCTCGAGCGCACCGTAAGAGACGTACAAGGGACGCAGGAGTCCATTCACGGCACCGTTACTAGGATAGCGGCTTGCATGAAGCAATACAGCGCCAGACTGCTAGCCCAGAGGAGATGCAGACGCACCCATCTCCAGCGGTTACACTGCCTCCTTCTCCAGCGGTTACGCTGCCTACTTCTATAGCGGTTGCATTGCCTCCTCCTTCATCGTCGTCGGTGGTTCTTACACCGGAGCAGTATGCTTACCTTCTTTCTAGGAGCGGTGATGCTCCTCCTGATCAGCCGTAGTCGACATATATATATATTGTTGTGTGATGGCCCATTGTTGGGTTTTTTGTGTGTTTATAAATTCATTGTTATTGTGTTTCATTATGTTTGACACTGTTGTTGAAATTTTTTATATATCTGTATTTAATGATGAGATTGTGTTTCAAACGTGTTCGTGATTGTGTTTCATATTTTTTGATACTTTGTGTTCGTGATACTCCTCCTGATCAGCCGGTGTTGAGTAGTGTTCTACCGAAGGGGTCGACAAACCCAGAGAAATGCTGTTTTAGGTGTTGATTGTGTTTCATATTGTTTGCTGCAAATGCTGTTGTAGGTGCTGCTGTAAATGCTGTATTTTTTTAAATTTTTCATCAAATTTAGCGACGTTCAGCGACGTTTAGCGATGTCCAGCGACGAAAATGAACGTCGCTAAGTAAGTATCGGAACGTCGCTAACTATAATTTTCCCCGTCGCTGATCGTCACTAAACGTCGCTAACTATGACGTCGCTAATATGTCGCTATGTGTCGGTAATATAGCGACGTATCGACGTTACAGAACGTCACCAATTTGCTGATATGCCAGGTCAGTATATATGTATGTAACGTCGCTACACATCGCTAGCTGACGTCGGCAAACGCTGTCATTTTACGTCGCTTGTAGTCGCTGAATTAGCGACGCAGATGCGTCGCTAATGGTCGTCGCAATAGCGATGTATTACGACGTTATGGTGTTTAGCGACTAGGTAAATCGCGACTACGTCCAAACGTCGCTAAATACGTCGCTAATTGGATTTAGCGACGTATTTTCTATATTTAGCGACGTCCTATGGCATCACTGATTTGACAGATTTTAGTAGTGTTCCTTGGATTTGGCTTCAGTTTTTTGTCACACATATACGGCATATCGATCCCTGGAAGATCCTGATACCCATAGCATGTGAGCATCTTCTCAATGTAATAAGACTGTGACAATGCCACTCCAGTTTCTGTCCGGATGATCTTTATCTCCAGGATAACATCAGCTTCCCCTAAGTCCTTCATGCTGAACTTAGATGAGAGAAACTTCTTTGTTGTAATGACACTTGCTAGATCTTACCCAAGATCAGCATGTCATCCACGTACAAACAAACGACAACTCCTCTTCCGTTAGCGAACTTTATGTATACACACTTGTCCGTCTCGCTGACCTTGTAGCTATTTGATCTTATGACTTTATCAAACTTCCCATGCCACATCTTGGGAGCTTGCTTCAGACCATACAGGGATTTCACCAACTTACTGTAATACCCACTTTTCTAAATGAGGGTAATTTTGAACTTTTATAATTTTGATTAATCGATAGTAAGATTTAACTCATGTTGTGATTTTTGGTAATTTTTTAATCAATTTAAAACTATTTAAAATGTTGAATTGTGATTTTGATGGTTAACTAGTTAATCCCTAGTTTTGCTAAGCTTAGAGACTAACCATGGGGACCTAACCATGTGATTAGAATGACTATTTACAACTTTTTAGGCTAAAGGTATTTTGGTCATTTTGTGACTTTTAAATTATTTAGGATTTTAATTAATTGGTGAATTTTAGATTATTTTAATAATATTTAAATTGATGTATTATGATTTTGGTCATTTTTCACATTTTAATATTTTGGGAAAATTTTATATTTTTAATATTGTTTTTATTGGATTTGTTTAGTCGGGTTTGAGTTTCGTCTCGTTCTGACTTGTATTGTGACCCGGGTAGCTTGAACTCTAGATGGGACCCAATATTAAGTTAAGCATGGCTCACAAGACCCAACATTAAGTTAGTTAATTAAACTAATTTTTATCGTGTTAGAATGGTTAAGTTAGAGACTCAAAACTAGATCATTTTGGCCCCAAACTTGAACCTAGTCTAGACTTAACCATATGAGACTAGAGAGGGGCAATTAGGACATTTCCCATTAGCCCTAATGGACTCTTTATGGTAGCCACCTTTAGGAGAGAATGATTCATTTCATTCATTACAATCTTGCCTCTTTTATTTTCCTTTTGTTCTTCCCCAATTTTAGAGAGCCTTCCCATTGATTTGATCTCCAAATCAAATCATTCCTTCACCAAACCTTCCCTCAATCATTTCCATTCTCCAAAGGAAGGGTGCTACCAAGGATTGGAAGAGGAGTGCAAGGAGGAGTGTCCACTTTGAGGGATCTTCGTATCGGAGCCGTGTCCTAAAAGATTTCATTGGGATTCCACTCCCAATAGGTAAAACCCATCCTCTAAATCGATTTTCTTTGCATATAAATTAGTTTTGAATCCGTAGGATCCATCCTCATGCATGTGTCCCATTTAGATTCAAATTTGAGGCCATTTGGAGCTCTATTGAGGATTTTAGATGTGTCTTGTGTTCTACTTGATATATCCCAAATTAGGACACCCCATGTGTATATATGTATGATAATAGTTTAAATAGATATTTAAATTCAGTTTTATAATGGTTAGAGAGTGGATTGATCTTTGTTAGGATGGTTAGAATAAGTTTCATTTGGATACCTATGTTTGTATACAAGTATCTTGGCCTATATGAGTTCTTTTGTCAAATCCGTCATAATTTTCATCCACGTTTTTATTAATCAAAGCAACTTAGAAATGTCATAACTTTTAGCTTAGAACTCCGATTTATCTCCCATTTTTTTTAAAAGAACCGTATCGAAATTAGCTTTCTAAATATATATTTTAATAAGCCAAATTCTTTCTGTAACTTTCTGTAAAATTATTTGAGTGTCAGCTGTACGAAAGACAAACGTGTTTCGGTATTTTCGCGATTCTGGGAGCTTCCGGACACGAAAATACGATCCGTTTAAAGTTTCGGAAAGCTAACACAAAGGGCTATGACATACTTTAATCCTAGAATTTAGTAAATGCCCAATTGGTACAGTATTGGTTTTAAGTAGAAGAGTGACTATATGATATATGCATTTTTTGTAACCTATGAGCCTATGTAGTATGGATATTAAATGAATATAGAGTATGTAATGCATGATATGTTAAATGAATGAAATGATATATATGATATATATTCTCTTTACATTAATGTATATGTATGGTTGAATGCAAGCATGTAGGAATGCTATTAATATAATGCATATAAGCAATGCATGAATGAAAGAATGATATACAATGTACACATGAAAGTATATAATGAATGCTAGATATGAATGCAAGATATATATGTAATGATAGATATGAATGCATAATGTATAAATATTGTAATGCAATATATAATGATAACATGTATGGTAATGTAGAGTATATGATGCAAGCATGAATGAATGGAGGAAATACATGTATATAGGTAATATAGAATGTAATATATGAATGCAAGCATGAAAGATAATGTATTATATCTATATATGATGTATTCAACTTAAAGATAATGTAATATATAAAAGGAATGGATGATAATATATAACATGATATGTAAGGTAATACAAGGTATGAAATATATGATGTGTGCATGTTTGTATGTCTCTATGTTAATGTATGAAATGATATGAATATAACATGTAGATAATGCATAGATACATGAATGAAATGAATGTTTGCAATATGTTAATATAAATACAAGTATCTAATATGCATGAATGTAAGTATAATATAATACAAGTATACATATATGTATCATGTAAATGTAATATACATGATATGATTGTATGCATGTATATAAGGTAAGTATGTATGTATGTATTTCTATAAACTGAGTTAACCTATAACCTTTTACACACATGCATTCATACACCCTTTGATATCATGTATCCCATGTCACATACACCTACCTATCACTAAATTTTAGAACATTAACACATATCCTTTCACACACATGCCAAACACAGACATTCTTACTTACTATTTTACCTCTCTTTCTATATATATATATATATATATGTATGTGCCTATATATATAGCTTTCCTATATATATCTATGTATATGAATATGTGAATAGTGATGCATATATATATATATATATATATATATATATATATATATATATATATATATATATATATATATGTGTGTGTGTGTGGGATGTACATATAGGTAGCCTATATGTTATGAGTGTACTACAAGATATTAGATATATATATTGTTATGTGTATATGTGTTTGTGGTTTGGCTTAGGCATGATATAGCCTATAGCCTAGGGCTCTTAGCCTATGGTGTGTCTGTTTGCCTAGTGAGAGTTTAGTTAGACTTGTTTAGTCTTGATTAGGCCTAGAATAGACTAGTTAGACTACTATAAACTTGTTTGGTTTAGGTTTGACCTAGTTGACCTAGTTTGACTAGTCTAGTTGACTAGAGTTGACCAAAGGTTGACTTTAGCCTAGATTGACCCCCAAACTTCATGTAGATGCATTGTAGTAGTCTATTTCCTTATTTTAGACTTTTTGTGACTTGTACTGTTCTATAGGAGACAGATACCACTCCTCGGACAGTATATTCTTTTCGAACATTCAGGATACCAGGCGAGTACATTCTCTGATCATTTCATATCCTGCTTAGAATTATTTCCTGTATTAAATTACTTTACTTGTTACTGTCACGTTGGTCACACGGATTGGTACTATATGGATCCCTTCTTGAGATGTTATCCTTAGGGAGCATCGGGTACTACATGTTCTGTGCGTTTTACTTATATGGCGTATCACTATGCTTCATTGGTTCTTTGATCACTTGTGACATATACTCTTATGATCACAGAGTCTCCTAGAATCCTTATCCCATTTACTGGGTATCCTAGAATCTCCTAGAATCCCTATTTATGGGACATCCATGTATCACCCTTCGGGGGCCTGTATGGAATCATAACATAACCTGGTTGGATCCTTGTGTATTGATTGGAGATACGAGGGAGTAGAAGTAGACATGTGAATATTATCCAAGTAGTGTAGCATCAGAATCTTTCCATAGTATAGCATCAGAATCTCCTATACCATTTACATGTCTATATTGTACTCTGACTCACTAGCCACTGTTAGTCTCTATTTATAGTAGATATTTCTATGACAGCTTTCTCTCTGTTTACATACTGTATTTCTTTCAGTACATGTATCTTACTTTACTGCATGATTATATTTTCTAACCTGCTATGAACTGTTGAGATGTATTGTGCTCGCTCTTGTCCTGACTTGACATGTTGATAAATTTTACAGATAGCATGGAGGTTGCCTGCTAGCCTAGAGGAGACACAGTAGAGGTTGTATAGGTAGCTAGGGTTTTGCTCAGTTTATTTTCAGTTGTCTTGAGTTGTATTTATGGATTTCTGTATTTGAGCTTTAAGATGTATTTCTGGGTTGTATATCTTAGACACTTAGACTTCTATTTGCTGTATCTCTTTTGGATTTCATGTTTTATCTATCTTCCATTATGCTCTACCTTAGATGTGATTGAGTTTACATTCTGCTATGTCACCCCCATTCGGGGAGTATAAACTGCTTAGCCTTATATATACTGTTAGATGCATGAGACCTAGGACATCGTTCTACCGCCGACACTGCGGCGTAGGCTGGGCGTTGTTACGTTCTCGTGCCCTTACTCTAGGGTGCGGGTCGTGATACGTTTTTAGTGGTGGCCCATGCAGGTCGAGACTAAAAGTGTAGTAGTATTCGAACTAGAGTACCACTACAGCCTGCAGTAGGATTAGGATATATTTTTGAAGGTACTCAATCACAGTTAGGCCTCCTTGAGAGATTCCTGGGACGATCCTTGAGAATCTTATTTTAGCTTCGATTTGAAAACTCTCTTCCCTTGATTTGATTTATCTTTACTTTCTGTTGTTGAATTTGATTTTGATGGATTATTGTTGAATTTGAGTTTGTATTTATTGATTTTGATGGAAGATTGTTGAATTTTGAATCTTGATGTTAGTGGTTGAATTTGAGTCTGTATTTATATATTTTTTGACGGATTATTGTTGAATTTTGAATTTTGATGTTAGTGGTTGAATTTGAGTCTGTATTTTTACGATTTTTGATGGATTATTGTTGAATTTTGAATCTTGATGTTAGTTGTTGAATTTGAGTTTGTATTTATATGTATATGTATATTTTTTTTTTGGAATTAAGGTATAACCTGATAACATACTTGATAAATATAGTAAAAAAGGTAAAAGTCTACTTTATTATGGAATTTAGAATTTATTGCAGTCATATTTGCTAGCATGACAAGGACGTAGAGCCTGATATAGCTATACTTATCTTAGTTATGAAATCTAGATTTTCTTGCAGCCATACCGGGTGGCGTGGTAAGAATTCTAGATAACATGATTATAGGGTGTATGCCTTATTATGGACTCTATCGTTTATTGTAGCTATGCTTATTGGCGTGGCAGAATTCTGACAACATAATTTCAGGAAGACACATATGATTATCAGATTGTACCTGTTTTCTCTACTTTTGTTTCAGTCCTTCAAAAAAAAGAATTGTTATTTGTTTGTTTTGTTTTGTTTCTCATTATTTAACTTAGGAGTAGCTTTAGCTGTTTTTTATAAACTTTGTGTAACTTCTTACTATGAATTTCTTCTTAATACAATGAATCGACGATTTTGCTAGACCTTATCTTGGATTTGATATTATAGCTATGGTTTCAAAATGGTTCCCTCTTTAAACAGATAAGCAAAACAGATTTTATCGTTATTTCTTCTTGCTATTATTCTTGTATTAAATAATAATAATAATAATAAAAATGTCTTGATTTCACCAATCACCTACTTGCAATCTTGGTAGGAATCTAAATGTTAGTCTTAACGTAGAATTAATTTTTATATTGGGACATGAGAATATATGAGTATATATATGTAGCAGACACTTGCCTGATACGTATGCATGCTACACTTTGAATTCCAACCTATCTAAATACATATTAATATGTTGTTGATGTTTAAATTGTCAAAACCCCAATATTTCTGGTTTTCTATTTTTTCAGTTTAAATTCGTAATTTAAATATAAATTTTATGTTATTAGTTATGTTTATATCACTGCACATGTATGTTATACATAGGGTTTCAATTCAAAAAAAAATTTAGTTGAGTTTTGTGTTTGAAATTGTCAAATCTAAGACTGCGTGCATATTAACCCTTAATATTGGATTTTAAATATTAGTTCAAATTGTTGTTTTAAATGTAATATTTTGAGGTATATACATTGTTGTATATAGGGATATAATGTTAGGTTTTATATTTTTACATGTTAGGTTGTGATAAACATTGGGTTGGTTGATGTTCGAATTTTTCCAAAATCCTAAAACTGAATACATGTTAACATTTTTTACATTGATTTCCATGTTTAGCTCACTTTCAGATTTAATATGTAATATTGAACTGTATGCATAGATAAATGTATGGATAGTATGTTAGAGTTTTATTTCCATCATGTTAGGTTGTGTTAGGAGCATTAAGTTGGTTGTGATGTTCAAGCCCCTAGATTCTGAAATTGCATTATGTTAATATTGCACTAATTTAAATGTTAGCTCATTTTCAGATTTGTATGTAAATGCTGAACTAAAACCGGATTTAACCTTTCAATACTAATTTATACCCTGTACAAGGACACACACCCCTAACTTAGTATACGCTGCCATGTAAACCTAACCTTTCATCTCTATGTTATGTTCATATACCTGTATAGATATATATAGAGTTTATGCATACATGTTATAATGTATATATATACATAACTAAATCTCTACCTCTTTATATATATATATATATATATATATATATATATATATATATATATATATATATATATATATGTATATGGTTAGCTATGCATGTTATGAGTAAATAGGTTGTGCATTGTAGATTGTTTAACCAATATGCCATGAGTAGTGTAACTTGATAGCTATTGTTTTGAAACCCAAATCCACCTATACTTTCATGTGCATTTCATAATACACGCATGCCTACTATCTAACCATATGAACATGTCCACATACACCCATACACACACTAACCACATAACCTTTACATAATGCTAGTTTTCCCTCTCTAACGCTCTATATATATATATATATATATATATATATATATATATATATATATATATATATATATTGTGATTGGATTTCAATGCAATTGACTTTCATTCTTTAACCTTTGCTTTTGATTTTTTTTTCTTTGAATAGTACCCCTTTATAGATAATTGGTAGTTATCTTATTTTATTTTCTGATAAGTACCAGTTTTATATAGGATGGTAGACTGCCTTACAGTTTTGATGATTTGTTATTTTTGTATCTTTTCCAGTTTAACACCCCCGATTGCTTGTATGTTTGATACCCTATGACCCTTTTGGTTAGCATGACTAGTATACCTAGATGAGACTTTCACTACCACCATATGCCATGACCCTGTATGTCGTCCTTTTAAATCGTATGATTTGTTTAAGTTCTGAGACTTTGATTGTGGGGGTTGACCTAGAAAGAGTATGAACATTTTAATTTCGAGGACGAAATTTTTCTAGGGGGTAGGATTGTAACACCCACTTTTCTAAATGAGGGTAATTTTGAACTTTTATAATTTTGATTAATCGATAATAAGATTTAACTCATGTTGTAATTTTTGGTAATTTTTTTAATAAATTTAAAACTATTTAAAATGTTGAATTGTGATTTTGATGGTTAACTAGTTAATCTCTAGTTTTGCTAAGCTTAGAGACTAACCATGGGGACCTAACCATGTGATTAGAATGACTATTTACAACTTTTTAGGCTAAGGGTATTTTGGTCATTTTGTGACTTTTGAATTATTTAGGATTTTGATTAATTAGTGAATTTTAGATTATTTTAATAATATTTAAATTAATGTATTACGATTTTGGTCATTTTTCATATTTTAATATTTTGGGAAAATTTTATATTTTTAATATTGTTTTTATTGGATTTGTTTAGTCGGGTTTGAGTTGCGTCTCGTTCTGACTTGTATTGTGACCCGGGTAGCTTGAACTCTAGATGGGATCCAATATTAAGTTAAGCATGGCTCACAAGACCCAACATTAAGTTAGTTAATTAAACTAATTTTTATCATGTTAGAATGGTTAAGTTAGAGACTCAAAACTAGATCATTTTGACCCCAAACTTGAACCTAGTCTAGACTTAACCATATGAGATTAGAGAGGGGCAATTAGGACATTTTCCATTAGCCCTAATGGACTCTTTATGGCAGCCACCTTTAGGAGAGAATGATTCATTTCATTCATTACAATCTTGCCTCTTTTATTTTCCTTTTGTTCTTCCCCAATTTTAGAGAGCCTTCCCATTGATTTGATCTCCAAATCAAATCATTCCTTCACCAAACCTTCCCTAAATCATTCCCATTCTTCAAAAGAAGGGTGCTACCAAGGATTGGAAGAGGAGTGCAAGGAGGAGTGTCCACTTTGAGGGATCTTCGTATCGGAGCCGTGTCCTAAAGGATTTCATTGGGATTCCACTCCCAATAGGTAAAATCCATCCTCTAAATCGATTTTCTTTGCATATAAATTAGTTTTGAATCCGTAGGATCCATCTTCATGCATGTATCCCATTTAGATTCAAATTTGAGACCATTTGGAGCTCTATTGAGGATTTTAGATATGTGTCTTGTGTCCTACTTGATATATCCCAGATTAGGACACCCCATGTGTATGTATGTATGATAATAGTTTAAATAGACATTTAAATTCAGTTTTATAATGGTTAGAGAGTGGATTGATCTTTGTTAGGATGGTTAGAATAAGTTTCATTTGGATACCTATGTTTGTATGCAAGTATCTTGGCCTATATGTGTTCTTTTGTCAAATCCGTCATAATTTTCATCCACGTTTTTATTAACCAAAGTAACTTAGAAATGTCATAACTTTTAGCTTAGAACTCCGATTTATCTTTCGTTTTTTTTAAAGAACCGTATCGAAGTTAGCTTTCCAAACATATATTTTAATAAGCCAAATTCTTTCTGTAACTTTCTGTAGAATTATTTGAGTGTCAGCTGTATGAAAGACGAACGTGTTTCGGTATTTTCGCGATTCCGGGAGTTTCCGGACACGAAAATGCGATCCGTTTAAAGTTTCAGAAAGCTAACACAAAGGGCTACGACATACTTTAATCCTAGAATTTAGTGAATGTCCAATTGGTACAGTATTGGTTTTAAGTAGAAGAGTGACTATACGATATATGCATTTTGTGTAACCTATGAGCCTATGTAGTATGGATATTAAATGAATATAGAGTATGTAATGCATGATATGTTAAATGAATGAAATAATATATATATATGATATATATTCTCTTTACATTAATGTATATATATGGTTGAATGCAAGCATGTAGGAATGCTATTAATATAATGCATATAAGCAATGCATGAATGAAAGAATGATATACAATGTATGCATGAAAGTATATAATGAATGCTAGATATGAATGCAAGATATATATGTAATGATAGATATGAATGCATAATGTATAAATATTGTAATGCAATATATAATGATAACATGTATGGTAATGTAGAGTATATGATGCAAGCATGAATGAATGGAGGAAATACATGTATATAGGTAATATAGAATGTAATATATGAATGCAAGCATGCAAGATAATGTATTATATCCATATATGATGTATTCAACTTAAAGGTAATGTAATATATGAAAGGAATGAATGATAATATATAACATGATATGTAAGGTAATGCAAGGTATGAAATATATGATGTGTGCATGTTTGTATGTCTCTATGTTAATGTATAAAATGATATGAATATAACATGTAGATAATGCATAGATGCATGAATAAAATGAATGTTTGCAATATGTTAATATAAATACAAGTATCTAATATGCATGAATGTAAGTATAATATAATACAAGTATACATGTATGTATCATGTAAATGTAATATACATGATATGTATGTATGCATGTATATAAGGTAAGTATGTATGTATGTATTTCTATAAACTGAGTTAACCTATAACCTTTTACACACATGCATTCATACACCCTTTGATATCATGTATCCCATGTCACATACACCTACCTATCACTAAATTTTAGAACATTAACACATATCCTTTCACACACATGCCAAACACACACATACTCACTTACTATTTTACCTCTCTTTCTCTCTCTATATATATATGTATGTGCCTATATATATAGCTTTCCTATATATATCTATGTATATGAATATGTGAATAGTAATACATATATATATATATATATATATATATATATATATATATATATATATATATATATATATATATATATATATATATATATATATATATATATATATATATATATATATATGTGTGTGTGTGTGTGTGGGGGATGTACATATAGGTAGCCTATATGTTATGAGTGTACTACAATATATTAGATATATATATTGTTATGTGTATATGTGTTTGTGGTTTCGCTTAGGCATGATATAGCCTATAGCCTAGGGCTCTTAGCCTATGGTGTGTCTGTTTGCCTAGTGAGAGTTTAGTTAGACTTGTTTAGTCTTGATTAGGCCTAGAATAGACTAGTTAGACTACTATAGACTTGTTTGGTTTAGGTTTGACCTAGTTGACCTAGTTTGACTAGTCTAGTTGACTAGAGTTGACCAAAGGTTGCCTTTAGCCTAGATTGACCCCAAACTTCATGTAGTTGCATTGTAGTAGTCTATTTTCTTATTTTAGACTTGTTGTGACTTGTACTGTTCTATAGGAGACAGACACCACTCCTCGGACAGTATATTCTCTTCGACATTCAGGATACCAGGCGAGTACATTCTCTGATCATTTCATATCCTGCTTAGAATTATTTCCTGCATTAAATTACTTTACTTGTTACTGTCACGTTGGTCACACGGATTGGTACTATATGGATCCCTTCTTGAGATGTTATCCTTAGGAAGCATCTGGTACTACATGTTCTGTGCGTTTCACTTACATGGCGTATCACTATGCTTCATTGGTTCTTTGATCACTTGTGACATATACTCTTATGATCACAGAGTCTCCTAGAATCCTTATTCCATTTACTGGGTATCCTAGAATCTCCCAGAATTCCTATTTATGGGACATCCATGTATTACCCTTCGGGGGCCTTTGTATGGAATCATAACATAACCTGGTTGGATCCTTGTGTATTGATTGGGGGTACGGGGGAGTAGAAGTAGACATGTAAATATTATCCAAGTAGTGTAGCATCAGAATCTTTCCATAGTGTAGTATCAGAATCTCCTATGCCATTTACATGTCTATATTGTACTCTGACTCACTAGCCACTGTTAGTCTTTATTTATAGTAGATATTTCTATTATAGCTTTTCTCTGTTTACGTACTGCATTTCTTTCAGTACCTGTATCTTACTTTACTGTATGATTATATTTTCTAACCTGCTATGAACTGTTGAGATGTATTGTGCTCGTTCCTGTCCTGACTGGACCTGTTGATAAATTTTACAGATAGCATGGAGGTTGCCTGCTAGCCTAGAGGAGACACAGTAGAGGTTGTATAGGTAGCTAGGGTTTTGCTCAGTTTATTTTCAGTTGTCTTGAGTTGTATTTATGGATTTCTGTATTTGAGCTTTGAGATATATTTCTGGGTTGTGTATCTTAGACACTTAGACTTCTATTTGCTGTATCTCTTTTGGATTTCATGTTTTATCTATCTTCCATTATGCTCTACCTTAGATGTGATTGAGTTTACATTCTGCTATGTCACCCCCATTCGGAGAGTATAAACTCCTTAGCCTTATACTATTAGATGCATGAGACCTAGGACAACGTTCTACCGCCGACACTGCGGCGTAGGCTAGGCGTTGTTACGTTCTCGTGCCCTTACTCTAGGGTACGGGTCGTGACACTTACAGACTTTGTCTTCAAGGCCCTTGATGACGAATCCTTCTAGCTGTTGCATATAGATCTCTTCGGTCAATTCACCATTCAGGAAAGAGGTCTTAACATCCATCTGATGAATTACCAGCTTGTGAATTGTGCTCAAAGCAATCAACATCCTGATGGTCGTCATCCGAGCTACTGGAGCATATGTGTCAAAATAATCGATCCCCTACTTCTGAGAAAACCCCTTGGCAACTAACCTTGTCGTTAACTTGTCAATAGTTCCATCGGCCTTCATCTTCTTCTTGAAGATCCATTTACATCCGATTGGTTTTTCTCCTTTAAGCAGATCGACCAACACCCACGTGTTGTTGGAGGTTATCGAGTCATACTCATCATTAATAGCCTCCTTCCAGAAGATATCATCTCTAGTTTTCTTCGTCTCATCATTAGGTAAGCGGGCCTGCTTCCACATGATAGGTGACAAAATCCCCTCCGAAGTCCTTTTGTCTCCTCACTCTCTTAGATACAGGTTCTGCGAGTTCTGGTTTAACAATTGTTTCTGCAACAACATCTTCTTGGACTACCTCTTCGTAAGGAACTTGAGTCTCCTATACAATCACATTGTTCTCCGGAATGTCCATGAGAACAATGTTCTTGTGCCTTACAAATTTATCTTCAAAGAATTTTGAATCGCGAGATTCAATGCATGATATGATTTGACTCAATATCAAGGAACCTCAGAGCATCACTCTTATCAGCATAACCCAGGAATATAGTCTTCGTAGTCCTTGTTCCTAGCTTCTGAATCTTCAAATTCGGAAGCTTTACATACGCCAGACACTCCCACACTCGAATGACATTCAAGTTGGGGATCTGACCTTGAACCAGAGTTCATGAGGAGTGACTTCTGAAGTTGCATGTGACACTCTGTTCAATATAAACGTAGCCGTAAGCACTGTTTCACCCCAGAAGCAATTTGGAAGACCTGCAGTCAATGGCATTGAGTTCATCATCTCTATTAACGTTCTGTTTATCCTTTCTGCAACACCATTTGATTGAGGGGAGTACGGAGTAGTTATCTCATTGATAATTCCATATTCTCTACAGAACGATGCTAATTTATGAGACCTATACTCGCTACCTCAATCACTTCTGAGTCTCTTGAGTTGTTGTCCAGTTTGATGCTCGGCTTTATTCTTGAAGTCCTTAAACTTCTCAAATGCTTCATCTTTAGACTTGAGTAGATAAAGGAACGCATACTTTGAGAATTCGTCGATGAAAGTAATGAAATACTTCATCCCGACCTTTGTGGAGAACTGTTTAAAGTCACAGATATCTGAGTGCACCAATTTCAGAAGATCTGTACTTCTATTTACCTGCTTGAACGATTTTTTTATGATCTTCGTCTGCGCACAGACCTCACACTTCTCCAACTCCTTACCCCCACATTTGGAGATAAGTCCTAGACTAGACATCTTGTTTATTCTTTTACAATGAACATGTCCTAGTCTATTATGCCACAACTCAAGAGAATAACCAGAAGAAGAAACTGCTACCTCTATAGGAGTTATAAATTAAAATTTGAACATCCCTTCGATACAAAAATCCTTCCCGAAGTATGTTCCTTTATAGGACATAATGACTTGACCAGCGTTAATGTCCATCCTCAAGCCTGCGTTGCAGAACAAGCTTCCAGAGACCAAGTTCTTGGCTATAGCAGGTATGTGCTTCACTTTCTGAAGCATCAGCGACTTCCCCGAAGTCAGTTGCAATACCATTGTCCCGATCCCGAGTACTTCAGCTTGTGTTTGGTTCGCCATCATAACCTTCTCAGAAATAGGTTGGTACGTGGTGAACCACTCCTTCTTTGAGCAAACATGACACGAGGCTCCAGTGTCTATCCACCAGTCCATGTCAATCCCAGCTGAGTCAACCTGCGCAATTATAGCAACAAAGTTAGTCTCACCTTGCTCCTTTTGATTTGGTTTTTCTTTTTGCAGTCCCTCTTCCAGTGTCCTTTCTTGCCACAGTGGAAACAAGTCCCAGGTTCTTTGGACTTGGGCTTGAACTGAGCCGACTTCACCTTCAGATGGTGAACGTCTTTCTTCTTTTGGTAGGGAGCTTTCTGCTTCCCTTTAGAATTTTCTCTTTGCACCAAGTTCGCCTTAGCCATCTGCTTAGACAAGGCGTTCACTTTGAGTTGAGCCCTCAACTCGTCTTCAATATGTATCCAGTGCAAGAGGCATTCCATATCCACTTTCATCTTCTTACGGTGTATGTCCACGATGAAGTTGCTCCACCCAGGTGGGATCTTGGCGATAATACTCCCGATGATAAAAGCATCGACCAAGGGCATGCCGTCATCCGCCAGTTTCTGACGTAACTTGAGGAACTCCTTGACTTGAGGCAACATAGTTTTGTTGTCCTCAAACCGCATCTTCCATACCCTTTCGGTCACGTGGATCTTGTTTCTGTTCTCATCTGTCTTGTAGAGATTCTCTACAGACTCCCATACGTCCTTTGTATTGACCGTCTTGCTATATGACTCCGCCAGAGAGTCCTCTATTGAGTTCTGGATCAACAACTTGCAGAGGTTGTTATCCCGCCTCTACTTTGACTGCAAAGCCATGGCTTCAGCAACCCTTCGAGCATTTTTACCCTCTGGAATTAAAGGCTCAGGATCTGTCAACACATAGTCGACGCTCATGAGTTGAAGATTGAGGCTGACATTTCTTTTCCCGACGTTAAAGTGCTCTCCGTCAAACTTCTCAAGTTTAAAACTTGTATCGAGAAGTTGTGTATGGTAGTTCTCAATCAGATCTGAATCTTGTTTTGAGATTGTTATTCCCAAAACAGATCGTTTGATAGAAATCTCGATCTCTTAGAAAGAGTGAGATTGACAAAAGCAACTTAGCAGGCGAAATATAGATCATCGTAATTCTGCTGATCGTTCTCAACTGGAGTTGATGCAACGAAGATGAATAATCATTCTCAATCGGAGTTGATGCAATGACTTTGCTAGGGTGATAAAGATCATCGTTGCTCAAAGCAAGAATCGCCCTATTACGATCTGCTCCTAGGAACCAGCAAGTTCGAAATAACTTCTGGAACGCTCTCTTTCACCTTCTTTGACGAACTCGAACTCCAATGGCAGCGGCGACACAACTCTCTTCGTCTCTTTATTTTAGCGTATAGTCCTCAATGAAGGCACGAAGAGAGTATTTATAGAGAAGTATCAAAATCATAATTCTATTACTGGTCGTAACTGATTGCAAAAAGATAGGAGTGAATAATGAAAAGATTTGAATGAATTAAATTCAAAACCCACAAAAGATGGATCTGATTAATTGACTCAATCTTTCTATAACCGCTCAAATCTTCCAATCCGCCACATCAATAGCCGCCTGTGCCCCTTAGCCCACTCAGTCCGTCAGCCTGCTACAGCACAGACGCGCAGAAGCGCAACACTGTAGCATAGACGCACAAAAGCTCAGCGCGCAGCAGCACCGCGGCTCCTGTGCACAAGGCGCCTTGTGCCGATGCTGACGTGCTAAGTGCGCCAACAAAGTGCCATTTTGCGCCCTTGAGCCCGAGTCCGAGTCTCTCCATAAGGGAATTATTCCATGAGCATGACAAAAAGCATTAATGCTTTTTTGTTTGTTTAGCCTTCTTTCCACTAGAAAAATGCCCCCACATGGCACCCATGTGCCTCTCCACACTTCATGTGATCTCTCAACACAAGCAAAGCTTTATATAGAGATACCATCAATTTGGTTTTTCCAATGTGGTACTATCTTTCTAGTTTCTAAAGCAAAACACCAACAACAAGAAGCAAAAACACCAACAAATATTAGTGATTTCAACCGCTCTCAATTTCTCATAGCAAGTCAGATTTGTTGTCAGAAAATTAGCCTGAATTAACTTGCACAATTTTTTTTCCAAAATTCTACCGCAAAATATTCTGAACATTCATATTTTTACAACTACCTTGATGTTGTTAAAAAAAGTAAATATAATTATTATTTTATTATTATCTTTTTCTTTGTGTATTCTAGTCCTATAAATTAGGATAATTAGCAATTATACTCTGAATTTCATACCAGTTTAGAGTTTAAGTCGTGTCATGTCCAATTGAAAAGTTTTTACTATGTATTTTTTATTTTTAGTTTTTTCATACTATACCCTCCTTTCCAGCGTGTGTTGGTTATTGTCCTTGTACTCATGTTCAAAATATAATGAAAAAAAGAAAAAAAAAATCAGAGTTTAAAATTTTTAATTGGACATGTTAGGACTAAAACTCTAAGCTGATATAAAATTTAAAATCTAAATAAACACTAATTAGCCCTAAATTTTAGGCCTCTTTGGTTTGCAGAAAGTAAAGTAAATTAATTATTTGCCTTTTCTTTTTCTTTGGATAATTATAATTTCTATTATATTTTTGGTGTTTGAAAACGACTGAGAAATTGGAAAAAAAATGGATAATTTGGAGTGTAAATAGATGAGGGACATTTTCCTCTCTCACTTTTTTTCCCTTAGAAATCAATTTTCTTTCTTATTTATTTATTTTAGTATTCAAATAGAGAAGGAAAAAAAACTCGTAATTCTACGAACTGAATGAGACCTTAATACTAAAAAATAGTTTCTAAGGAACCAAAAGAGACCTTGCAAGCAAAATCGATAACACGTGACGGTTCATCATTGGTCTGAATCGAACCACGAAATGAGACCAATGGAAGCCATCATGTGTCCTCGGTTTACGCGCGAGGTCCCGGACAGTCTTAGGCCATCTCCGATGAAAATTTGTAAAATTGGGTTTCTATCCTACTTGGCATGGTACTTTAAACAAATTTCTATCATAGTTATTAGAATTTCTATATAGAAATTATACACACAAAAAAAAAAAAAAAAGCCTCCAATGATTCTCTATTTCTATTCTATGTGACAATAAATGAAAAGATCACTTTAATATTTTAATATTGTATGAGAGATAAAAAGCTTATATGAGAGACATGTAGAAACTCTCTTAGAAAATTCCATCATATACAATGCTTAGGATAGAAAGTGAGAGATAAATCTTCATTGAAAGTGATTAGTATAGCATGATTCTAATCACTTTTCTCACGTTCTCTTAAGAGCATCTCCAACCCTATTGTCTTGTTAAGTGTTGTGAGTCTTAGGTAGCTCCTATGTTACGTAGAAACTCTCTTAGAAAATTTCAATGATTCTCTTAACAGCCTCCAATGATTCTCCGTAGAAACTCTCTTAGAAAATTCTATCATATACAATTCTTAGGATAGAAAGTGAGAGATAAATCTTCATTGAAAGTGATTAGTATAGCATGATTTTAACCAGATGTGTTTTTCGAAACCCCTTCTGACTAACCAGAGGGGTTTTTCGAAACCGGCATTGACCAACCAGTAGCACTTTGTATCTGTACTGTAGTTGGTGGGGTGACTTCCAAATAAGGTCAATATGGCGACGAGCTACAGTAAAAAAAAGGCCGTCTGGTTTTTTGCTGTTACGTATGCGAACAAAACCAGCGACTCAGCAGAGCAGCCTGACACCTCTGAAAAGTCAATAACATTATTAAAACCACCGGTGAGAATAAGAAAGAAAAGAAAGGAAGGATTGATTATTCCTGTACTTTGTCTATTTTATCTTTTATTTATTTTTTAATTCTCCGACACCAGTGAGTAATTCCACCAGTATCCTCCTATTTAAAACTCATCACCACCTGGCATGAAAAGCCTGCCCTTTTAGAAACACACCCAACTTTGCCAACACAGTTCTAGTCTTCTAGAGACACCGGAAACACAAATGGGTTGAAAACTTGAAATCAAGTACCCGAACCGCTTAGCTACCGAATTATTTATATTTGGTTAAATTAGTGTAATGAGATTTCAATTATAACGATCAGACATTTTTGACATATTAACTTTTCGCTATTCAATTTTGATATCCAAATTTCATAAAACATATTGATATCACTTCAAAAGTATATCTTCAAAGTACATCATTTTCACGATACAAAATTTAGATATGGATACCAAATTTTGAAACGCAATTTTGACTTAAATTTTATTTTTTGTATTTTTTAGGATTAGATCAGGCGTATACACTTTTCATTCCTAAAAATGCATCTTTCTAAAATTTTGGACTATAAATTTTAGACGTTGGTACAATTGTACTTCATTAATTTTGTTTAAACTTTTATAATTGTTTAGATAGTGATATTGAAAAATAATATTTAAGTTTGAAATATAACTCCTATGGTCGAAGAGGCGTATGGCAAGATTTTTTTTAAATGATTCATTAAAGGAATAAACTTAAGAATAAAAATAAAAAAAAATCAACTAATGAGTAAGTTGATGTTTTTCGACCAAAAAAAAAAAAACCACTAATGAGTAAGTCCCTAAAATCAAGAATGACTTGACCAAGTACTAAGATCAAGAGACTAGAATAAACACCCTTTTCTTTCTCCTCCCCCTCTCTTCGACACCTCACCTTTCTCTGGCAGGGCTTGGCCGGGGCTACCGTCGGTGTGGCAGCGGGTAAATTAGTATTACAAAAAATTAAATTTAATGTTGGAGTCATGTATGGTACCAAGTTGAAAAATACTAGTTGAGAAAGAATATTAAGTTCAGTACTTATTAAAATTGAGGATATTAAGTTGAAAAAAATCGAATAGTTAAGATTATAAAGTTGTCCCTAAGGCACTAGTTAGTGGTAGTGCGGGGAGCCATCCAAGCATAGGTTTTGGATTCGAATTTTTCCTCGGACTGCTGGATCACATATATAACCCCGATCCGGCTTGAAAAAAAGATACCTCAATTTTTTTTTTTATAAATTTAATTAAAAATATATATTATTACCGGATCTTGCCGTGTCCGAACCGTTACTAACCCTCCAAACCAATAAACAAAGAATAAAATCCCCGCAGCCTCTCCCGAACATCTAAACCCCACACTTCTTTATAAACCCGAACCGCGTTCCCCCCCAACCAAACCCACTCAAAAAAGGAAAAGAGAGAGAGAGACTTCTTCCTCCTATCCTTACCGGGCGGCGACCCGACCCTACCCGCTTCGTTCGACGGAGAGCGACCCGCTGCTGGCGGTGGATGGAGTGATGGCGGCGGCGGAGGGGAGATCGGACTCGGGCAAGAACTGGGCGAACCTCTTCCGGATCCCCTTCTTCGGAGGCGGAGGATCCAGTGATCCGGCGAATGGATCGAATAATTCGGCGGCGGCGGCCTCGGCCTCTCAGGGGCTGACTCCGCGGACGGGGAGCCGACAGCGTCCAGGCTCGGGCCGGGGCCAGATGGGCCAGCCGACCGCCGCTGGCGGTGGGTCCGGGTCCGGGTCGAGGTCGGTCTCGGCCGTGGCCAAGTCGCTGATCCCGAGGATGAGGAAGCTGCGGTTGGATCCAGCGACCAAGCTCTACTTCCCATGTGAGCTTTTTTGGATTAATTATATATCTTGAAATACCTATTTATATTATATTTTTGTTTATTTCTGCTGTTCGGTGTCGCTTTTTAGTTAATTTTGATTTTTTTTTTCCTTCTTCTTGTTTTTTAGTTTGATAGTTGACTTTAGTCCATCGAACTTTTTTTGGTTATTGATTTTATTTTCTATTTCTGCGGTTGTTTTGAAAATTTTTAATAAGTTTTTCTGATGTAGTTGGGTTTTTTGCTAGAATTTTTTTTTCCTTTGGTAGGTTTTTACTTAGTTTGCTTTAGCCTTTGTTTGGCTTTTTATTTTTATTTTTAAAACTAGGTTTTTTTAGTACTATATATTTTGATATCCATAGAGTTTTGTTGGGATTTTGTTCTTCTGGATTTTTTTTTACTATTTGGATATGATTCTTTAATTACATACTATTAATTTTTTAAAAGTTTTTTTTTTCTTCGAAAAGTACCATTTATGGCTAATTTCAGTTTGGGATTTTCCTTTAGTTATTAAATCTGATAGCTACTTTGATGGTTGTTTCACTTTTACTGCTATTACCATGATAATGATTATTTTTATGATATAATTTTGTTCATCTGGTGATGTGGGCTTTTTCTTAGCCATTTTGTGTGATTGTTACCAATATGGGACATGGAAGCTGGACACACAAGGTGTGAGAGTCTCAATAAGAAAGTTTGAGTATTGTGTTAGTATCAATGCTAAGAACTAAGGGGAAGCGAAGAAGGAGCTTTTGTGAAGCTCATAAGAAATAAGAAATATAGACAATAATAAGAAATATGTGAAATGTGAAACTTCTATATGTTAATATCAATGCTAAGAACTAAGGGGAAGCGAAGGAGGAGCTTTTTGTTAAGCTCATAAGAAATATAGACAGTAATAAGAAGTATGTGAAATGTGAAACTTCTATATGTTAATATCAATGCTAAGAACTAAGGGGAAGCGAAGAAGGAGCTTTTTATGAAGCTCATAAGAAATAAGAAATATAGACAATAAGCGCGAGGAACTTCTCAGCTAGTGCAATACAATTTTTTTTTTTAGATTGGATATGATAATGAATACAACTGGTAGTAGTAACGTTTAGGATTTTTTTTTACACTATGTTGGAATTAGGAGTGATATGCTGGTTTGACCGAGAGCTAGGAAGTTCTTATTGGTAATACTATCATTGGTATATTTTACTTACTGGCTTCTAGTGGAATTAGGACCTGGATATTCTATTTTCAGCTTTGGCTTTTTTTTTTTTTTGAGCCATAGTAACCTACGACATGGAAACATGATATGGATAACGTGATGGCAAGAACAGTGTGTACAAGCTAAAGAAGTGTACGCATGCAAAACAGCTATGCATTTTGAGATAATGGGAAGTGGATATAGACTTTAGTAAACCTCGTGAGATACCTATACGATGCTTGCAAGACTCTTTCAGGAAATTTGTAGATTCTAAATATGATATTATTATATATGATATTGAATATGACTTTGAAATAAGACGGCCATTTCCAGTATGCACGATATTGAATAGACGGCCATTTCCAGATTTATTATTAAGTTCGGATTTGCCGTTCCAACTGAGACCTACCAGTATTTTCTGAAATGTGTTTGTGCACATTAGTTTCAGCTACCATTTCCATTTTCGCTTATATTGTTTGAAATAAGATGGCCACATTCGAACTTCCTAAACTAATCGCCCGATAGAATGTTTAACTAACAGATGTAGAAAAGCTTGTTTCGGAAATATTCTGATATAGAAAAATGTACCATTTTCCTTATGTGGAATAGCCACTAATTAGAAATGCTGTTTCAAATGCCTGTCCAAGATTTGTCTCTTTGTTTGAAATGGTGGTTTCCCACATAGGCTGAAGATCTGGTCATTTAGAAATACCTTCTTTTATGAGTGTTGGCCGTGGTCTTCCAACTTTCCTGTCTCAGAAATGCTTTCTCAGTATTTGAGTGCAGTGCACATGAAAGTATCGGTTCCTAATAACTATGCTTTAATTTGCATAGGTTGTTTGACATACTGATATTCTGGTTTTATTTTGTTGGAAGATCTGGTGGATATTTGTATATGGACTTTATATTTTACTTGGTGCTTAATTTGATCTTTTGCTCTTTAGGAAATTATGAATTAAGTATTGCAGACTTGTTTGGGTTTTATTCTTTGTTGAAGTTCAAAAACGCCCATTGACAGCAAAATGATTCGTCATTGTCTTTTAAGTTTTTTTTTTTAAACTTGAGTTCATAAATTCATCCATCTTTCATATGTTACTTTGTAGTGGTATGTGATATACTTAGGTTTGTTATTGTTTCCATATTGGTAGAAAGATGTGACCAATTTTATTTGAGAACTGCATCAATACTCTATTGAGTTTATTTTTTAGAAGCTTTCTATGTTCATCTTCGGCATGCCTTAGTTTTCAAAGTTCGTATAAAGGATCATTAGTTTCTACGCCTTCGCCTTAATAATGTTTCCAAAAGAACCATGTAACTTATGCAGACAATTACACTGACTTCCTGTCTTCCTAATATCCTAAGATTATGCTACTTTCTTACTTTGTCTGTTACAATGATTTCCTTGGTGAAGATGAACCTGGCAAGCAGGTTAAAAGTGCCGTCCGGATAAAGAATACCAGCAAGTCTCATGTTGCGTTTAAGGTGTGTTAAGTGTCAAGTATACCATACCTAGTCAAATTTCATATTATTCTCTCTATTAAACTTTGTAAAGTAGTTCCTGTTCTTATTGCATAATTGCTAATTTTCAAAGAAAATAACTGAATAATTCTGTATTTATTTAGACCTCTTAAGATCAGGCTGTCTTATTTTACTTAGTATGCTTTTGTTTTTGGCTTCAGTTTCAAACAACTGCACCAAAGAGCTGCTTTATGCGCCCTCCTGGTGCTATATTATCTCCTGGGGAAAGTATCATAGCAACTGGTAATTTAGTATTATTTTCTTGTTTATCTCACTTGTAGTTGATCTCTTATTTTAGATATTTATTTCAATTTTCAATTGGTAGTTTTCAAGTTTGTAGAGCAGCCTGAGAATAACGAGAAACCCCAAGATCAGAAAAGCAAGGTCAAGTTTAAGATTATGAGCTTGAAGGTGAAAGGACCCATGGAGTATGTACCTGAACTGGTGAGTTTATTTCTAATTTATATGCTTTGTAACTTGATAACCCAAGTTTTAACATAGGCTCTAGATTCTTATTGCTTCTTGTTCCATATTTTGGAGAAGGTTAGTGTTTTACTTGAACAATCCGGTTTACCACCTCTTAGAAACTGCTTACATTTTCAAATTGATCTTGTTTAACAAGAATGTTGTGAATTGGTTCATTTTCATTATTATTTTTAACTAGCATCTAATATAAAGTAGCTTATCATTGTTAACTTGTCACTATTAACGTGATCAATGTTGATTACAGTGCTGAATTTCTGAATGAAATCCTTCATATATTTGCACATCATATCCGTATCTGCTTTCTGAATACCTTTCATATTTCCTGAAGTAAATTATTATCTATTTTTTGGTACGCACCTTGTTATAACATTTAACTAGGGTCACATATATTGTATTTGGTGTCTGTAGGATTCAAGTAGAGTAAACTATGCAAATTATCTTTCCTTCTTTACCATATGGGTAGATTAAGGTTTTCAATTGAGTAAATCAGGATTTTGGAAGACGATTTAGCTTGTGGCCTCAAGGAAAGTGGATTATCTTTGCCCATCTGAACGGAGTCAGCTATGGAGCGTGGGAAAGCTCCACAGAATTAAGAAAGTCATGACCAACTGTTAACCTGAAATCGATCCTCTAGACTGATGCCCAAATTCTTAGGCAAGGTTGATATGATCAAGAGATAGCCTTACCATAAACCTACAGGCTGATTGACATGTAGACACATCTATCTTTTTAGTCATGCAGTTTAAGCTCATAAAACCAAGGAGCAAATTCCAAGTTCCCTTGGACTATGAGAAAGAAAAGGTAAAAAATTAGATTTATACTAGGAAATTGCATTCATCTAGCTAAACAGGGGAAAATAATGCCATTCCAACATTGCAAAAAAGAGCAAATTATAAAGTATAATTCCCCTATCTTATCCCACTATCTAATATATGTCGTCCTCTACTCTTTTTTCCCCTATGTTGTTGAAGAAGAAAAAAAGAGGAGAGGAAAGGGTTTATACCATCAATGGAGGAAAAACAAGCTTTGCTTAACTTACTCATCTCTTTCGTAATGACATAACTGAAAGATCCATTTCACTCAATGAGAAGCCAATTTCTTGTACTTTTATCATTCTACTTTTAAATTTTTGAGGAAGAAAAAAAATCTTTATTCTGTACTAATGTACTTCTACACATGTTTGAAATTTGATTTAGTAGGTACTAGGTATGTAAAGTCGGCAGCTTTGCTTGTAGTCCCCCGTTATGTAGAGCTTGACATATGTTGCATTCATGTTGGATTAGTGCTATGTTTGTAACAGAGGCAGTCTTTGTTCAGCAGTGAGGTTTATTTGCTAGGTTACATACAGGGGCAGAGCCAGGATTTTGGAGTAGGGTGGGTTAGCTAATAGTTATTATAAAGTTCTAAAAATTTATGCAAAAAATTTGGCAGAGTTTCCTTTGTAAATTCGATGATTCAAAATCTGTCATAGACAATAAACTTAACAAAATATGCATTCATCATAAATATAGATAACAAATACTCAATTCAACATTGATGTATTAACATTTTCATGTCAATATCAGTTTACATTGCATAATTGAAACTAGTAAGGTAGTAAGGTAGCCAACAACCTTGCATATCTCACTTGTAAATCTCACAAACAAAGTTGGATGCATATATCAGGTGTCCATACATATTGGGTTCACAAAAGAAACACAGTTCAAGACCAAAAGGAACTACAAGCACTACAACAAAGCTACAGGGATATGCTAATGATAAATTTGTGCAAAATTCTGCAAAATTCAAAATGGTATTTGTACTTGGCAAAGAGAACACATTGTTGAAAGCTCCACGGGAGACCAAACAAGCTTTCAGTAATCGTAAAACCTGAAAAGTAAACAGAAGAGTTGGCTTGAGGGTCAATAAAGTTATCAATGTTGAAAACTTAACAAAATGATGTATTAACATTTTCATGTCAATATTAGAAAGCATAAGGGTCAAGTGCTCATGTGTCTTCCTTTTTTTCTGTTTTTAATTTGAGATAAATGCTGATGTATCAAAAATATGTTATACATGGCTTAAACATATAACATGATGGCCTTAAAGAACATATGAAAATCACCGCTTAAAAGCTTTTCTTGGCTTTTCTTGTTTTCACTCCAAACTCAAATTACCTTGTTTCTAAGAGTCTTGGAACAAAATATGAGAGTTACCATACAAAATATGAGAGTTCCTATATTGCTGCTAGCATCATGAAGAAAATTATCAGCTACCTGCAGGAAAAAGGTGGCGATGTTGATGTTGAAGCAAAACATATTTATAACCTTAGACCATAATTAAAAGTAACATATATGACTAACATAGAGAAGAAAGATACCCTATCGAAGTTGTACTCTTCAGTTCTTTAGAGAATAGAATTCGTCTATGATAGAATTCGAGTCAATATCCTCAGCAATTTCTCGTTCAATGTAAATAACCGTAGCATCGTGTCACACACAAAAGTTTGCGTCCTACAGAGATGGATTTGCATAACTCTCCACGGGCCGGGGTTATGCGGGAAGCTTCCAGAACATTCTAGAAGATGGCGGAACTCTCTAGAAGACGGTGGATTTCTCTAGAAGGTCCAAGATCATTCTGGATGGCCCATGAAGTTTCCTTTTAGGTCCCTTAGAGAATAAACCTGGAATATGCCGTTCCAGTTATGGTATGAGGAATAATCTCTGGAATATTCTTTCCAGAAGTTTTTATGTAAAGCTCTATGAGCTATTATAAATAAGGGGGGAGGCCTCATTTGTTCCTCACCACCCAAAGTTATAGCCTTTTCTAGTATAGTGAAGTTTTAATCTTCCACTCTCTCTTTTGCTTCAATATCGCCTTAGCGATCTAGCTAAGCGTCGGGGGAAGGCTTTGCACGACTCTTCGAGGAGGAAGATAGTGCGCCGTACGAGTCGAAGTGTAGCCTAAAACACTAAGTCCGTGACAAGTGGTATCAGAGTGAAGGTTGGTTGGTGCCATGTCGACATCCGAGAACGTCCAAGAGGGATCCACGTCGCCTAAGGAGGGGCACGCCAAGACGCACAAGAGGGGCAAGAGCAAGGAGTCTGCGGTGGAGCGTAGCCTTGCCGGTCTTGCCGAACGTGTTGAGGTCTTGGAGACGGGTTCGAGGGACATGGAGATGCGCATGGGCTCCGTGGAGCAAAACAACACGAGACTAGAAGGGTACTTCGATGGGCTGGAGAGTGACGTCACTTCGTTCATAGCAATCTTTCGGAAGCAATTCCAAGAGATCCTATCCGCACTTGAGGAGAAGCTCAAGGGGAATCGTGCGAAGACTGAGGACTTGCGTAGGAAGGTCCAAGGCTACGAAGAGCTGAAGACCGTGGTCGAGAGTTGCAGAGAACTCAAGACCAAAGTTGCCATCTCGGAGAAGGTCGTTGCGAACGGTGGACCTTCGAGTAGGAAGGCACCGAGGCGAAGGAAGATCCCGGAGCCAAAATCCTTCAGCGGGGTGTGTGATGCCAAAGAAGTTGAGAACTTCTTGTGGAACGTGGAGTGATATTTCAAGGCGTTGCACATCAACGATGATGCCGAGAAGGTGGATATTGCTCCACTCTACTTCACAAACGATGCGATGCTGTGGTGGCGTCGAAGGTGCACGAAAGCTCGAGAAGGGTTTGTGTTCGATAGAGACTTGGGAGGATCTCAAGAAGGAGATCAAGTCCCAGTTCTATCCAGAGAATGTGGAGTTTGCAGCGAGACGGAGCTTGCGGCAACTCAAGCATACCGGGACGATCAATGAGTACGTCGCGGAGTTTACACGCTTGATGCTCGCGATATCTAGCATGGGCGAGGAGGATCGTTTGTTCTACTTCCTCGATGGACTCAAACCTTGGACGGCTCAAGAATTGCTGCGACAGAGGGTGCAAGAATTGAACACCGCCATGGCAGCAGTTGAGCGGCTCGTCGAGTACACGTGGGACGACAACGATGCCGAGGCCAAGCCAAAGTCCACCAAGGAGAATGGTGTGGGAGAGCAGGAGAGCTCTCCTAAGGAGGGTTCGTCTGAGCGTAAGAAGCACGAGAAGGCCCAACCCGAGCGAGTTGTTTCATGCTTCATATGCGGAGATAAGCACTTTGCTCGGGATTGTCCAAGGAGGAGCATGCGTGTGAATGTCGTCCAAAGCGATGTGGTGGAGGACGATGAGTGCGAAGTGGAAGCGCACATGGGAGCGTTGCGCTTACTCAACGCCGTGAAGACCAAGTCTGCTGTGTCGAGGACTCCGAGCAGGGAGCTCATGTACATTGATGTGAGGATCAATGGCATGACCACACGGGCGTTGGTTGACACGGGCGCCACTCATAACTTCATCACGGGCACGGAAGTCCGTCGCTTGGGTCTAGCATTGGAGGAAGATTTGGGCATGATGAAGGTGGTCAATGCGGAGGCGCGCCCCGTGCAGGGGGTAGCCAAGGGAGTCCGCATAGCGGTGGGAAATTGGTCGGGTGTTGCCAATTTCACCGTTACGTCGCTGGATGACTTCAAGATGATACTGGACATGGATTTCCTTATCGCGGCTAAGACGATTTCGATGCCACATTTGGGAGTTGTCGGTTTTATGGAGGAAGGTTCATCGTGCTTGGTAAAAGGTGCACGAGGCAAGCCTTCGAAGGGAAAGCTATCTCCACTATTCAGCTCAAGAGAGGTGGCAAAAGGGAGATGGCATACCTAGCGGTGCTCGAGAGAAAGGAACGCTTCGAGGAGGAAGGCCTTTCGTGCGAGACCAAGGTTGTTGCAAAGGGGCGTCCCGAGGAGCCACTTCCGCGGAGGGAGGTGGATCGTGCTACCAGGCTGGGCTCGAGAGCAAAGAAGCATGTCGCAAGTTGCATGGAGGCAGAAGCGACGAAGCAGAGTAACTCGCGCAAGGAGTTTCTCAAGGCTCGTGAGGGACATTCGGGTCGACAGGCTTGCAAGGGGACTCGCATACACGAGGTGTGCAAAACCATGTGCAGGCACGAGACAAGGGGGACTGGCGACTCGACAGCCCGTACGAGATCCGTCCTGTGCCGAGGAGGGCACAGACCGAGGCCAGAGTTGGTGCGGCGAACCAGTTTGCTTCCGATCTTGAGGAGAAGATTGGCAAAGGGAAACGCCGCACAAGTCGCACAAAGGAGGGACGTTGCGCAACGATCGTGCCTACAAGAGTGGACATCGTCCCGAGACTTGCTGCACCCGTCGACGAGGACGTCGACGAAACAGGTGGGGGAGAATGTCACGCACAAAAGTTTGCGCCCCACCGAGACGGATTTGCATAACTCTCCACGGGCCGGGGTTATGCGGGAAGCTTCCAGAACATTCTAGAAGATGACGGAACTCTCTAGAAGATGGTTGATTTCTCTAGAAGGCCCAAGATCATTCTGGATGGCCTATGAAGTTTCCTTTTAGGTCCCTTAGAGAATAAACCTGGAATATGCCGTTCCAGTTATGGTACGAGGAATAATCCTTGGAATATTCTTTCCAGAAGTTTCCATGTAAAGTTCTATGAGCCATTATAAATAAGGGGGGAGGCCTCATTTGTTTATCGCCACCCAAAGTTGTAGTCTTTTCTAGTATAGTGAAGTTTTAATTTTCCACTCTCTCTCTCTTTTGCTCTACAATATTCTCAATATCGCCTTAGCGATCTAGCTAAGCGTCGGGGGAAGGCTTGCACGACTCTTCGAGGAGGAAGATAGTGCGCCGCACGGGTCGAAGTGTAGCCTAAAACACTAAGTCCGTGACAATCGGCTAAGAACTCATCGTCCATTTTACTTCTCAGATTAGTTTTAATAAGCTTCATAGCTGGAAATGCTCGTTCTGTAGTTGCTGTGGACACAGGAAGAGTTAAAACAAGACGTATCAACTTGTCGATCAGATTGTAGTACCGTGACTTGTTTGTTTCAACTAATGTCCGGCATAACTCAGAAATGGTTGATATATTTTGGAACTTCTCATGGTGAAGTACATCAACCCGATAATGCTCCAACTGACATATCAAATAATGCATATCTTGATCATTGAAATCAGCCGGGTAAAACTTCTCTGCAAGAGTGCACCGATCATCATTTGGTTGTAAAGCAGAGCTCAACTTGAGGATTTCAACCGCCTCATCGTTGAATCTAGTATTCAACTCTTCCAATTGAAATTCTATTGTAGCGTTGAATATATCAAAGTGATAATGATACTCAAATGTGATGGAATCTCGTTGCTGGCAAGAACGACCTCTAGCCCCTCTGTAACAAGCATTCATATCAGGTATATCAGTATCATATTTTTTGCAAACTGATTCCATATAACTAAGAATACCACCAAAATCATCCTCTCTTAAAGTTTGAAGCAATCTTTTAGTAGAGGATACTAGATCCATTGCATTCAAGATGTCCAAAGATTTTTGTTGTAAGGACCGACAAAGCAAGTTTGTAATCCCCATGACTTTATGCATAAAGTACAATATGAATATGAAATCAAAAGACTTCATCACAAGCAAAGAACCAGCTGCTTCCCCACGCATAGAATTGGAGGATCCATCATTTACCATGCTTTCAAGCACTTTAATATTTGTTTGATACATATCGATTAAGCTGCAAATAGAATCAAAATGAGAGCTCCATCGAGTACTTTCAGCCATTTGCAAACTACCAATCTGATTAGCCCCTCTACTAGTATCACGTTCACCGTTAGCCACCATATGTGCAATCTCAATAGCTTGAGCAGATTGTAACTCAGTATGACGCTTAGGAGAAGCACTAACAAGATTGACAATGGTAGTCAATTTCGAAAAGAATAGCCAAACTAAAGTCTCATTACTAGCTGCTGCAACTAGAGCTAGTTGTAATTTGTGTGCAAAACAATGAACAAAATATGCATATGGACAATCTCTAAGAAACAAGGTCTGTAATCCATTCCATGCTCCACGCATATTGCTAGCACCATCATATCCTTGCCCTCGCATATTGTGGATATGTAAGTCATACCGAGTAAGTACATCAGATATTTGTTTCTTCAGGGTTAAAGCAATGGTGTCCCCAACATGCACAATCTCAAAGAAGCACTCCTTTAGAATACCATGAACAATCAACAAATCTTAGAACAATAGCCATCTGCTCTTTGTTGGACGCATCTCTGGCTTCATCGACCAAAATACAAAACTTTCCATCCCCAACTTCTTCACGAATTTTACTTCTCACCATGTTGGCCATGATATGCAAAATCTCTTTTGAATAGTTGGTGAAGTATATTGTGCATTCTTTGGAGCTTTCTCCAATACAACATCATCAATGTTGACATTCAAACTCTCCATCAATTTTATCATCTCTATTAAGTTTCCAAGATTGTTAGAAGTCGGTGATTCATCATGACCTCTGAATGCACATGCTTGCAAACTGAGCCACCGAATACTAGCAATTATTGTCTTAAGCCGTAATCGATTATTCAAAATTTCTTCTGAAGATTGTGCATTAATCACTTTATCAATATATTGAGTAACATTTGATAAATCTTCCATAGCTTTTACATAATATCTATGGGTAGATGTGGGACCTCCCATATGTGTCAGAAATGCACATCGAGGCCCCTCATTAACTCTCTTCTAATTTTTAAACCCATCGACAGTCAATGTGCAATGGAGAGCATTATCATTTTCAAAAAGATAACATGGGAAACAAAATGCTGCATCCTTTGAAGGAGAGTACTCTAACCAAGGAAATTGTTCGAACCAAGAGTATTGAAATCGACGAGACTGTTTTTCGAACTCAGACGGTGGAAATGATGCCAATTTCGGCTGATATGGACCCATTTTGATATATGTCCGTCTGATTTCATCCCTATAATTAACAGGATGCCCACGTATCGGAATTCGTAACCTGGGTCTCGTTCAAGAGAATTTAAATCACCTATAACATCATCCCTATGATCAACACTTGGGGTTGAAACATTAACATTCGAAGGAGGGGAAAGATTTTCACTTCGTGAGGTTTCACCCCTTGGTTTAAAGAATGAAAATAGGATTTTCTTTCTCTTGTTTCCTTAATTTTCTATTATATACTCCAAAGTCCTAATAAATAGTGAATAAATAGTGAAGTAATTAAGATCGAATCAAACACTAAAATTTAGGGTTATAATTTTATAAAAATTAGGGGAATAGGATTTTACCAGAGAAGGTATCGGTGTCGGTCGGGCTGGAGAGGGTCGGAGTGCCGGTGCCAGTCGGGCTGGAGAGGGTCGGCCGTCGGGGGACGGGGGGACCAGCCGCTGGAAAATCAAACACAAAAAATTAAGATCAAAGACTCATAAAATCAAACACAAAAAAATTTGGGGGTTGGAATTTTATAAAAAATTGGGGTTAGAGTTTTACCAGAGGGTCGGCCGTCGGGGGACGGGGGGAGCAGCCACCGCCGGTCGGGCGGTCGGGGGAATGGAGGAGCCGCTCCGCTCGGTCTTGAAAAACAAAATTTGGACAAAAAAAAAAGAAAAGTTAGGTCGGGACTCAGGAGAAGGGGGGAGCTGCTAGCCTGCTGGCACCATTTTGTTTTGGTAACTTGCTAACTTGAAATATTAGCATTGGCCTTGAAAGCAAAGTGCCATCCAGGCTCCAGCCCACCTCTCACTAGCCACTGGGCTAGTCAGTTGACATCTACATATAAGTAGAAAAAAATTAGCATTTTTTTTTGCACTGGGCTACAGCCCAGTGCACACAAAGAGTCCCTCCGCCCCTGGTTGCATAGATACAGATTCAGAAACGATACAAACTTGAATTACTTTAGGACACATGCATGCCATAAATTACAGCATTTAAAACTTTTAGGACATGCATCTCATGAATACAATTATATATACAAGTGAAAGCATATTTATATACATATTTATACATTATATCTTAATTATATCTATATCTGCACATGTTCTGCATAGTAATTAGGTTCCAATAAGTTGTAGAAAGAATCCAGTGTAAAGAAATGTTACCTTCTCTGTTTCTCATATCTCAGTCATATATTGAAAGATGATGGCCATGCCAAATCATTTTCAATCATGTTTTGGATTCCTTTGGAACCTAGTCATGTGTCCTTAGTGAACATGAGTGTCATGGAAGTATTGTGTCTTATACGTGTTATGACACGGATATGGTCCTCTGGAGGACTATTTGTGCAACCTTTAAGTATGCCCAAAACTTCTGCTTGTCTACCATATATTGGAGATATACAATAAGATGGATTATGGTATTTAATATAATCTGTAGGCTAACATGAGAATTGGACAAAATGGAGGGGTTTCCTGTGAATTTGACCTTGCAAGAATTTTATTTAATGAGCTAAAGAAAAGACAAATAAATAGTGAGGAAGAAAGTAAATACATAAAAAGAAGTTTCTTAGAAAAAGATAGAAAGATAAGAGGTAGCTCAAAGTACTTTTTATTTATTTCTCAACTAGCAAGGATCCCCGTGTACAACTTGGCCCTGTCGTGACTTGAGGTTTTGGAACCCATGTCTTCACCCATTCCTCTCCTTCCTCCTTTATTTGGCCCTCCGCTAACTTCCTACTTGCCAATGGCCACTTCCACAGAGGGAATTCGACGCGGAATATAATTTCTCCAGGTAATAGGTTACCCCATAAGGAAAACAAATCTTTACAAAACTCTTAACAAGTGTGATTTGACCAGGTTACATTTTCTTGTAAATGTAAACATAAGCAATGTGCCAGAATGTAACTGATATCAGCATCCTAGGACCTTATGGGTAAGAGATAGATCATAACTATTAACTATATGTTACGTCTTACTAACCAGTTGATCAAACTATAAAGTCCATCAGCCTCTACCTCGCACTAAAGAAAGAAAAAAACTAACTAGACTTGATCATTGATTCCAATCATTTCTTGCACAACCCGCAAAAATAATCCCAGACATGTCTCATAAATCAGAATTATATCTTCCATATATATAGTCTTTAGATATTTTGAAGTTTGAACATGGTTAAAAAATGATTCCAAACTGAAATATAGATACAGAAATCTGATAGAAACTTTAATTATTGTAACCCATTAATAGTTGGTAATTCTTAAAGACGAACTAGTCATGCTCCTCAATTCTATCAATAGTATTATTGAATATTTCATCTAATCTTTAGAGGAGGTCATACTTTGAGTATGACTACAAAATCTCTAAACTGAAATAAAGACCAGGACCAAGGCATCTGAATCCAATAAGACTAATTACTTTAGTGCACTATGATTTATAATCTTAAGAAGGCCAATTGTACATGCTCCAGGATTCTATTCGTGCAACTACAATACATTGAAACATAAACAAGAAATTTGATCACACAGTACTGTAAGTATAAATCATAGCATAAGAAATTTAAGCAGCTATCATACTATGTTCATCTTACTAGAGAAGATCACTTTGAATACATCTTGACGAATGTTCAGGTGTCTTTCCAATGGACTGGTTCTAATCAGATTGGATTTGTTGACATACCCATATTCAAAATGATCAGACATTATGTGATGGATCCAGCGAGTAATATTCTAGGTAATGGCCGTCCAGATCACGGTGCAAAATTTGGTCATTGTGATTTGTAGACCCCTTTCATGCTACAGCTTATAGCTGATATCAGCTTGATACTTGATCGAACATTAATATTTAGTTTCCTGTACTAGATTTTCATTGATAAGTTTCAAGGTACTTCACAAAGATACGGGTGATTTGGAGAACATTTAAGTAATTGAAAGATCCTAAGCCATATGACCAAATTCTTTGACTAGCTTTGAAAATAAAGCCAGCCTTCTGTGATGCCATATACTGCACAAAGGCAACTTGAACAAAGGCTTCTCATAAAAATTTGAAGTCTCCCTAGTAGTCAAGGGAGCCCACCTTTGCTCGTCATAATGTAGGTCATGCAATGAGGGAACAACCATCCAGGACGCATGTTAGAGAAAAAGAATATTGAAGTGCCACGACGAAGTTCTAATTTAGGGCATGTATGATGCTGAGGGTGTGTAAAAAGCCCAGACATTTGGAAGATAACTTTTGTTTGCTCCAACATCAGAACTTCGTGTCATGTTTCTTAATAGCTGCTTATGACCAGTTTATTATTGTATTTGTTTGTAACTGTAGTTAGGATGATGAGTTAGATAACAAGATTCTTATTTCAAGTCAATTTGAAGATGATTACTTGCTCTGTTTTTTTTATAACTTAATTTACTTCCCTGCAACAGTTTGACGAGCAGAAAGACCAGGTTGCCGTCGAGCAAATCCTACGAGTGGTCTTCTTGGACATAGACCGTGCCAGCCCTGTAAGCTTCCATTGGCAATTGTTTACTCTCCACTGTTCTAGTGCATAGTTTAGCTGCATGTTTAATGCTAAGCGCATTTCTGATTTATTCATTATGTTATTGTGTCATCAAAGCAATTGGATAAACTGAAGCGTCAGCTGGCAGAGGCCGAGGCAGCACTTGAGACACGGAAAAAACCTCCAGAAGATACTGGCCCTAGGAACTTAGGCGAAGGGCTTGTTATTGATGAATGGGTAAGTCAATAGTGGATAAATTTTCTGGTATTGACATCAGTGTTAACTGTCAAGCACTTTCTTAATTCTTCACTTGTTATCGCAGAAGGAGCGAAGGGAGAGATACTTAGCCAGGCAGCAAGTGGAAGGGGTCGATTCGGTGTAAAGTGCGGTTGTTGATTGTTGTAATATGTAAACGTATATTTTGGTTATGGAACTTGGTTTCAGTATTCAAGTTTGGTTGTGAGGGCTTGTTCAAAATTTCAAGTAGAAACTGAAGAAAGAAATGTGCAAGATGTGAAATGGATCTCTGAAATTTTTGGATGCTTTCCTTGGGATTATATCCAACTTGTAAATGACCTGCTTTTGCTTTGCAAATATGATGAATCTATGCTCAAACCTGATGAGAATAAATGCCTTGGGATTATATCCAACTTGTAAATGACCGGCTTTTGCTTTGCTACTTGATGAATCGACCATCTTTTACTAATGGTACTGGTAGCAGATTGAAGAATGCTTATGATAATTTCCTCTCGGGATCACACTTTACTGCACATGACATGACATACATTTATGTATCTTATTTCTGGATGTCCAATTGTTGGTATTTTGTTAAATGCCTAATGATCTGCAATTGTTCGTTTATGACCTCCGAATTGTTTTAAGAAGAGTTTTGCGACTCTCTGTGATAAATTGCTTAAATTTACACAATGCCAGGCCCGTTTGGTTTGCAGGATTGGACAACGTAATGTAATTGACATTATGTTGTTAATCTAACTCGGGTGTTTGGTTGGACAAAAAAAATTAGATGTAATGTAATCGTGATTACAAGTTTGATTACATTACATCAGTTTTTTCTAAAATCAATTACATCATTAAATCTATGTAATCCCGATTACATTACAACTTAAAAGGAAGGTTGGTGAGCTGTAATTTGGTCGTTTTGTTCGTTTTTTGAATTTTTGTTTTTCGTTTTTGGTCATTTTATTTGTTTTGTCGTTTTTGTTCGTTTTTTCCGCTTTTGCTCATTTTGGGCAGGCTTTTTCGATTTTTGGTCATTTTTGCATATTCTTGGCCTTTTCTTTGTCGCTTTTGTACGTTTTATCGTTTTTGGTCGATTTTGTACGTTTTTTGCCTTTTTACACATTTTATCGTTTTTTTCTTGATTTTGCACGTCTTTTGCCATTTTTGTACGTTTTTATCGTTTTGGGTCAATTTTGCACGTCTTTTACTGTTTTTGTACTTTTTTATCGTTTTTGGTCGATTTTGTATGGTTTTCGACGTTTTGCACGTTTTTTATATCATTTTTGCTTGATTTTGCACGTCTTTTGCCTTTTTGTACGTTTTTGGTTGATTTTGTACGTCTTTTGCCTTTTTGTACGTTTTTGGTCGATTTTGTACGATTTTTGCCGTTTTACGTTTTTTATCGTTTTTGCTTGATTTTGCACGTCTTTTGGCTTTTTGCACTTTTTTTTTATCGTTTTTGGTCGATTTTGTACGTTTTTTTTTTGCCGTTTTGACCGTTTTTGCATATTTTTAATCGTTTTTTGTCGCTTTTGCACGTTTTTTTTTACCGTTTTCGGTCGATTTTGCACCTTTTTTTGCCGTTTTTGCACGTTATTTATCGTTTTTGGTTGATTTTGTATGTTTTTGACCATTTTTGCACATTTTTTATCGTCTTTGGTCGCTTTGGCTGTTTTTGCATGCTTTTATCGTTTTTGGTCGATTCGTTTTTGCATGTTTTTATCGTTTTTGTCGTTGATGTTCGTTTTTTGCCTTTTTTTTTTCCTTCTCATTTTTGGTCTTTTTGGACTTTTTAAATCGTTTTTGGCCTTTTTTTTATTTTTGCTCCTTTTCAATTTTTTTGATCGTTTTTTCTTGTATTTGCACGTTTTTGCAACTTTTTTTTTTTGCATTTTTTTGTCTTTTTTTCTCTGTTTTGGTCGTTTTTGCTCGTTTTAAACCCCACTTGTTTTTGCTTTCTTTTTTTTCGTTTTTGTCATTTCTGTTCCTTTTTATCGTTTTGGGTCGTTTTTTTGCTCTTTTTAAAATTTTTTTTTTGGTAATTTTCTATCCTTTGTTTTTCTTTGTTTTCATTTTTTTTTGTCATTTTTGATCCCTTTTGGTGCGTTTTCCGTTTTGGTCGTTTTTGTTATTTTTGGTCGTTTTATGTCTTTTTTGTTTTTAGTCGTTTCTTCGTTTTAGTTTTTTTTCTTTCATTTTTTCATTTTTTGGTTTTTTGGTCTTTTTTGTTTTTGGATATTTTTTATATCATATTTCGTCACTTTTGATTGTTTTCCCCTTTTGTCATTTTTGATTTTTTTGTCATTCTTGGTTTTTTCCAATTTTTTTTCGATCGTTTTTGTTTTTTTTTTTCGTTTTGCTCGTTTGTCATTTTTGGTATTTTTTTTATTGTTTGTCAGTTTTCGTCACTTTTTATTGTTTTATTTATTTATTTTTAATTTTTTTTCTTTTTGAGAAAATTTGAGTTGCACCCCACTTTATTTGTCCAAATTCAAAGTGCACCATAGTCTTTACCATAATATAATTTACCCCCCACTTTTGACAGAAACCGTCTTCCACTAACGATTAACTCCTTTGACCAAAACTTTTGGACAAAAATACCCCCATATAGTCTATCTTTCCTGCACTCGCGTCCCTCTGTTGCTACCCCCTCCCCCCGCACCTCGTCGCGCGTCCTGCCGCTGCTGCCCCCCCACCTTGCCTCGCGTGCCGCCGTAGCGCTTCCTCCCCCACCTCGTTGCGCATCACCGCCGCTGTCCACTGTTGTCGCTGCAGTTGCTGCCCCCCACCTCGTCAGGCGCGCCGTCGTAGCGCTCCCACCCACCTCGCTTCGCGTTGCCGTCGCTGCTCTGCCGCTGCGTTCCCCCCCTCCCGCGACCTCGTCGCCCGCGCTGTCGCTGGCTGCTGCCCCCCTGGTAGTGGTGAAGGCGGTGGGGAGGGGGGCGGCGCCGTGGGTGAGCAGGGACGGGGCGCTGGGGAGGGGGCGGCGGTGGGGGAGCGGGGGCGGCTGGACGCAGTGTGTAGTGCCCCGTCTCGCTCAGTCAATCGGATGAATCGAAACGCCGACGACGTTCAGACTTAGCCTTGCAATGGCTTGCCCGGAGACATCGCTCGGTCGAGGCGACCCTCGCTCAGGTGGGGTAATTTCGGTAAACTTGCCTCAACTTAGCCTTCATATAATAAATCGCATGTTTTCAACTTGGACAAGTAGGCTTGATAATAAAAGAGACGAATCCACATAGCTAAGAGAATAATCCCAAGTCGAGTCGGATTGAGTTAGAATATGGAAAGGTCCAACGGTCGGCTTAGAGTTGGTGCACAGCGTGCTTTAAAAATGACACTCGGCCCTTCGTCCTGTGGCTTGGGAGAAGAAAAAGTTGGTCTTCGCCACAAAGTTGTAAATTAGCCTAAGTTATAGGCGTCGTCTGCATAAACGCTTCATAAAGCATGCACGGTCCCATTGTCCAAGGCTTGACGCAGTCCTTGCTCATCAAGTTGTTGCACGATTAAGTTTGGCTGAGTTAGGTTAGGCTATCGAAGTCTTTTCTAAGCACTGTTCCACGTTTTCTACGGTTATCGATATTACTTGGTTTCACGATCATATAGAGTATGACTTGGGCGGTGGTGTCGCAAGGAGTTCAAGTTGGTTTAAGGCACGATGTCACGGACTTAGTGTTTTCAGGCACGGGCCACGGTTGATTAAATTGAGTTGGAAGGAGGGCTTTAAAATAGTCATTCCTGAGTTGAATGAAAGGATAGGGCAAGAAAGAAGAATGCTCGCGACCATGGATCGTCGATGCGAGGTCTCAGATGTGAGAAGTATTGAACTTGGCATTGAAAGATATGGTAACACTAGAAGTAGAATGTCTGTGTGAGACGTCAGTTCGAGTCGAGTCTTGCATGGTCATGGACAACTTGTCGACAAGGTAGAGTTTCTCTGCATGGCAACCCGGGGCCACGGGACCGTTGCGGCCAAAGCAAACAATTATATAGCTGTGCTGGACACAGGTTAGGCGGGGACTTACAGCGGGGCTCGCTACTCGCGCTGAAATGGCCCCGACTAACAAAATCTAAGGGAGTCCAAGATGGCTCTGGGAGTCAGTGACCAATTCATATAGATGAGTCAACATGGCGGCAACCCGCATGTGTGCCTTTGGATTGAGTCGAGTTGAATGTGTGTGTACAGTTAGAACAAAAAGTTGGGCCTAAGATTTGGCTTCAATGTAGGCGACGTGCTTCGGCACGAGATGTGGCGTCGAGTCTTAAGTTGTTGACATATAAGTTGCATGAGTTGGATTTGAGTTATTTCGAGTTTAAGTTAGGAAACGCCGCAAGGCAAAGTCGATTGGGTGACAATAAGTTCACAAGTCTTGATTGGGTCAGTTGGTGATTAAAGTAACAAGGGCCGCGAGGCGACGATATGGTTAAGTCACACTGAGTTGCGAGGCACGGCAAAATGGACTTGTAGCACGGTCATGAGGAAATTGGGTACTATCGCGTAGTCGCATCTCTGATTTTGGGCGGTAAGGCAAACATTACTTGATAGGTTAACGTTGTTGGTACAAGAAGGGGTCTACAAAGTATGAGTCGACGTTGTTGTTGCAAGCTCGGGATGGTCTAGAGACACAAAATAGGCCAAGGCGTCCGTCCTAAAACTGATCCTAAGGCAAGAGTAGAAAGACAATCATAAAGGGACTATGTTACACAAAGTAAATGAACGTGTTGGTTTTGTATGGATGGACGAGGAGCTCATTTTGCCAGTACAGTTGAGTACTGACACCCACACAGTTTTCATGTGCAGGCACAGGTAGAATCTTGTGGTACGGAGCTCGCTTGGATGCGTCAAGTTACGGAGTTCCTTGGCGATTCGTAGCGTGCGGCCGCATGGAGTCAAGACTTATACGGGACATAATGTATGGACGTCGCCTTTCCGAAGCATCCGCTGGTTCAAGACTTGTATTGAGAGAAGAGAGAGAGGGCTGAGTGACTTGTAATGTGAGAAGAGTGAGCTTGAGTGACTTGTAATCTTGGCCTTGCGCCCCATTGTAATCCTTGTTTCAATATCAATAAAATTCATCTTTTGAATGACTTGTGTTTTGTTCTAAATTTTCGCTGGCATATTCAATATCTCTGCTTGGGACTTCTGTGCGACGATCCCGTCGCAGCCGCTGTAATCGACCGTTATGGAACCCGTCTTGCACGAGCGCAATCTAGGCTCATACAATATCACGCTTTAGCGAGGATGATCGCCCCTACGGGAGTGGGGCATGACATAATGGTATCAGGGCACGACTTTACGTCCTTGGACTTTCGATTGAATTCTTTAACTCCGTTGTTTCCGTAAACTCTGAAGTGTTGCTTCCGCATTTGATACCGTTGGTATGCTCTCTCTCAAATGTTTCACGGGATGTCCATACAATAAGTCTATGTAATTTGTAAAATGTAGGAGAACAGTTTTTGATAAAATAAAAAGATGATTCGCGTAAGCACGGTTGGCTAAGTCGGGCTGGACATATACACCAAAGTTGCGTCGACCTTAGAAAAGTCGTGTACGGGATTCGAATTGTGTCGGACGAGAATGATTTAGACTTGACTGAGTAAAGGGGGATGACTATCGATAGGGGTACTATCGAGCGACGATAACGTCGGTGCGATATAGATGAGCATGCTTAAAATTTAAGGAATTGTTCGGACAGAAATTTGAGAAAATAGATTGTGAATCGAATAATAAGTTAAGGATTTGTTGAACGACTTCATCCCTGAGTGGTGTATGCGATAGCTTCAGGGATGTCGATCGATCGATTGAGGATACGGGGTGTCTATAAGTCTATCAGCAAGCGTCGTGCGTATGCAAAGTCATAGATTAAGTATCGTTGAATAAGTTGTAGTTTTGAAGTTTGATGAGTTGATTCGAACAAACTATAAATGATGCGCACGGAACGTGCACGGGATTGAGGATTGCGCGAGGTGAAACGCGAAGATGATTGAGTAGGTGAAACCGAATCGAAGAAAAGTTAAGGAGTGCGAATGGATGACTTAATCGAGGAAATCGTTGAGAATCATATACGAAAGTTAGAATGATCGGAAGATAGCGTGCATAAAAAGTTTGAGTTTGAAGTTACAAAATGACTGAGGATTGGAATGGATGTTGCTCGATGATTTGAGTTAGCAAGAAATGATGTGATTTGGAGAAAAATATTGCTCGATGACTTAAGATAGACGGATGAACAATACGTGAATTTGGGTTTGAGGAAATTGATGTTGTGAATGATTCGAAGGATAATGATCGAACTTGAATTTGAATGTCGAGAAGATTATCCAGTCGGACGTTAACATCATTCGCATGATTCAAAATTTATTGCAAAAGAAGATCGTCAGGTTACGCATGTCATCGATGGTATTGAGGCTTATCAAAGATCGATATGCGATAACTCGGGGGGTACTCGGACTCGGTGAATGACAATCGTGCAAGTGTTATCGTTCCGATGGATGCTATACTTAGAAAGATGAAAATAGAAGTGTCTTGATGGTTGCGTTGATAACCACTACGCTGACGATCTTATCTTGTACGAGCGCAACTCCAGCCTCGCACATGCGTCGCATCGGATTTGGGACGATCGTTTCGCATGAGCGCTGACATGGTGATTCATGTCGCGGGAATGATCAAACTCGAAAAATCAGGACGCGACAACTTTGATTGTCTCGACTTGTTGGTTTGATGTGAAGGTAAATTCGAGGATTGGTCGAACATGTAATTTGACGAATGAAATAAACTTGAGGATTGAGTAGGTCTAATCCGCGCATTGAGAATGAATTAGTCTAGACGCAAAACAAGAGTTGCGTCCCGATGAGGATGATTATCCCGCGGGAGCGTGCATGGTGATTCATGCCCACCGTAGATAATCTGACTCGCGTGAGATCGGGGCACAACATATTGTTAAGCTAGACGACCTTATGGTCGAATACGTGAATTGTGATGAATGACTTAGGTGATATGAAATGTGAATTATGCTTTAGCGATTAATCATGTCGTAGCGTGCTTAACTTGAGAAGAATTGATAGGTAGATTATTTCGAATGTGTTCGAAGAGATAGACTATGCGAAATGGCTTGTTGGTCAAGCAGTATTGATGTGTCGAAGATTTGGTTGAGTGAACTTACGATAGGATGGCTTTGCTGGATAACTCAGACCCCGTGCGACGAATGTTGGGATGCGTGTAGGGAATCGATGCTCGATGTTTAGAAATCGAAGTGATGTGAGCTTGGATAGAAAACCCCGTACTATCAACTCGGTTTAACCTTAGGATGTGGTCAGTGTTGATATTGTTGTTTGGGAACTACGATTCCAATACTGTTGGATGACTTTATCCTAAAGAAACAGACTAGTGGTTAGGAAGAAGTTCCGGTACGGAGCGATAGGAATTATGGAGGCACCACTCATGAGGCTCGGTTGACATGCACGTATATCATGGACGCCCGAATATGTGCACGATCCGACTCGAGTGGTGATGGCGGATTCTCTATCACGAGGCTTGGCTGAAATACACGTATTTTGGAGACGCCTAAGATATGTGCACGATCCAACTAAGTGATACGTTAAATCAAGTGAGACTTGAGGAACGGGAAAAGTGTCAAGGATTTTGAGATCGTGAGTTTTGAAGAAAAGATTGTCGATAGCATGAGCGTGGCTCGGATTGAGGAAACACATAGGAGAAATGTGTGCGAGAAACGTTGGATGTTGAATCAAGTTATATGTTGATAAGTGTACTCAGTTAGTTTCGAGGACGAAACTTTTTATGAGTGGTGTATGATGTAGTGCCCTGTCCCGCTCAGTCAATCAGAGGAATCGAAACGCGACGGCGTTCAAACTTAGCCTTGCAACGGCTTGCTCGGAGACATCGCTCGATCGAGGCGACTCCTCGCTCAGGTGGGGTAGTTTCGGTAAACTTGCCTCATCTTAGCCTTCACATAATAAATCGCATATTTTCAACTTGGACAAGTAGGCTTGATAATAAAAGAGACGAATTCACATAACTAAGAGAATAATCTCAAGTCGAGTCAGATTGAGTTAGAATATGGAAAGGTCCAACGGTCGGCTTAGAGTTGGTGCATGGCATGCTTTGAAAATGACACTCGGTCCTTCGTCCCGTGACTTGGGAGAAGGAAAAGTTGGTCTTCGCAACAAAGTTATAAATTAGCATAAATCATAGGCGTCACCCGCATAAACGCTTCATAAAGCATGCACGGTCCCATCGTCCAAGGCTTGGCGCAGTCCTTGCTCATCAAGTTATTGCACGATTAAGTTTGGCTGAGTTAGGTTAGTGTCATACCCCGCTTCCGTAGGAGCGATCACCCTCGCTAAGGCGTGATGCCGCACGAGCCTAGATTGCGCTTGTACAAGGCGAGTTCCATAACGGCCGATTACAGCGGCTGCGACGGGATCGTCGCACAGAAGTCCCAAGCAGAGACATTGAATAATAGCAGCAAAAATTTAGAACGAAACACAAGTTATTCAAAACATGATCTTTATTGATATTGAAACAAAGATTACAAAGGGGCGCAAGGCCAAGATTACAATCATTCAAGCTCACTCTTCTCACGTTACAAGTCACTCAGCTCTCTCTCATCTCTCAATACATTTCTCGAACCGGCGGATACTTCGGGAGGCGATGCCCATACATTATGTCCCGTATAAGTCTTGACTCTATGCGACCGTACGCTTCGAATTGCCAAGGAACTTCGTGCCTCGATGCATCCAAGCGAGCTTCGCGCCACGTGCTTCTACCTGTGCCTGCACATGAAAACTATGTGGGTGTCAGTACTCAACTGTACTGGTGGAATGAGCTCCTCGCCCACCTATGCAAAACCAACACATTTGATTTACTTTGTACAACATAGTCCCTTCTTATCAATTGTCTTTCTGTTCTTGTCTTAGGATCAGTTTTATGACAGACGCCTTGGCATATCTGTGTCTGAGGACCATCCCGTGCTTGTAATAGTAACGTCAACCCAACAACGTTAACCTATCAAGTCGTCCTTGCCTTTTGGCCCATAATCAGAGACGCAACTACACGATGAGACTCCATTTCTGTGTGACCGTACTACCTCCTTGAGACAGTGCCTCGCCTCTTACTGACTTACCCATACTTGTGTTATAACAGCACGGCCGTGCCTCATATTTGAGGTCGTGCCCAGCAACTCAACGTAACTTCACCCAACTTGCCCTACGGCCCTTCTCGACTTAACTCGCAACAGCCCAAGTCTAACTAATGCAACTCTGTGCCAACGACTTAACACACGATGCCACATCTCGTGCCGAAGCACGTCGTCTTTGTTGTAGCCAAATCTTAGGCCCAGACATTGTGTTCTAATTGTGTACACCATCAACTCGACTCAATCCAAAGGCACACACGCGGATTGCCGCCCGTGTCGACCCATCTATATGAATGGTCACTGGCATTAACTAGCCATCGTGGATATAGCCTGGCAAATGGGATCCTTGTACCACAAGTAGCGATCTCCTATGCAAGTCCCTGAACTACCAATTGCCTATTACCCAGCACGGCTATTACCGGTTTCTTCCTAGGCCGAGTCGATCCCGTGGCCCCGGGGTGCGCTCGAAGAAACAATTGCCCTTGTCGACAAGTTGTCCATGACCGCGCACCTACGCTAACTTCTAGACTTAACATAATGGCCTCATCATCATCACTTAGTTCCTTTTCTTTACTCATTCCACTTTTCACACTTCTTTTGCAGAGCCCAAACCAGGGTTGCCTCGGTGACTGACCTACAGTCCTGACATATTTTCTCTCGACGACTAACCATTGCTTAGACTTAACATTCTTTGAACTCATGGAACGGCTACTGCATAGCCTTCCCACTTAACCTGAACATAACGTGTTCCTTAAGTATCGACAGACCGTGGCTAACTTTCTATTAAACCAACTGTGGCTCGTGCCTTAAACCAACTCGTGTTCTACGTAAGGCCATCGCCCAAGTCATACCTCATATGACAGGCCTTGGGATCATGGGACTATTTAACTTGACAACCGCAGAAAGTGCGGGACAGCACTTGGAATGACTTCGGTCGACCGACATAACTTTGCCTAACTTACTCAAGCCTACAACTTAACCCGAGGGACGAGCAAAGGCTATGCCAAGCCTTGCGCAGTGGAAGCATGCATGCTTAATCGAGCATTTGCGTGGGCGACGCCTATGACTCAGGCTAACTCATAGTTTGTGTCGAATACCAACTTTTCTTCTTCCAAGCCATGGGACGAAGGGACGAGTGTCCTTTTCAATGCACGCCGTGCACCAACTCTAAGCCAACCGTTGGACCTTTCCATATTCTAACTCCATTTGACCCGTCGGAATTATTCCCTTATCTATGTGGATTCGTCTCTTTTATTGGCAAGCCTACTTGTGCATTTAAAAACATTCGTTTTATTATGTGAAGGCTAAGATGAGGCAAGTTCACCGAAACTACCCCACCTGAGCGAGCGATCGCCTTGACCGAGCGATGTCTTCGAACAGCCGTTGCAAGGCTAAGTCCGAACGCCGTCGGTATTTCGATTCCACCGATTGACTGAGCGAGATGGGGCACTACATCATACACCACTCAGAAAAAGTTTTGTCCTTGAAACTCAGTACACTTATCGACTTATAACTTGATTTAACATTCAAGGACTTTCGTGCACACTATTTCTATGTGTTTCTTCAACTCGAGCCACGCTCGTGCTATGGTTATCTTTCACCTCAAACAACTATGTCTCAACTTAGGTAACTTACTCTCGTCGCGCACACGGACAACTCAGTTCTAGGCAAACCGTCCGATCAACCAACATTCAAGTTTCTATCCATCTAATGATCGCACTACCACCAATCTGTTCCTTGAAACACGACTTCAAAATCCTCGACACTTTTCTATTCCTCTAATCTCACTTGATTCAATGTATCACTTAGTTGGATCGTGCACACATTCCAGGCGTTCCCGAGATACATGTATTTCAGCCAAGCCTCGTGATAGAGAATCCGCCATCACCACTCGAGTCGGATCGTGCATATATTCAAGCGTCCCTGATATACATGCATGTCAACCGAGACTCACAACTGGCGCCTCCACTATATCTTTTGCTCCGTACCGAGATGTCTGCCTAACCGCTAGGCTATGTCTTTAGGCTAAGGTCGTCCGTCAGTATTAGAATCATAGTTCCCAAACAACAATATCAACACTGACCCCATCCTAAGGTCAAACCAAATTGATAGCACGGGATTTTCTACCCAAGCTCGCATCACTCCGATTTCGAAACATCGAGCATCGATTCCCTACACACATCCCAACATTCGTCGCACGGGGTCTGGGTCCTTCAGCAAAGCCATCCTATGATAACTCTCGTTTCAACCAATTCTTCGACATATCAGTATCACTCGTTCATCAAGACATTTCGCATAGTCTATCTCTTCGAACATGTTCGATATAGTTTGCCTATCAATCTTTCTCAAATAAAGCACGCTATGACACGATTCATCGCTAAACCATACCGATCTACATTTCATATTCCCTAAGTCATTCATCATAATTCACGTATTCGATCATGAGGTCATCTAGCTTAACAATATGTTGTGCCCTGATCTCATGCGATTCAGATTATCCACGGTGGCCATGAATCACCATGCACGCTCCCGCGGGGTAATCGTCCTCATCGGGACGTAACTCTTTGTTTTGTGTCTAGACTAATTCATTATCGATACCCGGATTGGACCTACTCAATTCAAGTGTATTCAATCATCAATCGCAAGTCCTAATATTCCCGAATTTTCTTTCGCATCAAACCAACAAGTCGAGACAATCAAAGTTGTCGTATCCTGATTTTTCGAGTTCAATCATTCCCGCGACATAAATCACCATGTCTGCGCTCACGCGGAATGATCACCCCAAATCCGACGTAACACATGTGCGAGGCTACAGTTGCACTCGCACAAGACAAGATCGTCGACGTTATGGTTATAAACTTAACCATCAAGACACGATCATTTTCATCCAACATCCATCTCAATCAAAATCCTAAGTATAGCATCCAACCGAACAATAACACTTGCACGATCGTCATTTGCCGAGTCAGAGTACCCCCGAGTTATCGCATATTGATCTTTGATACGCCTCAATACCATCGATGATATACGTAACCTGACGATCTTTCTTTACAACCAATTTCGAGTCGTACGAATGGTGCTATCGTCCGACTAGATTCTCCTCGACATTCAAATTCAAGTTCGATCATTATCCCTCGAATCATTTACAATATCAATTTTCTCAAACTCAAATTCATGTATTGTTCATCCGTCTATTTTTTATCGACTAACGTATTCCCTCAGTTCACATCATTCCTTTCTAACTCAAACCATCGAGCAACATCGATTTCAATCCTTAGTCATTTTGTAACTTCAAACTCAAACTTTTCATGCACGCTATCATCCGATCATTCTAACTTTTCGTATACGATTCTTATCGATTTTTTCGATCAAGCCATCCATTCGCTACACCTTAACTTTTCCTCAATTTGATTTGCCTACTCTATCATTTCCATATTTCATACTTGCGCAATCTCAATCCCGTGCACGTTTCGTGCGCTCAATTCTAAGTTGTTCGAATCAACTCATCAAAATCTTCAGGACTACAACTTGTTCAACGATACTCAATCTATGGCTTTCATACACGCGACGCTTGCTGATAGACTCATCGACACCCCGTATCCTTAATCGATCGATCGACATCCCTGAGGCTATCGCATACACCACTCAGGGATGAAGTTATTTGATAAATCTTTAAACTTATCATTCGATTCACAATCGACTTCTTCAAATTTTTCGTTCGAACCATTCCTCGAATTTCAAGCACGCTCATCTATATCGCATCAACGATAACATCGTCGCTCGATAGTACCCCTATCGATAGTCATCTCAAGTTCAACTCATTCTAGCTTGAAATATTACGAATCCTGCACTCGACTTTGCTAGAGTCGACGCAACTTTGGTGTATATGTCCAGCCCGACTTAGCCAACCGTGCTAACGCAAACCATCTTTTTTTGTTTCTTGTCAAAAACTGTTCTCCTACGTTTTAAAAATTATTTAGACTTATTGTATGGACATCCCGTGGGACATTTGAGAGAGAGCGCACCAACGATATCAACTTGCGGAAGCAACACTTCAGAGTTTGCAGAAACAACGAAGTTAAAGAATTTAATCGATAGTCCAAGGACGTAAAGCCGTGCTCTAATACCATTATGTCACGTCCCGTTCCCGTAGGAGCGATCGTCCTCGCTAAGGCGTGATGCCGCACGAGCCTAGATTGCGCTCGTGCAAGGAAGGTTCCATAACGACCGATTACAGCGGCTGTGACGGGGTCGTCGCACAGAAGTTCCAAGCGGAGACATTGAATAATAGCAGCAGAAATTTAGAACGAAACAAGTTATTCAAAACATGATCTTTATTGATATTGAAATAAAGATTACAAAGGGGTGCAAGGCCAAGATTACAATCCTTCAAGCTCACTCTTCTCACGTTACAAGTCACTCAGCTCTCTCTCATCTCTCAATACATATCTCGAACCGACGGATGCTTCGGGAGGCGATGTCCATACATTATGTCCTATATAAGTCTTGACTCCATGCGGCCGCACGCTTCGAATCGCCAAGGAACTTTGTGCCTCGACGCATCCAAGCGAGCTTCGCGCCACGAGCTTCTACCTGCGCCTGCACATGAAAACTATGTGGGTGTCAGTACTCAACTGTACAAGTGGAATGAGCTCCTCGCCCACCTATGTAAAACCAACACATTTGATTTACTTTGTGCAACATACTCCCTTCTTATCAATTATCTTTCTATTCTTATCTTAGGATCAGTTTTATGACAGACGCCTTGGCATATCTGTGTCTGAGGACCATCCCGTGCTTGTAATAGTAACGTCAACCCAACAACGTTAACCTATCAAGTCGTGCTTGCCTTTCGGCCCATAATCAGAGACGCAACTACACGATGAGACTCCATTTCTGTGTGACCGTACTACCTCCTTGAGGCAGTGCCTCGCCTCTTACTGACTTATCCATACTTGTGTTATGACAGCACGGCCGTGCCTCATATTTGAGGTCGTGCCCAGCAACTCAACGTAACTTCACCCAACTTGCGCTACGGTCCTTCTCGACTTAACTAGCAACAGTCCAATTCTAACTAATGCAACTCTGTGCCAACGACTTAACACACGATGCCACATCTCATGCCGAAGTATGTCGCCTTCGTTGTAGCCAAATCTTAGGCCCAGATATTGTGTTCTAACTGTGTACACCATCAATTTGACTCAATCCAAAGGCACACACGTAGATTGCCGCTCGTGCCGACCCATCTATATGAATGGTCACTGACATTAACTAGCCATCATGGACATAGCCTGACAAACGGAATCCTTGTACCGCAAGTAGCGATCTTCGATGCAAGTTTCTGAACTACCAATTGCCTATTTCCCAGCTCGGCTATTACCGGTTTCTTCCTAGGCCGAGTCGGTCCCGTGGCCCCGGGGTGCCGCTCGAAGAAACAATCGCCCTTGTCAACAAGTTGTCAATGACCGCGCACCTACGCTAACTTCTAGACTTAACGTAAATGCATGGCCTCATCTTCATCACTTAGTTCCCTTTCTTTACTCCTTCCACTTTTCACACTTCTTTTGCAGAGCCCAAACCAGGGTTGCCTCGACGACTGACCTACAGTCTCGACATATTTTCTCTCGACGACTAACCATCACTTAGACTTAACATTCTTTGAACTCAGGAAACGGCTACTGCATAGCCTTCCCACTTAACCTGAACATAACGTGTTCCTTAAGTATCGACAGACCGTGGCTAACTTTCCACTGAACCAACTGTGGCTCGTGCCTTAAACCAACTCGTGTTCTACGCAACGCCATCGCCCAAGTCATACCTCATATGACGGGCCTTGGGATCGTAGGACAATTTAACTTGACAACCGCAGAAAGTGCGGGACATCACTTGGAATGACTTCGGTCGACCGACATAACTTTGCCTAACTTACTCAAGCCTACAACTTAACTCGAGGGACGAGCAAAGGCTATGCCAAGCCTTGCGCAGTGGAAGCGTGCATGCTTAATCGAACATTTACGCGGGCGATGCCTATGACTCAGGCTAACTCATAGTTTGTGTCGAATACCAACTTTCTTTCTCCCAAGCCATGGGACGAAGGAATGAGTGTCATTTTCAAAGCACGCCGTGCACCAACTCTAAGCCAACCGTTAGACCTTTCCATATTCTAACTCTATTTGACCCGTCGGGATTATTCCCTTATCTATGTGGATTCGTCTCTTTTATTGTCAAGCCTACTTGTGCATTTGAAAACATTCGTTTTGTTATGTGAAGGCTAAGATGAGGCAAGTTCACAGAAACTACCCCACCTGAGCGAGCGGTCGTCTTGACCGAGCGATGTCCTCGAGCAGCCGTTGCAAGGCTAAGTTCGAACGCCATCGGCGTTTCGATTCCACCGATTGACTGAGCGGGACGGGGCACTACAGTTAGGCTATTAAAGTCTTTTCTAAGCACTGTCCCACGTTTTCTACGATTATCGATATTACTTGGTTTTACGATTATATAGAGTATAACTTGGGCGGTGGTGTCACAAGGAGTTCAAGTTGGTTTAAGGTACGATGTCATGGACTTAGTATTTTAAGGTACGGGCTATGGTTGATTAAATTGAGTTGGAAGGAGGGCTTTCAAATAGTCGTTCCTGAGTTGAATGAAAGGATAGGGCAATAAAGAAGAATGCTCGCGACCATGGGTCGTCGAGGCGAGGTCTCAGATGTGAGAAGTATTGAACTTGGCCCTGAAAGATATGGTAACACTAGAAATAGAATGTCTGTGTGAGACGTAAGTTCGAGTCGAGTCTTGCATGGCCATGGACAACTTGTCGACAAGGTAGAGTTTTCCCGCACGACAACCCGGGGCCACGGGACCGTTGCGGCCAAAAGAAACAATTATATAGCTGTGCTGGACACAGGTTAGGCGGGGACTTGCAGCGGGGCTCGCTACTCGCACTGAAAGGGCCCCGACTAACAAAAGCTAAGGGAGTACAAGATGGGTCTGGGAGTCAATGACCAATTCATATAGATTAGTCGGCTTGGCGGCAACCCGCATGTGTGACTTTGGATTGAGTCGAGTTGAATGTGTGTGTACAGTTAGAACAAAAAGTTGGGCCTAAGATTTGGCTTCAATATTGGCGACGTACTTTGGCACGAGATGTGGCGTCGAGTCTTAAGTTGTTGACATATAAGTTGCATGAGTTAGATTTGAGTCATTTCGGGTTTAAGTTAGGAAACGCCGTAAAGCAAAGTCGATTGGGTGACAATAAGTTCACAAGTCTTGATTGGGTCAGTTGGTGATTAAAGTAGCAAGGGCCGCGAGGCGACGATATGGTTAAGTCATACTGAGTTGCGAGGTACGACAAAATAGACTTGTAGCACGATCATGACAAAATTGGGTACTATCGCATAGTTGTGTCTCTGATTTTGGGCCGTAAGGCAAACACGACTTGATAGATTAATGTTGTTGGTACAAGAAGAGGTCCAGAGGCAAAGTATGAGTCAACGTTGTTGTTGCAAGCACAGAATGGTCTAGAGACACAAAATAGGCCAAGACGTCTATCCTAAAACTGATCCTAAGGCAAGAGTAGAAAGACAATCATAAATGGACTATGTTACACAAAGTAAATGAACGTCTTAGTTTTGTATGGGTGGGCGAGAAGCTCATTTCGCTAGTACAGTTGAGTACTGACACCCACACAGTTTTCATGTGCAGGCACATGTAGAAGCTCGTGGTACGGAGCTCTCTTGGATGCGTCGAGGCACGGAGTTCCTTAGCGATTCGTAGCGTACGGCCGCATGGAGTCAAGACTTATACGTGACATAATGTATAGACATCGCCTTTCCAAAGCATCCGCTGGTTCAAGACTTGTATTGAGAGAAGAGATAGAGAGAGCTGAGTGACTTGTAATATAAGAAGAGTGAGCTTGATTGAGCTTGACTGACTTGTAATCTTGGCCTTGCATCCCATTGTAATCCTTGTTTCAATATCAATAAAATATATCTTTTGAATGACTTGTGTTTTGTTCTAAATTTTCGTGGGCATATTCAATGTCTCTGCTTGGGACTTCTGTGCGACGATCCCGTCACAGCGGCTGTAATCGACTGTTATGGAACCCGTCTTGCACGAGCGCAATCTAGGCTCGTGTGATATCACGCCTTAGCGAGAATGATCGCTCCTACGGGAGCGGGGCATGACATAATGGTATCAGAGCACGACTTTACGTCCTTGGACTTTCGATTGAATTCTTTAACTCCGTTGTTTCCGTAAACTCTGAAGTGTTGCTTCCGTATTTGATACCGTTGGTACGCTCTCTCTCAAATGTTCCACGAGATGTCCATACAATAAGTCTATATAATTTGCAAAACGTAGGAGAACAGTTTTTGACAAAACAAAAAGATGATTCGCGTAAGCACAGTTGGCTAAGTCGGGCTGGGCATATACACCAAAGTTGCGTCGACCTTAGAAAAGTCGAGTGCGGGACTCGAATTGTGTCGAACGAGAATGATTTGGACATGACTGAATAAAGGGGGATGACTATAGATAGGGGTACCATCGAGCGACGATTATGTCGGTGCGATATAGATGAGCATGCTTGAAATTTAAAGAATCGTTCGAACGAAAATTCGAAGAAATAGATTGTGAATCGAATGATAAGTTGAGGATTTGTTGAATTTCATTCCTGAGTGGTGTATGCGATAGCTTCAGGGATGTCTATCAATCGATTGAGGATACGGGGTGTCGATGAGTCTATCAGCAAGAGTCGCACGTATGCAAAGCCGTAGATTAAGTATCGTTGAATAAGTTGTAGTTTTGAAGTTTGATGAGTTGATTCGAACAAACTAGAAATGACGCACATAGAACATGCACGAGATTTAGGATTGCGCGAGTTGAAACGCGAAGATGATTGAGTAGGTGAAACTGAATCGAAGAAAAGTTAAAGAGTGCGAATGGATGACTTAATCGAGGAAATTGTTGAGAATCATATACGAAAGTTAGCACGATCGGAAGATAGCATACATGAAAAGTTTGAGTTTGAAGTTACAAAATGACTGAGGATTGGAATGGATGTTGCTCGACGATTTGAGTTAGCAAGGAATGATGTGATTTGGGGAAAAATATTACTTGATGACTTAAGATAGATGGATGAAAAATACGTGAATTTGGGTTAGAGGAAATTGATGTTGTGAATGATTCGAAGGATAATGATCAAACTTGAATTTGAATGTCGAGGAGATTATCCAGTCGGACGCTAGCATCATTCGTCTAGTTACGCATGTCATCGATGGTATTGAGGTGTATCAAAGATCGATATGCGATAACTCGGGGGTACTCGGACTCGGTGAATGACGATCGTACAAGTGTTATCGTTCCGATAGATGCTATACTTAGGAGGATGAAAATATAAGTGTCTTGATGGTTGCGTTGATAACCACTATGTTGACGATCTTGTCTTGGGCGAGCGCAAATCCAGCATCGTACATGCGTCGTATTGGATTTGGGGCGATCGTTTTGCGTGAGCGCTGACATGGTGATTCATGTCGCGGGAATGATCAAGCTCAAAAAATCAGGACGCGACAACTTTGATTGTCTCGACTTGTTGGTTTGATGCGAAGGTAAATTCGAGGATTGGTCGAACATATAATTTAACGAATGAAATGAACTTGAGGATTGATTAGATCCAATCCGTGCATCGAGACACAAAACAAAAGTTACGTCCCGATGAGGATGATTATCCCGTGGGAGCATGCATGGTGATTCATGCCCACCGTCGATAATCTGACTCGCTTGAGATCGAGGCGCAACATATTGTTAAGCTAGCGACCTTATGATCGAATACATGAATTGTGATGAACGACTTAGGAGATATGAAATGTGAATTATGGTTTAGCGATGAATCGTGTCGTAGCGTGCTTGACTTGAGAAGAATTGATAGGTGGATTATGTCGAACGTGTTCAAAGAGATAGACTATGCGAAATAGTTTGTTGGTCGAGCGGTATTGATGTGTCGAAGATTTGGTTGAGTGAACTTACGATAGGATGGCTTTGCTGGATAACTCAGACCCCGTGCGACGAATATTGGGATGTGTGTAGGGAATCAATGCTCGATGTTTAGAAATCGGAGTAATACGAGCTTGGATAGAAAACCCCGTACTATCAACTTGGTTTGACCTTAGGATGGGGTCAGTGTTGATATTGTTGTTTGGGAACTACGATTCTAATACTAACGGATGACTTCAGCCTATAGAATTAGCCTAGTGGTTAGGAAGACGTCCCGATGCGAAGAGATAGGAATTGTGGAGGCACCACTCATGAGGCTCGGTTGACATACACGTATATCAGGGACGCCCGAATATGTGCATGATCCGACTCGAGTGGTGATGGTGGATTCTCTATCACGGGACTTGGCTAAAATGCACGTATTTTGGGGACGCCTAGGATATGTGCACGATCCAACTAAGTGATACGTTGAATCAAGTGAGACTTGATGAACGGGAAAAGTATCGAAGATTTTAAGATCGTAAGTTTTGAAGAAAAGATTATGGGTAGCACGAGCGTGGTTCGGATTGAGGGAACGCATAGAAGAAATGTGTGCGAGAAACGTAGGATGTTGAATCAAGTTATAAGTCGATAAGTGTACTCAGTTAGTTTTGAGGATGAAACTTTTTTTGAGTGGTGTATGATATAGTGCCCCGTCCCGCTCAGTCAATCAGAGGAATCGAAATGCCGACGGCATTCAGACTTAGCCTTGCAACGGCTTGCTTGGAGACATCGCTCGATCGAGACGACTCTAGCTCAGGTGGGGTAGTTTCGGTGAACATGCCTCATCTTAGCCTTCATATAATAAATCGTATGTTTTTAACTTGGACAAGTAGGCTTGATAATAAAAGAGACGAATCCACATAGCTAAGGAAATAATTCCAAGTCGAGTCGGATTGAGTTAGAATATGGAAAGGTCCAACGGTCGGCTTAGAGTTGGTGCACGACGTGCTTTAAAAATGACACTCGGTCCTTCATCTCGTGGCTTGGGGGAAGGAAAAGTTGGTCTTTGCCGCAAAGTTGTAAATTAGCCTAAGTCATAGGCGTCGCCCGTATAAACGCTTCATAAAGCATGCACGGTCCCATCGTCCAAGGCTTGACACAGTCCTTGCTCGTCAAGTTGTTGCACGATTAAGTTTGGCTGAATTAGATTAGGCTATCGAAGTCTTTTCTAAGCACTATTCCACGTTTTCTACGGTTATCGATATTACTTGGTTTTACGATCATATAGAGTATGACTTGGGCGGTGGTGTCGTAAGGAGTTCAAGTTGGTTTAAGTCACGATGTCAAGGACTTAGTGTTTTAAGGCACGGACCACGGTTGATAAAATTGAGTTGGAAGGAGGGCTTTCAAATAGTCGTTCCTGAGTTGAATGAAAGGATAGGGCAAGAAAGAAGAATGCTCGCGACCATGGGTCGTCGAGGCGAGATCTCAGATGTGAGAAGTATTGAACTTGGCCCTGAAAGATATGGTAACACTAGAAGTAGAATGTCTGTGTGAGACATCAATTCGAGTCGAGTCTTGCATGGTCATGGACAACTTGTCGAAAAGGTAGAGTTTTCTCGCACGACAACCCAGGGCAACGAGACCGTTGCGACCAAAGGAAACAATTATATAGCTGTGCTGGGCACAGGTTAGGCGGGGACTTGCAGGGGCTCGCTACTCGTGCTGAAAGGGCCCCGACTAACAAAAGCTAAGGGAGTCCAAGATGGCTCTGGGAGTTAGTGACCAATTCATATAGATGAGTCGGCATGGCGGTAACCCACATGTGTGCCTTTGGATTGAGTCGATTTGAATGTGTGTGTACAGTTAGAAAAAAAAGTTGGGCCTAAGATTTGGTTTCAACGTATGCGACGTGCTTCAGCACGAGATGTGACGTCAAGTCTTAAGTTGTTGACATATAAGTTGCATGAGTTGGATTTGAGTCATTTCAAATTTAAGTTAGAAAACGCCGCAAGGCAAAGTCGATTAGGTGACAATAAGTTCACAAGTCTTGATTGGGTCAGTTGGTAATTAAAGTAGCAAGGGCCGTGATGCGGCGATATAGTTAAGTTACACTGAGTTGTGAGGCACGGAAAAATGGACTTGTAGCACGGTCATGAGGAAATTGGGTACTATCGTGTAGTCGCGTCTCTAATTTTGGACCATAAGGCAAACACGACTTGATAGGTTAACGTTGTTGGTACAAGAAGGGGTCTAGAGGCAAAGTATAAGTCGACGTTATTATTGCAAGCACGGGATGGTCTAGAGACACAAAATAGGCCAAGACGTCTGTCCTAAAACTGATCCTAAGGCAAGAGTAGAAAGACAATCATAAAGGGACTATGTTACACAAAGTAAATGAACGTGTTGGTTTTGTATGGGTGGGTGAGGTGCTCATTTTGCCAGTACAGTTGAGTACTGACACACACACAGTTTTCATGTGCAGGCACAGGTAGAAGCTCGTGGTGCGGAGCTCGCTTGGATGCGTCGAGGCGCGAAATTCCTTGGCGATTCATAGCGTATGGCCGCGTGGAGTCAAGACTTATACGGAACAAAATATATGAACATCGCTTTTCCGAAGCATCCGCTAGTTCAAGACTTGTATTGAGAGAAGAGAAAGAGCTGAGTGACTTGTAATGTGAGAGGAGTGAGCTTGAGTGAGCTTGTAATCTTGGCCTTGCGCTCCATTGTAATCCATGTTTCAATATCAATAAAATATATATTTTGGATGACTTGTATTTTGTTCTAAATTTCTGCTAGCATATTCAATGTCTCTGCTTGGGACTTCTGTGCGACGTCCCCGTCGCAGCCGCTGTAATCGACCGTTATGGAATCCGTCTTGCACGAGCGCAATCTAGGCTCATGCGGCATCACAGTTTAGAGAGGACGATCGCTCCTACGGGAGCATGATGTGACACAGTGGGGGGGTTGGTGGTGGTGATGACAGAGGGCTAAGTGAGGTGGGGGAGGGGAGCTGAGCACGGTGGGGAAGCAGGTGGCTGCCTGCTTGAAAAGAAGATGGAGATAATTTGGTCCAAAAATTGGGTCAACCCATGTAACTCCACTTCCTCAAGTTTAGGGATTTTAAAAGTTTCCTCCTGATTTGAGTTAGTCTGAGTAAATAAGATTCTTAATTAAATTCCTATGATTAGTTAAATTAGGGAGGAATTTTATATAGTTTAGCTTGAGTGATTAATTCAGGAATTAGTTTTAACTAACTTGAGTGGTCCCCACTCTCTAACAACTCCTTAACCACCTAACTAATTCCTAACAGAATTTAGGGCAATTATTGCTATTATCTTTGGGTGGAAGGACTTAAATGAAATTTATCATTAATGTTTCCTTTCTGTATATAAGAGAGGGATGAGAGAGAGTGTGGCATTTTTTATTTCATTCATGTTAATTAAATCCGAACCAGAGCTCATTTCCTTTCCTCTTTCCCAAATTCTCGAAGCCAAACCCTAACCCTAGTTGTTTCTATGGCGACAACGAAGGGGATCCACCCCGGCAACTGACGGCAAAGCCGCTCGCACTCTAGTAACGAGCTCCTTTCTCCACCACAAGCCCCTCGACAGAAGAGCTCCTTCCCACGAAGACGATAGGGATGGCGACAGGCTTCTTCCTCGGTGACTGAGCCGCCTCTAGTCGAGTTCCACGCGGCGGCAACTGCTCACACGACGACGTCCTTCGTTCCACTCATCGACGGAAACGACGGCGGTGACGACGGATCCCTTGGTGACACGGCGGTCCTTGTTCGAGTTATCAGGTAAACACAACCGATCAATTGATCTTTTCCATTGCTCTTTTGAAATCAATTCTTGTTGAGATCGACTGATCGGAGTTGTTGATCCAGATCTGACTTAGGTCTTTTGTTCGATTTCTTCATCAAGAATTCTTCTTCACGACCGATTCATCTTCTCGGCATTCGTCATCGATTGATTGCATCGACGAGGTGAGTGAGCTGGGTTCGATACTTCTTAGGATTTGACAATTTTTGAGTGATCCTGGAACGATCGAGTCTGTCCTGTCCTTGTAGAGGATTACTTGAGTCGCAGTTGCTTGATTCAATCAGCACAAGCAACAGTAGAGATCTAATTAATGGTAAGTATAGGATCAACTCTTTATTGAGTTCCTGAATCAATTTTAGAACGATGAATTTTTCCCTATACTGGATCGGTTGTTTGATGAATGTTGCAGTGAATCGTTAGGAATTCAAGATTTCGTGTCCAGATCCTTGAGTTGTGTTCTCGTTTCTGCAATCGATTCCTCAGTTCAGGTATTCATTCACCTCTCCTCTAGGTGACAATTTTAATTGTTCTACGCTTTGGTTGTTTAGTTGTAGTCAGAGTTGGGGTCGGGTCGTGGGGGAGAAGGTCTTTGTTCGTATTGGTGTACGTGTCCATGACACTATTCGTGTCCAAGTGTCTTCGTGTCTAACTCGCGTGCGCATCAGTAGGTGGTGGCGTGGACAGGGACTTGTGGAGTCTGTGCGAGCCTTGGAGTTTTAGAATAATTTGCACAATTTAAATTGATTGATGATGAATTGTATATTGATTTCAAACATCTTCTAAGTATTGATTTGAATATTTTCTTGTTTACTTGGATGGGAACTAATATCTTAAATTCACGACTATCTTACTATGTTTAAGTTGGGATTTGAGAATTGGTTGATCGAAGAGGATTCTTGAACTTGATTCTATATTTCGTATGAATGTCCTGTGGGGTTCCTGATGGATCTTAGAGGATTTCGATTGAATTATTATGATCCTGTCTTAAATCATGGTTTAGCAGTTCCTTCTAAATCCTGAGTTCTTGGTTTGGGAAGGATCAGTTCTGTGTAAATTAGGTTATGCGTTCAGATTGAGTTGAGCTCTGTATAGCTGCTGATTGGACTTGTTGTGGGCCATAGGACTCGAATGGTTCTGGGCTTAGTTTCTATACAACAAATAAGAGAGTGTTGTTGTGTATATTCTTTTCTTTGAGTTGGTTAATTGTAGTTTGACAAGTTGTGGACTTTTGCCTAGTGTAATTTAAAGGGGTATTAGTTGAGCCAAAGCAACAAGTTGGGTTCTGTTGTTGAGGCATGCTTAACAGGCCAGAGTTATAGAGTAGTTTAGCTAATTATGAGCTTGGTAGGCTGACCCTAACAGACTGGGTTTATTTAGGTGTTAATTGCTTGAATAAACTATGGTTGGGCCGAGCTTAATTGGGCTTAGCCAAGACAAGTTGTGATGAGACTTTAGTAATATTTTGGCAATGACTGTCTTAAATAATTTGCTACAATTATGACATAATACTAGTATTATTTTCTACCAAATATTACTCATTAATGTATATTAGACTAGCATCTACATATTTGGCTAGTCGAAGTATATTTCAATAATTAAGTTGTCTAACTAAAACTATTTCTAAATTCTAATCAATTTCTTAAAAGAAAATATTTTACTTTCTTATTAGTGTATATATACATATTTTTGATTAGAAATATGGCTAGTCTTTATAGATAATGGTGATATTATATATATAACTAAAATATGGATAATTAGCTAATAGTCGTTGATTAGAACTTAACCAACTTGTACCCATCAGCAGGAGGACGTACATATCTTCTCTTTTTTTCGATCACCCTGAGCAAGGCAAGTACTTTCTATGGTTTTGTGCATTTACATATCTTATACCTCTCTTGATGACACGATGTGACACGATATCTTGTACCCTTGTACTTCCTGTTCTTGTACTTACTTGTGTCGGGGAGGGAAAATACACTAGCTATGTGACCAAACCCCGGTTCAAAAATTCATGTAGATAGCTTAGGCCTCGCATCGTGCACGCGGGTCCTAGGCCGTACCGATATTCATGTACTCCTGTACATATTTCTGTACTCACCCCAGCCAGTCACATAGGCTAGTTGTATTTCAAATATTGTGCATATGTCATGTCTTGTACTTCAGGTTCATGGTTTACATTCCTGTACTTTATTTTTTGTACTTATATTTCTGTACTTTCATGTTCTTTCCTGTAAATTATATTTTATGTCTCCTGTACTCATTTTTATATCATGATGTTCTTGTTTATTACCTAGAATTGTACTTTGCTCCGCTCCTGATTGGATAAGTTGCAGGTGTACTTGCAGGATATTGTTCTACCCTATGGGCCAGAGCCCGAAAACTTAGCTGAGCAGGATGGAGACATGAGTTAGCTAGAGGCTTCAGGTTTAGACTACTTAACTTTACTCCTAGATATTGTTTTTAGAGTTCATAGCATATTTCATTCATGTTGACTCTGGTACCTTTATGATATATGGATTTGTAGATTATAGTGCTCTTTCTGGGATCTTGTATAGATGCTGTGATTGTGCACATTTATGTTTATCTGGCTAGATTTCCCTAGCTTGGTACAGCTTACTTCGTCGTGTCTAACGACGAAGGCTGGGCATGTTCGACTCGTGTCCGATTATTCGGGAGCGGGTCGTGACATGTTTTTAGTGGTGGCCCATGCTGGTCTGTCCTAATAGTACCTAGGTATTAGAGTACTATTGGGAGACTTGATTAAACTAAGAAAACTTGATCACAACATAGGAAATCGGGTACATCAGGTATATGATATTCTATATAAACACTTGTTGTTTTAGGTTTAGGAAATTTTAATAGTTTTCTGTTTTTCATATAGTTCAAGCATGCAACACCGGAACTGTTGATCCACCTACACTTGAGGGTTTCGAGCTTCCACTACCTTCTATCGCCCTACTATCCCCATGGGTAGTACGCAGTTGATGGAGATGTTTCAAGAATTTTGACAACCAGAAGGAGCAGGCAACTCTTTTCCAAGCCAGACTTGTGGATACACCCTCTGAGCTAGGAAGGACTTCTGACTTCCAGACTCTCAAACCTTTGGACTTTTTCGACACCGAGCACATATCTCGCACCGAGGAGTAGATCGAGACCCTGGAACCGCCACTAAAGATCATCCAAGTCTCTGAGGATTCGACTCCTATGATCCAGAATATAGCACAGAAAATAGAACGAGATGAAAAGCTGAAGCCCAGGAGAGACATGAAGACTTATGACGAAGACAGCAATTACCCGGGACCCGCAAAGCGTCGCCACTCTCAGACAGCGCCTCTTCAGCTGTGTCATCAGATTCAGATGATGGCCAGTTATGCCTTTTTCTGCCATCCAGGACATCTCTTCGAGGAGTGCCGTAGAGGTTCAGACTATGTTTATACTATGGATCTTCTGCCTACCGAATAAAGGATTGCCAGCATGTTGCTGATCACAATGGTCGAGAAGCATCAGGATTTCAGCAGCCAACACGCCAGCAGCCGTATATTCCTATCAGAGGCCCTGCACTCCAGTACTAGCAGAAGATTCAGACTCAAATCCAGCCAGCAACCAATTGCAATTTCTACCGTCGCCCAGGACATCACTACAAAGAGTACCGCAAGAGATGGAGGATTTGCTTGTTCTACAAGTCGCCTGCCCATCAAGTCAAAGTTTGTCCGGAAGCCACTGATCATACTGTCCAATGACGAGCACGAGGAGCACCAGGACTACAACAAGGGGACCCGCCTCTCCAGATTCAGCAATCACATGGAGTACTACCGCAGGGACCAGCCTACGTTAGGACAGTTGAAGAAGTTGAAGTGATTCCAGTCCCGAAGGAATACTGAAGACAAACTGAAGATGGAAGATTTCTTTTCATGGTTGGAAAACCCATGTATCTTGATTCGCAATCCAGTTTTCCCTTAAATTTCTCTTAGCACCTAGATCCTTTCTTGAAACTTCTTGTTTTTCTATTTTGAAACCTTGGTGGATATTCGAAACTTATTTTGAGATATTGTTTCCTATTCGTTAAATGATACTCCTCCATCCTCTCTTCATAACCTTACTTTCTTTTCGAGATTCTACTCAGAACTCTGTTTCCTATTTAGAACTAGTTACAATTTATAAAATTTGTTTTCTCTTCGAGGTTCAGTTTTCTATTCGGGGCTTGTTGGAATTTGATTCTTATTCGATATTTGCTTCTATTCACCATTCAAGACATCGTTTGAAAACTTTCTTTCAAATCTGAGATCTTGACCTGTTCCCTATATGAGATTTCGTTCCCTATTCGTGGCTTGTTTTCTATTTGAGAAATTGTTCTGTTCACAACTTTGTTTCGATCTTGTCCCCTATTTGAGATATCGCTTGTTTCATGGATACTTGTTTCCTATTCACCCATTGATCCTCTTTTTCTATTCGTAACTTGATTCCATTCGAGATTTTAAGATCCTGTTTTCTATTTCGAGACTTTGTTTTTATTCGTGATTTTGTCTCACATTCAAGATTTTCCAGACTTTGAACTTCAGTTCCTACTCGCGACTCGTTGAGACCTTGTTCCCTATTCGATACCTTGTTTCCTCGTCAAGATTTCCTATTCAAGATTTTATTTCCTAATCACGACTTTGTTGATATTGGTTCTCTATTTGAGACCTTGTATCCTATTGGAGGTTTGTTTTCCCTTCGAGATTTTGTCTGAGATTTCACGGTTATTTGAGATATTATTGAACCATGTTTCCGATACGAGGTTTTATTCCTTATTTTGAGAGTTTGTCCTCTATCTGATACCTTGCTTCTATGTTACTTTTGAGACTTCGTTACCTATCCAAGTTTACGTTCCAAATACGGGATCTTGTTACCATTCCAGTTTTTATTTGAGATTTTGGTTATTATTTGAAGCTTGGTTTCCTGTTCGAGATTTAAAATCTCCTTATTGTTCCTTTTAGTACTCGCTACTCATTGTTGGATTTTCTGTTGCTTCTTAGTACCTAGTGAAACTTCTTATTTTGTAAAGGACATATAAAATCATTTTCTATCATTACCATAAACACTTTGGAAATTCTATGGACAAGGTTGAGAGAATATTCGACTATCTATTATGACGTGGCAGTTGTGTACTGCACCCATTATCTGGATTATGGAGACTGAGGATTTACTGCAGCCAGCTGCGCACTGGCGAGGCATGAACTCCAAGTTGAAGTGATTTCAGACATTCATAGGTTTTCGGGTATTATTGAGACTTTGTCCTAAACTCTTCATATTTAGATCTCTTGAGTTGCTTCGTTAATAATTGTTTGAAAATGGATAAAGTTGATATGTTATTCGGTAACATATTGTTATTTAAGTCATGGAACCGAAAGTTCACTGCAGCCAGACATACAATGGCGGGGCAGGGATTCTAAGTAAAGTGACAACAAATATCTATATGTTCTCGGATACCATAGAGACTATATCCTCTTTTCATATGATTATTGATTTTCGAGAATCACAAATCCTTACATGTTCACATTGATTTGACACTAATATCCCTCGGTAGATTTCATACGCCTTCTCAATCAAATCATTGCAGTCTCCTTCTTCTTGCACTCTCTCGTTGAATCATTTAATTTCTCAATAAATACATATTGATAGACTTTGACTCTGTTTTCTATATATAGCGTATTTTGATCATGTCTTGTCTAAACCTTGACCTTAATCATGTCTATCTGACCATGATTTTCCTATCTTGTTCTAGTCTACTTGTGCTAAATTCTCGATTTGATTGTACTTAGCAGATCGTGCCTTCATGGTTTTTCCCTTCTAAGTCATAATTAAACTTCATTCCATCTCGTGCCTGTTTAATTCTTCATCATTGTTAGATCATGTTGTCTCAACCCCTGTATGAAATTATCGTACATGGTTTTAGTAAACCTTGTTTCGCTTGGCGTCTGACCAATTTTGATCATTATCGATCATGCTACTTTACCATTTATTTTGTCATGATAAATCGTTTCAAATCTTGATGATTTTCACACATGGCCATTGAGTGTACTCACCCTCATGCCTAACTGATGAATTTCGTGTCGTTTCTGTATCGTTCTGTGCTCTTCGAAATTTTGAGGACGAAATTTTTATAAGGAGGGTAGATTTGTAACTCCACTTCCTCAAGTTTAGGAATTTTAAAAGTTTCCTCCTGATTTGAGTTAGTCTGAGTAAATAAGGTTCTTAATTAAATTCCTATGATTAGTTAAATTGGGAAGGAATTTTATATAGTTTAGCTTGAGTGATTAATTTAGGAATTAGTTATAACTAACTTGAGTGGTCCCCACTCTCTAACAACTACTTAACCACCTAACTAATTCCTAACAGAATTTAGGACAATTATTGCAATTATCTTTGGATGGAAGGACTTAAATGAAATTTACCATTAATGTTTCCTTTCTGTATATAAGAGAGGGAGGAGAGAGTGTGTGGCATTTTTAATTTCATTCATGTCAATTAAATCCGAACCAGAGCTCATTTCCTTTCCTCTTCCCCAAATTCTTGAAGCCAAACCCTAACCCTAGTTGTTTCCATGGCGGCGACGAAGGGGATCCACCCCGGCGACTGATGGTAAAGCCGCTCGTACTCCAGTAACGAGCTCCTTTCTCCACCACAAGCCCCTCGGCAGAAGAGCTCCTTCCTACGAAGACGATAGCGATGGCGGTGGGCTTCTTCCTCGGCGACTGAGCCGCCTCTAGTCGAGTTCCACGCGGCAGCAACTGATCACACGACGACATCCTTCGTTCTACTCCTCGACAAAAACGACGGCGGTGACGAAGGATCCCTTGGTGACGCAGCGGTCCTTGTTCGAGTTCGTCAGGTGAACACAACCGATCGATTGATCCTTTCCATTGCTCTTTCAAAATAAATTCTTGTTGAGATTGACTGATCGAAGTTGTTGATCCAGATCCGGCTTAGGTCTTTTGTTCGATTTCTTCATCAAGAATTCTTCTTCACGATCGATTCATCTTCTCGGCATTCATCATCAATTGATCGCATCGACGAGGTGAGTGAGCTGGGTTCGATACTTCTTAGGATTTGATAATTTTTGAGTGATAATGGAACGATCGAGTCTGTCCTATCCTTGTAGAGGATTACTTGAGTCGCAGTTGCTTGATTCAATTAGCACAAGCAACAGTAGAGATCTAATTACTGGTAAGTATTGGCTCAACTCTTTATTGAGTTCCTGAATCAATTTCAGAACGATGAATTATTCCCTATACTGGATCGGTTATTTGATGAATGTTGCAGTGAATCGTTGGGAATTCAAGATTTCGTGTCCAGATCCTTGAGTTGTGTTCTAGTTTCTGCAATCGATTCCTCAGTTCAGGTATTCATTCACCTCTTCTCTGGGTGACAATTTTAATTGTTCTATGCTTTGGTTGTTTAGTTGTGGTCAGAGTTGGGGTCGGGTTGTGGGGGAGAAGGTCTCTGTTCGTATTGGTGTGCGTGTCCATGACGCTGTTCGTGTCCAAGTGTCTTCGTGTCTAACTCGCGTGAGCATCAGTAGGTGGTGGCGTGGACAGGGACCTGTGGAGTTTGTGCGAGCCTTGGAGTTTCAGAATAATTTGCGCAATTTAAATTGATTGATGATGAATTGTATATTGATTTCAAACATCTTCTAAGTATTGATTTGAATATTTTCTTATTTACTTGGATGGGAACTAAAATCATAAATTCACGACTATTTTACTCTGTTTAAGTTGGGATTTGAGAATTGGTTGATCGAAGAGGATTCTTGAACTTGATTCTATATTTCGTATGAATGTCCTATGGGGTTCCTGATGGATCTTAGTGGCTTTCGATTGAATTGTTATGATCCTGTCTTAAATCCTAGTTTAGCAGTTCCTTCTAAATCCCGAGTTCTTGGTTTGGGAAGGATCAGTTTTGTGTAAATTAGGTTATGCGTTCAGATTGAGTTGAGCTCTGTACAGCTGCTGATTGGACTTGTTATAGGCCATAGGACTCGAATGGTTTTGGGCTTGGTTTTTATACAACAAATAAGAGAGTGTTGTTGTGTATATTCTTTTCTTTGAGTTGGTTAATTATTGTTTGACAAGTTGTGAACTTTTGCCTAGTATAATTTGAAGGGGTGTTAGTTGAGCCAAAGCAACAAGTTGGGTTCTGTTGTTGAGGCATGCTTAACAGGCCAGAGTTACAGAGTAGTTTAGCTAATTATGAGCTTGGTGGGCTGACCCTAACAGGCTGGGTTTATTTAGGTGTTAATTGCTTGAATAAACAATGGTTGGGCCGAGCCTAATTGGGCTTAGCCAAGACAAGTTGTGATGAGACTTTATTAATATTTTGGCTGACTATCTTAAATAATTTGCTACAATTATGACATATTACTAGTATTATTTTCTACCAAATATTACTCATTAATGTATATTAGACTAGCATCTAAATATTTGGCTAGTAGAAGTATATTTCAATAATTAAATTGTCTAACTAAAACTATTTCTAAATTTTAATCAATTTCTTAAAAGAAAATATTTTACTTTCTTATTAGTGTATATATACATATTTTTGATTAGAAATATGGCTAGTCTTTATAGATAATGGTGATATTATATATATAACTAAAATATGGATAATTAGCTAATAGTCGTTGATTAGAACTTAACCAACTTGTACCCATCAGCAGGAGGACGTACAGATCTTCTCTTTTTTTTCGATCACCCTGAGCAAGGCAAGTACTTTCTATCGTTTTGTGCATTTACATATCTTATACCTCTCTTGATGACACGATGGACACGATATCTTGTACCCTTGTACTTCCTGTTCTTGTACTTACTTGTGTCGGGGAGGGAAAATACACTAGCTATGTGACCAAACCTCGGTTCTAAAATTCATGTAGATAGCTTAGGTCTCGCATCGTGCACGCGGGTCCTAAGTCGTACCGATATTCATGTACTCCTGTACATATTCCTGTACTCACCCCAGCCGGTCACATAGGCTAGTTGTATTTCAAATATTGTGCACATGTCATGTCTTGTATGGTTTACATTCATGTACTTTATTTCCTGTACTTACATTTTTGTACTTTCATGTTCTTTCCTGTACATTATATTTCATGTCTCCTGTACTTATTTTTATATCATGATGTTCTTGTTCATTACCTAGAATTGTACTTTGCTCCGTTCCTGATTGGATAAGTTGCAGGTGTACTTGTAGGATATAATTCTACCCTATGGGCCAAAGTCCGGGATCTTAGCTGAGCATGATGGAGATGTCACGCCCCGCTCCCGAATAATCGGGTACGGGCCGATGCATGTCCGACCTACACTGTCTTTGACAGCGGTAGTGAGCCGTCTAGTCATAAATAACAAAATAATCTCATCACAGCATCTAATCACGGAATCTATACTAACCATCACAGCAATCCACTATACGATTATTACAAGCTTATACATGAATGTCCAGGTACAAAGCCGGTAAAAGATAAATGCTACAACAACAACATATACTCAAATACACTCAATCAATCTCCTATACATTAAAGTAGCTATCTCAATGTCAAGTAAGCTCCAATGCCATCCATGATGATCTAAAGATCCATCTCACCTGTAATCAACGATCCAGTCAGGAAAGGAGCAAAGTACAATATAACTCAATAAAACTCACCATGAAGATCAATGGAATGGTATATCAAAATATAACAGAAAGACAGAGAACAAGATGAACAATAAGCATGCACTAGCTTCGTGTATATGTGCAATTGGACGTTATCAACATGTGGGGACTAATATGTAATCAGTCATATAAAATATGCTATCAGTCAATCAATAATCAGGCATGTCTAACGACAATGCTATCAGTCACGCAATAATCAGGCATGTCTGACGACAATGCTATCAGTCACGCACGAAATAGACATCAGGCATACGGAGTATGCTATCAGGCAATATTTGTCCAATATTAGTCAATCACATGTCTCTAGAACGTCCCCCACCCGACACGAAAAACAATACAATCAATCTGGAACAAGTACAATAATGGAACAAGACAATGTATGTGCAATGCATGCAATGATGGTAATACTGAGTACATGTACTTGTCTCTTTCGAGGTTTTGTCCAAGTCATCTACAACACATAGAATAAAGAAATGATATTTAGACAATATTCTAAGGAACTTTCTAGACTAAATAAAGTATCACAAATCACTATTTCTATACTTAATTCTCTATTAATCCTTACGATTATTATTATTCGTTTGGCCCAAGAGTATCATCTACACAGCCCAGAACTATGCAGGACTAACTATTCGAGCTAAAGAAACCTCCAATATCAATTTAAATAAATTCTAAATTGCTCCAACTCTTTGTCCTCATTCCAATAAATCACTAGTTGACCTAAGCTCAATGGTAAGTACATAAAACTGAGTTGGAAATCTACCTCTTGCAGTACTCTGCAAGAACACCCAACTAGCACACAAAATCTACCAGTCCACCATACAAAGCATGTATGAAAGCAAAATAACCACACTACAGCCCAAAGAATGGCCCATAATAACTGAAACCTTTCTCATCTCCAATAGCTCTGATCATTCAAAAGTAACCCTAAAACACCAACGGTTAACTTAAAGAAATGTTCAAAAGTTTAAAGCATGTTCCCTCTACCATCAGATGACCAGTTTCTCTCTCGAACACCTGTGTCCTAACTCCAACAAAGATATATGTGTGTCTAATACCAAATTACGACAATAAATCCTTGTCTTGTCTTCAAGAATTCATTATGTATCCGACACCGTCCTCTAGATACGAACCCTAAGCATCTTGCCTACAGACTTCCACGGCTCCCTCGTCTAACAAAGTGCATCAAAAGAGAAGTATAGAGAATACCTGCACCAATCTGAGGAACTATTGTGTTCGTTGCACTCCTTCGTGTCCGACATCGTAGTCCTCGTGTCCAGAATCAATAGCACCACTGGTTTAGATATTTTCTCGAACATAACATGTGCACAAAAATAGGAATGGAATCACACAAGTTTCCTAAATGTTGGATTGAGAATTCAAAAAGGAATTAGAGGAAATCACTCAATAATGGATCAAGAAGGCTTACCAATCCCTCATGTGTCCAACTGAACCCGACACAACAATCGGATGGACACAATAATGGATCGATCGGCTGTTCCAAGAGATCGATCTGACTTGCCGTGTCGAAATTGATCGAAAAAGGGATCGAACCAGACGTCGAGCTCGACCCCTGCAACTTCGCCATTGCCGACTCGAATAGAAGAGCTGGATCGCCTGCGCTATCGTCACATCCTCAAGAGATCGATGCTTCTTGCTATGGCCAGAGCTCGCTCGAGGAAAAATAAGAATAAGAAGAGGAATCCTGCCACCAATTCGACAGGGCTTCACCGTCCAAGAATGGTGATGGAGAAGGAGAACTCTGGGGGTCCTTATATAGGCTCGGCGGCGTCGGCAGGCGGTTGCGTGGGCAGACGGGCAGTGGCGAGGTGGTTAGGCGGGCAGCGAGGCAGTTGGGTGGTTACGAGTTTGTTACGATCGATCGGTGGAGATGAAATGGGTGGTTAGAAATCAATAGTTGAGATGATGGGGAAGCTTCTGGAGCTGGCCTTCCCTCCGCCGCGATCGGCGCTGCAGCTCGTCGTCATCATCTTCGTCGTCGTCGTCTCCACAAGAATTTCACAGTAGAAGGAAGGAATGAATTGGGAAGAGAGGATTTCGAATTTAACGGTTGGGTTGTAACGGATGCGGGTTAATGAGCTATCGGGTTTGGACCCTGAGTCCGGATGCGCGCCCAGAGTGAATTGATGGGTCGGGCTTGGCCCATATGAAATGGGCTGAGAATGGCTGAATGAAATGAATAAGAAGTTGGTTTTTAAAACCAACGGTTAAAAGATGGGCTTCACAGCTGTGGCCCAAACAAGCTGCTGGCCTAGGAAATAAAACCTTTAGTTAGAAAAATTAAACCTTTAAAATAACTAATAGAGAATTCAACAATAATCTCCAATATTGGAAAATAAATCTCAAGTATTGGAATTTAGCTTAAAATATTCCAACAATAAGGAGAGTAACAAAATGATTTAAAATAGTCCAATTAGATAATCATTCAAGCAAAATAAGAAAAGATTTTAAAATAAAAGTACTGCCAATATTCATAAACCCAAATTCTAGGAAAGTGGGATTACAAATCTACCCACCTTAGAAAAATTTCGTCCTCAAAATTTTAAAAAGAATCGACTAGGAATAACTGGCACGATAATCAACTAAGCACAAAAATAGAAGGAACTTATCGGGCACGATTAAGAAACAATCCAAGGAATTTAAAGGCAATGCAATAATGATTAGAATTCGTCAAGGCACGGTTAGGGATACGAGTGAAATAATATAATCATGATTAAGTTTTAATCACGACTAAGGATAGTCAGGATTTTGATCAAAGTCAATTAGAATGATATAGTTATGATTAGTAGAAAATTTATATAGGCACGATCTTGAATAGAAAATTAGAAGGATTTAGCACGATCCAAAACAAACGGTACAGTCATGGTCAAATTTAGAGTCTAAGCACGATTAAGGATAATCAGCATGATCATAATTAATTAGGCATAAAATGAATCGAAGGTCAAAAGATTTGACACGATCTAAAACAAAATCATGGTAAATTGAGAATCTAAGTTACTCAGGCATTATTAGAACATGATTTGGGCACGATAGATTCAAATCATTTAGGTACGATCTACTCATAACTATTAAAGTTGTCTAGGCATGATTAAATTCGAGTCATGGTTGAAAATCAAGATAAATTCTGGTAAAATTGTCAATGGTGATAGGAGGCTAATCATGAATTTAGTCTAAAATTATTTGGAACTCATGCATATCCGGAATCACTTTACCTAAAATTCATGTCCCGCCAGTGTACATCTGGCTGCAGTAAACTCTTGGCTCCGTGACTCAAGAATGATAGGTACCGAATAATTTCTAAACTTTATCCATGGACAAACAACTTCAAAGGATAGAAACATAATCTCGAGAATATTCAAAACCTATACATACCTGAGATCACTTCGACTTAGAGCCCCTGCCTCGCCAGTGCGCTGATGGCTGTAGTGGACCTGCAATTTTTATGTTCCAGATAAATGGCTGCAATGCGCGGCTGCCATGCCATAGTAGGATATCGAATATTCCTTCAATGGTTATCTATTGGAATTTCAAAGGAGTACCTTGATAATTCAATTCAAGCAAGCTTTCTAATTTACTAAAGAGATTCAATCACACTAGGAAGGACATGTAGTATAAATATCTGTTCTTGAGAATCAAGAGATTGACTGTCAAAAGAAAAGGAATCATAAGGATGGATTTAAGCCGAGAGGCATCTGCTTTCCCACTATCCTTTGATATATTCAATGATCGAGGTTAGAAGTTTAAAGATACTGGAGTAATCAAAAACTGACCAGAGATAGTAAGGCTCTACAGAGTGGAAGAATTATTCTCAGTCCTTGGAAGTAACTTAGGAAATATTAGAAAGTAATTCTATAGAAGTTTGGAGAAGTCTTCTAAGTTGAAGCTAGCCTTATGAGTCCTCTGGTTCCAGAAGAATTTGACTTGTGGTTGGTCTTGGGGAAAACCAAGGTCAAGCCCATTTGAGTGATTAGAAATGTATTATAGAGTTGATACACTAGTCATGAGAATGTCAATGGAATAAGTACTTAATACCGCTAAAGATGAGTTGAAACTCTAAATGGGGAATGGATAGAGAAATAGCTTTGCGAAAGGATGGAATAGCTAATGTATGAGCTCTATGGCTCTAAATGAAATAGTTCGGCTTGGAATGGTTAGAGAAAATCAAATAGACTTTAAAAACCAATGGAGAATTTGAAATGTCTGGCTAAATGAGGAGTTTGGAAACTCTGACTTTAATCTCTAAGTAGCAAGGAATCCAGACCCTAAAGGGTGTTAGAATCCGATAATGTTGTAGAAGGAGATGATCCAAAAATCATGGAATTGTAATCATGACTTTTGTAGGAAAACATTATGAGGTAGAAAGAGAGAGAAACAATCAAAATTTACTATAGGTAGCATAATACACACTATCACACAATCGGCCTATGCTGTGATGAGTTTCCTATTTTACAGGCACCCAATGGTACTCTAGTCCTAAGCACCATTAGATCGACCTGCACGGGACACCACAAAAACATGTCACGCCCCGCTCTCGAATAATCGGGTACGGGCCGATGCATGCCTGGCCTACACTGTCGTTGACAGCGATAGTGAGCCATCTAGTCATCAATAACAGAATAATCTCATAACAGCATCTAATCACGGAATCTATACTAACCATCACAGCAGTCCACTATACGATTATTACAAGCTTATACATGAATGTTCGGGTACAAAGCCGGTAAAAGATAAATGTTACAACAACAACATATAATCAAATACACTCAATCAATCTCCTATACATGAAACTATGCTATCTCAATGTCAAGTGAGCTCCAATACCATCCATGATAGTCTAAAGATCCATATCACCTGTAATCAACGATCCAGTCATGAAAGGAGCAAAGTACAATGTAACTCAATAAAACTCACCATGAAGATCAATGGAACGGTATATCAAAATATAACTGAAAGACAGAGAACAAGATGAACAATAAGCATGCAATAGCTACATGTATATGTGCAATTGGAGATTATCAATATGTGGGGACTAATATGTAATTAGGCATATAAAATATGCTATTAGTCAATCAATAATCAGGCATGTATAACGACAATGCTATCAGTCACGCAATAATCAGGCATGTCCGACGACAATGCTATCAGTCACGCACGAAATGGACATCAGGCATACGGAGTATACTATCAGGCAATATTTGTCCAATATTAGTTAATCATATGTCTCTAGAACTTCCTCCATCCGACACGAGAAACAAAGCAATCAATCGGGAACAAGTACAATAATGGAACACGACAATGTGTGTGCAATGCATACAATAATGGTAATGCTGAGTACATGTACTTGCCTCTTCCAGGGTTTTGTCTAAGTCTTCTACATCACCTAGAATAAAGAAATGATATTTAGACAATATTCTAAGGAACTTTCTAGACTAAATAAAGTATCACAAGTCACTATTTCTATACTTAATTCTCTATTAATCCTTACGGTTATTATTATTGGTTTGGCCCAATAGTATAATCTACACAGCCCAGAACTATGCAGGCCTAACTATTCGAGCTAAAGAAATCTCCAATATCAATTTAAATAAATTCTAAATTGCTCCAACTCTTTGTCCTCATTCTAATAAATCACTAGTTGACCTAAGCTCAATGGTAAGTACATAAAATTGAGTTGGAAATCTACCTCTTGTAGTACTCTGCAAGAACACCCAACTAGCACACAAAATCTACCTGTCCACCATACAAAGCATGTATGAAAGCAAAATAACCACACTACAGCCCAAAGAATGGCCCATAATAACTGAAATCTTTCTCATCTCCAATAGCTCTGATCATTCAAAAGTAACCCTAAAACACCAACGGTTAACTTAAAGAAATGTTCAAAAGTTTAAACCATGTTCCCTCCACCATCAGATGATCAGTTTCTCTCTCGAACACCTGTGTCCTAACTCCAAAAAAGACATATGTGTGTCTAATACCAAATCACGGCAATGAATCCTTGTCTTGTCTTTAAGAATTCATTATGTATTCGACACCGTCCTCTAGACACGAACCCTAAGCAGCTTGCCTACAGATTTCCACGGCTCCCTCGTATACCAAATTAGTTCATCAAAAGAGAAGTATAGAGAATACCTGTGAGACTCGTCTCACAGTATCGGTATTTATATACGGATACGTATTTTGTATTGTATTTCGTATTTTCTCGATTTTCGAAACGCTTTAAAATTTTCCCAAATTATAGATTTTCTCCTCGGCCGGTATACCGACAGTGTACTGGAGTATACCGACGGCATGCCGTCCGGACAGATTTTTCATATTTTAGATATTTTCGATTTCAGATATTTTTGTGAATAGTGTTTCCGATATTTTCATAAATAGTATTTTGGATATTTTGATGAATAGTGTTTAGATATTTTCGTGAATAATATAGATGCATTCTATTATCCAATGGACAATTGGTTTTCTTTCAATGGCTAGGATTGACCTAGAATGTGACATGGATCACGATCCAACGGTCACGATTAATTCACCCCTTCTATATATCCTATGAGTTTCTCTCTCCTCTCTCTTTTCTTTCCTTCACCATTTCCCTTTGACTCTCTTCTCTCTTCCTCAAGCTTAGAAAGGCTTGGCCTTGAGGCCTAGAGTGTGGTTTCGGAATCCCTCTTGGTGGTGGAGTAGAAAATTAGGCTCGGTTGCTAAAACCTAGGCAAGTACATCTTGCTCAAAAGTGACATGACCATGCTAAAATTTTATTTTCCTTAGAAATTAAAGTTTTATTGTTCTATAATATGCTCCTCTAAATTGTTAACATGTTTAGTATATAGCACTTTTGGTTTTGATCGACAGTACTGCGTAGATCTGAGTTTCTAGATATAATTTTTGAGTATTTTGAAGTTTTGATCTATCAAATATTTTAATTTATGAAAACTAATACTTCCATGTTGTAGGAAATTCAATTCTATTCAATTTTGACTTTTGAAAGTCCGAATTTCGATTTAAAATGAAGTTTTTATGGCCGAAACAAGTTTTAGCGAAAATCTGGATTTTGTTGCTGTTTGGAAAAATGGTATACCGTCGGTATACCGCAGTATACTGTCGGTATGCCAGTTTTTGCACCAGAAACCTTCTGTCTTTAGCCCGGTATTCCGTCGGTATGCCACAGTATACCGTCGGTATGCCGTTTTATGCTGTTTTAGGCAGTTTTTGTCCGTTTTGCCCATTTTTATCCGTTTTTGATATTTTCTCGATTGTAATGGACTCTTAACATGATTAGATGACCTTGGATAGTTAAAGAATGATTGTACACTCTATATACATGGTACATGCTTATGTTCACGTATTGTTCTATGTCCAGATTATAGATAGTGGCCTGTCATGGTGCACTCCAGATTACTATATATGTCTAGCTCGATTTAGTGGCTCGTAGTAGCGCACTCATGACTTGATTTTCTTATTGATTTTTAGACCCGAGATATGAGTGCATGTTCTTTCTTGACACCGTAGATATAGCTTGTTTAATGTTAATCTATTGCATCTTGGCACTGGACAATCGAGTGTGAGTATTGTTCCGTGTATCACGTGATGTTAGTACGGGGATGTTCGTAAGTGATAACTTACGAATTACTCGTACATAACACACGTCATCTTAGGAAATTCTTGAGTGTCCACGACTTGAGAATTTGACATGAATATGATAAGGTAAATGACTAGTAAATTCAAGTAGATCATTATAGGAGGAAATTTGCACTACCAACCCCGAGCTCCAAGGGCCCCATGAGGCATGGCTCGACCCTGCTAGGCAAGGGCTCCATGACCTACCAAGTTTGCGTATATTGATATACGATCGAGTCACATGTCGTGCCGGGTTGCGGCACAGTCAGTTATATATTTTTTTTACTAGTATATGATTTGGTTGTTTATGTTACAAGTCTAGACGCGTTTCATCTGCCAGCAGTCTTGTTGGGCAATAGATGTACTACTCGTACCCCTGGACATCCGGGTATCTGCAGTCAGGTAGTTGCGAAAATCCTCAACTTGCATACTAGTAATTAGGACTGTGATAACCCTAGCTAGTTAATAATAGCAAGCCGTAGGTAATGATTGGCCGTGCACTTTTAATTGTGTGTTACTTTATATGCTCTTGTGTTGGTGAGTGGCCAGAGGCTAAGTTCTGCTAGGAAAAAGATCTGTAACCCCGGTCCTTGTTTGGTTTAAGGGTTGTAGCTCCGATTCCTAGTAGTTCCTAAACCTTTTGTTGTTCATCGGATTATTTTGTTCCATAGCTATATTGTTCAGTATTTCCATTCAGTTATTTATATTCTTGAAATACGTGCATTGGTACCGCACTAGTCTCGATCCGCATTATTTACTTCTGTCATTATGTTATTGTGTTGTTGTTGGGTTTTGTCGTGCACCTCGAGCTTCCTTGTGGTACTTGCTATTTGGGGCCTGACCCCACTGGTTTTGCATGGCCAGGTTCCATAGTTGATCACGAGGATCTACCGTATTCTCCTCCGGATGGTTCGTACTCAGAGGACCGATATGGATTAGCGAGTGGGTTACCTTTGTTTCCCACTTTATCTTGTACTTTTATTTTGTGGTGTATTAGCCAAGGACATATGTTAGTCCTTGTTTCTGGGTTTTGTTCCCTCCGTATTAGTACGGCATGGATGTATATTCTGGACAGCTTCTAGTTGTACATTTACGTACCTTTTGTATAGTCAGTTGATATATCTTTTATTATGTCAGCTCTCATGATTATGTATGTACTTGTGTTTGGGACGCCTTACCCATCTCATATATGATTTACTCTTTATTGCTTCTTATGTTGATTGGATTGAGATAGGATTTGTTCGACCTTAGGAGTCGTCAGTGGCATGCTAGAGTCTTCCCACTTGTCTTCTAGGCAGCTTTGATCGTATATTGGGGTACTGGCGTACTCTAATACACGTAGCTGGCCTTATCTTGCCCCTACTTTCCAGTATTCTGGTTCTGGGGCGTGACAGGATTTTTTGGTGGCCAATACAGGTCTGTCTTCAGACTTGTGGGGGATTCATCTTGTTAGAATCTCAATCCTATATTTGTTTTTATTTGATCTCCCTTTGCTTTTTACATTCTCGTTTTTCTTGAACTGTAAACATGATTGACATATCCTTATTCTATTCCTGTCCATTATTGATATCACGTGTCCTTATCATTCAGGGACACCCAACCTTCTTATCTATTTCTTTCGAGGATTTTATTGCTCCGTCTTCTTCCTTGGTTCAGGCAGTATGTCGGCATCAGATCCCGCCTCCACAGAGTCAGGTACCAGTACCATCTCAGCATCTGGTGGCAGCTCAGTTCACTTCACTCCAGTCAGTTCAGCTAATAAAGTCAGCCCGAATCCCGTGTTCAGCACCTTCTTCCGACGCGGTCTCAGCAGATTTAATGTCAGCATCCGGCACAGTTTGCCCAGGTCCAGTAAGTCAGATAAAATCAGCAACAGGTAAGAGCAGCAGTCCCGATGCATAGGCAGAGAGAGTTTGTTATCATAGAGCAGATGTTGGCTGAGGACAGTCGGATTGTTGGTAAACATCTGAGGCGTTCCTTCAGTCATTCTTATTCTTGGGTTCCGTTGACGGCCTTGTATTCCATTCATACCCAGAATACGATGGTCGACTTGACATATTCGACGAGTGAACACGAGTTTCTCGTACCACTCATCTGCCTCCGTATCTCGTGATACACGATATCTATCATGTATCCCGACTACGAGGTGCGTCCTGGATTAGAGCCATGTGTTCGACTGAGTCATTGGTACCGACTTACTTCGAAACTTGACCCTTGTCCACTTTGTGAGTCAACGTAGGCAAGCGAGGACGAATCCCTACTCAACTGACTCAGGGGTATATTATTCCATATGCCTCCTTTTCTTGTATTATATATGTATGTATTTATTATTTTTTGCATTTATTTAAATTCTGTATCTCAAATATCACTTGTACACGGGATGTTTTCTTTCGATGTGTTATGATTTTACATTGTTTTAGCATGTGTATTTTTGTTCGACTGGCTTTAGGAAATTTCGAGGACGAAATTTTTTAAGTTGTGGAGAGTTGTGAGACTCGTCTCACAGTATCGGTATTTATATACGGATACGTATTTTTTATTATATTTCGTATTTTCTCGATTTTCGGAATGCTTTAAAATTTTCCCAAATTATAGATTTTTTCCTTGGCCGGTATACTGACAGTGTACCGGAGTATACCGACGGCATGCCGTCCGGACAGATTTTCCACATTTTAGATATTTTCGATTTCAGATATTTTCGTGAATAGTGTTTTCGATATTTTCATGAATAGTATTTTGGATATTTTGATGAATAGTGTTTAGATATTTTCGTGAATAGTATAGATGCATTCTATTATCCAATGGACAATTGGTTTTCTTTCAATGGCTAGGATTGACCTAGAATGTGACATGGATCACGATCCAACGGTTACGATTAATTCACCCCTTCTATATATATCCTATGAGTTTCTCTCTCCTCTCTCTTTTCTTTCCTTCACCATTTCCCCTTCACTCTCTTCTCTCTTCCTCAAGCTTAGGAAGGCTTGGCCTTGAGGCCTAGAGTGTGGTTTCGGAACCCCTCTTGGTGGTGGAGTAGAAGATTAGGCTCGGTTGCTAAAACCTAGGCAAGTACATCTTGCTCAAAAGTGACATGACCATGCTAAAATTTTATTTTCCTTAGAAATTAAAGTTTTATTGTTCTATAATATGCTCCTCTAAATTGTTAACATATTTAGTATATAGCACTTTTGGTTTTGATCGACAGTATTGCGTAGATCTGAGTTTCTAGATATGATTTTCGAGTATTTTGAACTTTTGATCTATCAAATGTTTTAATTTATGAAAACTAATACTTCCATGTTGTAGGAAATTTAATTCTATTCAATTTTGACTTTTGAAAGTCCGAATTTCGATTTAAAATGAAGTTTTTATGGCCGAAACAAGTTTTAGCAAAAATCTGGATTTTGTTGCTGTTTGGAAAAACGGTATACCGTCGGTATACCATAGTATACCGCCAGTATGCCAGTTTTTGTACCAGAAACCTTCTGTCTTTAGCCCGGTATACCGTCGGTATGCCGCAGTATACCGTCGGTATGCCGTTTTATGATGTTTTAGGCTGTTTTTGTCCTTTTTTTCCCGTTTTTGTCCGTTTTTGATATTTTCTCGATTGTAATGGACTCTTAACATGATTAGATGACCTTGGATAGTTAAAGAATGATTGTACACTCTATATACATGGTACATGCTTATGTTCACGTATTGTTCTATGTCTAGATTATAGATAGTGGCCTGTCATGGTGCACTCCAGATTACTATATATGTCTAGCTCGATTTAGTGGCTCGTAGTAGCGCACTCATGACTTGATTTTCTTATTGATTTTTAGACCCAAGATATGAGTACATGTTCTTTCTTGACACCGTGGATATAGCTTGTTGAATGTTAATCTATTGCATCTTGGCACTGGACAATCGAGTGTGAGTATTGTTCCGTGTATCACGTGATGTTAGTACGGGGATGTTCGTAAGTGATAACTTACGAATTACTCGTACATAACACACGTCATCTTAGGAAATTCTTGAGTGTCCACGACTTGAGAACTTGACATGAATATGATAAGGTAAATGACTAGTAAATTCAAGTAGATCATTATAGGAGAAAATTCGCACTACCAATCCCGACCTCCAAGGGCCCCATGAGGCATGGCTCAACCCTGCTAGGCAAGGGCTCCATGACCTACCAAGTTTGCGTCTATTGATATACGATCGAGTCACATGTCGTGCCGGGTTGCGGCACAGTCACTTATATGTTTTCTTTTACTAGTATATGATTTGGTTGTTTATGTTACAAGTCTAGACACGTTTCATCTGCCAGCAGTCTTGTTGGGCAATAGATGTACTACTCGTACCCCTGGACATCCGGGTATCTGCAGTCAGGTAGTTGCGAAAATCCTCAACTTGTATACTAGTAATTAGGACTGTGATAACCCTAGCTAGTTAATGATAGCAAGCCGTAGGTAATGATTGGCCGTGCACTTTTGATTGTGTGTTACTTTATATGCTCTTGTGTCTGTGAGTGGCCAGAGGCTAAGTTCTGCTAGGGAAAAGATCTGTAACCCCGGTCCTTGTTTGGTTTAAGGGTTGTAGCTCCGATTCCTAGTAGTTCCTAAACCTTTTGTTGTTCATCGAATTATTCTGTTCCATAGCTATATTGTTCAATATTTCCATTCAGTTATTTATATTCTTGAGATACGTGCATTGGTACCGCACTAGTCTCGATCCACATTATTTACTTATGTCATTATGTTATTGTGTTGTTGTTGGGTTTTGTCGTGCACCTCGAGCTTCCTTGTGGTACTTGCTATTTGGGGCCTGACCCCACTAGTTTTGCATGGCCAGGTTCCATAGTTGATCACGAGGATCTACCGTATTCTCCTCCGGATGGTTCGCACTCAGAGGACCGATATGGATTAGCGAGTGGGTTACCTTTATTTTCCACTTTATCTTATACTTTCATTTTGTGGTGTATTAGCCAAGGACATATGTTAGTCCTTGTTTCTGGGTTTTGTTCCCTTCGTATTAGTACGACGTGGATGTATATTCTGGACAGCTGCTAGTTGTACATTTACGTACCTTTTGTATAGTCAGTTGATATATCTTTTATTATATCAGCTCTCATGATTATGTATGTACTTGTGTTTGGGACGCCTTACCCATCTCATATATGATTTACTCTTTATTGCTTCTTATGTTGATTGGATTGAGATAGGATTTGTTCGACCGTAGGAGTCGTCAGTGGCATGCTAGAGTCTTCCCACTTGTCTTCTAGGTAGCTTTGATCGTATATTAGGGTACTGGCGTACTCTAATACACGTAGCTGGCCTTGTCTTGCCCCTACTTTCCAGTATTCTGGTTCTGGGGCGTGACAATACCTGCACCGATCTGAGGAACTATAGTATTCGTTGCACTCCTTCGTGTCCGACATCGTAGTCCTCATTTCTAGAATCAATAGCACCACTGGTTTAGACATTTTCTCGAACATAACATGTGCACAAAAACAGGAATAGAATCACACAAGTTCCCTAAATGTTGGATTGAGAATTCAAAAAGGAATTAGAGGAAATCACTCAATAATGGATCAAGAAGGCTTACCAATCCCTCATGTGTCCAACTGAACCCGACACAACAATCGGATGGACACAATAATGGATCGATCGCCTGTTCCAAGAGATCGATCTGACTTGCTGTGTCGGAATTGATCGAAAAAGGGACCGAACCAGATGTTGAGCTCGACCCCTACAACTTTGCCATTGTCGATTCGAACAGAAGAGCTAGATCGCCTGCGCTGTCGCCGCGTCCTCAAGAGATCGATGCTCCTTGCCATGGCCAGAGCTCGCTCGAGGAAAAAGAAGAAGAAGAAGTGGAATCCTGCCACCAATTCGACAGGGCTTCGTCGTCCAAGAATGGTGATGGAGAAGGAGAACTCTGGGGCCCTTATATAGGCTCGGCGGCGTTGGCAGGCGGTTGCATGGGCAAGCGGGCAGCGACGAGGTGGTTAGGCGGACAGCGAGGCAGTTGGGTGGTTACGAGTTTGTTACGATCGATCGGTGGAGATGAAATGGGTGGTTAGAAATCAATGGTTGAGATGATCGGGAAACTTCTGGAGCTGGCCTTCCCTCCACCGCGATCGGCGCTGCAGCTCGTCGTCATCATCTTCGTCGTCATCGTCTCCACAAGAATTTCACAGTGGAAGGAAGGAATGAATTGGGAAGAGAGGATTTCGAATTTAATGGTTGGGTTATAACGGATGCGGGTTAATGAGCTATCGGGTTTGGACCTTGAGTCCGGTTGCGCGCCCAGACTGAATTGATGGGTCGGGCTTGGCCCATATGAAATGGGCTGAGAATGGCTGAATGAAATGAATGAGAAGTTGGTTTTTAAAACCAACGGTTAAAAGATGGGCTTCATAGCTGTGGCCCAAACAAGCTGCTGGCCTAGGAAATAAAACCTTTAGTTAGAAAAATTTAACCTTTAAAATAACTAATAGAGAATTGAACAATAATCTCCAATATTGGAAAATAAATCTCAAGTATTGGAATTTAGCTTAAAATATTCCAACAATAAGGAGAGTAACAAAATGATTTAAAATAGTCTAATTAGATAATCATTCAAGCAAAATAAAAAAAGATTTTAAAATAAAAGTACTACCAATATTCATAAACCCAAATTCTAGTAAAGTGGGATTACAAGATACATGACTTAGCTAGAGGCTTCAGGTTTAAACTACTTAGCTTTACTCATAGATATTATTTTTAGAGTTCATAGCATATTTCATTCCTGTTGACTCTCGTACCCTTATGATATATGGATTTGTGGATTATGGTACTTTCTGGGATCGTATATAGATGCTGTGATTGTGCACATTTATGTTTATCTGGTTAGATTTTCCTAACTTGGTACAGCTTACTTTGTCATGTCTAACGACGAAGGCTGGGCGTGTCCGACTCGTGTTCGATTATTCGGGAGCGGGTCGTGACAACCCATTTGGCCGTCAATGTTGGACGAAATCCATTAAAAGTGGGGGTGAATTACATTATGGTAAAGCACTGAGGTGCACCTTAAAATTGGATAAATAAAGTGGTTTGTTTACATGTTTTAACCAAACATAGTAATGTAATTGTAATTTTATTATATTACAAACTCAATTATATTACAAATCAAATTCCATTATGATTACGATTACATTACAATGAAACAAATCCAACCTAAATCTCTACCAATTGACACAACTACTGAGGAGAGGAGATCAATTGACACAACTGCTGAATTGTGCAACAAAACTATTCTTGTGAGAAACTGGTGACTTTCAACAAGAATCTCTCTTTCAACAAAAAAATGCTCACTTCAATGAAAGCTCGCGACTACTTGCTACTGAATAGGCTCGCCAAGTCGCAACTTACTACTAATTCATAGACCAGTATCAATATATTTTGGGTAAAGTGCAAAAAACCTCTCGTTAGATTCCCGTATTTTGTACTAAAAGATTCCATGCTCTTAAAATTTCTGAAAGTATGAAATCTGCTCATTTTGTCCACTTTCTGTTAACTGATGTAAAGTGGGGTGTGTAATGACCATTTTATCCCTCCACTCTCCCCCCTCTCTCTCTCTGGTGGTGCGGGAAGGAGGAGGGGGGTGGGGCTGGCCGGGGCGGGAAGGAGGTGGAGGGGGGTGGGGCTGGCCGGGGCGGGGAGGAGGTGGAGGGAGGCGGGGCTGGCCGGGGCGGGGAGGAGGAGGGGGGCTGGGCTGGCCGGGGCGGGGAGGAGGGGGGTGCTCACCAGAGTAATGAGGGAGGCTGAGTGGGCGGGGAGGCGGGAGGAGGGGGGGGGGGGTGCCCGGGGTGGGGAGGAGGGGGGCTGGGCTGGCCGTGGCCGGGAGGGGGGGGGGGTGGTGCTCGCCGGAGTAAGGAGGGGGGCTGAGGGGGGTGGGGAGGAGGAGGGGGGGTGGGGAGGAGGGAGGAGGGGGGGGGGGGGGGGGTGGCGGCTGCCCTGGGCGGGGAGGAGGAGGGGGGCTGGGCTGGCCGGGGCGAGGAGGGGGGGGTGGGGGAGGGTGCTCGCAGGAGTAAGGAGGGGTCTGAGGGGGGCGGGGAGAGGAGAGGTTAGGGAAGGGGGGTAGTTTATGTATTTTTTTTATAAAAAAATGTTACTTAACGGTCAAAATTAACGGTCAACAGACGGTAGGGGGCTGGCCGAGCAAGTCATAGATTGCGGGGGTCTTTATTTGCTAAATTTGATTAAAAGATCTTTTTATTCAAAATGTGTACATTTAACGAAATTTTTTTTTTTTTGCAATTTATTCATATATTTTTAGGCTTTCATGCCGCGGCATCATATTGATGTGATGATCCGTTAATCATGGGATATGGACCTATCTATATGTGTTGATCCGTTAAATCATGCCGTTCTTATGCAGCAGCGTATAGTCTGATGCCAATTGCTCAATTTGTTTTGGTTCATCGTTACCATCTTGGAATGAATTCCTTTAGAAATGGGAACTGATTTTTTAAGATTTTTCGTTTCCCGAAGTTACACTTCCTTCCACTCATTTCATTTATACTAAGATTTTTCAATACATATGTTTCCCGAAGTGATACTTCCCTTCTGCTTCCACTCCTTTCATTATACTCTAATGTCTTGGTGTTTTACTTTTGACAAGACAAAATTTTTGCAGGGACACAAATAAGCTAAGCTAAAGAAGAGAAGATGACTTAATATTAAAGACTAGCACTACACGAGTTAATTGAGCTATAGCCCTTGTCATAGATATCTTAACATATAGATCTCTTGTCAAGATGGGTGTGGCTCATATCCAAGTTAATTGAGCTATACCGCTTGTCATAGATATCTTAACCGTCATAGATATCTTAACACGTAGGTAATCTCTTGTCAGATGGGTATGGCTCATGATGATCAAATTATATCTGGTCTTGTTTTCAGAGTTTTCACAAGTTTAAAACTATCATTGATATTATATTGTTGGTAATAAGTAGAATTTCTAGTGACAAGAAAGCATGAAGAGTAACAGTGATAGTTGGAACAAAAAAATGTGTGCATTATTAACAAAGCATAATTCAAACAGTACCGAATAAAACAAACAACTGACTACATAAGAATAACCCTTGCAATCTAAGAAACTCCTAAACATCTGACAAACTCTTCTATTTGCATCACACTCGAAATACTAATTCATTCTTCTTCTGCCTGCCTTAGTTCGCTGCGCTGTCCCTGTTATTTCCGGGTTTGTCGCCGTCCTCGACGAACCTGCTCCAGTACCAGTGCTTCTTCCATATGAGATGCATCTCCTCGATCGGCACATTCTTCGTCTCCGGGAGGAAGAACGCGATGTAGACGGTCATGATCACCACCCAGGCTCCGAAGAAGAAGAACAGCCCGAACTTCATGTGGCAGAACATTGCGAGGAACGCCTGGGCGATGAAGAAGGTGAAGAGCATGTTGACGGACACGTTGATGCTCGTCCCCGCCGACCGGATCTCCAGAGGGCAGATCTCGCTGGGCACCAGCCATCCGAGGGGTGCCCACGACCAGGCAAATGCAGCAACGAAGAAGCAGATGAAGACCAACAGTAGAGTTGCAGAGGTCTTGGGTATTTCACCAACCACTCCAGTTGTTCCAAATGTTTTCATAATAAAAACTCCCACTATTATCTAAATAGAAAAGAAGTGAAAACTTATTTCAAATATCCGAAAATATCTGTTACATAATGTTCAAATACCAAATGAAACAAGTTGGTGATCGATTTACCTGACAAATGGCCATCTGAGCCCCTCCTTGCAAGAAAAGGATGCGCCGTCCTAGTCTGTCGACGATGGCGACGGAGACGAAGGTGGCAAGCATGTTGACGAGGCCGGTGATGACGGCGGACATGAGCGAAGCGTCGTTTCCGAAGCCCATGGTCTTGAAGAGGACCGGCGCGTAGAACATGATGACGTTCATGCCGGTGATCTGCTGGAAGAAGGGGATGAGTATGCACATGGTGAGCTGCGGCCTGTACTTCCTCTTGAGTATGTTGGCCCAGGGGTGCTTGACGAGCTTGGCCTGGTCGCAGGCGGCCACCAGGTCCTCGAACTCCATGTGGATGTCCTCGGTGCCGCGGACCCTCCGCAGCTGCGCCCTGGCCTTCTCCTCCTTGCCGCGCTCGAGGAGGGAGTTGGGGGTGTCGGGGAGGGCGAGGGACCCGAGGGTTATCACGAGGGCGGGCACGGCGGCGAGGCCCAGGCTGACGCGCCAGCCCCAGCCGCCTTTGATCCGGGAAGTGCCGTAGTTGATCAGGTTGGCGCAGAAGATGCCGATGGTGATCATCTGCTGGAACGCGATGTTGAGCATGCCCCGGATCTTTGGAGGGGCTATCTCCGAAAGGTACAGTGGCACAGACTACATGACCACAACAAGTGAGTTCAAGAATCAGAGTTCATAAGAAATTTATGAATCGGTTGTTCTTGTTTCGGGTGCGTACCTGATTCGCGAATCCAATCCCGATTCCGAGAAGCATGCGGCCGATGATCAGCATCGCGACGTTCTGCGCAGCCCCATTCAGCGCAGCGCCGGCAAGAAAGGTGAGGCCGCCGACGAACATCGACCACTTCCTCCCGAGCATCCTGGTGATGCACGAGGCGAAGAAGGAGGCGATCAGCGCGGCGAGGTAGAGCGACGACGTGAACATCGTCAGCAGATGGCTCTCGAACTTGCAGTACTGGTTCGTGGTCGTGTCGTTCTGCTGCTGGTGGTAGACCTTCGGAAAGAACTTCAGCAGGAAGGAATCCATTGCCGTCACTCCACCTATTGTCGATCGTCACAACAAAAACACGTTGGTTCCAAAAATATACATAAATGTTGCACGTGTCCATACCATCGTGTCCTTGTCGTGTGTGTGTCATGACGTATCCGTGTCCATGCAACATAGTATATACCTGATATTCCTATGTCGTATCCGAAGATGAGACCTCCGAACGATGCAACAAAGCAACTCATCAAGACGAACATCGTCATCTTTGCCGGGTAGTCCTTCACGCCACCCTTGTCGACGACGATACCGCCACCCGCCATTGTCTCAGAAGAAGAGAGAAAACTAAGAGAAATATATTTAATCTACCTGCAAAGGAACGGAGAATGGAGTAGAGAGGGGGAGAGAAAAAACTAAGTAGGAGGAGTGATGTTGTATGCGTAGGGATCAAGTATATATATATTAAAGATTGGATAACTGTCTAACAAATTTTATCTTAAAGAAAATCCGAAAATAATGGGGAAGGTTGAGATTTTGGTGGATAAATATATAATGGAGCGAAAATAAAAATAAAAAATAATTAATATGTAATCAGAAAACAAAATATAAATAATGGGGAGGTTGAGATTTTGTTGGCTAAACATATATATTAAGGAAATGGATAAACTGTCTAACAAATTCAAATTTAGTGAAAGAAAATTAAAAAAAAAAAACATAATGGGAAGGTTGAGATTTTGTTGGCGAAAGTTCAAAATCTTTACAATTGTAGAGAGCTTTGAGGGATTGGGAGAGGATAAATGGATTAATCATCTTTATATCTATATGTCATATCTACTTATCTATATTACAAGATAAAATTAGTAATTTCTATTATTACAATACGGCTTAGAAACGATTCAAAACTAGCCACCTAAGTCTTATATATATCATCATTCAACTAAATTAAAAAAAAAATTAAATAACTACCTAAATACTCCACTAATTATTTAAAAAAGAACTTAATCAAACATTTACCTAATATGATATATTCATAATTAAATAACTTTAACTTTAAAATGGGAGGTATTTTCTTTGATTGCTTGAGTTCAATTCTTAAATATGACATTTTTTATAATAAATTCATATTTAGTATTTTTAATATTTTTTTTATGCTTGTACATGTAATGTACGTGCGTCTTACTAGTATATGTTAACGCATTCTTATTATACTCTTTTTTACCTAATTATATGATTATTCTTTTCTGCATCGAAACCTATAATTTATAGGAATATGAATAAGAATTTTTCAGGAACATAACTGGACAAAAATGAAATCATTTACAATTGAATAAGAATTTAATGAAACCAGCATGTCTGCATCTAACCCATTTCCTGAGCCAACACATGACACTATTTACAAGCGTCTAAGCTCAACAAAAACATGAGCAGACCAATTTAATTTTTATCGGTTGGAGTAAAAAAATAGGATTATAAGGAAGATTAATTAGGTAGATTGTTTGCTGCATGTTACAACAAAAGGTTAAGAAGAAGAGCAGTGCTACGTTGTCCGCGGGTTTGGACCGTAGTCCTATCCCGTGGGCCACGTATCGCCTCTCCGTTGGAAGGGGGGCACATAATTCGCGGGCGTGGACCGATGGACGCAGGGGAGGCCAATGGAGGATGACGCGTTGGCGTGCGGGCACTTTCCGGACAAAATAGGATTTCCGTAAGAAGAAATACTGGTTTCATTATTCTGGTCATTAAGAATTAATTAAACAAACATTCTTTCTAAGTGATATTATTTCACTCTTATGCAGTTATGTTTCTAAAAAGAATTATTATTCATTTGTATAAGTCATAGGATTCAATGTAAAAAAAAAAAAGAATAATCATATAATTAGCTGTAAAGAGTATAATAAGTTAATATATATTATTAATTTCATTTATTGTAATATAGATAACTAGACATAATAATATAAATAGGATTAATCCACTTCTGTCAATCCCTTAAACTTCTCCAAAACGTTGAAGAGTTTAAACAGCTTCCTCACAGCAACAAAATCTCAACCTCCCTATTATTTTCCGATTTTCTTTCTGAACAAGATTAAATTTGTTAGACAGTTTATCCATTTCTTTATATATATATATATATATATATATATATATATATATATATATATATATATATAATTTCACACTTCCTAATTAGTTTTTCTTGCTAAGGACTACCTCACTACCTGGCAAAGATCACAATGTGTGTCTTGATGAGAATAGATGTTCATTAGATTAATGTGAAAGTTTAAAATCTCTCTTTCTTTCTTCTTAAATACTAAGATTTTTAAACAAGAAATTCACATTTTACCCCAATAATTGATGTATAAGTGTATGTTCTCTTCGCTCAAATCAAATTTGGCTGACATATTTTTGAAAATTTATCTTCATCGTCTCATTTATATATGGGCTGGTAGTGGTTGTTGGATATTCCAACCGCTCTAATATTACTTTGTTGGAATTGTGGTTAGGGGTGTAAACGAGCCGGACGGACACGGATAGTCTACTGTCCGTGTTCGGTCCGAAAATGAAAATGAGTTCGGACGGACGGACACGGACAACCACTGTTCGTTAATTCAATCAGACGGTCCGCGGACAAATTAAATATATTACCAAAAGCTATTATTTTATCAAGATACCTTCATAGTTGGTACAAAAAATCAAGTTGAAAGGAAATACAAGTGAATGTTATAAAATACAACAAACAATGGTAAAAGGTTAACGAAAATCCAGACTGGATAACCAAAAACTGATGCGAAACAAAAATGATATGACATAATTGATGCAAAACTAAAAGGAGTCTCCACTATCGGACGGTCCGCGGACAAATTCGGACCGAAAATGGATATGACCGTGTCTGGGTCCGATTTTTAAACAGACCAAAAAAATGTCTAAGTTTTGTTCGTTAATTCAATCGAACGGCCCGCGGTCGAACCATTTATCGAGCCGAGCTCATACGGACAAATGACTGCTTTGTACGTTTTATAGCCCTAATTGTGGTAGGCCAACTAGCTAGATAGGAGGAACATATTTGGTTAGAGAGAAAATTATAGAGAGAGAAAAAATTGGTGGAAGAGAAGAATGGAAGGATTTTTTTTTTATAACTAAGAGCGCTAAGCTTTTATTTTTTGTTGTTGTTGTTGTACAAGACGTAAGCCTCCTGGATTTTAGAGATTATTTTAAATTTTATTAAAGTAATTATTTCAAATAGATATTTTAATTATAATTATTTTGATCATTAAATATACTTTTTCGTGACTTTGATTTTTGGAGTGCAAGAGATGTCATTCTCTCGAAACGTCCTTCATGAGTTTTGATCTAGACAAGTTCATCTTCATGTTGATATATCATGTCCCACTCAAACTTGTTCCCTTGTACTCTATTTATATCGCACAATTTTTGGGTCAATTTAGGCCATTTGATAATTATTAATAAATTTCCACTTTTATTTATGATTATCATATACACGTTACCGTGACTTTCAAATTAGAAGCACAAGACTAGTCATTTTCTCCAAACCAATTTCGCATGCATGATCTGCTCGAGATACTCTTCACCCATGACCTTCGTGTCCCACTCAGACACACTATCTTGTGCTTTATTTTCATCGCACAACTTTTCTGACACAAGACCCGATCTTCATTCACCCTACTGAGTCACATTTACTTCCAACTTGAATTGGAGACACCATTTTGACCCAAACTTGTCGACCCAAGATATGGACACGGCCCATTTTGAGCCTACTACACACGTGATACTTGTGTCCCATTCATTTGAGTCCCTACATGCTATTTATTTATCCATGATCATCGATGACCTAAATTAGGGTCATGGTGACACCAAACCTGTCACGACCCGCTCACAAATAATCGGACACGTCCAGCCTACGTTGGAAGACTCAACGTAGTAAGCTGTACCAAGCTAGGGAAACTAACAAGTCAATATAAATAAGTACAAATCACAACATTTATAAACGATCCCAGAAAGATCACCATAATCCATAAGTCCATATAACGTAAAGGTACCAGAGTCAATCAGGAATAAAATACGCTATGAACTCTAAAAATAATAATATCTGGGAGTAAAGCTAAACAGTCTAAACCTGAAGTCTCTAGCTAAGTTATGTCTCCATCCTGCTCAGCTAAGATCCCGGGCTCTGGCCCATAAGATAGAACAATATCCTGCAAGTACACCTGTAACATATCCAGTCAGGAGCGGAACAAAGCACAGTTCTAGGTGATGAACAAGAACACTATGATATGGAAATGAGTACAGGAGAACATGAAATATAAAGTACAGAAAAGAACATGAAAGTACAGGAAGTAAAGTACAAGAATGTAAAACATGAACCTGAAGTACAAGACATGACATGTGCACAATATTTAAAATACAACTAGCATATGTGACCGGCTGGGGTGAGTACAGGAATAAGTACAGGAGTACATGAATATCGGTACAGCTTAGGACCCGCGTGCACGGTGCAAGGCCTAAGCTATCTACATGAATATCAGAACATAGGTTTGGTCACATAGCTAGTATATTTCTCCTCTCCGACTACAAGTACAAGAACATGAAAGTACAAGAGTACAAGATATCATGTCACATTGTGTCATCAAGAGAAGTACAAGATATGAATAAAAATGCACAAGACCATAGAATGTACTTGCCTTGCTCCGGGTGATCAAAAAAGTAGAATAAAGTTGTCTGTCCACCTGGTTTTAATAGGTACAAGTTGGTTAATTTCTACACAATTATCAACTAGTTATTTATTCTCTAATCACAACTATCTATAGTATGATTAAATGTACTAACCATAACCTCCACCAACTATGGCTAACTAGATATATTACTAATCTACCCGTCTAACTAGGTGAAGAGGAAGTTCTTACAAAACTGATATTAAAATATTATACTAAAATATGTTCAAGTGAAGATTGCATAAAAGGGGCTACTGCCACTCTAAGAACCTGGAACATGAGAGTTTGACTCAACTTAACTCATACAAACACCACGAAATATCCCCTTGTTGGGTTCGAACCTTCAGGTTCTATGCTGCTGGTAATACATTCAAAACTAACTCACACTATGAACTATCCACACAAGATTAAGCTAATGTTCACCATCAAAATTATGAATAGGTCTTACTGCAGTAATAGGTAGCAATTGACACCCAGCTAGGAAGAAAAAACATAAAATAATTAGTGGATTCAAAACCACAACAAATCAAATTTAGCAAGCTTTACTTAGCAAAGAGCTGCCGCATCAAATACTCAAAGCACAATTGTCTTTGTACAAAAGAACCCATGGCACCATGACTTATGTCCCAAGTGAATTCAAGCTAAATCAACCACACCTTTCATAGTACATCTAGACCCAATCAATAAAATGGAAGCTAAAGTATGACTAACATAATATATATATGGATTCAAATCACAAACACAGATGAACCATACTCTGATCTCCTTATTCCTCTACTGTATGAAACTACTTAAATAGAACCATCATTTAGTTCAAAAACCTAGAAGTGGCTTCCTGGAAGTAATTATAGGAACTTAAAAGTTCAAAACGTATAAAGAGGGAACCACAAGGAAGAAGTTTACAAAACAAAGAAATCAAAACATATACTGTCACATCCCAGAACCAGAATACTGGAGAGCGGAGGACAGACATAGCCAGCTACGTATATAGAAGTGTAATCCACCTCGATATACGGTCACGACTGTCTAGATGTATGAGGGTTTATCTACAAGCCATCAGTCTCTTAGGGTTAAGAACAAGCCTAATGTCTCAATTACAAGCAAGTAATAATAGTTACAAGATGTTAGACCATCAGATATTCAATAGTAAGGCGTCCCATATATTTTATATATAGATGATCATGAAGCTAGTCGTACAAAACTACGAGGACTAGCAAGAGTTTCAGTCATACGTGATCAACCCTAGGATTTGTCAATCATGTTGCAGCCCTTAGGCAGACAAAAAATATAAGTATTTCACGAGCTAACACTTGTTCGACGGCTAAACACCTTAAAAAATTAATTTACAATAGAGTGGGATTGTAAAATAAATCCACTCGTTGCCAAGGTTACGTCTAGTGTTCACCATCAGGCTGGAAGGCTGGGAGATCCTCGGGTGCTGCTCCGAAATCTGGCCATACAAAACCAGCTGGATCAGACCCCAGAAAGAACAAGTGCCACAAGGGAGGCTTCACTTAAGAACTAAAACCAGCATGTCAGAACATAAACAAGAATAATAATAGGAAAACATGAAAGGTAAATAAGGCAACAAATAACGAGAGGACGAGCAACTATTCCGGAAGCCAGGTTATAACCCTTAAACCAAACAAGGATCGGGATTGTAACCCTTCGTTTGAACAGAATCGGGTCTCTAGCCATTTATTGCTAAGAGTAAAGCGTAAGCAAGCATGTCCTGAGATAGCCATGTACTGGATCTAGACAAGACTAGACAGGATTGGACTCCATCCAACATTCACGGCCAAGCAAAGAGTACGTCTTGATACTTTAACTAACTAGGGTTATCACAAACCTAGTTACTAGCAAGATGCAATGAGATATTCCTACGGCCACAAGTCTTGCAGACTATCCGGGTTATCTAGACGCAAGTTCAAGAGTTATCAAGAATTATTAGGTGACTTGGAGTGCAACATATGACAGTGTGTATAGTACTTGTTTCAAGAAGTGCCACACATGACGGTGGGCTGGAAATGTGCCCTACTCGACTGCAGGCTACAAGTCCACAAGGAAGGCGCCCAGATAACGGGATTACTTGTAGCCGAAATATCTCTATCTTTATGAGCTACTTGATTTATCCAATCATTACCCTAGCCAGATTCAGTCTGAATTCCTGACCGTGGTACTCAGGAATCCATGTCCTAGACATGATGCAAGACGAGACTTGTAGCTTGTACAGACATAACCAAGAGAAATCACCCACGATGTCAAGACGAGAGTTACTTGTTACTTGTTACTTGTTAGAATTACTTGTCAGGAGTGTGCCTCGACGGGCCACAATCAAGCTTACCATGTTATGCCAGGTTTACTTGTTACTTGTCAAGAGTGTGCCTCGACGGGCCACTATCAAGAATTTTCTGTCAGGTTCGTGTTGTCATGTCGTATTCATGTATCATGTCGTGCTCATAGATAAGTTAATACAAGATATGCCCAAGATTCACAATCATCAAATCGGGTAGTCGTAAGTTAGGTTGAGTACAAAATATAAGCGATTTAAACATAAAACTACATACTAAAGATGAACATGCAGGGGCTAGGGCATGCGGCCAAGGCATGCGATCAAGACTCATGCGACAAAGCATGCAGTCCGCATGACTGCATGCGGCCAGGGATCATGCGGCCAAGCATGCAGTCCGCAGGACTGCATTCGGCCAGGGGTCATGCGGCCAAAGTTTCATGCGGCAAGCAATGAAGTCCGCAGGACTTCATGCGGCCAAAACTCATGCAGCCAAGATATACGGCCCGCATGATTTCATACGGCCAGGGCTCATGTGGCCAAGGCAGCATTGCCACAGGATTTCATGCGGCCAAGGCTCATGCGTCCAAGGCAATACTGCCGTAGGACTTCATGTGACAAGACTTCATACGGCCAAGGCAACTCTGTCGCAGGACTTCATGTGGCAAGACTTCATGCGACCAAGCCAAGGCTCATGCGGCCAAGGCAACACTGCTCATCTTCTCTAAAATCTGAAAAAATGAGCCATGGAAATCATGGCTTCCAAGCTCCGTCCAACTTCCGATTTAAGTCAAAAATTAGACTTCCATAGGTCAAAATGGGGTAGAACAAAATTCTCTACAACATGGAACAACTAGATTTGAAAACAAACAAGTTTGATAGATCAAAACCAAGGAAAACAAAAAAAATAATATAAACTTAGATCTACAAGAAAATATCCACCAAATCGAAAAATGCTAAGTTCCAAAGTGTCTTAAAATCGTGTAAGAAAGAAAATGGAACAAATAAAAAGGAGTTCTCTCATGAAGCAAGCTAGCACTTTCCTAGCTCTCTAGGTTGGTGGAAGAGTTAAGAGAAAGAAGAAGAAGAAGTAAAATGAAGAGTAAAGGAAGAGAGAGAAAGAAATTGGTTTATAAAGAAAGGGGGGTACAACATTATAACCCAACCAAATTAAACCAAAATAAACCAAGCCCAGTCTTGACCAACCAAGACTAGGCTAGCAGGTCAAGTCCAAATATGGGTCAAAATTCGTATACGTACACTGGAAATACGTACAACAGAAAATGGGAGTGACAACTCTACCCACCTTAAAAGAATTCCGTCCTTGAAATTTAATCAAGAGACTAGAGATGTCGGGGCAAGCGATACTAAAGCACAAGCAATTCTACGACTAGCAACCAATCAAGCAATCATTCATACAAGCAAAGAATTAAGAGCGTAAGGCATAAGGAAGACATTATACCTTGTTAGTCAAACATGTGGGGATATTGCGATCGGAGATCATCCTCACGCTTCCACGTTGACTCACCTAAAGAGTGGTGACCCCAAGCAACACGGACTAAACTAATAGTCTTGTTCTTGAGTACCTTCTCTCTTCGGTCCAATATGGATACGGGCCTTTCTTCATACGAAAGGTTGGTACCAACAACCAATTTCGAACGATCAAGGACATGGCTCGGATCCGAAATATACCGTCGTAATTGGGATATATGAAACACGTCATATACCTCATGTAACGACGGCGGAAGAGCAAGACGATATGACACATTGTAGGCCTTGAAAATGAAGGTCACGCTGAGTTGATCAGAACAAGGTCCAAAAGTCACGCTGAGTTGATCAGGACAAAATTAAAAAAATCACGCTGGAAGACAGCTCATCATTTTGTCAGAGTGTCATTATGACTGACAGCACGACAGTCGAAGAATGTCTTCTCGTATGCCACGTATGCACAGAACTTGAGAGATCACAGCCGACTATTGCGTGACTTTCGAAATCTTCTTCAGCAAGACTCAGCCTTCATCAAGTTGGCGTACCAAAAGAGCTTCTTGTCATTTAATGCAACTGACAAAAGCAATCACTGTCAGAGATTTTGTGTCAGTCGAGGCACGTCGAATCAAGACAGCTGGCAGTCCTGCCTCAATCGTGCATGGATTTTGAGCCTTCTGTCTCAAGTTTGCGTGTATTGTGAACTTATATGTTCCTTCCCAAGTCTGCGTGGATTTTGAAGCTTTTTTGCCCCAAGTCTGCGTGGATTCTGAAGCTTCTTATCCCAAGTTTGCGTGGATTTTGAAGCTTTCTGCCCCGAGTCTGCGTGGATTTCGTCTTCAACAAATCTGCGTGGATTTCATCAAATTGGAGTACGTGGCAGCCATGCCACTGATCTCTCGCCTGCGTGTCCTGTAATTTGCACACAACTCATGCATGATTGCCATGTGTCAAACAGTTACAGGCCACGTCCAGTAACTGCTCACAACCTTGCGTATGTTAAATCCTGCGTGATTTTCAACTAGGCACATGCTGTGAAGACAGTTATCCTTTCAGTTATTTTTGACTCTATAAATAGAGTTCTTTTTCTCATTCATTGTACAGATACATAGTTATCTAACTTACTGTCAAAATTTTGAGAGCTTTTCTTCTTCGCATAGTCCAAGGGATAAAGCGATCGTCTTCTAGATCGGATTCTTACAGTTGTAATTTTCCCAGAAACACAATAAATAAAGTAAATTTATTTATGGAAAACAAATTGGCGACTCTGCTGGGGAAAACTATCTCCTCTTCTGAGATGGCAACAACTCAATGCGACACTTCGTCAATCGGCTCGACGAAGAAGGTGATGACGATCCAATTCGATCAACTCGCCTATGAAGAAATGCAGCGGGCTAAGAGTGGCAAGCCCACTTCAGCCTCCATCATCACTGCCAAGTCGAAGGGACACTCTGTCTATGTCCCTAAGAATCAGTTGGCAGCCAATGGTGAAGTCTCTGCCACAGTGTCTACTCCTAACACTGGCAAGAACTCTACTGCAAGCACGCACACTCTTGTGCGCTCGAAGATGACAGCAATCAAAGGTCACGCTGACAGTACTGGCTCCTTAGCCAAATCTGTTCCAGCGTGCAAATTCAATTCTAAAAGTCGCTGACAGTATTGGCTCCTTAGCCAAATCTGTTCCAGCGTACAATCTCACATTCAAAAATCATGCTGACAGCACTGGCTCCTTAGCCAAATCTGTTCCAGCGTGTATTTCCAAAATCAAAAATCACGCTGACAGTACTGGCTCCTTAGCCAAATCTGTTCCAGCATGTATTTCTAAAATCAAAAGTCACGCTGACAGTACTGGTTCTTTAACCAAGTCTGTTTCAGCGTGTATTTCATCTAAGAAGAATAACTCTTTAGCTATCTCTTCTTCTGTGCCAAGTTCTACTAGAACTGGGGGTGGTCTTCTACACAAAGTCCCTTCGAAAAGAAATAACTCTTTAGTTGTTTCTTCTGCTCCTGTGGTTTTTACTTCAGGAACAGCTTTGACTGACAATTTTGTTAGTCAAAGAAAAGGAGATGGTCTTTTGACTACTCTTCCTTCTGGACATTCTATGTCTCAAAACTTGAATAAGTCTAAGAAGAAACATTCTTTAATGTCTTCTTCTACGACTTCTTCGAATTGGGCACAGAATTTGTCTAGAAAAGGTCTGTTACCAACTCCTAATCAAGGGGGTGGTTCAACTCTTCCTTCTCTGCAAATATCCAGATCAATGGAAGGAAAACTCCAAGTTTCAAAAACCAATGTGTTACCTCCAACTGATCTAAGAACAAAACTTAATCAAACCCGTTTGGGAAGCACTTCTGGTGTTAAGAAACCACACCAATCGGAAATGAAGATAAAAGATCCGGATGCAGAGTATGCTAGAAATTATGTGGCTCATATTAATCACTCCCTATATAATCAAGAGCCATCAAGACCCAAGAACCAGAAATATATTCCTAAAAATACACAAAGAGTGTTCACTGATCTACCTCAATCTTCACAGATAGATCTACGGGAACACCTTCAACAGAAGAGAAGGAATAATTCTATGACAATGGATCATGCTGAATGTGACTTCCAGCCAAGAGTCATAATTCAATGCAGATGTCAATCGATGGTTCAGGACTATGTTGATCATGAATGTGATTTCCAGCCGAGAGTCACAATGCAATGTAGATGTCAAACAAAACGACAATCTGTCTTCAATCGGATTCCGTGTGAACCTATGCCTGATGAAGATGAGCCTTTGTTTGCTTCTGTCAACATGACCTCTCGGGATACTGGGGGTAGAGCTGATAGTCCAGATGGAGTATATAGAGGCACAAGAGCAAGAGTCCTGGCCTCTAGTCAAAGAACTTTGATTTCTGAAGATGATTCTGAATTCCTTGGAGAATCTAACTTCCCACCTCTTCCTACTGGGGGTAGTTCTCCTATAATTGACTTTGATGTACAAAGCAATGATTCAGAACAAACAACATCCACCAGTTCATCAATAATCCCTCGTACAGTCACGACTTATATGGTTGATGGGAATACTGATGAACCTTCTTTTTCCTTGACTCCTCAAGAACAAAGGATTGCTTCTTTGGAACAGCAAATGAAGTCTATGGCTGATACTATGAAGTCGATGTATGAACTCATGGCAACTCAGATGCAAAATCGACAGACTGTACCAGATGCCATACCAATTGACACTGGTATGAGTCCAGTACAAGTTCCTCCAGTAGTACAATCCAATACTCCTGGACCAGCTCAACCAAATCCTAGTCTCTCTGGAGCTGGGGATAGTGCTTATAATGCTATTCCTCCTCCTAACTATTCTCTACAAGCTACAACTCCACAATCTTTCGGAGTTGTTAATGAAGAATTGAGGAATCTCAAAACTCAATTCGAGGCATTCAAACAGAAGGATGGTTTACAAAGATTAGGCATCAAGCAACCTTATCCGATAGAATGGAAGCAAGTATCGTATCCTCCTAAATACAAGCCTCCTACTATCTCATTCTATGATGGAACCACTTCTCCAAGTCAGTTTATTAATCACTTTGAAGTGATGACTGATCAATTGCAACCAAGTGACGCCCTCCTTACTCGGGTGTTTGTTGGATGTCTCAAGGGAACGACTTATGAATGGTATAGAAGTCTCCCAGATGGGTGCATTACCTCATTTGCCGGTTTCAAACAGATGTTTCTTGAACGGTTCTATGAAGGGCTCAATGACATGACTATGTCTGCTCTTATTAGAATCAAGCAAAAAAATAATGAAACTACAGAGGATTTCATTGAACGATTTCGAAGAGAAGCTCTGAAGATGCCTCTTGGAACTCCTGATGCTGTCACCATCGACACATACAAATCAAACTTGTTGCCAATCATCAGCATGTGGACAGGATCCACCCAATTTCAAGACTGGCCTTTTTTCATAGTTAGTACCAAGGCCGCAGAAATTAGTGCTGAAACCTTCAAAGGTTTAGGAGTGCAGATAACTCCCAAAGAAATAGGTCAAGATACTAACAATAATGCTAAAAATAATGCTCGCAAGGGAAAAGAAACTCTTGAAGTTAATCTTCAGAGCAAAGATGTATCAACTGTTCAAACTTCTCCTACTTCTACAACCCAACAAATAAGAGCACCTCGCCCCAAGGAAGAATACTCTTTCGATGATGACGATGTTCTTGGTATCTTTGAATGTCTGCTGAAAGGTAATAAAATACAATTACCTGAAATTAAGAAACCTGATGAAGCTGGTAAGACAGATCATCCCAAATACTGTCCATACCACCGAATGTTGGGTCACACAATTCGTACATGTTATGTACTGAAAGGAAAGATCCAAGAAATGATTAAATCTGGAGCTATTTCTCTTACTCCGAAAGAGAAGACCGTCACCTCCAACGTCGTCTCTATGCAATTCGGAGATTTCCCTCATCAACTCCTTGAAAGTGGGATCGTTCCTATTCCCAAGGCAACTCTTGAAATAGTGAATATTCCTCCTCCGCAATCTGAAGGATTAGTGCTAATCACTTTGGAAATAGGAGAAATCATGTGGATTCATCCTGATCTAGTGGCAGATTTTGAATCGCCTTCTCCTCAAAAGACTACTTCTCGAAAGTCTAAGAAGGCTGGAAAGATTAAGTCATGTCATATGACTTCTCTTGGATCTATCTCTGACACAGAGCCAAAAGAGAAGGAAGAAGCACTTGCTGGTGCTACTCGAACAGGGAAACCTTATCTAAAGGATTATTCCAAGAATCCTGAGGATACTCCTGATATCCTTCCTGTTGATAAAGATGCTCCTAATGTTTCTCCTGAAGAAGAATCATCCACTGTACCTGTTTCTTCAACTACACCGGTTGAACCTGTTTCTCCCAAGCCTACGGCTCTTGAGAAAGGCAAACAACAGGCTCGGTTTGATAAACCAATCAAGAAGTCCCCTCCTCTTGGGCTTCAGAAGCCTTATAATTTCGACATTCTAGCTCAACTTGCTAATACTCCAGCTAGAATGTCCCTCTTTGAACTTTTACGTCTTTCTAAAGAGACTCGGGAGACGTTAAGTGAAGCACTTCTACAAGCTGACTCTTGTCTTGCACAATTGAAGAAGCCAGATGAAGAACCTGCCACTTGCTTACATTACAACAGTGTATTGGAGATTATCCCAAATATCACCTTTACATAAGACGACATGCTATTGGAGGATAATCGACATGATCGGCCTCTCTACTACACTGGATATATCGATACAATGAAGATAGATCGTATCCTTATTGATCCAGGGTTTGCTATAAGCATAATGCCAAAGAGCCTGTTGGATGAATTAAAAATTCCTCTTCACAAGCTTTCCAAGACGGTTACTACTATCTTGGGATTCAATCAAAGTCGAAGCGAGCCTTTAGGAAAGATTCATCTGAAGCTTCAAATAGGCGATTTCAGATCCAAAGTCACTTTCTATGTGATCGAGATCGTGGGATCCTATAATCTTTTTCTTGGGAGGCCCTTTCTTCATAAAAATAATGTGGTGCCTTCTACTCTTCATCAGTGTTTTAAATACATTGATAGCAATGGAAGAGTACAAAAAGAAGTTGCTGATATAAATCCCTTCCATGGGGTTGAAGCCTATTTCAATGATTCCCGGATGTATAAAGAAGAGTATACAAGGGTGATACAAGCTATGGAGAAAGAGGATTCACCAAGTGAGACTTTAATAATTCCTGTTAAAGGTCGAACTGCTCAGCAACAATCTCCCAAACCCTCTGGAGAAGGTTCTTTCATCATTCCGGTGAGTGACGAATTTCTCCATTACCTCAGTTGTCTACTCAAGATACACTGATCATTCCTGTCAGTGGGCGTACTGCAGTTCCTGCATCTTCACATGTGAAACAGGATACTCTGCTAATTCCAGTTGGAGGGCGGATTACTCTTCCATCTCAAGCTTCAAGGGAGCTCACCTCTTCTGAGCCTTTTATTATCGATCTTAATCGAAACAAAGCTTCTTCTCGTTCTTCTTCTCCCCCTTTAGTCATTGATTTGACTAAGATCTCTAAGGCTCAGCCTTCTCCCAATGTAAATATTGCTACTTTTATATTTAATGAAAAGTCTCCATCTTTACAGTATGTTGATGTGTGTAATTATGTTCATAGTTATTTATATTTGTTAGATGACTTGAGCACAATAACCATAGGAGTTGTACAGACTGCTCATACAGATGTATCCCTAGAACCTGTACAATCTTTATACTTTCTAGTTCCCAGCTGAAAGCTAGGAGACATTCCAATATTCTTTTACAAAGGGCCCCAAAGTCCTTCTGATTTAGAAGATGATGACAAGAATGATGATACTGGAAGATTACAACTACGTCGTTATAGTCAGCAATCTAAAGACATCATTAAAAATATGGGCTACGACTTTAGGACTGGCCTCAATAATGGCAAATGAAGAAAAATGCCTGTCCGGATTCCTCCTCTGAAATATGGAAGGACGAAATGCAGATTGGGTTATACTGCTCCTATTTCTTTTATCAATATTGTTCATGAAGATCCCGAATCTGACGAAGATAAGAGATCTGATTCTTCTAGTACTACCTCTTGGAATTCCGATACGAGTATCGGTGATTTCTACTGCAACATTCTGTCTTCCAACATGGTTGCTATTGACTGTTCTGAAGAAAGTGATGAAGACGAAGAAGAGTTTGAAATCTCACCTGAATCAGAACAATGGGCCCAAAGGTTGGATAATCAATGGGAGTTCCATTTCGAGCAAAAAGAACCTCCGACTGAAGATAAACTTGTTCAAATAGATGTTGGTGAAGAGGGATCCCCCAAACCAATATTCATCAGTGAAAGTCTTTCAGAAACAGATAAGCAAGACATGATCAAACTCATTCGTGATTACATCGATGTCTTCGCTTGGAGTTATGAAGATATGCCAGGACTTGATCCACAAATTGCAACTCACAAGCTCAATATCTTGCCGAATGCTAAGCCGGTCAAACAACAACATCGACGATTTCGTCCAGACATTATGGATGCAATTGAAGCTGAAGTCAATAAACTCATGACCTCTGGGTTTATTAGAGAGGAACAACATCCCGATTGGGTGGCTAACATAGTTCCTGTCCTTAAAAAGACTGGCAAGATCAGAGTATGCATAGACTTCCGCGATCTCAATGCGGCATGTCCTAAAGACGAATTCCTTCTACCAATCACTGATGTCATGATCGATAATACCTGTGGGTTTGAACGGATGTCATTCATGGACGGGTATTCTGGGTACAATCAGATTAAAATATTTCCAGATGACGAGAAGCACACTTCTTTCAGAACGCCGATTGGTACATACTGTTATACGGTTATGCCATTTGGTCTCAAGAATGCAGGAGCAACTTATCAACGAGCTATGAGCACTATATTTCGTGAACATCTGCAAAAAACAGTCGAATGCTACGTTGATGATATTGCAGTCAAAAGTCGACAAAAGGAGGATCACATCCAAGATTTGAAGACTATATTTGATCTAATACGTAAGCATCAATTAAAGATGAACCCTACTAAGTCCTTCTTAGGCATCTCTAGTGGTAAATTTCTCGGCTTCGTCATTACCTCTAAAGGTATACACGTGGATCCCGAGAAGATCAAAGTCATCCAAGAGATGCGTCCTCCACGCACCTTAAAAGAGCTACGAGGATTTCAAGGAAGGATCGCTTATATCAGGAGATTCATCTCTAATCTTTCAGGACGCTGCAGACCATTCAACAAACTTATGAAGAAAGGTGTCTCTTTTGTCTGGAATGATAAATATCAGAAAGCATTCGATGATATAAAACAATATCTGATGAGCCATCCAGTATTGGTACCTTCCGTCTCAGGAATTCTATTCCTCCTATATACTCGAGCAATGAGTCATTCATTGGGTGCATTGCTCGCTCAAAAGAATAAAAATGGTCATGAACAAGCCATTTACTATCTCAGTCGTACTATAACCGGAGCTGAACCTCGATATTCACCGGTCGAAAAAGAATGTCTAGCCTTGATGTTCGCTGTTCAAAAGACACGATATTATATCATTGGTCAGACTATTCATGTCATCTCCAGAATCAATCCTATACGGGTCATGATGAAGAAACCCAGTGTTTTGAATTCTAGATTGGCTAACTGGGGAATCTTACTTGCTCAGTATGATATGCACTATATTCCTCAGAAATCAGTCAAAGGACAAGCTTTAGCTGATTTTCTGGCTGCTCATTCAATTCCAGAAAATTCAAAACTCTATGATGAAATCCCAGATGAAGTCCTAGATTCAAACCAAATTGCCGAAGAAGATCCTACTTGGCGTCTATTCTTTGATGGAGCTTCAAGGATAGGTCCTAATGGTGATATTGTCGCTGGAGTTGGAATCGTTCTTGTATCGCCAGAAGGTCTTGCTATCCAAAGAGCTTATTCTCTTGATCAGCCGTGTTCAAACAACGTAGCTGAGTACAATGCGTTACTCATTGGTCTTCAACTCGCTAAACATCTGAATATTCGATATTTGGAGGCGTACGGAGACTCTAAACTCATTGTCAATCAGATAAGGGGTACTTATGAAGTTCGCCATCAAGATCTGGTTCCTTATCATAGATCAGCTATATCTATGGCTTCTTCGTTTGAAGAATTCTTCATTGAACATGTTAGACGAGCAAGTAACACAGAAGCTGATGCTCTAGCTAATCTTGCAGCGGTGTTGGCTATTCCAATTAGACGGCAACAAATGATTGTTGTTCGCAATCGAGAATTGTTTCATCTGGAAAATAACCTAACCCTAGGACTTCCAATTGACATTGAAGAATCAACGTCTCATGACGTCAATACAACAAGAGGATTTGGATTCAGTCGTAAATCTTTATCATCTTTATCTGATTCTAGCATGGAATTCATCTTCAGTAACTCGGCCGAGAATCAAAATACGGATAAAGATTGGCGACTTCCTTTCTTAGATTTCGTATTGTATGATATTCTTCCAGATAATCCGAGTGAGGCAGCATCTATCAGACGACGATCACTCAGATTCTATTATAATCATACTACAAAAACCTTATATCGTCGAGCTTATGATGGTTTACTTCTTCGATGTATTACCGGTGACGAGGCTCAACAAATTATTCGCGAAGCACATGATGGAATTTGTGGAGCACATCAGCCTGGACCAAAACTTCAGGACCGTATTCGACGTATGGGTTATTATTGGCCCACTATGGTATCAGACACCATCGAATATGCAAAGAAGTGTAAAGCTTGTCAAATCCATGCGGATTTTATTCATCAACCCTCGGAATTTCTACATCCGACGGCAGCATCATGGCCCTTCGAAGCTTGGGGCATGGACATTATCGGTCCGATCAATCCGCCGTCATCCAAAGGTCATCGGTTTATTCTCGCAATAACCGATTACTTCTCCAAATGGGCCGAAGCCATTCCTTTATCTGAAGTTAAGACGTCCAATGTCATCAGCTTTATCAAACACCACGTCATCTACAGATTTGGTGTTCCTCGACGCATTATTCATGATAACGGACCACAGTTCGTCAGCCAGAAATTTACTCGATTCTGTGACGATCACCGGATCAATAATGTGGCTTCTACTGCATATAATCCAGTGGCTAATGGATTAGCAGAAGCTTTCAACAAGACCATCATCAAACTCCTAAAGAAGTTTGTCTCTACTAACAAACGTAATTGGAGTGAGAAGCTCGGTAAATATTTGTGGGCTTACCGTACTACAGTTCGTAATACTACTAAAAGTACACCTTTCTCTCTGGTGTATGGATGCGAAGCTGTTCTTCCATTAGAGATTCAAATTCCTTCTTTAAGGATAGCAATCGCTAATGAACTCACCGCCGAGAATAATGATCGTCTTCGACTTCAGGAATTAGAAGCTCTGGATGAGAAGCGATTATCTGCTCAACAGAACATCGAATTCTATCAAGCTAGAATCTCAAGAGCTTTTAATAAGAAAGTCAGAGTTCGAGCGTATCAAAAAGGAGAACTTGTTCTAACAGTCAGACGTCCTATGACTATGACTCATATGAGCAAAGGCAAATTCGACGTAAAATGGGAAGGTCCCTATGTCATAAGCAGAGTTTTCTCAAATGGAGCTTATCAACTCTCAGAACTGGATGGTCGAAAAGTTATGATGCCTATTAATGGCAAATTCCTTAAAAAGTATTATGTATAAATGTAAATACTTGTAAATCATCAGACAAGTTCATGTTTATAAATAAAATTTTTATTTTATTTTAATCATGAATGATAGTACATGATTTTAGGGAAGATCACTATCATCCTTCTCTACATTTGGATGCGGGCCACTGCTGTCCTTCTTGAAAATGCAGTCAGCAAAAGAGCCGAGAACCTCCTTGCTGGAACCCACGAGGAACTTGCAAGCGGCCATCCTCATGGCTTCTTCTTCTTCAGTCCTTTCTGGTTCGAGCAGGAAGTCCAGAATGTCCCTGGAGGGCTTGGGTGCAGACGAACCTTCGCCTACTTTTACTTCCTTCGGTTGAACTGGATCGACAGGGCGTTCTTCAGTGCCCTTCTGAATCTTCGGGACGATTTCAGCCTTCTTGGATGCTTCTTCAGACGACATTTTTATGTTGAAGAATAGAAGTGTTCGTTCTGGTCAGAATTCTGCTATATTTATAGGCAGAAGTTCTTCAAATAATGAAGCGTCACATTCATCCGACGGTTCACACATTCATTAATGCCCGACGGTTCATCCGTTTATTTATTACATTCATCCGACGGTTCATTCGTTCATTTATTACATTCATCTGACGATTCGTCCGTTCATAATCTTCTATTATGGGGATTCGTTATTTATCACGTTTTCATAACCTCTGGATAAATACCGAATCTACCTGCTCATTTGTTATTTTTGACCTCTGCATAGAAATTAATCTATTTTCTTTTGAGTTCCTACATATTATCACGTCCATACTACCTCTGATAATATTACGTACTCTAAATCAGAAAAGAAGATTTCATTATCTATCATGTCCACAATTTATTCAAATACAAATCATTGAGCATAGAAGAATTATCATTTCCACTCTCATTTTATCATAAAAAGTCTATTACATTTTCTTAGACTTTCTTACAAATCATAATGAAAATCTATTACAATTTTGGATTTTCATTCTATGCACACAACAAAAACCTAATGGAGATCTATTTCTTCTTTGGATCTTCTTTGACGGGTTCGTTGTTGGTGGCAGTTCCTGACTGTCTGAGCTCCAGTGGCAACCGGAACAGCAGGAATCAAACTCTGGTCTTCTCTCTCAGAAAAGAGGAGAACCCCAGAGTATGGTAGCTCGGAGGCGTGTTGCTGCCAATACAACTGGTGGATTGGAAGCGACCTTTCAAAGGAGATAGGAATGTATCCAATATTGGGATACAATTCCTAGTTCTGCCGTGAAAGGAACTCTACTACCCGATTTTTCGGGGTAGAGTTGACTCCACCGTCCAACTCTCCGTGTATAAAGGCTCTTCCTGCCATTGGAGGAAGACCCTTCTATCCCACGAAGAGTTCTGAGTTGTCTGATTTACGCGTCAAAAGCGTATGAGCTCCCTGATGTAGGTGTCAGAAGAATATTCTCCACAGCATCCAAATCACCAATGCCAGTTCTGAAGAAAATTTTCAGTCGAGCTCCTGCAGAAAGCAGTAAGGAAAAAGAGATCAACTAATAGAAGTGTCATTATCATTTGGCGTGTATTTGGCCAAACAAAGACAGGTGCACTCTGTTCAGTCAGAAACAAAATCTTCAAAACAGTAAAAATAGTACGCGTACTATATTGGACTTACCATCGAGTTTGGTGCTAAGGATTGGCAAACCAATGTCTGATATAGTGCACAGAAAGAGAATATTAGAAAGCATTGCTTTCCTGTTGAGAATGAAATCTCTCAAAAAGTTTATTCTCAGAGAAGAGGAGAAAAAATAAAGAGATGAGTATGTGTGAAACTCATCTATCCATTTAAATAGGGTCGACGTGCAAGCCTATTCTTCGGAAAGATCCGAGTAAAAAGCGCTCATAACTACGGAATGAGTGTCACGTGTACTTTAGAAAATAGCACAATATTTGAAACATTCAAAGAGTGCCACTTAATGCTCTTCATTAATGCACGCTCTACATTGAAGCACTGATGACCTTACATAGAAAAAGAAGTACAACATTTTTCAAAAGGAAAACAGAAGCATAAAAGACACGCTCTATTTTGTGAAGCGACTGAGCTTGGCGCCCAATTCCTCTACGCTAGTGACTCCCATACGATGTAACAGAGCATTGAACGTGTCACGCTGCTCTGCAAGACTGCGCCCATTGGAAGAAGATGAGCCGTCCAGGCCAAAATAGCTCAAGAAATTCTTGGCTAGTTGTGTAGGATCATCTTTGAACTCGAAAATTAAAGGCTCCGGTTCCTTATCCCCAAGAGTAGGGTCGCCATGGGCACAGAAACCTAACTTTCTTGCTTCTTCTTCAGCTTCTTCCTTCGAAGTCATGTTGACGTAAGATGAACATCAAAGCTGAATTTTCTCCCTGTTTATATAACAGAGCTCGCCGGCGGTTCATATTCCACCATAAATTGGATTCAATCAGTCTCGAAAACTGAAGAGTCATCATAACATTTAATAAGTTCATTTGCATGTTTATCTTTTCAAAGTATTTCGAAATTTTGAAGTCTTTTCAACTTTCGAAAACTTTGAAGGGGGTTTTATAGGCCTTAAAAATGAAGGTCACGCTGAGTTGATCAGAACAAGGTCCAAAAGTCACGCTGAGTTGATCAGGACAAAATTAAAAAAATCACGCTGGGAGACAGCTCATCATTTTGTCAGAGTGTCATTATGACTGACAGCACGACAGTCGAAGAATGTCTTCTCGTATGCCACGTATGCACAGAACTCGAGAGATCACAGCCGACTATTGCGTGACTTTCGAAATCTTCTTCAGCAAGACTCAGCCTTCGTCAAGTTGGCGTACCAAAAGAGCTTCTTGTCATTTAATGCAACTGACAAAAGCAATCACTATCAGAGATTTTGTGTCAGTCGAGGCACGTTGAATCAAGACAGCTGGCAGTCCTGCCTCAATCGTACGTAGATTTTGAGCCTTCTGACTCAAGTTTACGTGTATTGTGAACTTATATGTTCCTTCCCAAGTCTGCGTAGATTTTGAAGCTTTTTTGCCCCAAGTCTGCGTGGATTCTGAAGCTTCTTGCCCCAAGTTTGCGTAGATTTTGAAGCTTTCTGCCCCGAGTCTGCGTAGATTTCGTCTTCAACAAGTCTGCGTGGATTTCATCAAATTAGAGTACGTGGCAGCCATGCCACTGATCTCTCGCCTGCGTGTCCTGTAATTTGCACACGACTCATGCATGATTGCCATGTGTCCAACACTTACAGGCCACGTCCAGTAACTGCTCACAACCTTGCGTATGTTAAATCCTGCGTGATTTTCAACTAGGCACAGGCTGTGAAGACAGTTATCCTTTCAGTTATTTTTGACTCTATAAATAGAGTTCTTTTTCTCATTCATTGTACAGATACATAGTTATCTAACTTACTGTCAAAATTTTGAGAGCTTTTCTTCTTCGCATAGTCCAAGGGATAAAGCGATCGTCTTCTAGATCGGATTCCTACAGTTGTAATTTTCCCAGAAACACAATAAATAAAGTGAATTTATTTATGGAAAACACACATCACCTACTTGCTCGAGAATGTCAAACGATCCTATATACCTAGGACTAAGCTTTCCCCATACGTCGAATCGAATGACGCCATGGGTAGGCGAGATCCTAAGGAACACGTGGTTGTCGACTGAAAACTCAAGTGGACGCCGATGAGAATCGGCCCAATGGCGCTGGCGATCTTGGGCAACTCGAAGATAATTTTTGACTTGTCTGACCAGCTCGATTGTCTGCATAATCATCTCTAAACCAAGCATCTGCCTCTCACCTATATCATCCCAGGCTAATGGAGATATGCACTTCCTGCCATACAGTGCTTCAAAAGGTGCCATCTGGATACTGGCCTAGAAACTATTGTTATAAGAGAACTCTACTAGGTACAAGTGATCTTCCCACGAACCACTGAAGTCCAATGTACAAGATCGTAACATATCTTCAAGATTCTGAATCGTGCGTTCTGACTGACCATCTGTCTATGGATGATATGCTGAACTGTACTTGAGACGAGTTCCCAAACTCTCTTGAAGACTCTGCCAAAAGTGCGATGTGAATCTTGAATCTTTGTCTGATATGATACTAACTGGTACTCCATAAAATCTGACAATCTGCCTGAGGTACATCTCTGCTAGCTGATCCGTCGACTGACCAACTCTGAAAGGGAGAAAATGAGCAACCTTCGTGAGACGATCAACGATAACCCATATAGCATCCCTGCCAGCCGGGGATTTAGGTAACCCAGTTACAAAGTCCACGATTATATGCTCCCACTTCCACTCTGGGATCGGTAAAGGTTGAAGAAGTCCAGCTGGTCTATGATATTTAGCTTTAACTTGTTGGCAAACTAAACATCGAAAGACAAACCGGGCTATTTCGTGCCACCGAGATGAATTGAATACTGTGAACTGTGAGCCTCTGCAATGATCTTCTATCTGATATCACCACTGGGTATACAAAGATGCCTTCCACGTCGGAGAGTACCATCTTCGTGAATACATAACTCTGGTCTTCGTCCTGCTTTACACTCTGCTCTGTGCCGCTGAAGCTTGGAATCCGCTGATTGCGCCATCTTGATCCTCTCAACTATGCTGGACTGAACTTGCATGCTGGCCATCAATGCTACATTGGTAGGAAGGACAACTTCAATACCCATCTTCTGAAGATCTGCTAATAACTCTGGCTGGGCTGTTAGAAAATAAACTCCAGCTCTTCTGCTCAATGCATCTGCTACTACGTTGGCCTTCCCAGGATAATACTGTAGGTTGATGTCATAATCCACAAGTAGCTCTAGCCATCTCCTTTGACGCATGTTAAGATCCTTCTGGATAAATACATACTTCAGACTCTTGTGGTTGGTAAAAATCTCCACCCGATCTCCATATAAATAAAGCCTCCAAAGCTTCAATGCAAAAACTACTGCTGCTAACTCCAAGTCATGGGTAGGATAATTCCTCTTATGGTCACGAAGCTGACGTGACGTATAAGCTACTACCTTACCATGTTGCATCAATACACATCCCAATCCTCTGCCTGAAGCGTAACAATAAACTGAAAATCCTCCAGTCCCATCTGGAAGAGTGAGAATGGGGGCCGTCATTATTTTTTGCTTCAGCTTCTCAAATGAACTCTGACACTCTGCTGTCCAAGCAAACTACACATCCTTACGGGTCAACTGAGTCAAGGGTGCTGAAATTCTAGCAAAGTCTCATACGAATTGCCGATAATAGCCCTCCAATCCTAGAAAACTGTGAACCTCTGCGACGGTACTGGGAACTGGCCATGTCTCTATTGCCACTATCTTCTGCGGGTCAACTTCCACTCCACCTTTGATGATGAAATAACCTAAGTATGAAATACGATCAAGCCAAAACTTGTACTTACTGAACTTATACAACTGGTGTTGCTTGAGAATCTGAAGAACTACACGGATATGCTGCTCATGCTCCACCTTACTCTTGCTATAGACCAAGATGTCGTCTATAAACACTATCACGAACTGATCCAAATAGGGCATGAAGATACGATTCATGAGGTTCATGAATACAGCTGACGCATTGTTCACTCCAAATGGTATAACAAGGAACTTCCAATGTCCATATCTTGATCTGAACGCTGTCTTTGGGATGTCTTGCTCTCTGACTCTGATCTGATGGTATCCTGATTGTAAGTCAATCTTCGAGAATACTATCGCTCCTCTGAGTTGGTCAAACAAATCATCTATCCTTGGTAGAGGATATCTATTCTTGATTGTGTCACGACCCGCTCCCGAATAATCGGACACGAGTCGGACACGCCCAACCTTCGTCGTTAGACACGATGAAGTAAGCTGTACTAATTTCTAGGGAAAACTACAAGTCCAGATAATAATGAATATAAACCACAACATCTAATATTGAATCCCAGAATCAAGTACAAGTCTAAGAGTTATTATATTTCCAGCAAATGAAAAGTAAACTGATGTCTCTAATACAAAGTCCAAATGAACTACAAAGGTAGATACTAGGCCTCCTCAGCCTCCAAGTCCTGAGTAATCTCGGCTAGCTCATAGGTACCTCCAGGCTCCTGCCCGTAATAAGTGTGACAGATAGCCTCCAACTCACCTGCAACATATCCTAGTCCGGAGCGAAGCTAAGTATATCCAAGGAAATGAACATGAACATCATGGTATGGAAATGAATACATGAAAATATAAAGTACGAGAAATAAGAACATGACATAAAATCTGAACATGAATACTGAAAAGCAAATACAGGAAACATGAAATGAAACCTGAACATGAGATACACAATGATCCTGATATGTGCAATATATCAAAATACATCCAGAGTGTGTGATCGGCTTGGGTAGATTCAGGGAAGATGAAATGGTACGACTTCGGTCCCGCGTGCACGATACGGGGCCTAAGCTATTCATATGAATAGTAACTCGGGTTTGATCACACATCTGTAGTATTTCTTCTCCCAGACTCAAGTAAACTCAGGGAACAAGATACAAGACAATCTCGTGAAACATCGTGTCAACCAGGAGATACAAGCATGAATAAAAGACATGAAGTAATGGACAAGTCCGAGGAGTATACTTGCCTTGCTCAGGGTGATCAAGTGGGGATAGTAATGATGGATATCCTCCTGTTTAAGTAAGTACAAGTTGGTTAAGTTCTAATCATTAACCATTAGCTAATTTATTGCTAATTGGTAATACCTCTTTAACCAATTAGTTATTTCTCTAGTTTAACTGTTAATTATGAGTCTAGCAAACCTGGTATGGCTCGTAGGATAGAAATATTAAATATCAAATTTTTTTCAAAATAAAGCTCTTAAAATACTTATTAATATCATAGATGATTCTTATAAACAAAATTAATAGAATAACCCTATATAGGACAATTGGAAACTAACTAATCCTTAACATTAACACATCAAGTTCTTCTATAAGCCAACTCCACCTAGAATAAACACATGCAGTTCCTTCTTCATAGAGTTTGCAAGAGTGCTCTGTACATATCCTTGCTATTAAACTATCATGCATTTGTATTTGCTAGTCTCTGCACAACTCCTCTCTAAATGTTCGACAAACAACCATTCCAGCTCAACTACCAAACTAAACTGTGGCCAAAAAGTTACTCATACAACAGTCTGGTAGAGCACTCCGAGAAAACACAAATCTAAAAACTTCCCTCAAGGATCCCGCCAAACACAAGTCACCCTTCTCTTGCAAAAATAGAAAAGAATGCCAGTCTGTTAGACCGTTAGAAGTAGTGGAGTAGGATTCGAATTTAACAGTGGTTAGAAAGAGAGGGAAAATTTGAATTTTCTAAAGTGATGCATAGTAGGTTGTTATCAACACAATTATAATATAGCTTCTCCTGGCTTCTTAGCAAAGAAATGGCCATGGGCCAAGTTACTTGGGCTGGGTGCAGCCCAAACACATATGCAATTAATATTATTACCATACAATAATTATTTATAGAAAATACAACTCTAAACTATCAAATAATATAAACACCCACACACACACACACACACACACACACACACACACACACACACACACATATATATATATATATATGTATATGTATATGTATATGTATATGTTTATTATTATTATTATTTTTTAAACTGAAAATTTTGAGTCACAAATCTTCCCCCCTTAAAAATTTTGTCCTCGAAATTCAGAAAATACTCCAAAATTGTTTTACCAAACACCACCAAATATTTATTAAAAAATAGAAATTTCAAAACACTAAAATACAATCAAGTAAACAAACTAGGATAGCGCTCTCGCATCTCGTCCTCACGCTCCCACGTGGACTCTCCCGGAGTGTGATGTTTCTACATGACCCAGATAAGCGATATATTCTGGTTCCGTAATTGTTTCTCTCTCCGATCAAGGATCTCTACCGACTGCTCCTCGTAGGTCAAGCTCGGACCTATCTCTAGCTCTGAGTAGTCCACCATATGGCCAGGATCTGGAATATAGCATCGAAGCTGGGACACGTAAAAAATGTCGTGCACTCCCTCCAAGCTAGCAGGAAGCGCTAGTCGATAGGCCACCTAGCCAATCCGCGCCGTCACGTCGAAGGGTCCGATGAATCTGGGACTGAGCTTCTCGCCTCTGCCGAAGCGAATGATGCCTTTGGTCGGCGAGATTTTCAGGAACACTCTATCCCCAACTGCGAACTCCAGAGGCCGTCTGTTGCTGTCCGTCCAGTGCTTCTGCCGGTCCTGTGCAACTCTGAGACGCTCTCTGATCAATCTGACCTTCTCGGCCGAATCTACCACCATCTCTAGTCCAAGCAAAGTCCTCTCGCCAACGTCGTCCCAAGATAGAGGTGTGCGACATCTCTGTCCATATAGTGCCTCAAATGGTGTCATCTCGATGCTAGCCTGATAACTGTTGTTATAGGCAAACTCTACAAGATGCAAGTGATCCTCCCATGAACCGTCGAAGTCGAGTGCGCAAACTCGTAGCATGTCCTCCAATATCTGAATGGTACTCTCGGACTGCTCGTCCATCTGTGGATGATAGGCGGTGCTGAACTTCAACTGTGAACCCAAGCTCAGCTGTAGACTCCTCTAAAAATATGATGTGAAGCGGCTGTCCCTGTCTGAAATAATGCTTACCGGTACCCCGTGAATCCGCACAATCTGTCGCATGTAGAGGTCTGTAAGCTTCTCGGTCGACAGCCCTACCTTGAACGGAATAAAGTGAGCGAATTTCGTCAGTCGGTCCACAATAACCCAAATAGCATCCTTGCCATCGGGCGTACGCGGTAAACCAGAGACGAAATCCATGGTGATGTGTTCCCACTTCTATTCCAGAATAGGTAAATGCTGAAGTAATTCTGCTGGTCTCTGGTGCTCCGTCTTGACTTGCTGGCACACAAGACATTTGAAAACGAATCTGGCAACCTCTCGTTTTATCCCATACCACCAAACATACTCCCACAGATCCTTATACATCTTGGTAGATCCAGGATGAATAGAATACTGCGACTGGTGGGCCTCCTGCATAACCTTCTTCCGCAAGTTATTGGACACACACAACTGGTTTTTGTGCCTCAAGGATCCATCATCTGCAATAGTGAAGTCGTCAAGCAATCCTGCCTCTGCCTGGCCTCTGAGACATCAGAGTCCCTCATCTAGAAACTGGGCCTCCTTAATCTTCTCTATCAATCCTGACTGTATCTGCATGTGCATCAACTGCCCTCCAACTCCTGGAAGAACAATCTCAATCCCAAGGCTCTCAAGATCCTCTAGTAGATGTCGATCCATAGAAAGAAACTTAGCAATAGGATATCGACTGAGAGCATCTGCTACCACATTCGCCTTTTCAGGGTGGTATTGCAGATTGATATCAAAATTCTTCATGAGTTCCAGCCACCTTCGCTGCCTCATATTCAGTTCCTTCTGAGTGAAAACATACTTCAGACTTTTGTGGTCCGTAAAGATGTCCACTCTTCCTCTCTCTATATAAGTAGTACTTTCACAGTTTCAAAGCAAAAATGACTGCTGCAAGCTCCATGTCATGTGTAGGATAATTCTTCTCATGAGGCCTCAACTGTCTATAAGCATAAGCAACGACCCTCTTGTTCTGTTCAAGCACACATCCCAAGCCTTTCCCTGATGCATCTCTGTAGATGACGAACCCTCCAGACCCTGATGGTAAAGCTAAAACTGGCGCTGTAGTGAGTCTTCTCTTCAATTTTTCAAATACTGACCAGCAGGTGTCGCTCCAGATGAACTCCTCGTCCTTCCGTGTAAGATTCGTCATTGGCTCCGCTATCTTGGCAAAATCTTTTACGAACTTTCGGTAGTAACCTGCTAGCCCCAGGAAACTACGAATCTCTGCTACTGACTTGGGAGGTGCCCATGCTTCTATAGCTTCAATCTTCTTGGGATCTACAGAAATCCTCTCACCAGTGACCACATGCCTCAAGAACTCCACTCTATTCTAGAAGAACTCGCACTTCGAGAGCTTTTCGTATACCTTCTCCTTCCTCAGAATCTCTAATACAATTTGCAGGTGCTCCATATGCTCCTCTTCGGTCTTCGAATATATCAAGATGTCGTCAATGAAGACTACGACAAACTTGTCCAGATACTTGTAAAAAAAATTATTCATCAAGTTCATAAACACTACTGGGGCATTGGTGAGTCTGAACGACATCACCAAGAATTCGTACTGGCCGTAACGGGTATTGAAAGCTGTCTTCGGAATATCCTGCTTCCGAACCTTCATCTGATGATATCCCGACCGAAGGTCAATCTTGAAAAAGACCTTCGCCCCACTGAAATGATCAAACAACTCATCAATCCATGACAACGGGTATTTATTCTTGATGGTGATGTTATTGAGTACACGGTAGTCGATACACATCCTAACAGTCCCATCCTTCTTCGACACAAAGAGTACCGGTGCTCTCCTGGGTGAAGTACTGGACCGAATAAAACCCTTACCTTCCAACTCATCAATCTGGGCCTTCAACTCTGCAGCTTCCTTCGGGTTGATCTTGTAGCAATGCTGGGACTTTGGCGCTGATCCGGGCACTAGGTCGATGTTGAACTCCACATCTCGATCTGGCAGCAATCCTGGCAACTCTTCGGGGAAAATGTTGAGAAACTCTGCAATCAGCGGATACGGCAACTCTTGGTCTTCTGTAACTGCTCCAAAGTAGACTCCCTCTGGCCTCTCTGCGATCCGTCTCCTGACCTCTAATGAAGAAACTCTAGGTGGGCTGAAAGTAACCTTCCCTTCATGGCATTCTATTATAGCAAACTGCTCACACATCCAGTCGATGCCGAGGACTACATCAAATCTGGGCAATGGCATCACTAGAAGTTGAGCCCTAAGCTCCCTTCCAGCTATAGTGATAGGGCAATCCACCATCTCACTAAGTGACACTAGTCCTCCTCCTGTCATAATCCGATAGTTTCTTCTAGTGGACTTAGGTGTGAAGCTGTGTCTATGCAGAAACTCATATGATACAAAGCTATGTATGGCTCCAGAATTAAACAATGCAATAGCAGGAAATGAATATATGATGATAGAACCTGTGATAACATCTGGAGCTGCCTCCTCCTCCTTAATTGTAGCCATGACATAAGCACATCCCCGCTGTAGTCCTCCCCTCTGCTGCTGCTGGTGCTGTGCAAATATCTGCTGCTGAGGTGGTAGAGCTGGTCCTCCTCTCTGGGGTGCAGCAGACAATGCTTTAGGTGGTGCATGTAGTGGTCCTCCAGCTCCTCGGGGTCCTCCTGCTAGTCTGGCTATGGCCTGCTGGCAGTCTCTCATCTGATGTGCGTCTGACCCACAGAATAGACAAAGTTCGAGCCTCTTGCGACAGACCTCCACGTGGTTCCTTGGGTGATGACAGTATGTGCAAGTGACCCCCTGCTGTCTCTGATGCTGAACTGCTGGAACTCTGGCAGGACGATGCTGAACTGCTGTCGGCTGTGGTGGCCTCGTCTGAGTCTGAATCTGAATCTGAGTCCTCTTCATTGGTGCCTGGTAGCTGCTACTACCGATGTCCCTATCCCTCTTGGGCCTCGGGTCCATCTCCTTCTCCATAGCCTGAGCAATCTTGGGGATGCTCGAATAAGTCGTCGCCTGGCTGATCGCCACTGCATGCCGTAACTCTCTGGTGAGGCCCTTCTTGAACCTCTAAGCCCTCTCCTCTGGCGTGTCGACTAGGTTCTCTACGAACCTGCTGAGTCGGGTGAACTCTGACGTATACTCTGCCACCGTCATGGTCCCTTGCTGCAAGGCGTCGAACTGTATTCGAAGCTTGTCTCGCTCAATATCGAGGAAGAACTTCTCCTTGAACAGAGTTTTGAAATCTATCCAAAGAACCTGGGGCGCAGCTAACTGGGGCTTCTCTCGGTACCAAGCTTTGGCGAGATCAAAAAGTCACATGCTCGTAACTTTCACCTTCAAGTCATCAGGAATCTTCAGCGTCCGCTCCACATTTTCCAGCCATTCATCCGCATATATGATCCCCTCATGACCCCAAAAATCTATCGGACAGAGGTTCTGGTTGTCCCTGGCAGTCCCCGGTCTTAGTGCTGCTGGTGCTGGAGGTGCTACCGGTGCTGGTACTGCCGGCTCTCGAGTCCTAAGTGCATCAACGACTGTCGCTCTGAACTGTGCAGTCTGGTGGTTCTGGGCCTCCATAAACTGCTGGAACATAGCCATTACCTGGGCGCCGTCAAACATCATCTTCGGGGGCAACGGAGGAAAGATAGAAGTCGGCGACGGATGCTGCTCTACTGGAACGTCTGGTGCGGACCGTCCCGAACTGCCTGCAACTGCAGGCTGATCCGCGGTCTTTCTCATAGAGACCATCCCGCAATAGAAAGAAAACTTCGTTGATTGACAAACCCTAAAACCTAAAAATAAATAATATTTTTATAATATCAATGCACCTGATATACCCTTATTTCCAATTTTCCTATGCTGTGATCAAGTTTCCCTAGTTTAATCAAGTCCCCCAATAGTACGCTAATACCTAGGTACCATTAGGATAGACCTACATGGGCCACCACTAAAAATATGTCATGACCCGCTTTCGAATAATCGAACACGAGTCGGACACGCCCAGCCTTCGTCGTTAGACACGATGAAGTAAGCTGTACCAATTTTAAGGGAAAACTACAAGTCCAGATAATAATGAATATAAACCACAACATCTAATATCGAATCCCAGAATCAAGTACAAGTCTAAGAGTTATTACATTTCCAGCAAATAAAAAGTAAACTGATGTCTCTAATACAAAGTCCAAATGACTACAAATGTAGATACTAGGCCTCCTCAGCCTCTAAGTCCTGAGCAATCTCGACTAGCTCATATGTGCCTCCAAGCTCCTGCCCGTAATAAGTGTGACAGATAGCCTCCAACTCACCTGCAACATATCCTAGTCAAGAGCGGAGCTAAGTATGTCCAAGGAAATGAACATGAACATCATGGTATGGAAATGAATACAGGTAAATATAAAGTACAAAAAATGAGAACATGACATGAAACCTGAACATGAATACTGAAAAGTAAATATAGGAAACATGAAATAAAACCTGAACATGAGATACACAATGATCCTGATGTGTGCAATATATCGAAATACATCCAGAGTGTGTGATCGGCTTGGGTAGATTCAGGGAACATGAAATGATACGGCTTTGGTCCCGCGTGCATGATGCGGGGCCTAAGCTATTCAGATGAATAGTAACTCGAGTTTGATCACACATCTGTAGTATTTACCCTTTCAGACTCAAGTAAACTCAGGAAACAAGATACAAGACAATATTGTGAAATATCGTGTCAACCATGAGATACAAGCATGAATAAAAGACATGAAGTAATGGACAAGTCCGAAGAGTATACTTGCCTTGCTCAGGGTGATCAAGTGGGGATAGTAATGCTGGATATCCTCATGTTTAATTAAGTACAAGTTGGTTAAGTTCTAATCATTAACCATTAGCTAATTTATTGCTAATTAGTAATACCTCTTTACCCAATTAGTCATTTCTCTAGTTTAACTGTTAATTATGAGTCTAACTGTAAGACCCAGTTTTCTGAAATTGGGGTATTTTTAAAAATTTATTATTTTTATTATTTATTAATGGTGATTTAGTCATGTTATGAATTTTGGTGATTTTTAGTTAGATTAAAATTATTTTCTAAGTCATGGCTTATGACTTTGTGATTTTACTAGTGTAACCCTAGTGTAAACCCTAGAGATTTCATAACCTAGAAACTAACCATGATCATGTGAGCCTAGCCATAGGTTTAGAACATCAAATTAGGGCTTTTTAGCCTAAAGGATATTTTGATAATTTTCTAGGATTTATTTGGAATTATTTGGATTTATGTAGTTTATTATTATTTAATTAGTTGATTAGTGTCATGTTAGCTCCTAACCTAGTTTACCCTAATCTAGAGATTAGTCACTAACCTAGGAGGCTAATGTTAGATGTTAGTTTTATGTTAGAAATATCTAAGGTTAGACAAATATCTAGATATTACCTATCTAAGATATTTCCTTTAGAAACCTAGAAATATCTAAGGGTCAAAGACTTAGAGACTAAGCTTGCTAGGTGGAAAGGAACCCTAAATATCTACCCTACCCCCCCATGGCAGCCCAACCCATGCCCCCATCCTATATGAACACCACCCCCCTTTCATTCAAGCCTCTTTTCATTACACTTAAAACCTAGTTTTTTTCCCTCTACTTCAACCCTTCACCATTTAACCAATTTGACTCCAAATTGAGCCAAACTTCTTGCATTGGAACCCCCTACCATTGAGAATTCTAAGGGAGGCTAGCTAGCAAGGTTGAAGATCAATTTGGCCATCTCAAGTGAAGAGGATACCCCCTACCTTGGTTTCATTGGATTTTTGCACTCATAGGTAACATCCCCAAACCTAGTTATTATTGTAATTTCTCTTCATAATTGCATGCATATAGGTATACCCTAACTGTAGGCTAAGTTTGGTGAGATTTAGGCTTGGTTTGGTGTCCGTATCGGACACGTGTCTGTCTCTTGATTTCAGTGTTTGGTGAAATGCCACTTAGGATTAAACTTTGTTATTTTGTAAAATAAATTATATTTTTGGGTAGCCCTAGACATGTAGGACACAACCCTAGTTGACTGAGCACACTTCGAGTCGTGTCCGTGTCCAAAACGGGACACGAACACACTGTTAAAACCACACTGTGCACACTGATTTACCCCACTGTTTGACACTTCGTGTCGTATCTACACGTGTCGTGGACACGATACAGAAACCTAGACACAAACCTAACCACCCCACCTACCCACTGACACGAGCACAAGGCTCTACGTGCCACGTGTGGAGCACACGACCCTTCGACACGCGTGCACGAGACTGTGCACGCTGTCCTGCTACCCGACACTGAATGCGGACACGACACAACACGTGAGAGGGTGACACTTGGTGGACACGAGGGGGCAATGTCTGCGAACATGCCCCCCAAGTTTCGTGCCTTCTAGTACAGTGTCGGACACGAATTCGTGTGTGCATTGAAATTGTACTGACAGCACACACGTAGAAATTGAGCTCTGATACGGGCTCGGACACGACACTGTGCGACACTTGGACACAAATTAGGTACCTAGACACCTAGCCTGACCCTAGACGAACCTACACACGTGTGCACGAGACCTATGGATACGTGTGTCATGAGCACGAGACACATGAACTCGTGCACGATACAGTACAATTCCTGTGCACTGTATTTACCCGATTGGGTATTTTCACCACTGGACACGCCGTGTCGTGTCGTGGTAGACACCTAGGGACACCTACGACACGTGTACACCTAGGGGCTCGATTACCAACCCTTGGTTTTGGGTATTAGCTAGGTTTTTATGTCGAAATTGGTTTTACCCCACTGTTCAGTTAATGAACAGTATTCCCTGTTATTTTCCGTATTTAAAACAAAATTCAAACTTAATTTGATATGATTTATACATTGTATATATGTATTTTAGTGTATATATATGTAGTATGTATGTATGTGTGTGTGTAGGTGAGGTTTGAGAGTAATTGGTTGAGTGTATAGGTAGTTGTGTGTGTGTGTATACATATGTGTATATATGGGCTGTGTGTGTGTGTGTGTTTTCCTGGATTCCAGGAAAGCTGGAACTTCCCCCCCATTCCTGTTAACTCTCTCTCCCTCTCTCTATTCAGTCTCTCTCTCTCTTTCACTCTCTTTCACATCTCTCTCTCTCCCTCTCTCTATAAATATATAAATGTTATATGTAAATATATATGTATATATATATATATATATATATATATATATATATATATATATATATATTTTATATATGTATATATATATATATGTATATATATATATATATATATATATATATATATATATATATATATATATATATATATATATATATATATATATATATATATATATATATATGTGAAATGTATATGTATGTATATATGATAGCTATCTATATATGTATATATATTACATATATATGTGAGTATTACATAGGCCATAGGCCTATGTGATTGTTGTGTATATATATATATATATATATAAGGTTATATATATATGTGAGTATATATATATATATATTATATAGAGTTGAAAACCTATAAGTCACTAGCCTATAGAAACCTATAACCATTGGCCTATGGCCAAGATCATTAGCCTATGGCTTGGGGCTAGCCCTAATGGCCCAAAACCCTACATGTTAACCCTTGATTACTAAGGGTTGACCAAAGTCAACCTTAGGTCAAACTTGACCTAGTTGACCTAGATTGAATTTAAATTAACCTAGAATGACTAGTTTGACATTGGTTGACCTAACTTGACTAGTAGACCTAGTTGACTAGATAATTGACAATTGTTGACCAAAGTCAACTATTGGTCAACTATGACCTAAATTGACCTAGAAATGACTTGGATGAACATAGAAGGACTATTTGACTTGAGTTTGACTAAACTAGATGATTATGTTTAACCATATGGATTATGAGGGTAATCCTATATAGATGAAGATATGTATGGGGTTAAGTTAGATACCTAGAGTTGAGTCATGACTTGAGTTGGAGAATAGGATTAGCTTGATTACAGGATTAAGGTTGGTATTGTACTATATGTATTTATGTGTGGTATACTTTATATAGGTAATTGTAGTATAGTATCTTAGGTATTCTAAGACAGGTTAGCCTATGTTTGGTTTTGAGTTAGCCTTATAGGGTTTGACTGGATGTTGACCATTAGTCAAGATTAACCTAATTGTCTTATTGACTAGTCTATGATTAACCAAAACCTTAGTTAGTCTAAGTTTGACCTAGACTCGACTTAGCTTGACTATATTGACTAGTATTTTACTAGTCTGACAATTATTGACTAAACCCTAGATAACTGGACTAGTTTGGCTAGAATGTTTGACCAAGAGTTGACTTTAACCTAGATTAGACTTGTTTACCCTTGTTTGACCTTGTATGACTTAGTTTAACTTCTTGTGACCTAGTATGACTTGATTTGACTTAGTTTGACTGTAGTGTTGACCTAGTTTGACTTTGACCTAGATTGGCTTAGAGTTCATATAGATTGCATTGTCGATTTCATTTATCTTCATTTTGGACATGTCATAACTGTATTGCTCTATTTTAGGACATTGTGACCCTGGTACAGACATCTGATATTATACTACTCTTTCCAGAGTAACAGGCGAGTACATTCTCTGATAATTCTCTCATTTATTTGTCGATTACTGTATTTCAGTTCTAGTTAGTTCTATGTGATTCTCTGTATCAACACGTATGGATATTTCTGGATTCATGTATCGACACATACCTTACTTGCTGGCCTCTATTACTGGAGTCATTAGTATCATTTCTGGAATCATCACGTATTGGCCAGACTCATCTCGATTCTTTTGTCGATTTTGGATTCACTTGCTGGGTGGGGAAATATTGAGTAAGACATGTAGACATACCCCAAATCTGGAATCTCCAACTGGAATCTACTGGAAGCATAGCCATCTCTTGCCTGATCAGTGAGAGATGTGCCTGATACCTACAGCCGTTTACATGTCGACCTCGGTATTTTAAAACACACTGTTAGATCATAGTTGGACTCACCCTGGTTTCATTGATCACTGTTGGACTCATCTTGTACTGGAAATTATCTGGTATCAGATTATATGGACTGGACTCACACTGGGATTACATTAGACTTATATCGTACTATCTGGACTCACACATGATATTCTAGTTCAGTTAGCTTTTATTACAGTCTTCATTGCCATGATTCTTCTCTTGTTTTAGTTACCTTTCTTTTCTTGTATCTTACTGTGTCTCTGTGCCATCATCACCTGCATAGAACTGCCATGTTCATCAATAAAACTTTCTATAACTGCTTTATAGTTCTTTGTCATTTACTTGGGTTTTTCTAGATGAGTTGTACTCGTTCCCGTCCTGATTGGACCTGTTGAAAATATTACAGATGATAATCCTGAGGACACATGCCCTGCTTACCATGGACCTGGCGAGGGATTAGCTACCTTTGGTTCCGACTCTCAGTAGTGATTCAGGAGATTAGCTAGTAGACCACTTTAGCTTTCATGTTTTGGCTTGTTGTATTAAAGTTAAGATATTGAGTCTGTATTAAGTTGGTTTGAGATATTGGTGTATTATTTTAGTAGTTAGTTGTTGTTGTCTTTAATTCCTTAGGTATAACTTTATCTTTTCGTGTTTATACTGTGTTTGAGTAGATCATACCCTTTACTTGCCCTCCATTCGGAGCTGATATCTGGACAAGTACTTTTTATATTCACTGCATGAGATTAGTTAGCAACCTAGGACAGCTTACTACCGCCGACACTGCGGCGTAGGCTGGACGTACCCACTTCTCGTGCCCCTATACCGGGTGCGGGTCGTGACACATTTTTAGTGGTGGCCCATGCAGGTAGAGAGTCGCATTAGTACGATATCGTGGTAGTACGGCGACTTAGTTGTACTGCTGCGAGCCTGCGATAGGATTAAGAGATAGGCTTTAACGGAGAGGTTACTCAGTCACAGTTAGGACTACTTGAGAGATTCCTGGACGACCCTTGAGAATCTCATTATGAACTTCAAATTAAAAATCCTTTCCCTCTTGTTTTTATTCACCCTCACTCCTTGATGTTTAAAGAATCTTGTACTGTTAACTTCCTTCATCATTATCCTTACTTATATTTTGTCTATATTATGTTGCTAATTTAGCACCAGTTTTGCAAGCTGATCTTTTCGTGCTTGATCATGACATATTTTATTGGGGGCCGGTACCCACTAACATATTGTCTAATCAGAACAGGTGCATGATGGTCTGATCAACCTATTGCATTTTGGTTCGCTTCTCATATATTATTCGACATGGAGGGAGACATAGTTAAATTTGCCCTAGAGTCTCATCCATGACAGCTTTGGCAATTCTCTTCTGAATTATTTCCATCGCCTATGAACCACGTATTGTGCTTAATAACATCGCCTTTGAACTCATTATTGTTTTGCCTTTCACATATTTCAGATGGAAAAGGCACTGTACTTGATAGATTAACCCAAGGTATCATGTTTAGTTTCCCTATCCAAAAGAAGAAATTGCCTTATTTTTATATCCTTGCATCATCCTTTAAATTCTAATTCTTTGATCGTGACCAGTTGACCGGGTCATCCTCCTTATCATCCAGTATTTGGGGTCTTATTCAATTGAATTAATTCAATTGTGATATGGATATCAAATCCTGGATACTCGTGCTCAGACTTCAATGGCATCGTTCTCCATCTTGTCCAAACTTCGATATATCCTGAAATTGATCAACTTAGATCGTGCCAGGACTAAATCTTCTTTTATATACTGTGTTATTGGATTTCAATGCAATTGACACTCGTACCTTAAACCTTCGATTTGATCATCTTTGGAATGGTAATCCTTCATAATTAATTCCTAGTTGTCTTTACCAGTTTCATATAGGATGGTAGACTGTCCCTTTGTACCTCCTTATATGGGGGCTAGGCCACCTGTAGCTCAGCACCAGAGGGGTGGAGCTTTTGCGATGACGGTCGAGGAGACCAACGCTGCAGGTGACGGGTTAGCAGGTTTGTCTTTCTGTCCTTCCTTTCCCATCTTGTTGTATGATTCCATTAGTACCTGTCAGGATATGCTTGTGATGTGCTAGATAGTGTAGTTACCCTGTTCAAGACTGTGAAATCACGCCCAGTAGGACTATGATTGCATGTTATCTTTTGACTCTGATTGACTGGGGGTTTGACCTAGAAGGAGTACGACTATCTTAATTTCGAGGATGAAATTTCTCTAAGGAGGGTAGACTTGTAAGACCAGTTTTCTGAAATTGGGGTATTTTTAAAAATTTATTATTTTTATTATTTATTAATGGTGATTTAGTCATGTTATGAATTTTGGTGATTTTTAGTTAGATTAAAATTATTTTCTAAGTCATGGCTTATGACTTTATGATTTTACTAGTGTAACCCTAGTGTAAACCCTAGAGATTTCATAACCTAAAAACTAACCATGATCATGTGAGCCTAGCCATAGGTTTAGAACATCAAATTAGGGCTTTTTAGCCTAAAGGGTATTTTGGTAATTTTCTAGGATTTGTTTGGAATTATTTGGATTTATGTAGTTTATTATTATTTAATTAGTTGATTAGTGTCATGTTAGCTCCTAACCTAGTTTACCCTAACCTAGAGATTAGTCACTAACCTAGGAGGCTAATGTTAGATGTTAGTTTTATGTTAGAAATATCTAAGGTTAGACAAATATCTAGATATTACCTATCTAAGATATTTCCTTTAGAAACCTAGAAATATCTAAGGGTCAAAGACTTAGAGACTAAGCTTGCTAGGTGGAAAGGAACCCTAAATATCTACCCTACCCCCCCCCCCCCCCCCCATGGCAGCCCAACCCATGCCCCCATCCTATATGAACACCACCCCCCTTTCATTCAAGCCTCTTTTCATTACACTTAAAACCTAGTTTTTTCCCTCTACTTCAACCCTTCACCATTTAACCAATTTGACTCCAAATTGAGCCAAACTTCTTGCATTGGAACCCCCTACCATTGAGGATACTAAGGGAGGCTAGCTAGCAAGGTTGAAGATCAATTTGGCCATCTCAAGTGAAGAGGATACCCCCTACCTTGGTTTCATTGGATTTTTGCACTCATAGGTAACATCCCCAAACCTAGTTATTATTGTAATTTCTCTTCATAATTGCATGCATATAGGTATACCCTAACTGTAGGCTAAGTTTGGTGAGATTTAGGCTTGGTTTGGTGTCCGTATCGGACACGTGTCTGTCTCTTGATTTCAGTGTTTGGTGAAATGCCACTTAGGATTAAACTTTGTTATTTTGTAAAACAAATTATATTTTTGGGTAGCCCTAGACATATAGGACACAACCCTAGTTGACTGAGCACACTTCGAGTCGTGTCCGTGTCCAAAATGGGACACGAACACACTGTTAAAACCACACTGTGCACACTGATTTACCCCACTGTTTGACACTTCGTGTTGTGTCTACACGTGTCGTGGACACGATACAGAAACCTAGACACAAACCTAACCACCCCACCTACCCACTGACACGAGCACAAGGCTCTACGTGCCACGTGTGGAGCACACGACCCTTCGACACGCGTGCACGAGACTGTGCACGCTGTCCTGCTACCCGACACTGAATGCGGACACGACACAACACGTGAGAGGGTGACACTTGGTGGACACGAGGGGGCAATGTCTGCGAACATGCCCCCCAAGTTTCGTGTCTTCTAGTGCAGTGTCGGACACGAATTCGTGTGTGCATTGAAATTGTACTGACAGCACACACGTGGAAATTGAGCTCTGATACGGGCTCGGACACGACACTGTGCGACACTTGGACACGAATCAGGTACCTAGACACCTAGCCTGACCCTAGACGAACCTACACACGTGTGCACGAGACCTATGGACACGTGTGTCATGAGCACGAGACACATGAACTCGTGCACGATACAGTGCAATTCCTGTGCACTGTATTTACCCGATTGGGTATTTTTACCACTGGACACGCCGTATCGTGTCGTGGTGGACACCTAGGGACACCTACGACACGTGTACACCTAGGGGCTCGATTACCAACCCTTGGTTTTGGGTATTAGCTAGGTTTTCATGTCGAAATTGGTTTTACCCCACTGTTCAGTTAATGAACAGTATTCCCTGTTATTTTCCGTATTTAAAACGAAATTCAAACTTATTTTGATATGATTTATACATTGTATATATGTATTTTAGTGTATATATATGTAGTATGTATGTATGTGTGTGTGTGTAGGTGAGGTTTGAGAGTAATTGGTTGAGTGTATAGGTAGTTGTGTGTGTGTGTATACATATGTGTATATATGGGCTGTGTGTGTGTATTTTCCTGTGGATTGGGGGCTTTCCTGGATTCCAGGAAAGCTGGAACATCCTCCCCCCATTCCTGTTAACTCTCTCTCCCTCTCTCTATTCAGTCTCTCTCTCTCTCTTTCACTCTCTTTCACATCTCTCTCTCCCTCTCTCTATAAATATATAAATGTTATATGTAAATATATATGTATATATATATATATATATGTGAAATGTATATGTATGTATATATGATAGCTATCTATATATGTATATATATTACATATATATGTGAGTATTACATAGGCCATAGGCCTATGTGATTGTTGTGTATATATATATATATATATATATATATATATATATATATATATATATATATATATAAGGTTATATATATATGTGAGTATATATATATATATTATATAGAGAAAAAAAAATATATATATATTATATAGAGTTGAAAACCTATAAGTCACTAGCCTATAGAAACCTATAACCATTGGCCTATGGCCAAGATCATTAGCCTATGGCTTGGGGCTAGCCCTAATGGCCCAAAATCCTACTTGTTAACCCTTGATTACTAAGGGTTGACCAAAGTCAACCTTAGGTCAAACTTGACCTAGTTGACCTAGATTGAATTTAAATTAACCTAGAATGACTAGTTTGACATTGGTTGACCTAACTTGACTAGTAGACCTAGTTGACTAGATAATTGACAATTGTTGACCAAAGTCAACTATTGGTCAACCATGACCTAAATTGACCTAGAAATGACTTGGATGAACATAGAAGGACTATTTGACTTGAGTTTGACTAAACTAGATGATTATGTTTAACCATATGGATTATGAGGGTAATCCTATATAGATGAAGATATGTATGGGGTTAAGTTAGATACCTAGAGTTGAGTCATGACTTGAGTTGGAGAATAGGATTAGCTTGATTACAGGATTAAGGTTGGTATTGTACTATATGTATTTATGTGTGGTATACTTTGTATAGGTAATTGTAGTATAGTATCTTAGGTATTCTAAGACAGGTTAGCCTATGTTTGGTTTTGAGTTAGCCTTATAGGGTTTGACTGGATGTTGACCATTAGTCAAGATTAACCTAATTGTCTTATTGACTAGTCTATGATTAACCAAAATCTTAGTTAGTCTAAGTTTGACCTAGACTCGACTTAGCTTGACTATATTGACTAGTATTTTACTAGTCTGACAATTATTGACTAAACCCTAGATAACTGGACTAATTTGGCTAGAATGTTTGACCAAGAGTTGACTTTAACCTAGATTAGACTTGTTTACCCTTGTTTGACCTTGTATGACTTAGTTTAACTTCTTGTGACCTAGTATGACTTGATTTGACTTAGTTTGACTGTAGTGTTGACCTAGTTTGACTTTGACCTAGATTGGCTTAGAGTTCATATAGATTGCATTGTAGAATTCATTTACCTTCATTTTGGACATGTCATAACTGTATTGCTCTATTTTAGGACATTGTGACCCTGGTACAGACATCTGATATTATACTACTCTTTCCAGAGTAACAGGCGAGTACATTCTCTGATAATTCTCTCATTTATTTGTCGATTACTGTATTTCAGTTCTAGTTAGTTCTATGTGATTCTCTGTATCAACACGTATAGATATTTCTGGATTCATGTATCGACACATACCTTACTTGCTGGCCTCTATTACTGGAGTCATTAGTATCATTTCTGGAATCATCAAGTATTGGCCAGACTCATCTCGATTCTTTTGTCGATTTTGGATTCACTTGCTGGGCGGGAAAATATTGAGTAAGATATGTAGACATACCCCAAATCTGGAATCTCCAACTGGAATCTACTGGAAGCATAGCCATCTCTTGCCTGATCAGTGAGAGATGTGCCTGATACCTACAGCCGTTTACATGTCGACCTCGGTATTTTAAAATACACTGTTAGATCATAGTTGGACTCACCCTGGTTCATTGATCACTGTTGGACTCATCTTGTACTGGAAATTATCTGGTATCAGATTATATGGACTGGACTCACACTGGGATTACACTAGACTTATATCGTACTGTCTGGACTCACACATGATATTCTAGTTCAGTTAGCTTTTATTACAGTCTTCATTGCCATGATTCTTCTCTTGTTTTAGTTACCTTTCTTTTCTTGTATCTTACTGTGTCTCTGTGCCATCATTACCTGCATAGAACTGCCATGTTCATCAATAAAACTGTCTATAACTGCTTTATAGTTCTTTGTCATTTACTTGGGTTTTTCTAGATGAGTTGTACTCGTTCCCGTCCTGATTGGACCTGTTGAAAATATTACAGATGATAATCCTGAGGACACATGCCCTGCTTACCATGGACCTGGCGAGGGATTAGCTACCTTTGGTTCCGACTCTCAGGAGTGATTCAGGAGATTAGCTAGTAGACCACTTTAGCTTTCATGTTTTGGCTTGTTGTATTAAAGTTAAGATATTGAGTCTGTATTAAGTTGGTTTGAGATATTGGTGTATTATTTTAGTAGTTAGTTGTTGTTGTCTTTAATTCCTTAGGTATAACTTCTGTGTTATCTTTTCGTGTTTAGACTGTGTTTGAGTAGATCATACCCTTTACTTGCCCTCCATTCGGAGCTGATATCTGGACAAGTACTTTTTATATTCACTGCATGAGATTAGTTAGCAACCTAGGACAGCTTACTACCGCCGACACTGCGGCGTAGGCTGGACATACCCACTTCTCGTGCCCCTATACCGGGTGCGGGTCGTGACACTAACAAACCTGGCATGGCTCGTAGGATAGAAATATTAAATATCAACTTATTTTTTCAAAATAAAGCTTTTAAAATACTTATGAATATTATAGATAATTCTTATAAACAAAATTAATAGATTAACCCTATATAGGACAATTGGAAACTAACTAATCCTTAACATTAACACATCAAGTTCTTCTATAAGCCAACTCCACCTAGAATGAACACATGCAGTTCCTTCTTCATAGAGTTTGCAAGAGTGCTCTGTACATATCCTTGCTATTAAGCTATCATGCATTTGTATTTGCTAGTCTCTGCACAACTTCTCTCTAAATGTTCGACAAACAACCATCCCAGCTCAACTACCAAACTAAACTGTGGCCAAAAAGTTACTCATACAACAGTCTGATAGAGTAATCCGAGAAAACACAAATCTAAAAACTTCCCTCAAGGATCCCGCCAAACACAAGTCACCCTTCTCTTGCATAAATGGAAAAGAATACTCAATTCGAACACTGGCCTCCTGGCTTGAACCCATCCACAAGAGTCTAATCAATATGAACTCCTAAGGCTAGCAGCACTCAAGAGTTAAACACACCACAACTATCACATAATCTACAGATTCGTATACAAGGGAACTGAACTTGAATTTAACGGCTATAACATCCTACAGCGGCAAGTCTTCACTACTGACTGCACATACTTCTCCGTGTCCGATCATCCCTTGTAACCGATACCAACACGACACTACTGCCAAGTCTAAAGATGGATGCGGACACTCAAACTCTACGCACCCGACTCAAGCCTGTGCACATACACACTATTGTTCTAAGCATAACGAAGAGTTCTTCATTAACAAGGAAGTAGAGGAAATTACCTAAAATAAAACAAATTTGCAGTGAAAACGCACTCCTTGCAGTCGAACACAACTCACACGTGTCCAATTCATAGATGAAATCCTGTCGTAGACATTCCAGCAAATAGTTGGCGTTCAGAAAATATTCGAAACAAATTGCATTTCCTCTGTTTCTTTTGAAACTCAGAAACCGAAAATTGATTCAGGATCTTCCAGGATCAACATTTTGATCAAATAATCGTAAAAGACTTGAGAAGAATCTGATCGATTTAAGAAACAATCCCCACTCAAGAATTAAAACTCACTAAATTCAAAACTTAAAAGAAGTACTGAAGAAATAATCAGAGGCAACTCACCTAACCCGAGATAACTGATCAATTGATCGACGACTCGATCGATCAGTCCTATCGATCAGCCATTTAATTCGAAAATCATCAAGAAACGTAAAGAATCAAGGATCAAATTAAGTTCAAAACATCCATAACTCACTGATCAAAATTAATAGGATACTTGAACGAAGGATCGAGTCGAACTTACCGTTACTTCTTCGATCCTGATGCAACGTAGTGACTCTCGATCGATTCGAACAATTTGGATTCGGCGTTCTACAAAAATCCTCATTACGAGAAGAGGGAGACGATCAGGAAAGAATTGAAGAGTAATTCTTGCGATCAAGAATTTAGGTTCATTGAGGTGCCAGCACAATTACTGAGTTCTCGATCGATCGACGAAGAGGATGGTTGTCTTCATAAATCCGATCGCGGGAGTGGTCTGTACGCTGTAGCTGCTGGAACCGTCGCTTGTAGCTGCAGAAAGGATGCGCTTGATCGTCGAAAAAAGACAGTCGAGTTGCCGAAGACGTTGTTGTTGTTGAGAACCCTATGCATCGCTCGTCGACCGAAGAAGATAATCTGTCGAAAAGATAGCGTCCGCCATGGCCGGTCTTCGTTCTCGAATTTAGGGTTTGAGAAAGTTGAGTTGAGGAGAAGAAGAAGAAGAAAGAATGAGAAGTCACTATGGATGAAGGAATGAAGAGGGAATGAAGAATTGAGTTTTAAATAGGATATGCCAGTCTGTTAGACCGTTAGAAGTAGTGGAGTAGGGATTCAAATTTAACAGTGGTTAGAAAGAGAGGGAAAATTAGAATTTTCCAAAGTGATGCATAGTTGGTTGTTATCAACACAATTATAAAATAGCTTCTCCTGGTTTCTTAGCAAAGAAATGGCTATGGGCCAAGTTACTTGGGCTGGGTGCAGCCCAAACACATATACAATTAATATTATTACCATACAATAATTATTTATAGAAAATACAACTCTAAACTATCAAATAATATAAACACATATATATATGTTTATTTTTTTTATTTTTTATTTTATTTTTTTAAACTAAAAATATAGAGTTACAGATTGTTACAGAGTTTAAGGTACGATAATCAACACATAGTCTTGACGTACCATCCTTCTTTTTTACAAGAAGTATCGGGGCTCCCCAAGGCGATCCACTAGCATGAATGAATCTCTTGGTTCTGAGTTCTTCAATCATCTTGTACAAAATCTCCAACTCTGAAGGTGCCATCATGTAGACTCTCTCTGATATCGGTACCGTTCCTGGAAGCAAATCAATGGTGAACTCTATCCCTCTCTGGGGCATGCCTGGAAGCTCTTCGGGAAATACATCAGGAAACTCTTCAACGACTCTGGAAAACTGAACTGCCTCAGCTACTGCCATCTGCAAGACTGGAGGAGAAGGTTCTACTTTGCCCCTAGAGAATGAAAACTCTGCCTCACCGGGAATACCAAAAATAATTCTGCCAATATGACAGTCTATTCTTGCGTATTGCTCCTTCAACCAATCCATTCCTAGGACCACATCATAGTCGGCCATCAAAAATTCTATCAACCTAGAGGGAAATTCTCTACCGCTAACTACGATTCGACACGAGAAAAATACTCTATCTACTCCCACAAGACCATTACCAGTAAGTATATTGAGCCTTACTGATAATGACTCGGGCTCCTGTCCTATCTGTGTAGCGAATCATGCAGATATAAATGAATACGATGCACCCGAATCAAATAATACTGATGCTGGAAGGGATTTGACGAGAATGGTACCTGCCACCACCTCACCTGATGCTAACTCTTCCTCCACGGTCAGAACCATAGCCTAACCTTGACCTCTGGGTGCTAGTCCTTTCTGTTGGAAACCTCTTCCGATTCTGTATCTGAGCTTGGGTCTGGGCATACTGCTGGGGTCTCTGCTGCTGGAAGGCTTGTGCCTGAGGCGACAATGGCCTCGAAGGCTGGTACTGCTGTTGCTGCTGGGGCTGTTCCCCTTACCGACGGACTAGTTAGGTTCAACGATGATAAACTGGCTCTATTCGAACAGGACCCTATTATGTGCTCCGGTGCCCCACAAGCCAAGCACAATCTCTGTGCTCTGTGACACTCCGAAACAATGTGTCCTGGCTTCCCACAATGAGTGTAGCCCATTGCAAAAGACTTCCTCCGCTTCTATTATTGAGGGTACGTCGGTGTTGAATGCTGAACCGACATAACTGAATTCTCCTTTCAAGGAACTCCAATTGACAAAGCCCTAGCTGCCGGGGCTGGTACTGAGGACAGACTCATCTTCCCATGGGACCTCTTCCTGCTTCCGGTTCGGTCCACGATCCTCTGCGAGGTATACTCGTGCCTCCTAGCCGCCTTCAAGACAGCATCAAAAGTCCGATGCTCGAACTGCTCCACAGCTAGAATAATTTCTAGGTGGAGTTCCTGCTGAAACCGCTGCGCTCAATCCAACTCGGTTGCCACCAAAGTGGGAGCAAACCGACTCAGTCTTGAAAATTTGACCGCATATCCATCGAACGTCCTGCTCATCTGCTTCAAATTGGTGAACCTCGTCTGTAGGTCGTACCGAGCTACAACATCAAAGTACTTGGTCTGAAACTTATCACTAAACGTCGCCCATGGGACAGGCACCGTCAATCCAACTGCTAACATCGCCCACCAGGTATGGGCTAAGTCCAATAACTATAGATGCACTATAGCCACCTTCTCTTCATGTGGAGTCCTTGTTGCCTCAAGGATAACCTTTATGTCCTGAAGCCAAGCATCGGCAGCAATAGCATCTTTACTGCCATAAAAGAAGGGAGGGTTCAAGCGCTTGAAATTGCTGGCTGTACTGTTACCTTGTCAACCCACTCTGCCCATAGCATCTTGTACTGTCTGGTACAGGACATCGCCCCGATAATCTTGAGAGGCGAGTAATTCCCGGATGAGTCCTACCAAGACTCCATTGTCAGGCTCTGCAGGCTGAGCTGGCTGAACTGGTGGCTCTGGATTCCCGGAAGGCATAACTCAGGAGGTTGCTCCTGAGAGCTGGGCTTGGTCTCCTTGTTGAGGCTGGTTCACTGGTGGTTCTCCTTCCGGATGATCGGCAGGACCAGGAGCAATGCCATGAAGAAAATGACATGAGGATCATTAAAGAAGGACCAAGATAGATCAAGGATATAAGCATATGACCAGGCCAAGATTTCAGGAAGATTAGAAGACACAAGTAGAGATCAAAGGTGAGTGCTAATCGAGACATCTATCCGGTAAAACCCTCACACATCTTGATTTACAAGGCCTGTATGGGCCACCACTTAAACCGTGTCACGCCCTAGAACCAGAATACTGGAGAGCGGGGGACACACACAGCTAGCTACGTATATAGAAGTGTAATCTACCTCGATATACGATCACAACTGTCTAGATGTATGAGGGTTTATCTACAAGCCATCAGTCTCTTAGGGTTAAGAATAAGCCTAGTGTCTCAATCTCAAGCAAGTAATAATAGTTACAAGATGTTAGACCATCAGATATTCAATAGTAAGACGTCCTGTACATTTTATATACAGATGATCATGAAGCTAGTCGTACAAAACTGCGAGGACTAGCAAGAGTTTCAATCATACATAATCAATCCTAGGATTTGTCAATTATGTTACAGCCCTTAGGCAGACAAGAAATATAAGTATTCAACACGAGCTAACACTTACTTGGCGGCTAAATACCTCAAAAAAATAATTTATAATAGAGTGGGAGAGCAAAATAAATCTACTCGTTGCTAGGGTTACGTCTAGTGTTCACCATCTGACTGGAAGGCTGGAAGATCCTCGGGTGCTGCTCCAAAATATGGCCATACAAAACCAGCTGGGTCAGACATCAGGAAGAGCAAGTACCACAAGGGAGGCTTCACTTAAGAACTAAAACCAGCATGTCAAAACATAAACAAGAATAATAATAGGAAAACATAAAATATAAATAAGGCAACAAATGACGAGAGAACGAGGAACTATTCCGGAAGCCATGTTATAATCCTTAAACCAAATAAGGACCAGGGTTGTAACCCTTCGCCTGAACAGAACCGGGTCTCTAGCCATTTATTGCTAAGAGTAAAGCGTAAGCAAGCATGTCCTGAGATAGCCATGTACTGGATCTAGACAAGACTAGACAGGGTTGGACTCCATCCAACATTCACGACCAAGCAAAGAGTACGACTTGATACTTTAACTAACTAGGATTATCACAAGCCTAGTTACTAGCGAGGTGCAATGAGATATTCCTACAGCCACAAGCCCTGCAGACTATCCAGGTTATCCAGACGCAAGCTCAAGAGTTATCAAGAATTATTAGGAGACTTGGAGTACAACACATGACAGTATGCATAGTACTTGTTTCAAGAAGTGTCACACATGACAGTGGATTAGAAATGTGCCCTACTCGACGGCAGACTACAAGTCCACAAGGAAGACGCCCAGATAACGGGATTACTTGTAGTCGAAATATCTTTATCTATATGAGCTACTTGATTTATCTAATCATTACCCTAGCCAGATTCAGTCTGAATTCCTAACTGTGGTACTCAGGAATCCATGTCCTAGACATGATGCAAGACGAGACTTGTAGCTTGTACAGACATAACCAAGAGAAATCACCCATGGTGTCAAGACGAGAGTTACTTGTTACTTGTTACTTGTTAGAATTACTTCTCAGGAGTGCGCCTCGACGGGCCACCATCAAGCTTATCATGTTATGCCAGGTTTACTTGTTACTTGTCAAGAGTGCGCCTCTACGGGCTACTATCAAAAATTTTATGTCAGGTTCGTGTTGTCATGTCGTGTTCATGTATCATGTCGTGCTCATGGCTAAGTTAATACAAGATATGCCCAAGATTCACAATCAATAAATAGGGTAGTCGCAAGTTAGGCTAAGTATAAAATGTAAGCGATTTAAACATAATACTATATACTAAAGATGAACATGCAGGGGCTAGGGCATGCGGCCAAGGCATGCGGTCAAGACTCATTCGGCCAAGCATGCAATTCGCATGACTGCATGCGGCATCATGCAGCCAAGCATGCATTCTGCAGGACTGCATGTGGCCGGGGTCATGCGGCCAAGGGGTCATGCGAATCAAGATCATGGTTTTCTCCAACCATGTAAAAGAAGCCTTCTGCCTTCAGCCTATCTTCAGTATTCCTCCGGGACTGGAATCTCTTCAATCTTCTTCAACTGTCCTGATATAGAATGGTCCATACGGCAGTGCTCTATGTGATTGCTGAATTTGGAGAGGTGGGTCCCCTTGCTGTAGTCCTGATGCTCCTCGTGCTTGTCCTTAGACAGTGTGATTAATGGTCTCTGAGCATTCCATGACTTGATGGGCAGGCGATCCGTAGTATAAGCATAGCCTCCGTCTTTTGCGGCACTCTTCATAGTCACGTCCTGAGAGGTGGCATAAATTGCAAATGATCGTCGGCTGGATCTGAATTTGGATCTCCTGTTAGGGCTGAAGAAGCGCTGTCTGAGTGTGGCGATGATTTACGGATCTACAGTAGTTGATATCCCCATCATAAGTCTTTTTGCCTTTCCTGGGCTTTAGTTTTTCGTCTCGTTCTATTGTCTGTACTACATTCTGGATCTTCTGGCTGGTGGCTTCAATCTCCAGAGAAGTCGGGTCCTCAGAGACTTGGATTAATTTTATTGGCGGCTTCAGGTCTTGATCTGCTCCTCGGTGTAAGATATGCGCTCGGTGTCGGAGAAGTCCAAAGGTCTGAGAGTCTGGAAGTCAGAAGTTCTTCTTGGCTCGGAAAGTGTATCTACAAATCTGGCTTGGAAAAAGGATGGCCTGCTCCCTCTGGGTGTCAAGGAACTCTTGAAACGTATCCATTAACTGCGTACTACCCATGGGGATAGTAGGGCGATAGAAAGTAGTGGAGACTCGAAACCCTCAAGTGTAGGTGGCTCAACCGTTCCAGTGTTGCGTGCTTCAATTATCTGAAAAACAGAAAATTGTTAAAATTTCCTAAACCTAAAACAACAAGTGTTTATAGAATATTAATATGCCCGATATACCCGATTTCCTATACTGTGATCGAGTTTCCCTAGTTGTAACAAGTCCTCCAATAGTACTCTAATACATAGGTACTATTAGGACATACCTGCATGGGCCACCACTAAAAATTTGTCACGACCTGCTCACGAATAATTAGACACGAGTCGGACACGCCCAGCCTACGTTGGAAGACTCAATGTAGTAAGCTATACCAAGCTAGAAAAACTAACAAGTCAATATGAATAAGTACAAATCACATCATCTATAAACGATCCCAGAAAGATCACCATAATCCATAAGTCCGTATAACGTAAAGGTACTAGAGTCAATTAGGAATAAAATACGCTATGAACTCTAAAAAAAATAATATCTAGGAGTAAAACTAAATAATCTAAACCTGAAGCCTCTAGCTAAGTTATGTCTCCATCCTGCTCAGCTAAGATCCCGGGCTCTAGCCCATAAGATAGAACAATGTCCTGCAAGTACACCTTCAATATATCCAGTCAGGAGCGGAGCGAAGCACAGTTCTAGGTAATGAACAAGAACACCATGATATGGAAATGAGTACAGGAGAACATAAAATATAAAGTACAAGAAAGAACATGAAAGTACAGGAAATAAAGTACAAGAATGTAAACCATGAACCTGAAGTACAAGACATGATAAGTGCACAATATTTGAAATACAACTAGCATATGTGACCGGCTAGGGTGAGTACAGGAGTACATGAATATAGGTACGGCTTAGGACCCCCGTGCACGGTACGAGGCCTAAGCTATCTACATGAATATCAGAACATGGATTTGGTCACATAGCTAGTGTATTTCCCCTCCCCGACTACAAGTAAGTACAAGAACACGAAAGTATAAGAGTACAAGATATATTGTCACATCGTATCATTAAGAGAAGCACAAGATATGAATGAAAATGCACAAGATCATATAATGTACTTACCTTGCTCAGGGTGATAAAAAAAGTGGAATAAAGCTGTCTGTCCACCTGGTTTTAATAGGTACAAGTTGGTTAATTTTTTCACAATTATCAACTAGTTATTTATTCTCTAATCACAACTATCTATAGTATGATTAAATGTACTAACCATAACCTCCACCAACTATGGCTAACTAGATATATTACTAATCCACCCGATCTAACTAGGTGAAGAGGAAGTTCTTACAAAATTGATATTGAAATATTATACTAAAATATGTTCAAGTGAAGATTGCATAAAAAGGGATACTACTACTCTAAGAACCTGGAACATGAGAGTTTGACTAAACTTAACTCATACAAACACCATGAAATATCCTCTTGTTGGGTTCGAACCTTCAGGTTCTATGCTGCTGGTAATACATTCAAAACTAGCTCACACTATGAACTATCCACACAAGATTAAGCTAATGTTCACCATCAAAATTATGAATAGGTCTTACTGCAGTAATAGGCAGCAATTGACACCCAACTAGGAAGGAAAAACCTAAAACAATTAGTGGATTCAAAACCACAACAAATCAAATTTAGCAAGCTTTACTTAGCAAAGAGCTGATTCATCAAATACTCAAAGCACATTTGTCTTTTTACAAAACAACCCATGGCACCATGATTTATGTCCCAAGTGAATTCAAGCTAAATCAACCATACCTTTCATAGTACATCTAGACCCAATCAATAAATTGGAAGCTAAAGTATGACTAACACAATATATATGGATTCAAATTACAAACACAGCTGAACCATACCCTGATCTCCTTATTCCTCTACTGTATGACATTACGTAAACAGAACCATCACTTAGTTCAAAAACCTGGCAGTGGCTTCCTGGAAACAATTATAGGAACTTAAAAGTTCAAAACGTATAGAGAGGGAACCACAGGGAAGAAGTTTACAAAACAAAGAAATCAAAACATATACACATCCAGAGTCTGCAACAACCCCTTCTACAACCCTGACACCAACACCAGCAACCCAACACGCGATATAGGACACTAACTGGATCTGGACTCGAACTCGTCTGATGGACACGAACACCTGGACACCTAATAACACAGTCGCAGCTTGCACCCGAGCCATACAGGAAAAGGTTTCTATCCCCGGTTCTCCTTCGACTTGCTGCCAAACACCCCGTGATCCAACAAAGGTCGATCTTGAGTTAAGATTGGACACAATTATAAACCGGGGCACAACAAATGCCGGACACAACAACTGCACCCTGCATCCCAATCACAATTCCCACCCATCGACCACAACTAAATTAATCAAGAAATTTATGGCACAAACACAGTAGTGGAGAGGATAGAGTGATACCTGTGTAGGGATTGTGTCCTGGTGAATGATCACGAATTCAGAAAACGGATACAATTCCCCTCGTGTCCAAGGATAGATCAAAAAAACTCTGTTAAAGTATTTTATCAAACAATTGCATGACATCAAAAATTAAGCAAGCGATCAGTCGAATTTGAATCTTTCGAATTTCAAAAAATAGGATAAAAAAATCTAATTATCAAAATCTAGTGATGACTTAAACAAATTTGGTCCCAAAACTTGCAATTATCACCAACAATTGATCCAATTCTTATTACTGTCCTGCTTGCTCTTAAGCCAAGAACAGAGCAAATCACCCTCGATCCGATCGATCTATCGACCCAAAATAGAAGATGACGAAGAAGAGAACACTCACCAGAATAATCGACTAATCTTGATGTTCGGTGTCGCTGGAAACTGTCGCTGCAGCGTGCTCGGGTGGAGAACTTCGAACTGCCGTTGAAAAATTGTCCGATCGTTGGAGAAGGCTGGATCCCTATGCTGTCGTTGTCGAGGGAGACGAGGTACCGCTAGAGGAGAACGATGGAGCACCCCTGAAGTCGTCTCATTGTTCGCCGGCTCGTCATAGAGATCCGCCGTTGGGCGAACGATTCGCACGTACCGTCGGAAGGAGTCATCACCGTCGCCTAGATACTGCTAGAAGAGATTCTCGCCATGGCCGATTTAGGAATTAGGGCTAGGGTTAGGGTTAGGATTTCGAGTGATAGATTTAGGGGAAAAGGAATTGGAATTTGGAGGAAAGCTCAGCTCTCTGAAATGAGCTTCAGAGATCATTCTATGCTTCCTCTGGGTTTAAATATGTGAAAGGGAAAAAGGGAAATTTGCACTTAAGACCTTAACAATTGGTTTATTACAAAATTGGCTAAAAAGTTAGTTAGAGGGTTGTTTGAGTTGTTAGAGAGGAAAGTGGGATTAGTTAGAATTCTTGGAGAACAATCTTGTTTAGTTGCTAGAATAGTCTCTTTAAATCCCCAATTAAAAATAAGGAGGTCTAACTAATCATGAAATCAATATTCCCAAAAATTAAACTAAAATTAATTAATACTATAATACCAAGATTTATAAAAATTTAGAAAATCAGGAAAGTGGGGTTACAAAGTCCGACTTGACCCTATCTAAACCAAACCAATCTAACCCAATTGCATATGACCACTCTCATGACAAACCCTACACACCCAACACCATTACATCCCTACAAAACTCCAAAATGTTTGCAAAAAACAAAAATATATATGGTTCTTTATTACAAACTTAGAAAAGAGTACAAGAGTACAATTGATTTTTGGGAATATACAACTATAGGAATCTGATCAGAAGATGATCACTTTATCCCTTGGACGATGTGATATCGTAGACACGAGCCTCTGGAGGATGCAACAACACTTTAGCAGGAGATTATGATCCTTCTTGATACTTTTAGATTGATTTAAAACTCTATTTATAGAGTTCTTGAAATAACTTTTTAGCAGTTATTCTGGGTTGTGCGCATTTCAGGTTGCACGTCTCCTGTTCACTTGCGCAAATGGTTGCACTAACCGTTGTGGACACGTGACATTATTTGATTGAGATGTACGTGGTTGCGAGTAGTGTAGTGGGCACGTTCTGCGAAGTTCGTGGCTTGTGTGCCATGTCACTCTGTTCTGAACACTGTTTGATCACCTTGCACGAGCTTCATTAGGTTGCGTATGGCATAATATAGCAACTTGTGCGAGCGGTTGCACGAACTACTATAGACGTATGGCATCATTTAATTGAGATACGTGTGATCGTGGGCAGTGTAGTGGGCATGCTCTGCAAAATTGGTGGCTTGCGCACCATGTCACCCTATTTTAAAATAAAAAGTTGATCAAGTGGCGCCAACTAGCCAGGATGCACATGTGCGCAACCCAATAACTGGCACTTTTGACTAGGTCTCCTGTGCTGTGCTGATTAATTCTCGTGCTACATAATGACTTGTGTGAACTAGCTGTCAGCAATAATTAAATACTGATAAAATCTTCTCGAGCGTCGCGTTGCACGGGATTCGAACGGATTTTCCTTGATCTCCGTGCTGTCAGCTGTCAGGAAAATGATGACGCCGTTACAGCTTTTCAAGAAAGTATGCCACGTGTCGCTTGCATAACCTGACTCCTGCGCAACCTGACCTTTGTGCAACCAGATGTCGGCGCAACCAGATGTCGGCGCAACCTGATGGTTTGGTGCCATTTTGATGATCTAACACTTTAATAGGTAGCGCAACTTGATTTTTAGCCTCTACAAGACCCCCTTTAAAGTTTTCGAAACTTGAAAATACTTCAAAGTTTTGAAATACTTTGAATTGTGCCAGTTTTGTTTGGATTACGCCAGTCAACTCGAGCCCACTTCTTTAGCATAAGTTGTGGGGTACATCCTCATTTATAAAGCTATAAATAACCGTACGCTTTGGATTTTTTTATTCTTCCCCATCGTTTGAGAGAAACCCTATCTTCTACTCCGATCTTTGAGAACTTCGATTGACAGCATTGGCACCCAAGCGCTCTGCTGCTGAGAAAGAAAAGACTATGGCCGAATCATCCATGCGAGTTCCGCCTTTGTCACATCGAGAGACGGCCAACCCGGCTTTGAAGGGTAAGTATTCGACTATAGACCCAATTATCGACCATCCTACTGTTCATCGGCCACCCTATTTAGGGTTTGGTTTGATTCTGACAATGTGCGCCCTCTCTTTTTAGAGTTGGGCATAATCAATAACTTGCACCTTCCTTATTAGGGTTTGGTTGCTGTCGACATGCATTGTGCAGTGTTTCAAAAAGTTATGCTGTCTTTTGGGCACAATTTTGACACGTTGTACGGCAAAATATGACGCAATCTGATTGTTGCACAACCTTATTGCTGCGCAACCTGATTGCTGCACAACCTGATTGCTGCGCAACCTGATTGCTGCGCATGCTGAGTACGACGCAATATGAGGGTCGCACAAAAATGGAGCATTAAATACTCGGTTCATTCCCAACGATTAACCTATTTATGGGACGCTCTTTTTCGAAACGTCTTTTTCTTTTCTCTCTCGTTAAGTGATACACGCCCATTTATTGGAAAGACGAAGAGTCGGCGAGGGCTGACCTTCGCTGTATATATATGGGCATGATGCCTAGCCTCCATCTTCATTCACTCTTATGGCTTCCAAAGAGAACATGAAGTAGGGGACAAACAACCATGACAACGACAAAGCTTCTGAGAAGAAGTTACACTCTACGCCTGCGGAGTATTTGCTAAAAGCTGACCCATCCCTGAGGGCGGAGAACTTTCTCGAATGTTTTGGCCTGACCCCAACAGTCCTCGATCATTCTAGAGGTGGGCCATCGTCTTCTTTCGAAGAACGTGGCACATTAGAAGATAGGGAAGGATTCCTCCGATTGATGCATCGTTCGAGAATCCATAACATGGAGGAATTGAACGCTGCTTTGCGTCAGACTGATGATAAAAAGAAGAAGTGACATGATACGAGAGCGTCATTTTGCATAATGGCCATAGTGCCTATGTCTGTAGTGTCTGTCCACTTTTTTATTCTGAAATGAAAAATTGGACCTTATTAAATCCTAGCGCATTTGAGCTTTGTTGTGTAACTGTCTTAACATGTTAACTTTTCTCGGTTCTGATAACACAAACTTCTGAACGACATGTGGCGCTTTTCGTACTTTCGTGCTTTATTCTTCCCAAAATATACGCCTATGGACGTGCATTATATTTCAACCTCCATTACATATGAATAGTTACAATAATAAAAAAAAACTTTTACTGTATTTCTGATGTTTGCAGGGGACCAACTGACAAAACTCCCCAGAACTGGCATCGGTGATCTTGGATGCTATGAAGTTGAACCATTTTGACACACACATCAGAGAGCTTAGGACTCTTCATGTTAAAAAGGGCTTCCTCGATATGGTAGGAAGTGCCTTTATACATGAGAGTTGGATGGTGCAGACGCAGAATTAGGAATCGTATCACGATGGTGATCTCATTCCTACTTCTCATGAAGGGTGGTCTCCCCTCCACCAGTTGTATTGACAGCAACTTTTCTTCGAGCTGCTGTACTATGTAGTTCTCCTTTCATCTTTCTGAGAGAGAAGACCAAATTTGATTTCGTTATCTTGCTCGCTGCTTCAGGTTGAGACGATAAGGAACTGGCACCAACAAGAAGATCCAAAGATGTAATAGACCTTCATTTGTTAGATTAGAATGAAAATCTGAGATGTAATACATTTCCATCAAGATGTATCTATGTTTATAAAGAAGAAGTAAAGAGTGATTTTCTCTTCTTTATGACCTGATTTGATGTGATGATATAGAAAATAGAATCCAGAGGTAATATGAACGTGAACTCTTTTTCTATTGATAATCTTCCAGTCAACTGGAACTTAAAGACAAAAGATCGTGTCTAAAAAGACAATATCTGAATTTATCATAAAGAAAAGACATCTTTTAAAGTAGCTGGGTTTCAAAAGACGGAATAGATGATTTGGATAGACTCCACGGGGATTTTGAGTTTTTATTATCTATAGCTTTATTTACGAAAAAGTAAATAAGTGATAATAAATGTAGACCCATTTCCGCAATGAAGAGAGATGAAAAGACTGATGAATAAGCATGCCTTTTCAAGTAAAGGCCGTTTCGATTCCTAAGACAGAATGTTTGGCTTTTCTGTAAATAAATAGTGTGGAACATGTCACGCCCCAGAACCAGAATACTGGAGAGCGGGGGCAGACATAGCTAGCTACGTATATGAAATAGAATCCATCTCGCTATACGGTCACGGCTGTCTAGGATACATGAGGGTTTATCTATAAGCCAGCAGTCTCTTAAGGTCATGAACAGCCTATTGTCTCAATCACAAGCAAGTAAGTAAAAGTTACAAGATGTATGATCATTAAATATACAATAATAAGGCGTCCCAAATATTACATATTCAGCTGATCATGAAGCTAGTCGTTATAAAATGTTATGACTAGCAAGAGTTTAGTCATACATGATCAACCCTAGGATCTGTTAACCATGTTACAGCCCGTAGGCAGACAGTAAGTAAATACAATCGAGCTAAACAGGTGCTCGTCGGCTACACGCCTCAAAAGAATAATTTTTACAATAGAGTGGGAGAGCCAAAAATAACCCACTCGTTGCCAGGGTTCCGTCTAGTGGCCACCATCTGGCTGGAAGGTCGGTAGATCCTCTGGAGCTGCTCCGAAATCTGGCCACACAAAACCAGCTGGGTCAGACCCCAGAAAGAGCAAGTGCCACAAAAGAAGTTTCACTTAAGAACCAAAACCAGCAATCAGCACAAGATATAAATAAAGTAAGAACTGGAAATAAAGAAAATACACCAGGATGATATACGACGAGATAACCATGGAACTATTCAGATAACCATGTTACAATCCGTAAACCAAACAAGGACCGGGGTTGTAACCCTTCGTCTGAACAGAACTTGGAAATTCTTACCATTTATCGGTAAAATAAATACAAGCATTATGGTCATACAGTAATCTGGAACAGGATCAGGGCAAGACTAGACTGGTTAGACTCCGTTTAATCACTTCACGGCCAAGCAAGAATTACGGCTTGATACTTTAACTAACTAGGGTTGTCACAAGCCTAATTACTAACAAGATGCAGCGAGATTGTTCCACAGCCACAAGCCCTGCAGACCATCCAGGTTCCCCGGGTTAAAAGATTAGAGTTGAATTCAGGTGGGTACATCGTCCAGAAAACGAATGTACCCTTAGGTAGCTTGAAGGGTGCAACACATGACAGTGTGCTGGAAATGTGCCCTACTCGACGGCAGACTACAGATCCCAAGGCGTACCCAGGTAACGGGATTGTCTGTAGCTGGGAAATCTTTTTATGACTAATGTATTAATCTAGTTATTAGCCCTTAGTTTATTTCAATAGGTACTCCTGACCGTGGTACTCAGGAGTCTCCTCCTAGACATGATGCAAGACAAGACTGAATTATTTATACAAGCACAATCGCCCACGGTGTCCAGATTATTATACAGGTCATGTCATGTCAGGTAGCCGTCGTAACAGCTTATCAAGGTATAACATGTCAGGTTATCAGGTCAAGTGTACGTGTCAGGAGTGCGCCACGACGGGCCACTATCAGGTCATGTCAGGTTACTCATGTCAGGAGTGCACCACTACGGGTCACTATCAGGTCATGCTCAATTGTCAATTCCAAACATATCAAGTAAATTCGCAATTATCAAGTTCAGGACAAAAGGCGTAAGGATATAAAATGGGCATAAAATATCTAATAAAATATCAATATACAGGGCTATAAAAGAGCCAAGCTTAAGGAAAATAAAACCAAATCTGACACGCTGACATGAGACCAAGTCAGCCAAAGGCCATACGCTCAGGTCAAACTATGCTCAGGCCAGCGTACACCTTGCTCGCTTAAGCTAGCGTACCAAGGCACGCGTACGCTCAAGCTACAGGTCAGCGTACGCTCAAGCTAGCGTACGCTCAAGACTGCGCACGCTTGAGCTAGCGTACGAAAGGGTCTAGGGCATGCTCACGCTAGCGTACGCAAAAGACACGCTGCCAACAGGCAGCGTACCAAGGCTAGCGTACGCTCGCTAAAGAGCAGCGTACCAAGGCTAGCGTACGCTCGCTAAAGAGCAGCGTACCAAGGCTAGCGTACGCTCGCTAAAGAGCAGCGTACCAAGGCTAACGTAGGCTCGCTAAAGAGCAGCGTACAGCTCAGTGGCGTAAGCTAAAAAGCTAGCTCACTGTTCACTGTCTTCTCCAAATGGCAAGAACAGCAAGAACTCTAAAGTTGAATCTAAGCTTCAACAGTCCATATCTTGGTCAAAACAAGTCCGAATCCAATTTTCCAAAGGTCAAAATTGGGTAGAATGAAATTCTCTACAACATGGAACCATCAAAACTTGAAAACAAGGAAGTTTGATAGATCAAAACCACCAAAAATCTGAAAATAGCAAGACTCTAGATTTACAAGAATTATAGCCTCAAAATGGAAAATGACAAGTTCTAATATGGTTTAGAATCATGAGGAGAAGCTAATGAAACCATCAAAAGGGGTTCTCTTGTGGAAGCAAGTTGCACTTGCCTATGGTGTTCTTGGTCGGTGGGGAAGAGTAATGGTGGGGGAAGGAGAAGTAAATGAGAATTATGGAGGAGAGAGAAGGTTGGTGGGGATAATAAGGAAGGGGGTTGTGGTGGAAATGAAGGAGAAGCATAGGCTAAGGTGTTCCACCCTTGGCCCATGATGAACCAAGCATTGGGCCGGCCGAACCAAGCCAACCCAAACCGAGAGTAAACCAAGCCAAGCCAAAAAGAAAACTAAACAAGGAATCATGCAATACAAGAATAAATACATACACGTATTCCAGAAATACGTAATACGAACCACAGGCATTACAGAACATTTCTGAGAGCATCATTCACCCCTTTGCTTTCCTTTGTAAAATGTCTTCAGAAGAAAAGCCTAAGGAGACGAGAGTTATCCCAAAGATCGAAGCTGCCCCCGACACTCCTTTCGACGAGCCTCCGCTGCCTACTCAACCAAAAGTCGGAGAAAGCTCGGCTATTCCTGGAGAGAAGCAGGATATTCTTGTCGAACTGGTGGAGCCTGGGAGAACTGCCGAGGAAGAAGCTCTGAGAAAGGTTGCCTGTGAACTGCTGGAGTCATCGGACAATAATGTCTTTGAGCTTCTTGCAAAATACGTTTTCAATCAAGCGGGCTCCGGTCCTCGTTAATTTTATGTATTTCCTTATGTCTAAATTTATGTAAATAAAAAGAAATTTTATTTACATTCTGAGTCTCTGTGTTGATATTTCTTCTTTGTCTTCAAACATAATATTTCTTGAGAAATTTGCCATTAATGGGCATCATGGTGATTTGACCATCCATACCAGTTAATTGATAAGCTCCATTGGAGAAGACTTTGCTTACAATGTAGGGACCTTCCCACTTTGCTTCGAATTTGCCTTTGCTCATGTGCGTCATAGTCATAGGATGTCTGACGGTTAGAACTAATTCTCCTTTCTGAAATATTCGGACTTTGAATTTACGATTGAAGGCTTTTGATAGACGAGCTTAGTATAACTCAATATGTTGTTGAGCTAGGAGCCGTTTCTCGTCAAGCACTTCAAGCTCCTAAAGTCTCAGATGATCGTCGTTTTCGATTGTTAGTTCATTGGCAATGGCAATCCTTAGAGAAGGGATATAGATTTCTAATGGTAAGACGACTTTGCATCCATATACCAAAGAGAACGGTGTACAACATGTAGGAGTACGTACAGTAGTACGGTAAGCCCATAAACATTCTCCAAGCTTTTCACTCCAGTTTTGTTTGTTGGTAGAAACAAACTTCTTGAGGAGTTTGATGATGGTCTTGTTAAATGCTTCTGCCAACCCATTAGCTGCAGGATTGTAAGCTGTAGAAGCAATATTATTGATCCTGTTGTCATTGCAAAATCGAGTGAACTTCTGACTGATGAATTGTGGCCTATTATCATGAATGATTCACCGAGGAACATCGAATCTGTAGATCACATGATGCTTAATAAAATTTATAACACTGCGTGTCTTGACTTTAACTAGAGGTATAGCCTCAGCCCACTTTGAGAAGTAATCAGTTATGGCCAATATGAACCGATTTCTTCGAGACGAGGGAGGGTTGATAGGACCGATGACATCCATGACCCAAGCTTCAAAGGGCCAAGATGCTGCCGTCGGGTAAAAAAATTTTGATGGATAAAGTCAGCATGGATTTGACATGCTCGGCACTCCCTTGCATACTCGATTGCATCAGATATCATCGGGGGCCAATAATAGCCCATACGGCGAATATGATCCTGTAATTTAGGACTAGGTTGATGTGCACCACAAACACCGTCATGAGCTTCACGAAGTATTTGTTTTGCTTCTTCTTCCGCAAGACAGCGTAGGAGTAAACCGTCAAACGTTCGTCGGTAGAGTGTTTTTGTAGTATGATTATAATAAAATTTGAGTGACCGTCGTTGAATAGTTGTAGCCTCCTTAGGATCTTCAGGTAGGATATCATGGACCACGAAGTCTACGAAAGGAGTCCTACAGTCTTCATTGATGGCACAAATTTCAACTGAATTGTTGAATTCTATGTTTGGGTTGTTAATTTAGTATTTAAGTTATTCTCGACACAAAATAACTCTCTATTAGTGATGACGATCATTTGTTGCCTTCTTACGGAAATTGCTAATACTGCTGCAAGATTAGCGAGTGCATCAGCTTTCGTGTTACTCGTTCGACGTACATGCTCGATAAAGAAGCCTTTGAATGAAGTAGCCATCCTGATCGCTGCACCATGATATCATTACCACATTTTAGCTTGGGAGTATTTTGGTCATTTGAGAATTTTTGAATTTATTTTTATTTATTGAAGTGGTGTTATTATTTTTTAACTTTGACTAGTTGAGACTTTGGAGACCAACCTAGATGTTGACCCTAGCTATGGTGACTTGGTTAGCATGGTGGAACCCTAGTCTAACTTAAGTCAACCCAGTTTTAGTCATATAGAATCAAGTTTGAATAGGAGAAATAAAGACTAGGTTCATGACTTATGACTTAGAAATTTATTTCCATGACTAATACAACTTGGCCCATTAGTGAAACCCTAACCCTAACCAAGATATTAAGTGGCCGGCCAACCTAGGTGTTCCCCCTATAGAATCTCTTTTCCACTTGTTCTTGCCTCTTTTGTGTCATTCCAACTTTTAGAAAGGAAATATAAATTTCCATCGTCCCTAATTCATATCAAATCTATTTTAATTCCTTTTTAATCCAAATATTTTGTAATAGATTCTAATCATCCTCTATTTGATATTCATGGAGAGTGATTTCAGTTTGTGAGCAATTTGGAGGATTTGGCTAGCAACGGGAATCAATCGATTTGGAGCTTTTCTTGATCATTTGCACCTATAGGTAAAATCCTTCAAATTGTAGTTTAATTCTATTTTCTTTGCATGGTAGCCTAGATCTAGGTGTCCCTAGCTAAAGTGAAGGTTTGGTGTCAATTGTATTTGGTTTCGTGTCCGTATCGGACACATATCCTAATCTATTTCCAAATGTTTGATTAAATGCCTCAAAGAGTAATTTATTGTTGTTTTTAAAATGTATTTGAATAGAAATGTAGATCTACATATGTTTAATGTTTTCTCTATGATTTGTGTCCAATTTGGAGCCGTGTCCGTGTCCAAACAGGACACAAACAGGCTCGCAAAAGCCTAGGGCAGTGCCCTGCTGCTCGAGGCCTCGTGCTCACTGCACATGGCACGTGGCGACCTGTGGTTTGGCATAGAGGAGGGGCAATGACTGATACGTCAGCCCCTAAGCCTCGTGTCGAATGGTCGTATGTCGGATACGTAGTGTCGAGTGCATTGGGATTGTACTGGGCATGTGAAACGTGTTGACTCGGTCTGATACGGGCTTCGTGTCCATATTTGACACGTCGTGGACACATCGTGATGGGTCCATTGTGTATCCCTAGTGTTGGACTACACGTGGACGTGACCACGTGGCATGATGTGTCATGTGTCGTGTCCACGAGGCGACTGCATCGCAGCACGAGCAGTTTGTGCATGCGAATGTATTTGTGTGTGTTCGTGACTTAGACACGCCGTGCCCAGACGTAGGGACACGTGGGGACTCGTGTGGACTCTGGACACATGTACGACTCGACCCTGACCTATTTTGCATGTATTTTATTATGTTTCGATTCATAATTCAGGTTTTCCTAATTTTTCTGATACACAATGCACTGTTTGAATTTCTGAGATTTTAAATATAATTTCAACTGATTTCTCAATGATAATTCACCATGATATGTTCATCTACATATGTAAGGATTAATGTACATGATTAGGTTTCGTGTTAGCTAGATGTGTTTGTTTTCGAATTACTATTGGACTGAAATCCCAAAAACTGTCATATGTATTTCCCTGAGTTAATACACTATTTTCATTTTCCTATACACACATTCACTGTTTTGAAATCCTGAAACCTACCACACATTTCACTCAAAACTGAGAACACAATGTTCACACATTTCCCTACTGATTTGAAACACACACATACTTGCACTACTACCAAAGAACAGTGGTACACTGTTTTTCTGTTTTCACATTGACACTATTTTCCTATTAAACCCATAGCTGAACCCTCACAATATTTTTCCATTTAATATACACACACTCACCATTATTGTCACTCACACACACTCATGTACACACACACTAGCACACTAAACTCTGAGAACTAAATAGCTATTGTATTGCCACTGTTTCACCTATTGAACACTGTTAGCTCACTCACACTTATACACATTATACACACATGTTAGTTTTATACACACATGTTAGTATTCACACACCCACATGATGAACTGCTATCTGTACACACCTACCTACAAACTGATATGCATATCACATACACACATATTGTTCTACACTCTTGCACAAGAGCCTAAGACATGAGAACCTATAAGCTACTGTTATTACACACTGAAAACTGAGATTATGTATCACACTACACACACACACACAGGTACACAGGATACACTCTTCCTGAACACAATGTTAACTCATTCACACATTCATACACACACCTATAGCCCTGTCACATATACACACACTGTTATCAATGCCACACAAACACATGTCTCACTCTCACTCTATGTTTACATATATAATATCTATAATCTATTTGATAATAATAATGTGATTGATATGTATATATATATATATATATATATATATTGTGTGAAATATGTGTGATATAGACTATATATGGCCTATAACCTATGGCACATAGCCTATGTAGATTCCTATGTGATAGCCTATGTGTATGGCATGTATACACATGTGACTTGTGTGTTGTTAGTCTTGTAAGGTCTTGTGATGATGTGTGCTTGCTAGAATAAGCTGGCTAGGTTTAGTGAGACTTGTTTGGGTTAGGCTTGACCTAGTTGACCTAGTTTGACTAGTGTAAGTTGACTAGAGTTGACCAAAGGTTGACTTTAGTCTAGATTGACCCAAACATCATGCAGAATGCATTGTAGCAGTCTATTTTACTATTTTGGACATATAGTGGCTTGTATTATTCTATAGGAGCCAGACACCACTCCTCAGACAGTATATTCTCTTCAGACATACAGATATCAGGCGAGACATTCTCTGATCATTTTATATCTTGCTTAGAATTATATTCCTGCTTTAGATTACTTTTCTTGATGCTGACACGTTGGTAACACGGATTGGTACTATATGGATTCCTTCATGAGATATTATTCCTCTTGGGAGCATCAGGTACTCATGTCTCGTATGTTTCACTTACATCATGTTTCTCATGCTTCTATTATCATGAATCTATCATGAATCTGCTTGTGATTTTTGTACTCTCATGAATCACAAAGCCTTCACGAATCTATTCATGAATCACTCTTGAATCACTCTTTATGAGCCAGTAGCGTAGTCATGAATCTTAACGTAACTTGACTGGATCCTTGTGTATTGATTGGGGATGGGGGAGTAGAACTAAACATGTGAATAATTCCAAAGTAGTATAGTCATGAATCACCTCTTTAGTATAGCCATGAATCACATCCAGCTGTTCACATGTTTATCTTGTACTCTGAATCACTAGTCACTGATAGTTCTCTATATATATTGTAGCTATTTACTTACAGTCTCTCTTTTACATCATGTTGTTCTTTCAGTTTTATGTATCTTACTCTCTAACATGTTTATATTTCCTAACCTGTTATGATTTACATGAGATGTATTGTGCTCGCTCCTGTCCTGACTGGACCTGTTGAAAATATTACAGAGGATAAGGACGAGGCGCTCTGTACCATATATTATGGGACTACCCTAGAGGATTGCTGTGACCTGGATCTCCAGTATGATCCATTAGCAGTGGATGACACACCCTTAGTCTAGAGTAGTTATTTTTCAGTTGTATTTATTTTCTGGATTACTGTATTTGAGTTTTGAGGATGTTTCTGGATTGGTATTATCTTAGACACTTAGACTCTCTATCTATTTGTACTTTGCAGATTCGTGTCATATCTATCTATCTTATCGTATTTCTATCTTAGTTGTGATTGGGACTGTATTCTGTTATATCACCTCCATTTGGAGTGTATATACTGTACATGTACCTTATATTGTTAGATGTTGTGACCTAGGATAACGTTCTACCGCCGACACTGCGACGTAGGCTTGACGTACCCACTTCTCGTGCCCTTACTCTAGGGTGCGGGTCGTGACACATTTTTAGTGGTGGCCGATGCAGATCAGAGTTTATGTAGTGGTATTCGAACTAGAGTATCACTACAACCTGTAGTAGGATTAGGATATATTTTTGAAGGTAATCAATCACAGTTAGGATTCCTTGAGAGATTCCTGGGACGACCCTTGAGAATCTTATTTAAACTTCAATTTGAAATCCTTTCCATTATTTTGTTCGCTCTCACTCCTTGATTATTGAATTTGATTTTGATGGATCGTTGTTGATTTTGATTTTTCTATCGAAATAAATTTTATGGCCTGAGTTACTATATTTTCTGATAACATATGTTGACGAAAATAACAGGAATGGTAAAACGTCTACTTGATTGTGGAACCTGTAGTTTATCGCAGCCATATTAGCTGGCATGGCAAAAACACAGAGATCTGACTTCGGATGTACATATCTTGGTTATGAGATCTAGAATTTCTTACAGCTATACTAGTTGGCATAGCGAGAATTCTAGATGACATAATTGTAGAGGTGCATATCCCAGTTATGAAATCTATCGTTTATCGCAGCCTTGCTTACTGGCATGGCAATGACTCTGAGTAACATAATTTTGGACAGACGCATATGATTATCAGATTGTATCTTGAGAAGATTTTTAAATATATCAACTCTATCGTACCCTTCTGTTGTTATAAAATTGTATTCCATCATCAAATAACTTAAGAGTAAGAATATTTTAGTATTATAGAGCTTATTCATATGTAGTTCTTTCATAGTGTAATGATATGATGACTTGTAGAGTGTCTGTACCCTAGAGATGATAGTTAGCATTGGTATTAGAATAATAACCTATTGTAGATGATTTCCCTTACCTACCAATTTTTATATAGGATGTTAGTATGCCTTACAGCCTTGATAATTTATTATTTTTCCTTACCCTTTCCAGTAGGGCACCCATGACCAGAGCCTGTCCTTGAGTGTAGTTGTAGTTTCACCTAAGACTGAGAGGTCTATATATATAGATAGGTTATAGATGAGATTGGCATATGAGATAGGGGTTTGGTTGGTATCTATAGGTCATTGTTGTATAGGGTATTGAGATGTTTTTTAGCCTATTTGGTCCAGTTTTCTACTTTAGTTGAGTTCTCTTTGTGGTGAGTTCAGTCATGTTAGATCAACCTTTATAGGCAGTGTGCAGACCCTTCACTAGATACCCTGTTCCCCTTGGTTCAGACTTGTACAAGTTGTTCACTGCACTCAACATTTTATTACCTACCATCTTGTATCATAGATTTCACTGGACCATTATTCAGACCCCAATTATTGACTCACCGATATAACCATCAACCCCTTATCATATTCTGTATATCTGGAGAGTTAGTATCATGCATGTTAGAGGTCTGCCCTCATCATTACTTTCTGTACATG